>CM022300.1:584816541-586016541 GCA_011799875.1 Thinopyrum elongatum
GCTTTGCTGATACATCCTCTTAAGAAAATGAAATACTTGATATCTTCTATAATGGACTAACCGATGCTTCTAGGGACTTCCTAGATGTTGTGTTGGTTGTGTTTTCAGGGAACAAACCGTTGAACAAGCTGAGAATATTGAATAATATATTGAAAATTATGAATGATTGGACTCTTCCTGAACCACCTCCTACAAACCCACTCTGAAGAAGAGGGGTATCTTATGTCTAAGTCTTGAATATATGCAAGAGGCAAAAAAAGTCTGAAGAAAAGGTATTAAAGGAGAGGATGTTAAAAATTTACCTCCTATTGAAGAAATACATAGACTTGACACAGCCACCAACAAAGTGGTAGAGGGTAAAGTCTTTGATGAAATTTGATGAAAGTGACATCCCTTACAATAAACATCCTAGTCAATGCCTTTATGAGTTTGACAACTACATTAGAAAACAAAGATCACTTCAATGAAAATGTTATGAAACAATTGAAATACAATTCCATATGATTGCTCGCTTGGTGACTTGTTATTTAGAATCTCAATGATGTTAGAGGTGTAGGAAAACATGCTTCTATGGTTCAAACTCAATTAGAACAAGTTGCTAAATCTCAAAGAGATGTGCTAGATGAAAGAATATAATATAAATGACTTTGCTGTTAGAGTGCAACTAGAGGAGGTAAAATGACTCAGGAACCACTTTATCCTGAAGGACACCCTAAAAGAATTGAACAAGACTCTCAAAGAATTAACACTGATGCACCTAGTCCTTCTAGAAAGAAGAAGAAAAAGAAAAATGGTAGGATTTGCATGCCTCTAGTGAACCTGAAGTAGAAAAACCTCCTGATAATGATAATGATGTTTGTATTGCTGATGCTGAAACTCAATCTGGTAATGAAACTCATATAGTGATAATGAAAAGGATAATGATGATGTTCATGAAGACACTCAACCAGACAATAATAAACAACCAGATAATGATGTTGAAATAGAACCAGCTGTTGATCTTGATAACCCACAACCTAAGAATAAAAGATGATAAAAGAGACTTTGTTGCTAGAAAACATGAAGAGAAAAGAAACCATGGGTTAAAAAACCCATGCCCTTTCCACCTAAATCAACTAGAAAAAAGATTATGAAGAATTTGAACGCTTTGCTGAAATGCTTAGGCCAGTCTTTTTGCGCACTAGCTTGACTGATATTTTGAAGATGGCCCCTTATGCAAAGTATATGAAAGAGATCATCACTATAAGAGAAAAATACCGAAAGCAAAAATATCCACCATGCTTTCTAATTATTCTTTTAAGGATGGAGTACCTAAAAAACTTGGAGATCGGGAATACCAACTATACCTTGCTCCATCAAAGGAATTATGTTAAAACTGCTTTGTGTGATCAAGGAGCTGGTGTTAGTGTTATGCCTTTCTCCTTATATAAAAGACTTGATTTGGATAAACTGAAACCTACTGAAATATCTTTGCAAATGGCTGAAAAATCAACTATCATACCTATCGTTTTGTGAGGATGTGCCCATTGTTGTTGCAAACGTTACTATCTTAACTGACGGTTATACTTGAGATGCCCGAGGACGACAATTGTCGATTATCCTTGGTAGACCCTTTTTGAATACCTGCAGGGTTTGTTGTTGATTGCAATAAAAGCAAGGCCACCTTTCATATCAATGGTAATGAACATACGGTGCACTTTCCGAAGAAACAACTCCAAGTGAATGGTATTAATGTATTGAAAAATCTCCGACACACTCACTATTGGAAGTTTTCAACTACCTCTACCTACTGCCAAAAAGAAATATGAAATGCTTACTGTTGGGGACATGCATATCCCCGTTGAGGTAACTTAGTGTTTTACGAAAGTTCTTCGGTTTCATGATAATCGAAGGTGGTTGTTAATAAGACTTGATCAACCTTATTAATGGATCATTTTTGAGAGGTATGAAGTGATGAATTTAGTAAGACAAACCTTCTGCCCCCCAACTTTTATTTTCTGTTTTTCTTATTTAAATAAAATAAAATGCCATGCTTTGTCTGATTTCTGAATTTCTCGTGCAATAAAAAAGACCCAAAAATAAAAGTTCTCAGAATGCCCTAAAAATTTAATACGATTTTTTTCTGAATATTTCTGAATATTTATTACAAATAACATTAGAGGGGGTGCACCAGGTGGGAACAACCACCTGGCGCGCCAGCAGCCCCAGGCACGCCCTAGTGGGTTGTGGTCCCCATGTGGGCCCCCTCACTTATCTCTTTGTCATCACCTACCTCCTGAAAAAAATCACCATTGCTCTCTCTCTCTGTGTTCTTGCTCTCAAACCCGCGGATTTTCGATCTCTTTGCTCGAAGCTCCGTTTCCGAAACATCTTGGGGGATTGCTACTTGGTATATGACTCCTCCATTGGTCTAATAGTTTTTGCTTTAGTGGTTTATATTTTGAATAATTAGATACTCTTGGTGTGCTAGTGATGATCTTGCATGTTGAATTCTTAGAGTTCTAAGTAGTTTTGAATGCCAATATAGCCTCTATGCCTCCTTATGAGTAGTTGCTATCATCTTGTGAAGTTTTGTTGACAAAAATTTTGTGGACTAAATTTTTTAGAATTTTATTCATAGGAATAAGATGAGTTTCTTTAGGAAGTTTGCTTCCAAGAAGAGCTCTAAGGGAGTCATTGGGGAGTCACCAGACAACGATCTCCACACTCGAAGAAGGGCGGACGTGCGGCCGTGCGAATGGCCGCATAACCCCTTCATGAATGGAGCCGAAATCCGTCAAGAGTTCGCACAATTTGCTGCTAACGCTGGTCTCACCAAACTTCATCGCAGCTGAGTGTGAACAGTACCATCTCTTACAAATTCCTTTGTGCAAAATTTTCATTTTTTTGAGTAGGAATAACTCCCCTGAGGTGCAGTTTTAATTATATGCTTAAACCTGTCAGATGCCACTCACTGATTTTTGTGATGTATGCTTGATCCCTTCTGACGGAAAAAAGATAGCCTAGGCCTGCAAAGTTCGAGGTCTTTTATCGTACTCTATCAGTGGAGATGAGAGAGGCGTGTCGAGTGTCACTACTACTAGTTTGTAGTTTCCTGTTGTGCATTATTTTGCTCTATTTATTGCTAAGTGTTTAATTGCTAGAGAGAAGGTCGGTGCACTCTGTGCTCGGGACTTCGCCATCTTACGCCATGCTATTACGGCGATTAACACCTACAACCTAGGGACTATTATTGCACGCCGTCTGCACCTTACAGAGCCAAGGGCAAAATTCATGTTGTATTTATGCTACACGTTTAGGAGTCACTTTAACGTTCAGATTCGCCACATGATTATCGTTTACCCAAGTTTATTTAGATCACCAGGCGATGAAAGATCACCAGCTTACTGATATTGATGATTCTATAAATAATATTCCTTACAACCTTGTTTCAGTGTGGAACCCCATGATATTATTCTGTTGCCTGCACCTGCTTTATTTCATTCTATTGCCAGGGGCGGATACAGGATCATGCCCTAAGGTATTATTGCCTACCGGAACGCCCAGGCAGAGGCAGAGGAGGAGCCTCAGGAGTGGGACGCTCAGGTGCCCGCTCCACCACACTTCAACGTGGGACCGGATGGCTACTACGAGTAGTGATTACCAGCTAGGCAACCAAGCTAGGATGGCCCACAATAAATCAGCTAAGCTTGGGGGAGTACGTATTGTCTCCGCCGACATTACATTCATGTTCACACATTTCATTCCAGTTGTCAGTGTTCACACTTTTTCATTGTATTATCCATGTTAGATTTATTTTCTCGCTTTCTTCTTGTGTTTTGAAAAAAAAACTTTGAGAAAACACAAAATATTTCTCGCTTCTTTTGTTTTTCTTTCTAGTTTTAATTTAGTTGTAATGTTAAAAGAAAACCCAAAAAGATGCTTCCTTATTCTTCTTTGCTTGCTGAAGCTCTCCCGTGGTAAATAGTTTTCTTGTTTTTGTTTTTCTCTTTATCTGCTTTCTTTAAGAAAAACTAAAAACTCCAAAAATATTTCAGTGTGTTTCTATGAATTTCTTTTCCTTTTAATTGAGTCATACCGAGGAGAAGACAACGATGAAAATGTTGAGTGGCTCTCATATGCATTGATATTGATCTGATAAAGAGCCCATATTACCTTGTCTTCTCCTTTTGAATAAAATGTTTGCAGATTCCAGCTTAGTCCATGGCACTCTTGCACTATTTTATTTTCATATTCATCGGTCGTGCAAGTGAAAGGCAATGATGACGATATTTGATGAACTGGCCGTGGCAGAGAAAACGGGTATGAACTCAACTTGTTCTCTTTTTGTAAATACGTTTAACCTAGTATCCATGATTCAGCCTATTATGATCAAACATGTTTCCAATGACAATTAGAGATTATAGTTTCTCATGCCATGCTTAAGTAGCTAGGATTGGATAATGATTTATCTTGGATGTCAACTTGCATTAAAATGATTGTGATGTGGTATCTGTTGGGGAACATTGCATGGAAACAAAAAAAATCCTACGCTCACTAAGATCCAATCTAGAGATGACCATCTACGAGAGGAGAGATTGCATCTACATACCCTTGTAGATCGCTAAGCGAAGGCATTAAGAAACACGGTTGATGTAGTCGAACGTCTTCGCGATCCAATCACGATCCGTCCGGCGAACTCCCGATCCAAGTGCCGAACGGACGGCACCTCCGTGTTCAAACACGTAGGCTGATGACGCCTTCACCTCCTCGATCCAGCGAGCGATGGTGAAGTAGTAGCTTGAGTCCTCCGGCAGCACGACGGCATGGTGGCGGTGTGGTGGCGGAATCTCAGCAGATCTTCGCTAAGCACTACGAAGAGGAAGATGATGCGAGGGAGAGGAGAGGCAGCGCCGTGGCCTAGAAGGGTGCGGCTGCCCTCCCTCTACCCTCTATATATAGGGGGAAGGGGGAGAGGGGGGCGCCCCTAGGGGATCCCATCTAGGGCCGGCGGCCACAAGAGGGAAACCCTAGATGGTTTTCCCCCCTAGGAGACTTGGCCCCCAGCCAAAGTGGTGGGAAGCCCTATTGGGCGCCCCCAACCCTCCTGGTTACATGAGATGGGGTGGGGGGCGCTCAGCCCCTTGGTGGCTGGTTTTCCCCCTCCCCTTGGCCCATGAGGCCCCCAACACTTGCCGGACCCCGAAACCCCTTTCAGTCATGCTGGTCATCACCCGTACCTCCGGAACAATTCCGGATCTCCAATACCCTTCGTCCAATGTATCAATCTTCACCTCCGACCATTCCGGAGTTCCTCGTCACGTCCGGATCTCATCCGGGACTCCAAACAACCTTCGGTAACCACCATAATGACTCAACTATACTTATATCATCACCAAACTTTATAGTGTGTAGACCCTGCGGGTTCGAGAACTATGCAGACATGACAAAGACACCTCTATGGTCAATAACCAATAGCGGACCTGGATACCCATATTGGTTCCTACATATTCTACAAAGATCTTATTAGTCAAACCTCGATGTCGAGGATTCAGCTAATCCCGTCTGGAGTTCCCTTTGTCTATCGGTATGTTACTTGCCCGAGATTCGATCGTCGGTATCTCCATACCTAGTTCAATCTCATTACCGGCAAGTCTCTTTACTCGTTCCGTAATACAAGATCGTGTGGCTAACTTATTAGTGACATTGCTTGCAAGCTTCTTGTGATGTTGTATTACCGAGTGGGCCCTGAGATACCTCTTCGTCATACGGAGTGACAAATCCCAGTCTTGATCCATGCCAACTCAACAGACAACTTCGGAGATCCTATAGACCACCTTATAGTTACCCAGTTAGGTTGCGATGTTTGGTACACACAAGGTACTCCTCCGGTGTCAGTGAGTTGCATGATCTCATGGTCATAGGAACATATACTTGACATGCAGAAAACGATAGCAACAAACTTAATACGATCACATGCTACGTTTATAGTTTGGATATTGTCCATCACATAATTCTCCTAATGATGTGTTCCCGTTATCAAATGACAACTCATGTCCATGGCTAGGAAACCATAGCCATCTTTGGTCAACGAGCTAGTCGGTAGAGGCTTACTAGGGACATGTTGTTGTCTATGTATCCAACATGTATTTGAGTTTCCGATCAATACAATTCTAGCATGGATAATAAACGATTATCATGAACAGGGAAATATGATAATAACTAATTTATTATTGCCTCTAGGGCATATTTCCAATAGTCTCGCCCACTTAAACTAGAGTTAATAATCTAGTTCACATCACCATGTGATTAACACCCAATTAGTTCTGGGGTTTGATCATGTTTTGCTTTGTGAGAGAGGTTTTAGTCAACGGGTCTGCAACATTTAGATCGCGTGTACTTCGCAAATTTTTATGTCATACGTAGAAACTGCTACCATGCTCCACTTGGAGCTATTCCAAATGGCTGCTCACTATACGTATCTGGTTTGCTACTCAGAGTCATCTGGATTGGTGTTAAAGCTTGAATCGACATAACCCTTTACGGCGAACTCTTTATCACCTCCATAACCGAGAAACTCTACTCAGAGTCATCCGGATTAGTGTCCAGTGAGCCACTCCTCGATCACTCTTGTACCCCCTTGCTAGACACACGTGGTAAGGCACACATCAGGTGCGGTACACAGCATGGCATATCGTATAGAGCCTATGGCTAAGGCATAGGGGACGACCTTTGTCCTTTCTCTTTTTCTGCCGTTGTCGAGCTTTGAGTCTCACTCAACTTCAGACCTTACAACTCAGGCAAGAACCCCTTCTTGGACTGATCCATTTTGAACTTCTTGAAAATCATGTCAAGGTATGTGCTCTGTGAAAATCTTATCAGGCGTCTTGATCTATCTCTATAGATCTGATGCCCAACATGTAAGCAACTTTACCCAGGTCTTCCTTTGAAAAACTCCTTTCAAACAACCCTTTATGCTTTCTAGAAATTCTACATCTTTTCCGATCAACAATATGTCAACCACATATACTTATCAGAATGTTGTTGAGCTCCCACTCACTTTCTTGTAATACAAGTTTCTTGCAAACTTTGTATAAACCCAAAAACTTGATCACCTCATCAAAGCGTATGTTTCAACTCCGAGATGCTTGCTCCTGTCCATAGAAGGATCTCTGGAGCTTGCATACCTTTTAGCATCCTTAGGATCGACATAACCTTCTGGTTGTATCACATACAACCTTTCCTCACGGAAACCGTCAAGGAAACTTTGTTTTGACATCCATGTGCCAGATTTCGTAAATGAAAATGCAGCAACTGCTACATAATTCCATCAACTTCAGCATCACTATGATGAGAAAGTCTCATCATAGTCAACTCCTTGAACTTGTCAGAAACTTCTTTGCGACAAGTCGAGCTTCATAAATGGTGACATTACCATCAGCGTCTATCTTCTTCTTAAAGATCCATTTTTTCTCAATGACTTGACGATCATCGGCAAGTCCACCAAAGTCCATACTTTGTTCTCATACATGGATCCTATCTCGATTTCATGGCTCCTAGCCATTTGTTGGAATCCGGGCCCATCATCGCTCTCCATAGCTCGTAGGTTCACCATTGTCCAACAACATGACCTTTAAGAAAGGGTTACCGTACCACTCAGAAGTTGTACGCACCCTTGTCGACCTATGAGGTTCGACAGTAACTTGATCTGAAGCTATATGATCATCATCATTAGCTTCCTCTTCAACTGACGTAGGTGCCACAGAAACATCTTTCTGTGCTGTGCTACTCTCTGGTTGAAGTAAAGGTTCAACAACCTTATCAAGTTCTATCTTCCTCCCATCATTTGTTCGAGAGAAACTCTTTCTCGAGAAATGACCCGTTCTTAGCAACAAACACTTTGCCCTCGGATCTGAGATAGAAGGTTATGCCAATTGTCTTCTTTGGGTATCCTATGCAGATCCATTTGTCCGCTTTGGGTTCGATCTTATCAGGCTGAAGCCTTTTCACATAAGCGTCGCAGCCCCAACCTTAAGAAACGACAACTTAGGTTTCTTGCCAAACCATAATTCATACGGTGTCGTCTCAACGGATTTAGATGGTGCCCTATTTAGAATGTAGTTGTCTCTAATGCATAACCCAAAACGATAGTGATATATCGGCAAGAGACATCATAGAACGCACCTATCCATAAGGTACGATTAGACATTCGGACACACACCATTACGCTGTGGTGTTCCAGGCGGCGTCAGTTATGAAACAATTCCACATTGTCTTAAGTGATTGCCAAACTAAACTCAGATACTCTCGCCTTCGATCATATCGTAGGAATTTGATCTTCTTGTTACGATGATTCTCAACTTCACTCTGAAATTGCTTGAACTTTTCAGACATTTCAGACTTATGTTTCATCAAGAAAATATACCCATATCTACTCAAATCATCGGTGAAGGTGAGAAAGTAACGATATCACCGAGCGTGTCAACACTCATCGTGCGGCAACATCAGTATGTATGATTTCCAACAAGTCAATTGCCCATTGCATTGTTCCAGAAAATGGGGTTTTAGTCATCTTGCCCATGAGGCATGGTTCGCATGTGTCAAGTGATTCAAAATCAAGTGACTCCAAAAGTCCATCAGCTTGGAGTTTCTTCATGCGCTTTACACCAACATGACCTAAGCGTAGCGCCACAAGAAAGTGGTATTATCATTATCAACTCTACATCTTTTGGCCTCAATGTTATGAACATGTGTATCACTACGATCGAGATTCAATAAACCATTCACCTTGGGTGCATGACCATAGAAGGTATTATTCATGTAAATAGATAACCATTTTCTTTGACTTAAATAAATAACTTATTGCAATAAACATGATCTAATCATGTTCATGCTCAACATAGACACCAAATAACATTTATTTAGGTTCAACACTAATCTCGAAGGTAGATGAGGGAGCGTGCGATGGTGATCACATCAACCTTGGAAGCACTTCCAACACACATCGTCACCTCGTCCTTAGCTAGTCTCCGTTTATTCCGTAGCTTTGTTTTGAGTTACCAATATTAGCAACGAACCGGTATCTAATACCCAGGTGCTACTAGGAGTACTAGTAAGGTACACATCATAACACGTATATCAAATACTATTGTTGAAGTTGCCAGCCTTCTTATCGGTACCAGTGATCGTTCCCCTTAAAATAGAAGCACTTAGTCTCAGGTTTAGGTTCAACCTTGGGTTTCTTCACTGGAGTGGCAACTGGCTTGCCATTCATGAAGTTTCCCTTCTTCCCCTTGCCCTTCTTGAAACCATTGGTCTTGTTAACCATCAACACTTGATGCTCCTTCAGATTTCTACCTTCGCGGCCTTAAGCACCATGAACATCTCCGGGATCATCTCCATCCCTTGCATGTTATAGTTCATCACGAGGCTTAGTCCGCATATTGCTTACAATATCTTTCAACTTAGTCTTTCTCTAGGAATGTATTGAACAGGGAGCTACAATGCGAGCCATTGATCTACAACATAAATTTGCAAAGGTAACTTAGACTATTGTTCATGATAAATGAGTTCAATTAATCATATTACCTAAGAACCCCACTCAAATCACATCCCTCCGGTTGTCCGAGTGTAACACGATCCAAATTTACCAACCCAAGTTCGATCATCACGTGAGATGAGGTGGTTTCAATGGTGAACATCTCCATGTTGATCATATCTACTATATGACTCGTGTTTGACCTTTCGGTCTATTGTGTTCCGAGGCCATGTCTGTACATGCTAGGCTCGTCAAGTTTAACCCAAGTGTTCCGCATGTGCAACACTGGCTTGCACCCGTGTATGTGAACGTAGAGTCTATCACACCCGATCATCACGTGGTGCTTCGAAACGATGAACTTTCGCCAACGGTGCACACTTGGGGAGAACACAATTTTATCTTGAAATTTTAGTGAGAGGGAGCACCTTATAATGCTACCGTCTTCCTAAGCAAAATAAGATGCATAAAAGGATTAACATCACATGCAAATCATAAGTGACATGATATGGGCATCAACTTGTGCTTTTGATCTCCATCTCCAAAGCAATGGCATGATCTCCATCGTCACCAGCATGACACCATGACTCCATCATCGTATCGCCATCGCGGTGGTCACGCCAACCATGCTTTACTACCATTGCTATCGCTTAGCGATAAGTAAAGCATTACATAGCGCTTAATGATTGACACGCAGGTCATACAATAATTAAAGACAACCCTGTGGCTCCTGCCGGTTGTTGTATGCATCGACATGCAAGTCAAAATAAACTATTAAACATGGTCATCTCATACATCAAATATATTTCATCATGTCTTTGGCCATATCATATCACAACATACCCTGCAAAAACAGTAGAACGTCCTCTAATTGTTGTTGCATGTTTTACGTGGCTGCTATGGGTATCTAGCAAGAATGATTCTTACCTACGCAAAGCCACAACGATGTATGCAGTGCTATTTAACCTTCTACAAGGACCGCCTTTGTCGAATCCGATTCAACTAAGGTGGGAGAGACAGACACCTGCCAACCATCTTTATGCAACAAGTCACATGTCTGTCGATGGAACCGGTCTCATGTATGTGGACATGTAAAGTTGGTCCGGGCCGCTTCATCCCACAATACCGTCGAATCAAGAAAAGGCCAAGGAAGGAAGCAATCTGAATATCAACGCCCACAAACTCCTTTGTGTTCTATGTGATGTCATCTACGCATAGACCTAGCTTATGATGCCATTGTTGGGGAACGTTGCATGGGAAACAAAAAATTTCCTACGCTCACCAAGATCCAATCTTGGAATTGACCATCTATGAGAGGAGAGATTGCATCTACAGACCCTTGTAGATTGCTAAGCGAAAGCATTAAGAAACGCGGTTGATGTAGTCGAACGTCTTCGCGATCCAATCACAATCTGTCCCGCGAACTCCCAATCCAAGTGCCGAACGGACGGCACCTGCGTTCAACACACGTACGGCTTGATGACACCTTCACCTCCTCGATCTAGCGAGCGATGGTGAAGTAGTAGCTCAAGTCCTCCGGCAGCACGACGGCGTGGTGGCGGTGGTGGTGAGGAATCTCAGGAGAGGCAGCGCCGTGGCGTAGAAGGGTGCGGCTGGCCTCTCTGTACCTCTCTATATATAGGGGGAAGCGGGAGAGGGGGGCGCCCCTAGGGATCCCATCTAGGGCGGCGGCCACAAGAGGGAAATCCTAGATGGGTTTCCCCCCTAGTAGACTTGGCCCCTATACCAAAGTGGTGGAAGCCCTAGGGGGCGCCCAACCCTCCTGGTTACGTGAGATGGGGTGAGGGGGGTGCTCAGCCCCTTAGTGCGCTGGTTTGCCCCCTCCCCTTGGCCCATGAGCCCCCCCAACACTTGCCGGGACCCCCTGAAACCCCTTTCGGTCATGCTGGTATCACCCCGGTACCTCCGAAACAATTCCGTACTCCAATACCCTTCGTCCAATATATCAATCTTCACCTCCAGACCATTCTGGAGTTCATCGTCACGTCTGAATCTCATCCGGGACTTCGAACAACCTTCGGTAACCACCATAATGACTCAACTATACTTATATCGTCACCAAACGTTAAGTGCGTAGACCCTACGGGTTCGAGAACTATGCAGACATGACCGAGAAACCTCTACGGTCAATAACCAACGGTGGGACCTGGATGCCCATTTTGGTTCCTACATATTCTACGAAGATTTATCAGTCGACCTCGATGTAAGGATTAGCTAATCCCGTATGCAGTTCCCTTTGTCTATCGGTAGTTTACTTGCCCGAGATTCGATCGTTGGTATCTCCATCACCTAGTTCAATCTCGTTACGGCCAAGTCTCTTTACTCATTCCATAATACAAGATCTTGTGGCTAACTCATTAGTCACATTGCTTGCAAACTTCTTGTGATGGTGTATTACCGAGCGGGCCCTAAGATACCTCCTCGTCATACGGAGTGACAAATACCAGTCTTGATCCATGCCAACTCAACAGACACCCTCGGAGATACCTATAGACCACCTTTATAGTCACCCAGTTACGTTGCGACGTTTGGTACACACAGGTACTCCTCGGTGTCAGTGAGTTGCATGATCTCATGGTCATAGGAACATATACTTGACATGCAGAGAACGATAGCAACAAACTTGATACGATCACATGCTACTTTATAGTTTGGGTCTTGTCCATCACATATTTTCTCCTAATGATGTGATCCCGTTATCAAATGACAACTCATGTCCATGGCTAGGAAACCATAGCCATCTTTGATCAACGAGCTAGTCCGGTAGGGCTTACTAGGACATGTTGTTGTCTAGTGTCACATCATGTAATGGTTTTCCGATCAATACAATTCTAGCATGGATAATAAACGATTATCATGAACAGGGAAATATGATAATAAATAATTTATTATTACCTCTACGGCATATTTCCAACAGTATGATGATATGGTATCCTCTGAATGTTTCAAGTGGCTTGACTTGGCAATGTTCATGCATGTAGTTGAATCAAAACCAACATAGCCTCTATAATATTTATGTTCATGGTGTTCATATCCTACTCATGCTAGTATCCAATGTTTACTTACGATAATGCATGTTCATGACTGTTTTCGCTCTCTAGCTGACCGCTTCTCAACCTATTTGCTAGCCTTCGCCTGTACTAAGTGAGAATACTTCTTGCGCATCCAAATCCTAAAACCCAAGTTATTTCAAATGAGTTCACCATATATCTACCTATATGCGGTATTACCCTGCCGTTCTAAGGAATTTGCATGTGCCACCTCTAAAAACTTCAAATAAACATCCGTTTGTGTGTGCTTGGATTGTTCATAGAGCGACAATTACAAAAAAAAGACACATCCATGACATTTTGGGCCGAACGAATTTTTTTCCTGTCATGCTTATGACACTTCTATGACGATAATTGTGACAAAACCCGGTATCATCATATATGTGGTGGGCTCCTACTTCTATGACAAAAAATCATGACAGAAAATGGGATTTTCATCCTGGCGTGCCGGAGACGCACCTGCATGACATTATTTGGGTCGTCCATGACGGAAAAATCGTGGTAGAAGCGATGGTGAGATAAATTTCGGGGAGTTCCCGGTTATGGTGGGTGGTCGGGGCCGAGCGCTGCACGCGAGGTTTGCGCATTTTCTCTCGTATACGTACGCGCATGTGTGCAAGGCGTTGGGCTCTAACTGAACCGAGCGAGGTGTTCGCTTACTGAACCCGAGCGATTGCACTAGCTACGTTACTGAACCCGAGCGATTGATCGATCCCTGGCTGTTAACTGAACCCGATTGAGGGATTCCTTCGCTACTACTGCTAACTGAAGCCGATCGAACCTGCTGCCTCTTGATGAAAGTGAACGTGGGGTTGGTTGAACTAGACGTACGTTGTTGGGGTTGGATGACATTTCCCGGCGGGGGTTGGATGAACAGGACCCCGTGGTAGTAGTAGTAGGCCATTGCCGCTGGATGAACAGGACCCCGAGAGGAGGCCGCCACAGCCGAGCTGGTTGGGGTGGATGAACAGGACCCCGTGGAGGGGTTGAACAGTAGGGCGGAGGGCTGGATGAACAGTAGCTGGTGGAGGCAGGAGGAAGACGCGTGGATGAACAGTGTAGGTGGAGGCTGAAGGAAGTCGACGGTGGGTGAACAGTAGCCCGTGGAGTCCTGTTTTGCGGTACGCCACACCCCTTCGATGAATAGGACATTCGTTTCGACCGTAACGCTCCAACACAAGTCCGTTTCCTCCTTTTGCGGGACACCACACTGGAAACGGCCGTTTGTTCGACCGGCTACGGTCGAAACTGGGGTCATGTTCATCGGGAGGGGTGTGGCGTACCGCAAAACAGAGGAAACGGACTTGTGTTGGAGCGCTACGGTCGAAACGGGAGGCCTGTTCATCGGGAGGAGTGTGGTGTACCGCAAAACGGAGGAAACGGACTTGTGTTGGAGCGTTACGGTCGAAACGAATGTCCTATTCATCGAAGGGGTGTGGCGTACCGCAAAACAGGACTCCACGGGCTACTGTTCACCCACCGTCGACTTCCTTCAGCCTCCACCTACACTGTTCATCCACCGCGTCTTCCTCCTGCCTCCACCAGCTACTGTTCATCCAGCCCTCCGCCGGCTACTGTTCAACCAGCCCTCCACGGGGTCCTGTTCATCCACCCCAACCAGCTCGGCTGTGGCGGCCTCCTCTCGGGGTCCTGTTCATCCAGCGGCAATGGCCTACTACTACTACCACGGGGTCCTGTTCATCCAACCCCCGCCGGGAAATGTTCATCCAACCCCAACAACGTACGTCTAGTTCAACCAACCCCCACGTTCACTGTTCATCAAGAGGCAGCAGGTTCGATCGGCTTCAGTTAGCAGTAGTAGCGAAGGAATCCCTCAATCGGGTTCAGTTAACAGCCAGGGATCGATCAATCGCTCGGGTTCAGTAACGTAGCTAGTGCAATCGCTCGGGTTCAGTAAGCGAACACCTCGCTCGGGTTCAGTTAGAGCCCAACGCCTTGCACACATGCGCGTACGTATACGAGAGAAAATGCGCAAACCTCGCGTGCAGCGCTCGGCCCCGACCACCCACCATAACCGGGAACTCCCCGAAATTTATCTCACCATCGCTTCTACCACGATTTTTCCGTCATGGACGACCCAAATAATGTCATGCAGGTGCGTCTCCGGCACGCCCAGGATGAAAATCCCATTTTCTGTCATGATTTTTTGTCATAGAAGTAGGAGCCCACCACATATATGATGATACCGGGTTTTGTCACAATTATCGTCATAGAAGTGTCATAAGCATGACAGGAAAAAAATTCGTTCGGCCCAAAATGTCATGGATGTGTCTTTTTTTTGTAATTGTCGCTCTATGAACAATCCAAGCACACACAAACGGATGTTTATTTGAAGTTTTTAGAGGTG
The DNA here is from genome assembly GCA_011799875.1 of Thinopyrum elongatum. NCBI lineage: Eukaryota > Viridiplantae > Streptophyta > Magnoliopsida > Poales > Poaceae > Thinopyrum > Thinopyrum elongatum. The sequence continues at coordinate 584,831,495 of CM022300.1, forward strand.
GCACATGCAAATTTCCTTAGAACGGCAGGGTAATACCGCATATAGGTAGATATATGGTGAACTCATTTGAAATAACTTGGGTTTTAGGATTTGGATGCGCAAGAAGTATTCTCACTTAGTACAGGCGAAGGCTAGCAAATAGGTTGAGAAGCGGTCAGCTAGAGAGCGAAAACAGTCATGAACATGCATTATGCGTAAGTAACATTGGATACTAGCATGAGTAGGATATGAACACCATGAACATAAATATTATAGAGGCTATGTTGGTTTTGATTCAACTACATGCATGAACATGTGCCAAGTCAAGCCACTTGAAACATTCAGAGGATACCATATCATCATACTGTTGGAAATATGCCGTAGAGGTAATAATAAATTATTTATTATCATATTTCCCTGTTCATGATAATCGTTTATTATCCATGCTAGAATTGTATTGATCGGAAACTCAAATACATGTGTGGATACATAGACAACAACATGTCCCTAGTAAGCCTCTACCGGACTAGCTCGTTGATCAAAGATGGCTATGGTTTCCTAGCCATGGACATGAGTTGTCATTTGATAACGGGATCACATCATTAGGAGAAATATGTGATGGACAAGACCCAAACTATAAACGTAGCATGTGATCGTATCAAGTTTGTTGCTATCGTTCTCTGCATGTCAAGTATATGTTCCTATGACCATGAGATCATGCAACTCACTGACACCGGAGGAGTACCTTGTGTGTACCAAACGTCGCAACGTAACTGGGTGACTATAAAGGTGGTCTATAGGTATCTCCGAGGGTGTCTGTTGAGTTGGCATGGATCAAGACTGGTATTTGTCACTCCGTATGACGAGGAGGTATCTTAGGGCCCGCTCGGTAATACACCATCACAAGAAGTTTGCAAGCAATGTGACTAATGAGTTAGCCACAAGATCTTGTATTATGGAATGAGTAAAGAGACTTGCCGGTAACGAGATTGAACTAGGTATGGAGATACCAACGATCGAATCTCGGGCAAGTAACATACCGATAGACAAAGGGAACTGCATACGGGATTAGCTGAATCCTTGACATCGAGGGTCGACTGATAAGATCTTCGTAGAATATGTAGGAACCAAAATGGGCATCCAGGTCCCACCGTTGGTTATTGACCGTAGAGGTGTCTCGGTCATGTCTGCATAGTTCTCGAACCCGTAGGGTCTACGCACTTAACGTTTGGTGACGATATAAGTATAGTTGAGTCATTATGGTGGTTACCGAAGGTTGTTCGAAGTCCCGGATGAGATTCAGACGTGACGATGAACTCCAGAATGGTCTGGAGGTGAAGATTGATATATTGGACGAAGGGTATTGGAGTACGGAATTGTTTCGGAGGTACCGGGTGATGACCAGCATGACCGAAAGGGGTTTCAGGGGGTCCCGGCAAGTGTTGGGGGGGCCTCATGGGCCAAGGGGAGGGGGCAAACCAGCGCACTAAGGGGCTGAGCACCCCCCTCACCCCATCTCACGTAACCAGGAGGGTTGGGGGCGCCCCCTAGGGCTTCCCACCACTTTGGTATAGGGGCCAAGTCTACTAGGGGGGAAACCCATCTAGGATTTCCCTCTTGTGGCCGCCGGCCCTAGATGGGATCCCTAGGGGCGCCCCCCTCTCCCGCTTCCCCCTATATATAGAGAGGTACAGAGAGGCCAGCCGCACCCTTCTACGCCACGGCGCTGCCTCTCCTGAGATTCCTCCACCACCACCGCCACCACGCCGTCGTGCTGCCGGAGGACTTGAGCTACTACTTCACCATCGCTCGCTAGATCGAGGAGGTGAAGGTGTCATCAAGCCGTACGTGTGTTGAACGCGGAGGTGCCGTCCGTTCGGCACTTGGATTGGGAGTTCGCGGGACAGATTGTGATTGGATCGCGAAGACGTTCGACTACATCAACCGCGTTTCTTAATGCTTTCGCTTAGCAATCTACAAGGGTCTGTAGATGCAATCTCTCCTCTCATAGATGGTCAATTCCAAGATTGGATCTTGGTGAGCGTAGGAAATTTTTTGTTTCCCATGCAACGTTCCCCAACAATGGCATCATAAGCTAGGTCTATGCGTAGATGACATCACGAATAGAACACAAAGGAGTTTGTGGGCGTTGATATTCAGATTGCTTCCTTCCTTGGCCTTTTCTTGATTCGACGGTATTGTGGGATGAAGCGGCCCGGACCAACTTTACATGTCCACATACATGAGACCGGTTCCATCGACAGACATGTGACTTTGTTGCATAAAGATGGTTGGCAGGTGTCTGTCTCTCCCACCTTAGTTGAATCGGATTCGACAAAGGCGGTCCTTGTAGAAGGTTAAATAGCAACTTGCATATCATCGTTGTGGCTTTGCGTAGGTAAGAATCATTCTTGCTAGATACCCATAGCAGCCACGTAAAACATGCAACAACAATTAGAGGACGTCTAACTTGTTTTTGCAGGGTATGTTGTGATATGATATGGCCAAAGACATGATGAAATATATTTGATGTATGAGATGACCATGTTTGTAATAGTTTATTTTGACTTGCATGTCGATGCATACAACAACCGGCAGGAGCCACAGGGTTGTCTTTAATTATTGTATGACCTGCGTGTCAATCATTAAGCGCTATGTAATGCTTTACTTTATCGCTAAGCGATAGCAATGGTAGTAGAAGCATGGTTGGCGTGACCACCGCGATGGCGATACGATGATGGAGATCATGGTGTCATGCTGGTGACGATGGAGATCATGCCATTGCTTTGGAGATGGAGATCAAAAGCACAAGTTGATGCCCATATCATGTCACTTATGATTTGCATGTGATGTTAATCCTTTTATGCATCTTATTTTGCTTAGGAAGACGGTAGCATTATAAGGTGCTCCCTCTCACTAAAATTTCAAGATAAAATTGTGTTCTCCCCAAGTGTGCACCGTTGCGAAAGTTCATCGTTTCGAAGCACCACGTGATGATCGGGTGTGATAGACTCTACGTTCACATACAACGGGTGCAAGCCAGTGTTGCACATGCGGAACACTTGGGTTAAACTTGACGAGCCTAGCATGTACAGACATGGCCTCGGAACACAATAGACCGAAAGGTCAAACACGAGTCATATAGTAGATATGATCAACATGGAGATGTTCACCATTGAAACCACCTCATCTCACGTGATGATCGAACTTGGGTTGGTAAATTTGGATCGTGTTACACTCGGACAACCGGAGGGATGTTGATTTGAGTGGGGGTTCTTAGGTAATATGATTAATTGAACTCATTTATCATGAACAATAGTCTAAGTTACCTTTGCAAATTTATGTTGTAGATCAATGGCTCGCATTGTAGCTCCCTGTTTCAATACATTCCTAGAGAAAGACTAAGTTGAAAGATATTGTAAGCAATTATGCGGACTAGAGCCTCGTGATGAACTATAACATGCAAGGGATGGAGATGATCCCGGAGATGTTCATGGTGCTTAAGGCCGCGAAGGTAGAAATCTAGAAGGAGCATCAAGTGTTGATGGTTAACAAGACCAATGGTTTCAAGAAGGGCAAGGGGAAGAAGGGAAACTTCATGAATGGCAAGCCAGTTGCCACTCCAGTGAAGAAACCCAAGGTTGAACCTAAACCTGAGACTAAGTGCTTCTATTTTAAGGGGAACGATCACTGGTACCGATAAGAAGGCTGGCAACTTCAACAATAGTATATTTGATATACGTGTTATTGATGTGTACCTTACTAGTACTCCTAGTAGCACCTGGGTATTAGATACCGGTTCAGTTGCTAATATTGGTAACTCAAAACAAAAGCTACGGAATAAACGGAGACTAGCTAAGGACGAGGTGACGATGTGTGTTGGAAGTGCTTCCAAGGTTGATGTGATCACCATCGCACGCTCCCTCTACCTTCGAGATTAGTGTTGAACCTAAATAAATGTTATTTGGTGTCTATGTTGAGCATGAACATGATTAGATCATGTTTATTGCAATACAGTTATTTATTTAAGTCAAAGAATAATGGTTATTCTATTTACATGAATAATACCTTCTATGGTCATGCACCCAAGGTGAATGGTTTATTGAATCTCGATCGTAGTGATACACATGTTCATAACATTGAGGCCAAAAGATGTAGAGTTGATAATGATAATACCACTTTCTTGTGGCGCTACCGCTTAGGTCATGTTGGTGTAAAGCGCATGAAGAAACTCCAAGCTGATGGACTTTTGGAGTCACTTGATTTTGAATCACTTGACACATGCGAACCATGCCTCATGGGCAAGATGACTAAAACCCCATTTTCTGGAACAATGCAATGGGCAATTGACTTGTTGGAAATCATACATACTGATGTGTGCCGCCCGATGAGTGTTGACACGCTCGGTGGATATCGTTACTTTCTCACCTTCACCGATGATTTGAGTAGATATGGGTATATTTTCTTGATGAAACATAAGTCTGAAATGTCTGAAAAGTTCAAGCAATTTCAGAGTGAAGTTGAGAATCATCGTAACAAGAAGATCAAATTCCTACGATATGATCGAAGGCGAGAGTATCTGAGTTATGAGTTTGGCAATCACTTAAGACAATGTGGAATTGTTTCATAACTGACGCCGCCTGGAACACCACAGCGTAATGGTGTGTCCGAATGTCATAATCGTACCTTATTGGATATGGTGCGTTCTATGATGTCTCTTGCCGATATATCACTATCGTTTTGGGGTTATGCATTAGAGACAACTACATTCTAAATAGGGCACCATCTAAATCCGTTGAGACGACACCGTATGAATTATGGTTTGGCAAGAAACCTAAGTTGTCGTTTCTTAAGGTTTGGGGCTGCGACGCTTATGTGAAAAGGCTTCAGCCTGATAAGATCGAACCCAAAGCGGACAAATGGATCTGCATAGGATACCCAAAGAAGACAATTGGGCATACCTTCTATCTCAGATCCGAGGGCAAAGTGTTTGTTGCTAAGAACGGGTCATTTCTCGAGAAAGAGTTTCTCTCGAAACAAATGAGTGGGAGGAAGATAGAACTTGATAAGGTTGTTGAACCTTTACTTCAACCAGAGAGTAGCACAGCACAGAAAGATGTTTCTGTGGCACCTACGTCAGTTGAAGAGGAAGCTAATGATGATGATCATATAGCTTCAGATCAAGTTACTGTCGAACCTCATAGGTCGACAAGGGTGCGTACAACTTCTGAGTGGTACGGTAACCCTGTCTTAAAGGTCATGTTGTTGGACAATGGTGAACCTACGAGCTATGGAGAAGCGATGATGGGCCCGGATTCCAACAAATGGCTAGGAGCCATGAAATCCGAGATAGGATCCATGTATGAGAACAAAGTATGGACTTTGGTGGACTTGCCCGATGATCGTCAAGTCATTGAGAAAAAATGGATCTTTAAGAAGAAGATAGACGCTGATGGTAATGTCACCATTTATGAAGCTCGACTTGTCGCAAAGAAGTTTCTGACAAGTTCAAGGAGTTGACTATGATGAGACTTTCTCACTCATAGTGATGCTGAAGTTGATGGAATTATGTTAGCAGTTGCTGCATTTTCATTTACGAAATCTGGCACATGGATGTCAAAACAAAGTTTCCTTGACGGTTTCCGTGAGGAAAGGTTGTATGTGATACAACCAGAAGGTTATGTCGATCCTAAGGATGCTAAAAGGTATGCAAGCTCCAGAGATCCTTCTATGGACAGGAGCAAGCATCTCGGAGTTGAAACATACGCTTTGATGAGGTGATCAAAGTTTTTGGGTTTATACAAAGTTTGCAAGAAACTTGTATTTACAAGAAAGTGAGTGGGAGCTCAACAACATTTCTGATAAGTATATGTGGTTGACATATTGTTGATCGGAAAAGATGTAGAATTTCTAGAAAGCATAAAGGGTTGTTTGAAAGGAGTTTTTCAAAGGAAGACCTGGGTAAAGTTGCTTACATGTTGGGCATCAAGATCTATAGAGATAGATCAAGACGCCTGATAAGATTTTCACAGAGCACATACCTTGACATGATTTTCAAGAAGTTCAAAATGGATCAGTCCAAGAAGGGGTTCTTGCCTGAGTTGTAAGGTCTGAAGTTGAGTGAGACTCAAAGCTCGACAACGGCAGAAGAAAGAGAAAGGACAAAGGTCGTCCCCTATGCCTTAGCCATAGGCTCTATACGATATGCCATGCTGTGTACCGCACCTGATGTGTGCCTTACCACGTGTCTAGCAAGGGGGTACAAGAGTGATCGAGGAGTGGCTCACTGGACACTAATCCGGATGACTCTGAGTAGAGTTTCTCGGTTATGGAGGTGATAAAGAGTTCGCCGTAAAGGGTTATGTCGATTCAAGCTTTAACACCAATCCAGATGACTCTGAGTAGCAAACCAGATACGTATAGTGGAGCAGCCATTTGGAATAGCTCCAAGTGGAGCATGGTAGCAGTTTCTACAGTATGACATAAAAATTTGCGAAGTACACGCGGATCTAAATGTTGCAGACCCGTTGACTAAAACCTCTCTCACAAGCAAAACATGATCAAACCCCAGAACTAATTGGGTGTTAATCACATGGTGATGTGAACTAGATTATTAACTCTAGTTTAAGTGCGAGACTATTGGAAATATGCCCTAGAGGCAATAATAAATTAGTTATTATCATATTTCCCTGTTCATGATAATCGTTTATTATCCATGCTAGAATTGTATTGATCGGAAACTCAAATACATGTGTGGATACATAGACAACAACATGTCCCTAGTAAGCCTCTACCGGACTAGCTCGTTGACCAAAGATGGCTATGGTTTCCTAGCCATGGACATGAGTTGTCATTTGATAACGGGATCACATCATTAGGAGAATTATGTGATGGACAAGATCCAAACTATAAACGTAGCATGTGATCGTATTAAGTTTGTTGCTATCGTTTTCTGCATGTCAAGTATATGTTCCTATGACCATGAGATCATGCAACTCACTGACACCGGAGGAGTACCTTGTGTGTACCAAACATCGCAACCTAACTGGGTAACTATAAAGGTGGTCTATAGGTATCTCCGAAGTTGTCTGTTGAGTTGGCATGGATCAAGACTGGGATTTGTCACTCCGTATGACGAAGAGGTATCTCAGGGCCCACTCGGTAATACAACATCACAAGAAGCTTGCAAGCAATGTCACTAATAAGTTAGCCACACGATCTTGTATTACGGAACGAGTAAAGAGACTTGCCGGTAATGAGATTGAACTAGGTATGGAGATACCGACGATCGAATCTCGGGCAAGTAACATACCGATAGACAAAGGGAACTCCAGACGGGATTAGCTGAATCCTCGACATCGAGGTTTGACTAATAAGATCTTTGTAGAATATGTAGGAACCAATATGGGTATCCAGGTCCCGCTATTGGTTATTGACCATAGAGGTGTCTTTGTCATGTCTGCATAGTTCTCGAACCCGCAGGGTCTACACACTTAAAGTTTGGTGATGATATAAGTATAGTTGAGTCATTATGGTGGTTACCGAAGGTTGTTTGGAGTCCCGGATGAGATCCCGGACGTGACGAGGAACTCCGGAATGGTCCGGAGGTGAAGATTGATACATTGGACGAAGGGTATTGGAGTCCGGAATTGTTCCGGAGGTACCGGGTGATGACCAGCATGACTGAAAGGGGTTTCCGGGGGTCCCGGCAAGTGTTGGGGGGCCTCATGGGCCAAGGGGAGGGGGAAAACCAGCCCACCAAGGGGCTGAGCGCCCCCCTCACCCCATCTCATGTAACCAGGAGGGTTGGGGGCGCCCAATAGGGCTTCCCACCACTTTGGCTTGGGGGCCAAGTCTCCTAGGGGGGAAAACCCATCTAGGGTTTCCCTCTTGTGGCCGCCGGCCCTAGATGGGATCCCCTAGGGGCGCCCCCCTCTCCCCCTTCCCCCTATATATAGAGGGTAGAGGGAGGGCAGCCGCACCCTTCTAGGCCACGGCGCTGCCTCTCCTCTCCCTCGCATCCATCTTCCTCTTCGTAGTGCTTAGCGAAGATCTGCTGAGATTCCGCCACCACCACCGCCACCATGCCGTCGTGCTGCCGGAGGACTCAAGCTACTACTTCACCATCGCTCGCTGGATCGAGGAGGTGAAGGCGTCATCAAGCCGTACGTGTGTTGAACACGGAGGTGCCGTCCGTTCGGCACTTGGATCGGGAGTTCGCCGGACGGATCGTGATTGGATCGCGAAGACGTTCGACTACATCAACCGTGTTTCTTAATGCCTTCGCTTAGCGATCTACAAGGGTATGTAGATGCAATCTCTCCTCTCGTAGATGGTCATCTCCTAGATTGGATCTTAGTGAGCGTAGGATTTTTTTTGTTTCCCATGCAATGTTCCCCAACAGATACCACATCACAATCATTTTAATGCAAGTTGACATCCAAGATAAATCATTATCCAATCCTAGCTACTTAAGCATGGCATGAGAAACTATAATCTCTAATTGTCATTGGAAACATGTTTGATCATAATAGGCTGAATCATGGATACTAGGTTAAACGTATTTACAAAAAGAGAACAAGTTGAGTTCATACCCGTTTCTCTCTGCCACGGCCAGTTCATCAAATATCGTCATCATTGCCTTTCACTTGCACGACCGAATGATATGAAAATAATAATAGTGCAAGAGTGCCATGGACTAAGCTGGAATCTGCAAACATTTTATTCAAAAAGGAGAAGACAAGGTAATATGGGCTCTTTATCAGATCAATATCAATGCATATGAGAGCCACTCAACATTTTCATCGTTGTCTTCTCCTCGGTATGACTCAATAAAAGGAAAAGAAATTCATAGAAACACACTGAAATATTTTTGGAGTTTTTAGTTTTTCTTAAAGAAAGCAGATTAAAGAGAAAAACAAAAACAAGAAAACTATTTACACGGGAGAGCTTCCAGCAAGCAAAAGAAGAATAAGGAAATCTTTTTGGGTTTTCTTTTAACATTACAACTAAATTAAACTAGAAAGAAAAACCAAAAAGAAGCGAGAAATATTTTTGGGTTTTCTCAAAGTTTTTTTTTCAAACACACAAGAAGAAAGCGAGAAAATAAATCTAACATGGATAATACAATGAAAAAGTGTGAACACTGACAACTGGAATGAAATGTGTGAACATGAATGTAATGTCGGCGGAAATACGTACTCCCCCAAGCTTAGGATTTTGGCCTAGCTTGGTAATCACTACTCGTAGTAGCCATCCGGTCCCACGTTGAAGTGTGGTGGAGCGGGCACCTGAGCGTCCCACTCCTGAGGCTCCTCCTCTGCCTCTGCCTGGGCGTTCCGGTAGGCAATAATATCCTTAGGCATGATCCTGTATCCGCCCCTGGCAATAGAATGAAATAAAGCAGGTGCAGGCAACAGAATAATATCATGGGTATCCACACTGAAAACAAGGTTGTAAGGAATATTATTTATAGAATCATCAATATCAGTAAGCTGGTGATCTTTCATCGCCTGGTGATCTAAATAAACCTTGGGTAAACGATAATCATGTTGGCGAATCTGAACGTTAAAGTGACTCGCTAAACGTGTAGCATAAATACCAACATGAATTTTGCCCTTGGCTCTGTTAAGGTGCAGACGGCGTGCAATAATAGTCCCTAGGTTGTAGGTGTTATCGCCGTATAGTGCATGGCGTAAGATGGCGAAGTCCCGAGCACAGAGTGCACCGACCTTCTCTCTAGCAATTAAACACTTAGCAATAAATAGAGCAAAATAATGCACAACAGGAAACTACAAACTAGTAGTAGTGACACTCGACACGCCTCTCTCATCTCCCACTGATAGAGTACGATAAAAGACCTCGAACTTTGCAGGCCTAGGCTATCTTATTTTCCCGTCAGAAGGGATCAAGCATACATCACAAAAATCAGTGAGTGGCATCTGACAGGTTTAAGCATATAAATTAAACTGCACCTCAGGGGAGTTATTCCTACTCAAAAAATGAAAATTTTGCACAAAGGAATTTGTAAGGAGATGGTACTGTTCACACTCAGCTGCGATGAAGTTGGTGAGACCAGCGTTAGCAGCAAATTGTGCGAACTCTTGACGGATTTCGGCTCCATTCATGAAGGGGTTATGCGGCCATTCGCACGGCCGCACGTCCGCCCTTCTTCGAGTGTGGAGATCGTTGTCTGGTGACTCCCCAATGACTCCCTTAGAGCTCTTCTTGGAAGCAAACTTCCTAAAGAAACTCATCTTATTCCTATGAATAAAATTCTAAAAAATTTAGTCCACAAAATTTTTGTCAACAAAACTTCACAAGATTGATAGCAACTACTCATAAGGAGGCATAGAGGCTATATTGAGCATTCAAACTACTTAGAACTCTAAGAATTCAACATGCAAGATCATCTACAGCAGCACCAAGAGTATCTAATTATTCAAAATATAAACCACTAAAGCAAAAACTAATTAGACCAATGGAGGAGTCATATACCAAGTAGCAATCCCCCAAGATAGTTTCGGAAACGGAGCTTCGAGCAAAGAGATCGAAATCCGCGGGTTTGAGAGCAAGAACACGAGAGAGAGAGCAATGGTGATTTTTTTTCAGGAGGTAGGTGATGACAAAGAGATAAGTGAGGGGGCCCACATGGGGACCACAACCCACTAGGGCGTGCCTGGGGCTGCTGGCGCGCCCAGGTGGGTTGTTCCCACCTGGTGCACCCCCTCTAATGTTATTTGTAATAAATATTCAGAAATATTCAGAAAAAAATCGTATTAAATTTTTAGGGCATTCTGAGAACTTTTATTTTTGGGTCTTTTTTATTGCACGAGAAATTCAGAAATCAGACAAAGCATGGCATTTTATTTTATTTAAATAAGAAAAACAGAAAATAAAAGTTGGGGGCAGAAGGTTGTGCTTACTAAATTCATCAACTTCATACCTCTCAAAAATGATCCATTAATAAGGTTGATCAAGTCTTATTAACAACCACCTTCGATTATCATGAAACCGAAGAACTTTCGTAAAACACTAAGTTACCTCAACGGGGATATGCATGTCCCCAACAGTAAGCATTTCATATTTCTTTTTGGCAGTAGGTAGAGGTAGTTGAAAACTTCCAATAGTGAGTGTCGGAGATTTTTCAATAACATTAATACCATTCACTTGGAGTTGTTTCTTCGGAAAGTGCACCGTATGTTCATTACCATTGATATGAAAGGTGGCCTTGCTTTTATTGCAATCAACAACAACCCCTGCAGTATTCAAAAAGGGTCTACCAAGGATAATCGACATATTGTCGTCCTCGGGCATCTCAAGTATAACCGTCAGTTAAGATAGTAACGTTTGCAACAACAATGGGCACATCCTCACAAATACCGATAGGTATGATAGTTGATTTTTCAGCCATTTGCAAAGATATTTCAGTAGGTGTCAGTTTATCCAAATCAAGTCTTTTATATAAGGAGAAAGGCATAACACTAACACCAGCTCCTTGATCACACAAAGCAGTTTTAACATAATTCCTTTTGATGGAGCAAGGTATAGTTGGTATTCCCGGATCTCCAAGTTTTTTAGGTACTCCATCCTTAAAAGAATAATTAGAAAGCATGGTGGATATTTTTGCTTTCGGTATTTTTCTCTTATTAGTGATGATCTCTTTCATATACTTTGCATAAGGGGCCATCTTCAAAATATCAGTCAAGCTAGTGCGCAAAAAGACTGGCCTAAGCATTTCAGCAAAGCGTTCAAATTCTTCATAATCTTTTTTCTTAGTTGATTTAGGTGGAAAGGGCATGGGTTTTTTAACCCATGGTTCTCTTTCTCTTCCATGTTTTCTAGCAACAAAGTCTCTTTTATCATATCTTTTATTCTTAGGTTGTGGGTTATCAAGATCAACAGCTGGTTCTATTTCAACATCATTATCTGGTTGTTTATTATTGTCTGGTTGAGTGTCTTCATGAACATCATCATTATCCTTTTCATTATCACTATATGAGTGTTCATTACCAGATTGAGTTTCAGCATCAGCAATACAAACATCATTATCATTATCAGGAGGTTTTTCTACTTCAGGTTCACTAGAGGCATGCAAAGTCCTACCATTTTTCTTTTTCTTCTTCTTTCTAGAAGGACTAGGTGCATCAGTGTTAATTCTTTGAGAGTCTTGTTCAATTCTTTTAGGGTGTCCTTCAGGATAAAGTGGTTCCTGAGTCATTTTACCTCCTCTAGTTGCTACTCTAACAGCAAAGTCATTTATATTATTATTCTTTTCATCTAGCACATCTCTTTGAGATTTAGCAACTTGTTCTAATTGAGTTTGAACCATAGAAGCATGTTTTCCTACACCTCTAACATCATTGGAGATTCTAAATAACAAGTCACCCAAGCGAGCAATCATATTGGAATTGTATTTCAATTGTTTCATAACATTTTCATTGAAGTGATCTTGTTTTCTAATGTAGTTGTCAAACTCATAAAGGCATTGACTAGGATGTTTATTGTAAGGGATGTCACTTTCATCAAATTTCATCAAAGACTTTACCTCTACCACCTTTGTTGGTGGTGTGTCAAGTCTATGTATTTCTTCAATAGGAGGTAAATTTTTAACATCCTCTCCTTTAATACCTTTTTCCTTCAGACTTTTCTTTGCCTCTTGCATATATTCAAGACTTAGACATAAGATACCCCTCTTCTTCAGAGTGGGTTTAGGAGGTGGTTCAGGAAGAGTCCAATCATCATAATTTTTCAATATATTATTCAATAATTCCTCAGCTTGTTCAACGGTTTGTTCCCTGAAAACACAACCAACACAACTATCTAGGAAGTCCCTAGAAGCATCGGTTAGTCCATTATAGAAGATATCAAGTATTTCATTTTTCTTAAGAGGATGATCAGGCAAAGCATTAAGCAATTGGAGAAGCCTCCCCCAAGCTTGTGGGAGACTCTCTTCTTCAATTTGCACAAAGTTAAATATTTCCTGTAAGGCAGCTTGTTTCTTATGAGCAGGAAAATATTTTTCAGAGAAGTAGTAAATCATATCCTGGGAACTACGCACACAACCAGGAGCAAGAGTATTGTACCATATCTTAGCATCACCCTTTAATGAGAATGGAAATAATTTGAGAATATAGTACTAGTGAATCTTCTCATCATGAGCAAATAGGGTGGCTATATCATTTACTTTAGTGAGATGTGCCACAACAGTTTCAGTCTCATAGCCATGGAAAGGATTAGATTCAACCAAAGTAATTAACTCTGGGTCGACAGAGAATTCATAATCCTTATCATCAACAAAGATAGGTGAAGCACCAAACTTAGGATCACATTTCATTCTAGCATTCAAAGACTTTTCTTTCAGTTTGCATAATAATTTCTTAAGATCATCTCTATCATTGCAAAGCAAGAAAATCTCTAGCTGTCTCCTCATCCATAACATAACCTTCAAATATCTTAGGCAATTCATATCTAGGAGAGCTAGGCCTAATAGGTGTTTCAAGATTTTCAGTTTCAAGTGCTTCATCAGTTTCAATAATTTCATCAGTTTCAACATTCTCAATATCTTTAGCTCTAGCAATTAGTTCATCAAGAAATTCACCTAGTGGCATATTATCATCAAGCAAGGTACTAGCATCATCATGAGTAGCATTCATAGCAGAAGTAGCATCATCAATAACTTGCGACATATCAGAATTAATAGCATGTGGTGGTGTTGCAAGTCTACTCAAAATAGAAGGTGAATCAAGTGTAGAGTGTGATGGCAGTTCCTTACCTCTCCTCGTCTTATAGGGAAAAATCTTAAGTCTTAGTATCCTTCAGATTCTTCATAGTGATAAATTGGTAATAATCCCAAGTGACTCAACAAATATAGCTATGCTCCCCGGCAACGGCGCCAGAAAAGGGTCTTGATAACCCACAAGTATAGGGGATCGCAACAGTTTTCGAGGGTAGAGTATTCAACCCAAATTTATAGATTTGACACAAGGGGAGCCAAAGAATACTTTTAAGTATTAGCAGCTGAGTTGTCAATTCAACCACACCTAGAGATTAATTATATGCAGCAATATGATCAGTAGCACAGTAATATGATAGTTTTGATAGCAGTGATGATAGTAATAGTAACAATGATAGCAATGCTTTTGTAGCAAGTGCAACAGTAACAACAACAGTAGTAACTTAGCAAGAACAATATGTGGAAAATTCATAGGCATTGGATCAGTGAATTCGTTGGATGATATTCATCATATAACAATCATAACCTAGGGCGATACAAAACTAGCTCCAGTTCATAAATATAATGTAGGCATGTATTCTGTAAATAGTCATACGTGCTTATGGAAAGAACTTGCATGACATCTTTTGTCCTACCCTCCCATGGCAGCGGGGTCCATAAGGAAACTAAGGGCTATTAAGGCCTCCTTTTAATAGAGAACCGGAACAAAGCATTAACACATAGTGAATACATGAACTCCTCAAACTACGGTCATCACCGGAAAGTATCCCGATTACTGTCACACCTGGGTTTATGGATCATAACATGTAATAGGTGAATATGACTTGCAAGATTGGATCTAGAACATAGATATAATTGTGATAAAATAAACGGCTCAGATCTGGAATCATGGCACCCGGGCCCAAAGTGACAAGAATTAAGCATGGCAAATTCATAACAACATCAATCTCAGAACATAATGGATACTAGGGATCAAGCCCTAACTAAACTAACTCGATTACAATCCAACTCCTCAACGACCAGCGAGCCTACAAAGGAATTACTCACTCCTGGTGGGGAGCATCATGGAATTGACAATGGAGAAGGGTTGGTGATGACAAAGATCAAAGATCCCCCTCTTCGGAGCCCCAAACGGACTCCAGATCTGGCCTCCCGATGAAGAACAGGAGGTGGCGGCAGCTCCGTATCGTGAAACGTGATAATTATTTCTCCCTAATTTTTTTCCTCCAAAAATAGGATTTTATAGAGTCAAAGTCAGGGTCTGCGGGGCCACCAGGTGGGCACAACCCACCTGGGCATGCTTGGAGGGGGGCGCATCCTGGTGGGTTGTGCTCACCCAGGGGCCCCCCTCCGGTGGTTCTTGGCTCCAGTATTTTTCTTTTATTCCATAAAAACTCTCCAAAAAGTTTCGTTCCATTCCAAGAACTTTTATTTCTGCACAAAAACAACACCATGGTAGTTCTGCTGAAAACAACGTCAGTCCGGGTTAGTTTCATCCAAATCATGCAAATTAGAGTCCAAAACAAGAGCAAAAGCGTTAGGAAAAGTAGATACGACGGAGACGTATCAATGTGTCACATGCTCCTTTAGAACTTATTTTCAGTGATGTATGGGGTCATGCAAGAGATTCATTTGGAAGAAAGAAATATTGTGTTAGTTTTATCGATGACTATAGCAAATTTACTTGGATATATTTGCTTAAGTACAAATCTGAAGTCTTTTCTGTCTTCCAAGAATTCTAAAAACTTGTTGAACGAAACTTTGACAGAAAGATTCTGACGGTTCAAAGTTACTGGGGAGGAGAATATGAGAAACTCAATTCCTTCTTTCGTGACATAGGCATAGAGCATCATGTTTCTTGTCCTCATGCTCATCAACAAAACGGTTCTGCTGAACGCAAACACTGTCATATTGTTGAAGTAGGGCTCTCTCTTCTTGCTCATACGTCAATGCCACTCAAATATTGGGATGAAGCTTTTATCACAGCTACATATCTCATAAATCGTTTGCCTAGTAAAGTGATTGGCAACTCCACTCCTTTAGAGTGATTATTTCAGCAAAAGCCTGACTACAACTCTCTAAAAAAAATTGGGTGTGCTTGCTATCCCAATCTTCGTCCTTACAATCGCCACAAACTTGAGTTTCGTTCTACTCAATGTGTCTTTATTGGTTATAGCAATCTCCATAAAGGTTACAAATGCCTTGAAGTTGCAACTGGATGCATGTATATTTCTCGTGATGTCATTTTTGATGAAACAATCTTTCCTTTTGCAAAGCTTCATCGCAATGCAGGAGCTCTCCTACGTGCTAAAATAGCACTACTTCCAGATTTTCTTCCTAATCCTGATCATGGGGGTGAACTAACTAGTGTTGATCATGTGATTAGTTCAAAGGAAAAAGAAAATTTTGATTTCATTGATGATTGTGCAGAACCAAGTCGTCATTTTATGTGTGAGGAAACAAACAAGGAAGAAAATAGCACCAAATCCGAAGAGGATCTTGATGCGCCTGCATCTGTGTCAGCCAGCACGTGGTCCAAGGAAAATCTCGGCGACAAGCGTGCTGCAGGGCACGATGCAGCCCCGGACGACACGGTGGCGACAGAGAGGAGCCCAGCCCTGGGAACGCACTTCTCCGTGACTCGTCGTGCACTGCGTGTGAGTGGGATGGGCTTGCGGGGGACCAGGAAACCAGCGCGGGGACTAGCGCCGGTACACCGTACCACACGCCTAGGCGCATGTCGCTCGCTACGGCCACATGGCGCTCTCCTAGTGGCGCAAGCCAAGATCTTCTTTTCCCTCGCTTGGATCAGGAGCCAATAGATGATCTGGCAAGATCTTCTGCGCCCACGGGAAATGGGGTGGGATCCTCTGCAACAGAAGGTTCAGCTTCAGCTCATGTCACGCCTGGATTTTCTGTGGCAAGGACACCAGTACCACCATGTGTACCAACGATTCCACCATGTATTACAAGGTTAAAAACAGGTGTGTTCAAACCAAAGGAATACAAGGTTGGTACGATAAGGTATGACAAGATTAAGCATGTTTTTCTTACTAGTACCGGTGAACCTACTCATCTATATGATGCTCTAGCTCATCAGGAATGGGAAAGGCTATGGATGTTGAATATGATGCACTGATGAAAAATAAAACTTGGCATCTAGTACCACCAGGAAGAAGTAAGAATATAATTGACTATAAATGGGTTTATAAGATCAAGAGAAATTCTGATGGAAGTATAGATAGATACAAGGCTAGACTAGTTGCAAAAGGGTTTAAACAAAAGTTTCGCATTGATTATGAAGTTACCTTTAGTCTTGTTATAAAGTCAGCCACCATTAGACTTGTGCTATCAATTGCTATTTCTAAAGGTTGGAGTCTAAGGCAGCTAGATGTTCAGAACGTGTGTCTTCACGATGTTCTGGAGGAAGAAGTGTTCATGCGGCAGCCATCGGGGTATGAGAATAAAAGCAAACCAGATTATATTTGCCAATTGGATAAAGCTTTATATGCATTAAAATAGGAACCCCGAGCATGGTACTCAAGGTTGAGCACTCATTTACAGAAACTTGGGTTTACTCCATCTAAAGCAGATACCTCACTATTTTTGTACATTAAAGGTAACATTACCATATTTATACTTGTTTATGTCGATGATATAATTGTTGCCAGTTCTAGTCCAGATGCCACTACCTTCTTACTTAAGGGTCTGAAGTTGGAATTGCACTAAAGGATTTGGGGAACCATTATTTCCTTGGCATAGAAGTTAAAAAGGTAAAGGATGGCATACTTATTACACAGGAGAAATATACCACTGATATACTCAGGAGAGTAGGGATGGAACATTCCAAACCTGTAAGTACACCAATCTCAACCTCAGAAAAACTCACAATTGAGAGTGGCGAAGTAGTTGAGTCAAATGATACAACAAACCACAGAAGTACTATAGGTGCATTACAGTACTTGACTCTTACTCGTCCTGATATTTCCTATTCCATGAATAAAGTATGTCAATATTTGCATGCTCCTAGTACAACTCATTGGACTGCGGTAAAAAGAATTTTGAGGTATCTAAAGTTTACAGAAGGACTTGGACTTCAGATTGTCAATTCACCGCCTATGCTGGTTACTGCTTATTCTGATGCAGATTGGGCAAGTTGTGCTGATGATAGAAGATCCACAGGTGGTTTGCCGTGTTTCTAGGAACAAGTCTTGTGTCATGTAGTGCAAGAAAACACGCTATTGTCTCAAGATCAAGTACTGAAGTTGAGTATAAAGCATTGCCAAATGCTACAGCTGAAGTAATGTGGATACATACTTTACTTTGCGAACTTGGGATTAAAACTCCACAAGCTATGAGACTATGGTGTGACAATCTTGGTGCAACCTATATTTCAGCTAATCATGTTTTTCATGCACGCACAAAACACATTGAAGTTGATTTCCACTTTGTTAGAGAAAGAGTAGCACAGAAGCTACTTGATGTTCATTTCGTACCTACTGGAGATCAGCTCGCCGATGGCTTCACAAAACCTCTCACCATGAGAAGGTTGGATGAGTTCAAGTACAATCTCAACCTTGGTAGAATTCCCTAAGGTTCAAATCGAGGAGGAGTGTTAGAACAAATGTGTTGAGATATGAAAGTTGTTCAAATTGTAATCCTAGTCTATCTCTTCTTTTGTCTTTCTCCTTCTCATGTACCGACTCTTCTCTGTAATAGATCGATCGATCTACAACTTGTAAGCCACGACATGATTGATATATATACACGTGCGGCCCGAGCAAAGGGTTATATGCTTCCATCATAAGTTTTACACATTATACGGACGAATTGCCACTGCACGGTATGTATCTGTTTCTTCTCCCCTCTCCTTTCGCACAAACGCACCACCCCCACATCCCTAGGGTTCATCGTTCCCCATCTCTGCCGCCACCCACCCCAACGTCAGCCAATGGCGGCTCAGCCCATAGGCGGCCGGCGAACTGGAGACGCCGCCACCGGAATCCCTCTTCCTTGGGACATAGGGACGCAGCCGCCGCATCAACTGCCTCTTCCAACGGCCGCTCCCCATCACTTGACCGCCTTCACCAGCCCCAATCCCGACCACTATCTAGTCGGATAGTCGCCCACCGCCACGATAGCCTCTTTTGCCTCTCTCCCTCTGTTCTCTCTCTGCTCCCTTCCCCTCTGGCAGCATGCACTGCCTACTGTGTGTGTGTGTGTGCATGCTGCATATGTGCTCTGTGTCCGTTTCTATGCGTGCGGTCGACATGGTTATTCATAACAAAATGTGATGGGCGTATGTGACTTTGACATGAGATACACTTCAGTAGTGGCTGGATGGCCTGGTTTGGCACATGACACAAGGGTATTCAAGGACACATTGGACAAGTACACAGAAAAGTTTCCTCATCCTTCGGCAGGTATTTCCTTAAAGCAATCACATAACTGAACTTGACAATGTATTGTATTTCTTGTTTGACATAAACATTCATTGTGTAGGAAAACACTATCTTGTTGATTCTAGGTACCCCAACCAGGTTGGTTATCTAGCACAATTTAGAGGAACAAAATACCATCTGCCTGAGTTTCACATGGTCCCTGCTGCAACTGGTAGAGAAGAAGTATTCAATTATCTTCATTCATCACTTAGAAATGTCATAGAGCGATCATTTGCTGTGTTGAAACAGAAATGGCACATTCTAAAACATTTGCCTAGCTACCCACCTAGTAAGGAAGCAAGGATTTTCATTGCCTGCATGGCAGTGCACAACTTCATCAGAGATAGTGATTTGTATGATTACCACTTTGCTAGATGTGATGATGATGATAACTACTATCCTCCGGGCCATCTGGTCAACACAAAAGGAGGGGACTATGAGGGAGGTGCAAATACTACCATGGACACAACTCGTAACATGATTGCTGATTGTGATGGCAGCGAGAGAGTAGGATTGTATTTCACCATAACCATGTATTTTGTAATGAAGAACAGTCAGTGTCTCATGTAATATAAAATTAATACCATGTGTTATGATGAATTCAAAAATGTTGTCATTTGCTAGAATATGTGAAAACTAGTATGATCCTAGTTCAAATATGTGAAAACTGGCCATCTATGACAAAAACAGTTCAAATTAGGTCATTTATTGTTAAAATAGTATAGTCAACACTTAAACCCAATCTACAGAAGAACAGAGGGCGTTCTGGTCATTTCAGCATGTTTCAGCAATTGCCATAGCTGGTACAGCACAAGTACCAAACGGTTGCACTTCAGCTCCGACCTTCCAGCCATAGATAGCAGCTACAGCGGCTCCTTCCAGCTGGAGCCGGTGCAACTGCAGCCGAAGAAGCTACAGCCCAAACAAACACACCCTAAGGAATATCATATACTTCTAGGAGGGGGGTAAGTTATTACCATGTGGTGATGTGGGTAACTGGGTACCGAGTGTCAAAGCTTTTTATTAGAAACGGTTTGGTTGCCCCACACATAACTCCACGAGCAAATGTTAGATGGACTCTGTTCTGAAAGCTGACGAATTCCAGACAGGCATAGAACTGACTCTCAGCTTCAGAGAAAAGCGATAAAAGGATGAAAGCAAATCTTGGGTAAATACAAATCACAATTTATTCAATACAATGCAACGCAAATCTCTGCAAGGTACCAAATTAAGTAGATGAAGATTAGCTAACTTGTTACTATCAGCATAGACGCATATCGCTATATTATCAAATCGTCCCTTCATCAAGCATCCATCGAATATTAAATATTGCACAAAAGTAAAATAAAAAAAATCTGGCACAATCTAATTTCCTTGGCTCGTGAACACATGTTACGTCCTTTCACCACAACTTAATTATACATAGATGCACCATGTTACTGTTTGCAGAACAAGAAATTCACTCTGAAATTGGCAACTCAAGATTACAAGCTATTAGAGAACAACAAGTGTATAAAAGCAGGAGTGAAGAGATATTATCTTCTCTTTGCTGCCATCCATGACAACTTTAAAAGGGTGCCACTATGGATTTCTAATCTCATCCTCCCACTTTGAACAAAGAATGGAAGCGGTAACTTCTTCATTTTCTTTTGCCATTTTATTTTTGCAGGCAATCGTAAATGATTTCAGATCAAGATCACCCATCCTTTTGATGCCTATATTTGCTCGGCTAGTAAGAAGCCCTGCAGCATATGCAATAGATAGCTCTAAGATGCAATTCAAACAAAATACTAGACATATGCAAGTGCTCAAACAAAATATTGGACAAGTGTAACATCCAACTTACATCTATCAGCTTCTTCCGAGCATCTTGCAACTCATTGTTGCTCATCCTTTCCTTCATAGGCAGAATCCTGTGGAGTGATTCCATCTCATTTATTTCATCATACTTCTCCTGCACCTCCATGCTAAGTTCATCAATTTTCCTCTTCGATTCAAAGTCTTCCTCACCTGGCACATGCTTCATAACATTCAATTTACCCTGCAGCTATTTTATTTTTAACTCGAGATTTTGTCTGGCATCCAGTTTCTACTCCAACGTGATAGTCTCATCTATAGCGCTAATTGCAAATGGTGCACGGGCACCTTTGTGCCCGTTTTTAAAAATTAATTTTATAGCACAAAAAAACTCAAAACTTTTTGTAAACACATACACATGTATATACTACATATGTGCAGAAATTCATAACATTTTACTTTCACACGTGGCGTACAAAAAAAAGACAAATATGTTAAATGGGCTGGAATTTTTTGTTTTTGGGCTGGAATTTTGTTTTTGTTGTACAGCTCACAAATTGCATTTTTTTCAAAACAAAATTTTATGGATCCGTAGTGAATACATACCGTTTTCACAGAATCATTTTCAATTTTTTTTTAAACTTTTAAATATGATTTTCGATTTTTTTTTAAAAGGCACCTTGGTGCCCGAGCACACAAACTTCACACTCCATCTATAGCAGCTTCTTTCTCCATCTACGGTTATCCATTTTCAGTATAGTAAGACTGTAACACCCCATGTAATTAACCACAGTGATCACCCTTCGTTAATGCCATGACAGCAAGTTCAACAGTGCCTAGTCATCATTTGCATCATATTGCATTTCAAACTCCAAATTCAAACTTCAATTAAATTCAAAGTGGAAAATAAAAGTTGTTCCAAATTGGAAACTAAAATGTTCATTAAATAGCAAATAATTCAAAGGCAATTATAAAATTGTAATCAACATTTACTAAATTAATTAAGTGACTCTAAAAGCAACAAAATAGTAGTATTTATTACATTTATAATTAAATAAAACCAAAATGAAATGATATGAACTCAAAATCTTTTTATAACAGTGCTAGATATTTCACTGTAGTTTATGAGCTAAGTCTCACATTTTACAAAAGTGTAATGGTGACCTAACGTTTAATAAAACCGCAAAAGGAAAATAAATAAAAAGAAAAGGCAAAAAAAGAAAAAAAACAAAGAAACCCCCCTCCAACTGGGCCTCGGCCCAGCAGGCCACCAGGCCGCCAGGCCGGCCCAGTCCCCACCGACTAACCCGCTCCCCGCCCGGCTGAACCCTAGCCCATCGCCCCACTCGCCCCCCTCCCACGACCCCCTTCTCCTCCCTCGGTCTGGATCGGGATCGGCCCCGATCCCGTCGATCGACCCGCTCGCCGCGCCAACCGCGTCGCCCGTCGCCCCTGGACATCGACGACGCCGCCTGGACCTCGCCGGAGCTGCCCCGCCGTCGACCCCGCCCTCCTCCTCGACACCCGCTGCCATTCCCCTGCACCGCCCGTGAGCCTCGCCCCTCTCCTCAGCCTCCTCCCTCCCGTAGTCGCCGCGGTCACTGCTGTCCCGTGCCCGACCTGCTGCGGCTGCCGACGTCGCTTGCCGCGTATTGCTGCTCATGCCTCCGCGCCCATCGCGTCAACGCCGTGCCCGCCAACCCCATGTACTGCTGCAGCTGCTGCCGGTCGCGGCCTCCCCTGCGCGCGCCTGGCCGTGGTCGCCACACCACGCGCCCTGTCCTCCACTCGCCGCCGCCTGCTGCCTAGCACCGGCCGCGCCTCGCGTCCCACCTGCCTCGGCTCCCTCTGCTCCGCCTGGCCACCAGCTCGCCGGGCCACTTCCCCCCGCTCCGCCGCTCCGCCGCCCCGCGCTAGCCATGCCCCCTCACCGCGCCCGCACATCGCCCCGGCCAGCGTCCGGGCTCTCCCCATCGGGCGCCCGTGGCTGCGCCAGTTCGCCCGCACCGCTGCCCGCTAGCGCCGGCGCCCGCTAAGGCCCCCCTGGCCAATGACATGTGGGGCCGCCCCCTCTAGAACGTTAAAAAATGAATTTAATAAAATCAATAATTAATTAATTAATTAATTAAGCTAATTAATTCTGTTTAATTAAACTAATTAATTAGTTAGTCTAATTAAACTATAATTAGCTTAATTAAACCCTAAATAGACTAATGTGACAATGATAGGTGGACCCCACCTGTCAGGTTGACCAGCTGACGTCATGGTGATGTCATGATGACGTCACCATTCACTGTTTCGGATAATCCTAATTTAAATAAATAAATAATTCCAGAAAATGATTAAAACTTTAGAAATTCATATAAAATAAACCGTAGCTCCGATCGAAAAACTTTGTACATGAAAGTTGCTCAGAATTTCGAGATGAATCCGAATACGTGGTCAGTTCGTCTGTCAGATGCCCCTAATTACCTGAACATGAAACTTTTAGACCGATTTCAGTAAATGAATAGTGCTTAACTTTAATAAAATAAATCCGAATAAATTCCTAATTTAACTAAATCATTTAGTTAGGCAGTAGAACACCTCTGCATATAATTTAGACATGTCATGCATATTGTTTGCATTTTGCCGTGAATTTACTGTTTCTTCCCCCTCCTTCTCTCCCGATAGACGCCGAGACCGACGCCGACGCAGCAGAGTACGACTACGTTCCGGACGAGCAGCCTTCCGACTACCCCTCCTCCTTGCCCGAGCAACCAGGCAAGCCCCCCCCCCCCCCCCCCCCCCCTTGAGCATCCCGATATCGCCCATTCAATTTTCTCCTGCTTGCATTAGATTTTGCTACTGTTACTGTTGCTCCTATTCTGATGCATAGTCTGCTTTTATAACCTACTTATTGCTACCTTATCTACCTATTTCAAACTGTTTAGTATAGGTTGGTTAATAAACCATCAGTGACCCCCATCACCTTACCCTTGTTGCCTCTGCTTCATCATCGACTACTCGATCAACGTGATCGACGACCAGAGACCGACACATCACCTCACCCCCCCCCTTAGTTGTATGACTCTGCATAGTTACTATCGAGTGCCGAGGGTGATACCTCGTAACACACTCCTGATGAATACTCTGCAGTGTAGCTGTTCGATCGTGGTCATCGAGGGTGATTCCTCCTTCACCACTTCCGATACAACTCTGTCGTGCAACCCCCTCAAGTGTGAACCTCGAGGGTGATGCCTCCTACGTTCACCTTGATGTTGTGACCACACGTATACTTTGACCTTTGTCACAGGCGGGTCGACCCCGAGGGGTACCCGCAGGGAGATCTATGATGTCGGGCTTGCCCGGAAGGGCGCCCGAGTGTGATATTGTGGCGGAGCTTCAGAAACTCTGATTGTCTCCGCGTGTTATTAAATGAGCATATCGGATTTGGGTATTTGATCTGAGTGGGTTGACGTGCCCTATACGCACTACCATCACACGGGATAATGGTTTATGGGCCCCTCTACGTCGTACGTTCTCCCGAAAGCTCTTCAGGCGTCACGGTTCACCATGCGGGCTGATCGTCGGGAATGGGCTGGATACTTCACTGACGAGTTCAGTGTCGCGCCTGCACCCCGGCCAGCCACGCAACGCGCACGGTGCCCAGGGCGATGGCCCAAGACCTCTGGGTGCATAGGTTAGTCCGGCGTGCTGACCTCTCTGTTGAGCCTAGGTAGAGCGCTGCTTCGTGTTGATCTCCCGAGGCCGGGCATTACCCAGCAAGTGTGTCCGGCCAGAGGTGATCGAGCGTGTTGGGTAACAGTAGTGCACCCCTGCAGGGAAGATAACATCTATCGATAGCCGGTCCTACGGTAAAGGACGCTCAGTTTGGTATCCCGATCTATTACTTGAACTGGATACATGTTTAACTAATTCAAGCTTCGGGATTGCTTTCTCGCTGGGAGTCGAGGAAGGATCTCTAGGCTTTGCCTCAACATGCTTGCTTAATAAAATGCTTTTCTGTACTCTTCTAAGTGCTGCAAGATGATGGCTTCGTGAATATGCTAGTCTTCGATAGGACTAGGACTTCTCTCTATTCTGGCATTTCTGCAGCCCAGTCCACATATACAGCTTCTGTTTGATAATGTTGCATATGTAGTGTAGATCCTTGCTTGCTGAGTACTTTGGATGAGTACTCACGGTTGCTTTGCTACTTCATTTTCCCCCATTCCCCTTTTGATGTTACATCAGATGATGGAGCTCCGGAGCCAGATGTCCCCGCCGGAGCTTACTACCAGGAGGGTCCAGACGACATGTACTACTGGATCGAGCCAGCCGACCAGGAGTAGGATTGGAGGGTCCCAGGCAGGAGGCCTATGCCTTTCGATCTAGAGTCGTTGTTTGTGCTAGCCTTCTTAAGGCAAACCTTGACTAACTATGTATGTACTCAGATATTATTTGTATGACTGACTTATGTATTCGGATCCTCGTGATCCCTGGTCTGTAATATTGTGGATCCCCGTTTTTTTGTATTAAAGTTGTGTTGTGATATCTTCCCGTGAGTCCCTGTATTTGATCATGCATGTTTGCGTGTATGATTAGTGCACGATTGAATCGGGAGCGTCACAAAGACAGTCATATGAATTAGCATCTAAAGAACTCATGTGAAACAATATATCAATGCACAAACCTTGTGTTTTTCTACAAGCTGCAGCACAATTTTGTCGGACTTCTGCTGCTCCAATGTTGTCATCTTGAGATATTTTGCTTTGATCATGTTCTGTATTTACCAGTCCCCACAATAGCCTGACATGAGTAATACGAAGAAACACTAACATGAGTATTCACCATTATTTATGGGAGACGTTCGGCACGTACCTTTTCGTTCTCCTTCTCGAGATTCCTTGTGTCAGAGTCGTTATGCACAGCAGCATGCCCATGAAGCTGCTTAGATTTATGGAATCAATAACTGCCGAACATGTCAGATTTTTTACGTCTCGTCCGAACGGCCTTCTGGCCGTTGATTTCAAGCACGGATCTTAAATTGGTGGAGAGAGCCACGTCATCTGGAGAGACTCGTTCAGTTTAACAGAGGCTCGATCCGAACGACACATCCTACTAATCCGTTCTTCTCTCCCCACTCAAGAGCATCTGCAAACGCGCCGATCCAAACCGATGATGATTTTGTCTGTTTTTTTTCTGTTTGGGTCGGCCGTCCACTCGGCGTCCGCCCTATTTATGATTTGGATCGGCAGTGCGCTCAATGCGTCGACCCATATTTGTCGGCGTGGCCGGCTGGCCGCCGTTTTTCAACAAATATGCACACATTATGCATAGTTTTACAAGCAAACAAAAATAGTAG
Source organism: Thinopyrum elongatum (assembly GCA_011799875.1). Lineage (NCBI taxonomy): Eukaryota > Viridiplantae > Streptophyta > Magnoliopsida > Poales > Poaceae > Thinopyrum > Thinopyrum elongatum. The sequence continues at coordinate 584,857,794 of CM022300.1, forward strand.
AGTTTCACAACCAAATAAATTTAGCATAGATTTAAAAGCCGAATAAAAATTAAATTGTCTCAAATACATTTTAAAAAAGATACATCTATTGGTTGCCATCATGAGCTCACATATATTCAACCAAATCATTTTGCAGCTACATGTGAGTTTCCCAATCACGCATTTCATGATGAAATTGGGTGAACTGTGCAAACGTTGCCGCTCCTCCTCCATGCTCAGGCACAATATTGTCACCTTTAAACTGAAACCCTTGATCGTAAATACGTTTCGTGTGCCCATCCTCTATGATCATATTGTACATGATCACACAAGCAATCATCACCTCCCACAACTTCTTGGTGCTCCAAGTTCTAGCAGGATACTGAACGATGCCCCGTCGAGATTGCAGAGCACCAAAGGCACGTTCGACATCCTTCCTAGCACTCTCTTGCTCTTGGGAAAATCTTTTCCTCTTTTCTCCGACAGGGTTGGGGATTGTCTTCACAATAGTGGTCTACTGAGGATAGATATATATCGTCACCTAGGTAGTATCATTTGTCGTAGTTGTGGCTGTTGATGTTAACATTCACCGGCGGGCTATTGCCTTCGGCAAGCCTTACAAACACCGGCGAGCGTTGAAGCACGTTGATATCATTGTGCAATCCGGCCATGCCGAAGAAAGAGTGCCAGATTCAGTGATCTTGTGAGGCCACTGCCTCAAGTATGACAGTGCAAGCCCTGACATAGCCCTTATACTGCCCTTGCCAAGCAGAAGGGCATTTCTTCCACTCACGGTGCATGCAGTCTATGCTGCCAACCGTCCCTGGGAAGCCCCTGGTGGCATTCATCCCCAACAAACGGGTTGTATCTTGAGCAGTCGGCTCTCTCAAGTACTCAGGGCCAAATACAACAATCACAGCCTTGCAGAACCTATACATGGACTCTACGCATGTAGACTCACTCATACGGACGTACTCATCAATGAGATCACCGGTCACTCCGTATGCAAGCATCCGGATGGCTGGAGTGCATTTCTGATATGAGAAGCCAATCTTTCCAAGGGCATCCTCTTTACACTCGAAATAATTATCGTATCTGACCACCCCCTCTCTAATACGGTTGACAACATGCCTAGCTATACGGAAACTGTCGAACAGCTTGCGGGCGTCGATGAAGAAGCTGGACGGTAAAGAGACGCGCGGCTCCCCTGGACCAGGTGGCTTGCCTGTCGATGTCCGACAAGCGTGGCAGCGTCAGGCCAGCGGGCGGTGTAAGATGAAGGAGCTGGCCGGGGCGGGGAGGCGACTTCCTGCTCGCGGCAACTTTGTAGTTGGGGGTGGGAAGCTGCGGTGGCCCACCGGCGAGGCGGTGGTGGTGGCGGCGTGGGAGGGGCGGCGTTGGGGGGAGGTGTGTCGGCACGGGCTGCTGTCAGAGGCACTAGAAATGGGCGGCGGCGGCGACAGGGCAGGACGGGCGATTGCTTGCTGTCGACAGGGGCGGAATTAGATGGCTAATGTGCCACCGACTCGCGGGCCAGCGGGAGGAGTAGGCGTGTGTCACGTGCATCCGCTTCTTGTCCGCACCGACGTAAATCAGGCTCAAAATTGGCCGGGAATGGGTCGGTAGGCGGACAAAAAGCGGACACGCGTCCATTTAGGTCGGCGCGTTGGGCCGACTTTTTTGTTCGTGCCGATTCAAACGGACACGCGCGGACGAAATGGATCGGCGCATTAGAGTTGCTCTAATCTCTCCCATCTCACATATCCCCCTTCCCTCGATCGAAGCAAAGCCGCCGCGCCCGCGCACCTCCGGCGAGAATCCGGTGAGCCGAACCTGCAACGCCTCCCCCCCCTGCTTCATCCCGGCGCCACGCATCTCCAACCGGACTGAGCTCAACAGCCACCCATGGGCGGCCGAGCCCAGGCCCAACGGCGACAGATCCCCGGCGAGCAGCGCATCACACGCCCAAGCCCCGTGCAGCTCGTCTCCCCAAGCTCGCGCCCAAGAAACCTCCATCACCTGCACCCTTCCGCGCGCCGCGCTCCGTCCTCGCCGCTTGCCATCGACAGTCTCCTCCCCGGCGACCACCATCTCGATGGCGAGAGAGGGAAGGGAGGCGGCGGCGTTGCTTGAGGAGGTGTGGAACACAAGGGGAGGAGCGGAGCCATCGCTGTCATGGCGCTGCTCAAGGTTGCGTGGCGCGGAAGGGCGAGGAGCGGAGGCGCCGCCGAAGCGTCGCAGCTCGATGAGGCGGGGCGCGGAGGTGGAGATCTGTGACGGAGCCTACACCGACGTCTTGATGCCAATGTTTTAAATAGCGGGCAATGAAAAATAGCGGCGAGCCTCCAAATCAGCTATAGCGGACTATAACTGGCTTTAGCGGGCTATTTATGAAGGCGACCATTTAGCGACACCCTGCTGAAAAGGCTATAACGGGCTATAACGGAGCTATAGCCGGCTATTTAAAACTATGCTTGATGCTCGGGGGTGCCGGCGCCCCATCTGGCGCCACTGGGAGATGCTCATGTGCACCAGCAAGGGATCCGGACCTCGCATGCCGCCGCCGTCTAGGATTTAGTGTCTGCTGCACCGTGAGGTATAATTCGTCCCCCACCTCTCCTTCATTTCTAGCGTGGTTGGAGATTGATATAGCAGGCCCATTTTTATCTGTAGTAGTGGAGCAACTACACCATGCAGGACGTACGCGACGGTCGGACTTCAAGGCACGGCTGCTGCTAGAGTAGCTCCGGTCATGTCTGAGAGGGATTGTTGGCAGGCAGTGCTGGTACTAAAGATATTTTTTGGGCAAGTTGGACTGATGCATGTGTTATGCCGCTGCGGAAGCTCATAATTCCGTATGTGCCTTGACCCAGCCGCATAGCCAATTCTCATGCGAGTTAATCAGCTAGTGTACTCAGTTACAGGACTATCTCGAATGCAATTCATAAGGGAGTTAAGAATAGGGGGTACAAACTGAATTTGCCATGTGTGCACTTAGGAATTTGCCATGTACTTGTCGTGATTAGTGTTTTCCATTATGCTTTGTGAATTCTGAGTAGTTCAAACAAAGGTAGCCACAATTAATAATTCTAAGTTGTTATCAAAAAGTTGCCATGGCAAAATGTAGAGAGAAAATAATCTAAGTTAGTTATCAAAAAAGTTGCCATGTCAAAAAAATGTAGATAGAGAAAATAATTTTAAGTTGTTATAAAAAAACATGCCATGGCAAATTGTGGAGAGAAAAATAATTCTAAGTTGTTATTAGAAAAGTTGTCATGGAAAATTGTAGAGAGACAAATAATTCTAAGTTTTTATCAAAAAGTTGCCATGGCAAATTTGTAGAGTGAAAAAAAAAATTAAGTTGTTGTCAAATAGTTCCCTTTAGAGAGAAAATAATTCTAAGTTAGTTATCAGAAAAGTTGCCGTGGCAACTTAAGATGTTAAAAAACATGGCAAAGTTATATATGTTAAAAACATGGCAAAGTTGCCATGGCAACTTAAGATGTTCAAAAATATGGCAAACTTTACGATGTGCAAAAATATGGCAAACTTCTTTTAATTAAGTTTGTTCAAGAACATGGCAAACTTCTTTAATTAACACGTTCAAAAACATACAAACTTGCCATGGCAAAGTTATAGATGTTCAAAAACATGGCATATTTGCCATGGCAACTTACGATGTTCAAAAACATGTCAAACTTTTCAGATTTTCAAAAACATGGCAAACTTGCCATGTTATTTTAAATTGCTCAAAACCTTTTTGCAAACTTGCCACGACAATCTAAAGATGTGCAAAAACATGGCAAACTTTTTTTTATTAAGTTTGTACAAAAACATGGCAAGCATGGCAAAAAAATTAACTAAGAGCATCTTCAACAGGCGCGCAACACGCGGCGCGCTAAAAAAACCTTTACAGCGCCGAAATAGCCAGTTTTGTGCGCAGCTCAGCCCTGGCTCCAGCGGCCATTGCAAAATATAGCGTGCGCGAGCCGCTTCAGCAGGCGCTGCACAAAAACAGCGCGCGCGCCCAGCACAAACAACATATGACACTCCAAACAAAACCAAGAAGATCAAACACATGAAAAATAAATCAACAATAAATAGTTCAATTTTATTACAACTCAAACAAATAGTTTATCTTCCAATACAACAAATAGTTCAACAATACAACATCAAACATACAAATCATCATGCGTTTTGTCGGCCATTCCATGCCCACCACTCCTCGATTAGATCCTTCTGAAGATCATCATGCGTTTCGGCACGTCGAATGGCAATGATATTAGGCAACAAATCGGGCCACCCTCTGTCGTGGTGGGCGCACGGCAGATGCTAAAGGATGGATAAAGAGAGGGACAGGATCGAGGGCACCGGTGGGCTCCAGAGGCGAGGTCGGCATGAGCGAGCGAGGGATGCAAGACATACCCAGGTTCGGGGCTCTCCGGAGAGATAACACCCCTAGTCCTGCCGAGTGGGATTTATATGTGGATGGTACAAGCTTGCTCCTAGAGCTGTATCGCGGAGGAAGGAAGACAGGCCAAAGCATAGGTTGCTCCTTCTCCTTCTGTCTGTGTGTATTCTACTGATGGCCTCTCTTTGCGTGGAGGCCTCCTGGGGGGTTTTATAGGTCAACCCCCCAGGGTTACAAAGGTAAAGTTTACATGGCTGCGGGGCCGGGATGTCAGCATCCTGGAGGAGTGAGGCGGGAACGAGCGTTCGCGAGCATGACGATGTGAGGAGAGCCCCTGGGGTCTTTTATCAACAGACGCTCAGGGGACAGTGGCACTGTGGCTGACGTGGTGCACTGTTGATGATGATGTGCATTGGAGATGATGATGATGGTGAATGCGCAGTGTCCGCCTATGCAGCAACAGTGACCAGGGTACGGCCGTCACGTCCGCGCGTGTCCGACGGGACGCAGCGACGAGACGCAGTGGTTGACTTCTGGCAGCCGGCTGGCTGGAGCATCCGGCCGCAGGCGCCAGCCGGAGCAGCCGGCACCCCGTCGAGGTGGTCTGAAATAAAGTCTGTATGTTGACCTTAGCATGTGACAATTATTTTGGTTTTTTATGTAGTCCACATAGAAATCTATTTCATCATGAAACTTTACAAAAAAGTAGCATACAACCATAGGTATATGTATTTATTTTTTGCGAGACATATGTATATGCATGTGTGCATTTTTTCAGAAAATTTTAAACATAAAAATAATCTTTTAAAGAACTACAACAAAGCTTGACCCCAGATACAAAGGAGTAAACTACGCAAACAAGATTTTATTGTGTTTTGCCCTACTAATGTACAGTAATTTTGATTCTCTCTTTTTGAACCAAGAACAGACTTCACCCAACTGGGAGCATACTTCACATTGTCACAATTAGTTGAATTCATTTTCTGCAATAAACAAATGTGTCATGGCCGAGGAAGATGATACAAGATGAACAGCCGACAGGCCTGAGCAGAATAAATTTTCTTTTATGCTACAGTGACGTAGGGAGATGTGCCAGTCCATCTTGTTAAAAACAAGGACAGACCCGCGCAGGCCTACAAGCAGCCAACCGGAGATAAGGATCAAGGTAGGAAGTGTTAGATCATAGAAATTTAAATGCTAATCAGGTCTGAATCCACATGAGAGTTGTACTACATCTAACGGTACTGAGTGTAGGTTTTGGTGAGCCATGGTCCAAAACTTCCTCTCTCCGCAGCTATGTACTTGTGTTATTTCTGCTGGTTCAAGTTTCGTACTAGTGCAAGTGCACCAGACCAGCTACACAGGAGAAGAGAATCTCAGGAGTGTTCCCACAAGCTCATGCCGCCATCGTGGTCGCCGTCCCCCGCCGTCGCCGCGCCCAGCCTCGGCGTGCTCATCATCAGCCCCTCCGCCATGCTCGCCAGCAGCCGTGGCATCTCGAAGACGTCGTCCTCGTCCACGACGCGGCCCTGTTCACCCGCACTGCAGCGCGCACGACACCGGCGCAGGCCGCGACAGCGCCTCGCCGGGGAAGTTGAGCGCGGGGCCGGCGGCCTGGGCGCCCCGCAGCGCCAATGCGGCGACGTCGTACTCGGAGCCGGCGGCCTGGGCGCCCCGCAGCGCCAATGCGGCGACGTCGTACGCGGCGGCGGCCATCTCCGGCGTCCGGTACGTGCCCAGCCAGATCCTGCTGGCCTTGCCCGGCTCCCGGATCTCCGACACCCACTTGCCGCCCCTGAACCGGATGCCCCGGTACACCGTGTGCCTCGTGTCCGCCCGCGCCCGCCTCCCCGTCAGCGCCACGCCCGCCTCTTCCCGCTCCTCCTCCATCCGCACACAACAATGGCAGTTGCAGGCCGTAATTGTGTGATGATGCTTCTCGGATCACGGCGAGGGTTTAAAAGCACGGAGGAGGCCGGTGCCATTGGCGGTGAGAAACTGGAAAGAATTTCTGAGACGCGTCCGTCCGGGTTGCTTCCTTGGCTAGGGATTCGCTGGGGAGCACAAGAGAGCCAAAAGTTCAGATGATCTTTCTTGGCGGGTGGTCGAATGGCGAGCCGCCACGTCGGGGCCGTCCTAGGTTGTTAAGAATGTCATTAGTGCGTCGCCTTTACAGGTCTGTTAAGAATAGCCGGTGAGCACACGTGTTGATCTGTCAGTGTCACTCCGGTTGACTGGGGATAGTTTACTGGGTCAGAGGATCACTGTCAGGTTGACTCGTTCTACCGGATCCCCGACCGACGACAGTATCATGCATGATCATAATCCACCACGAAGAAGATGAAAGGGGTGAAGGGGGAGAGATAGATACGCATACTGTTTTGATGCTCAGTTGCTATTCCTGAGGCAATTGAAATAAAAGTACTCACTCCGTCTCGAATTACTTGTGGCAGAAATGGATGTATCGGGATGGAGGGAGTATGTTTCAGCCAATTTCGCTTGAGAGAAACCTATTCGTCGACTATCGTGCTCTGTTTAGTTCAAGATTTCTTTTCTCTTGGATTCGGTTCATTTTTTGACCCCTATTGTTTGTTCAATCACTCAAATCAATCTTTGCTTTTTTTGCTTCCGCTGACGACAAATTAAGAGGAGATGGGATCCGGAAAAGAAGAGATCTTTATCTGCTTCATCTGGGCTCTCCCTTCATCTAAGCTTTCGAGAATCACAGTTTTGCTTTTCTTTCGGGAATATTCCATGCCATGCCTTTCCCTTTAAGGCCGCGCTTGGATTCGGTGTTTTGTAATACGGAGGTGTCAAATTTACAAGTGTATTATGTTGGAATTATTAGAATATTTTTGACTAATCTAATCCACGAGTAGATAATAGACATGTCAATCACAGTATGCAACTCATATCGATAACTAATCATGTGAGCACATACACTATATAGAACCGAAACATCTATGAACAAAACATATACGGCTAGCACATGTAGTACGAGCAAATAGGGGATGAATGAGTCATACCCTCCGGTTGGCCAGGTCAACGCAGCGGCCGAGGCCTTCTTCTTGACAACTTTGTCGTCAACCATGGAGTCGATGGAGGGGAAGCAGTGGAAGCAGAGGCGGATGGACCGGGAGCAGTCGCGTCGAGATGCTCCCAAAAACCTTATTGCCGTTCTCTCGGGCAAGATCTCGAACGATAGGGTTCCAGAGGCACCTGCTCTCCTGACCAACCGTGCACGCGTTCGTCGGGATAGGATCACCGGAAGCAGCACACCGAGAGGAATAGTAGATGACGGTTAGGGTTGTTCAGGAGGGAGTGAGAGAACTAGGGTTCACTTCACTGACCAGCGCCTTCTTATATAGGTCGTCAGGTAGACGGGCCTGGGCTCAGGCCCACGGCCGAGTCCGCGAACAGCCCACAGTCCAACGTCTTGGACAGTGGCACTACTGTAGTGACTCGTCAATTAATCCAAGATTAATTAACCATTTCTGACCGGCAAAAATAAGCTTCTGCTCGACTCATTCCAGCAACCCGTGGTGCGCGCGCGCTTACGCGTCGTGACGAGGCGAGGCGGGCATCGGAGGATGAGGAGCGCTTGTGTACAACTCTTTTCCCTAAGCTCCCAATGGCATATGGTAGAGCAACCCTTATAAAGGGGTCTTATTCTCACTCCACTAGCAGTATGGTACTAAACTTCCCCCCACTTGACCTGCACCTAAATGAGCCTTAGAGATTAACCAGGGATTATTGTCTTATATGGGCCTAAGCCCATCTATAATCCAACATATTATACCTGACATTAGTGATTTTAGGCTAGAAACAAAGCCGACGGGCGGAGGCGTGTATTTTCTATCGGTGTATTCGAAAGAAACACGACAATCCAAACAGAGCCTAACCATTCAAGTTGAATAAAAAGATAGGAATAGGGATTTGATTCTTGATCTAATTGGTACTCTTCTCTTGAATTGAGGGGTGGCCAGAGCACAACGCATCCCCGAGATCGAGCCATGGATGTTGCGACCGGTCGTGGCGGCGTCACCAGAGGTGAGGAAGAGGGTTCACTAGTGCATATGAGGAGGGGGGATTTTGCCTCTTGAAGATTAGATAACGCTCGAGCTTGAGGTGAGCGTCATCCCCGTCACCGCGTAGGGCTTGCAAGGATCTAGTTGAAGATAGGAACAACACGACTCATCTCCTTGCCAGAAACAAGCATCGGGCGGCTTTAAAAATCTCTTGAGAACTAATGAATTCTTTTGTGTTTTTCTCAAGATCGGTGGGTATCCTATTATTATTTTATGAATTACCGTAGGAATTACCATAATTGTTAGAGGATTTTCCGGGATACGGTGTAGGATTAAAATTACCTCTGTAAGCATTGTTGTTGAAATTATTTCTAGAGACAAAATTCACATCAATAGCATCGTTATTTTGCTCAATCAAAGTAGATAGTGCCACACCATTAGGATCAACTTGAACATTTTTACTAGCAAGCATTTTCATAAGAGCATCCATTTTATCACCGAAAGTAGAAACTTCTTCGACAAACTTTACCTTCTTACCAGTTGGAGCACTTTTGGTGTGCCATTGAGAATAATTTGTCATTATATTATCAAGGAGTTTTGTGGCTTCTCCCAATATGATTTCCACAAAAGTAACACCTGCAGCAGAGTCTAAAAGGTTTCTAAAAACAAAGTTTAGTCCCGCATAGAAATTTTGTATAATCATTCATAAGCTTAAACCGTGAGTGGGACAATTTCTAATCATTAATTTCTTTCTGTCCCAAGATTGTGCAACATGCTCATGCTCAAGTTGCCTAAAATTCATAATTTGATTTCTAAAATAAATTATCATAGCGGGAGGGAAATATTTGGGAATAAAAACATCCTTATACTTATCCCAAGAATGAATATTTTTCGAGGCAAGGATTAAAACCAAGTTTTAGCACGATCTCTTATTGAGAACGAAAATGATTTAAACTTAATAATATCATTATCCACATATTTTTTCTTTTGCATATCACATAATTCAACGAACGTATTAATATGGGAAGCAACATCCTCATTAGGATTTCCAGAAAATTGTTCTTCTATAACAAGTTTTAGCAAAGCAGCATTAATATCATATGACTCCGCACTAGTGGCGAGAGGAGCAATTGGAGTACTAACAAAATCATTATTATTAGTATTTGAAAATTCACACAAGTTGGTGTTTTCTTGAGACATAGCGACAGAGCAAGCTAACGAGCAAACAAAATATTTTTTTGTTTTTGATTCTTTTATGAGAAGTGGGGGAGATGAAAACGAGAGACAAAGGCAAATAAAAAGAAGAGCAAGTAGATGATAGTTTGTGTGAAGGTACTTGATAGGTTTTCATGATGTCTCCACGGCAACGGCACCAAAAATTCTTCCTGCTACTTGTGACCTGCGTTGGGATTTTCCCAGAAGAGGAGAGTGATGTCTACTATGCAACTTTATTCTTGTAGACTCGTGTTGGGCCTCCAAGCGTAGAGTTTTGTAGTACAGTAGCAAATTTCCCTCAAGTGGATGGCCTAAGGTTTATCAATCCGTGGGAGGCGTAGGATGAAGAGGGTCTCTCTCAAACAACCCTGCAACCAAATAACAAAGAGTCTCTTGTGTCCCCAACACACCCAATACAATGGTAAATTGTATAGGTGCACTTGTTTGGCGAAGAGATGGTGATACAAGTGTAATATGGATACTAGATATAGGTTTTCGTAATCTGAAAATATAAAAACAGCAAGTTAACTAGTAACAAAAGTGAGCAAAAACGGTATTGCAATGCTTGAAAAACAAAGCCTAGGGTTCATACTTTTACTAGTGCAAAATCTCTCAACAATGATAACATAATTGGATCATATAACAATCCCTCAACGTGCAACAAAGAATCACCCCAAAGTTCCTATCGCGGAGAACATAAGATGAAATTGTTTGTAGGGTACGAAGACCTCAAAGTTATTCTTTCCGATCAATTGATTGAGCTATTCCTATAAGTGTCACAAACAGTCCTAGAGTTCATACTAAAATAACACCATATGATACATATATGATACATATCAACCAACTCTAATGTCACCTAGATACTCCAATGTCACCACAAGTTTTCGTGAGTTGATTATACGATACGCATCAAACAACTTCAGATTCATAATATTCAATCCAACACAAATAACTTCAAAGAGTACCCCAAGATTTCTATCGGAGAAAGGAATATGAAAACGCGTATCAACCCCTATGCATAGATTACCCCAATGTCACCACGGGAATCCGCAAGTTGATAACCGAAACATACATCAAGTGAGTTAATAGAACATCCTACTGTCACCACGGATATCCCATCGCAAGATATACATCAAGTGCTCTCATATCTAAAAGATTCAATCCAACATAACAAAACCTCAAAGGAAAAGATTCAATTCATCACAAGAAGGTAGAGAGGGAAGAACACCATAAGATCCAAATATATTAACAAAGCTCGCGGTACATCAAGATCAGGCCAAATCAAGAACACTAGAGAGAGAGAGAGATCAAACACATAACTACTAGTACATACCCTCAGCCCCGAGGGTGAACTACTCCCTCCTCATCATGGTGGCCGCCGGGAAGATGAAGATGGCCTCCGGTGATGATTTCCCCCTCCAGCAGGGTGCCGGAATAGGGTCCCGATTGTGTTTTCGTGGATACAGAGGCTTGCAGCGGCGATACTTCTCATCTAGGTTTTTTTTTGGGGTTTGGGTATTTATAGGAATTTTTGGCGTCAGTCTCACGTCAAGAGGTCCACGAGGCAGCGACAAGCTCGGTCACCCCTCCCTGGGGAGGTAGGGCGTGCCTAGCGAGCTCGTCATGCCCTCATGCGTCTTCTGTTCCTCCCACAATGCTTCGGGGGTCTCTTTTGGTCCACAAAAAATCACCGTAAATTTTCAGGCCATTCCGAGAACTTTTATTTTTGCACATAAACCGACACCATGATAGTTCTGCTGAAAACAGCGTCAGTCCGGGTTAGTTCTAATCAAATCATAACAAAACCACATGAAATTGTTGTAAACATGGCATGAATACTTCATAAGTTATAGATACATTGGAGACATATCAGCATCCCCAAGCTTAATTCCTGCTCATCCTCGAGTAGGTAAATGATAAAAGAAATAATTTATGAAGTGTGAATGCTAGCATAGTGCATAAATTTGATCAATGATGGTTCCAAACACTTTTTCTAGCATCATTATTTATCATAAACAGTAGCTCATCTCATAAAACTTCTCATGATCAAGTAACAAGCTATTCACATGTTAAAGTATAGACCATAAACTTTCTTGAAAACTAACAAACTATGTTCTCAGTCATGAAACAATTGCAATTCATCTTATTTTCGGGAAGGGTCTATGTAAGAGCTTGGATTTAGAAAATTCCACATACTCAACTATCATATAGTCATCCATGATTGCTAACACTCAAAGCATATTTTTAGAACAAATAGCATCCATCGAACACAGAGAAAGATAGGGGCTTAATGTTTCGCCTCCCAACTTATTTATCATATAGATAATTGTAACCAATAATAATTCATGATCAAATATATTTGAAAGGCCATATATGCTTGGATCTTTCCCCACCACATGATACTTGCTAACTAGAGAATAATTGAGGTTGAAATGAGAAGGAATATTGTTGACTCTTGCATAAAAGTAAATATATAAAAGTAAAAGATAGGCCCTTCGCAGAGGGAAGCAGAGGTTGTCATGCGCTTCTTATATTTGGTTGTGCAAGCCCTTAATGCAAAGGAACATCAGGTTGTATTGCCCTTTGTGATAGCAACCTTTATTATGCAGTTTGTCGCTTTTATTTCTTTACCATCACAAGTTCGTACAACGCTTATTTTCCCTTACAATAAAAGATCATACATATTTAGGAGAAATTTTTATTGCTTTTTGCACTGATGACAAATTACTTGAAGGATCTTATTCAATCCAAAGGTAGATATTGTGGACACTTATGGCAAGAAACTGGGTTTAAGGGTTTTTGAACGCACAAGTAGTATCTCTACTTAGTGCGAATTTTTGGCTAGCAAAAAGACCCTAAGCAAGCACCACATGTTGGAGGATCCATAACAATATAACTTCTATACAAATATACCCAAACATAACTCATTACGTTGTCTTCCTTGTCCAACTTCAACTAATTTGCTGAAGTTTGAAAATAATTAATGGGGCTCACAATCATAGAAGATGTCCAAGATAGTATATTTATATGTGAAATCTCTCTTCCTTCAATATTCTTTCATGAATTGTTCAAGTGACCAATGCTGTGTTTGCTAACTTTCAATAAATTTTACCACCTATACTTCTTATATGTGAAGTCATTACTGCCCATGGGATAAGCATATGAAACATATATAATTTCAGATTTATGATATTCAATTCATTCAACCATTTACTCATACGATATAAGTGAAGCACGAGAGTTAATGACAAACTACTCCAAAAAGATATAAGTGAAGATCAATGAGTAGTCAAATAATTAAGTAGCTACATGAAGACTCTCTCTCATTTTTAAGAATTTCACAATTTAAGTATTTTATTCAAACAGCAAGCAAAACAAAATAAAATGACATTCCAAGGATAGCACATATCATGTGAAGAAGCAAAAAATTATGCTCAACCAAAACTGGCCGATCATTGTTGAAGAAGAAAGGTGGGATACCAACCAGGGCATCCCCAAGCTTAGATGCTTGAGACTTCTTGAAATATTAACTAGGGATGCCTTGGGCATCCCCAATCTTGAGCTCTTGTATCTCCTTAATTCCTCTCATATCACGGTTTCCCTAATTCTTAAAAACTTCATCCGCACAAAACTCAACAAGAACTCGTGAGATAAGTTAGTACAAATCAATGCAAAACCTTATCATTCTCTACTGTAGAAAATCACTAAAACTATAATTTGACATTTCATACTAAATTCCTCTGCATATTTAATACTCCTATCCTCAAATAAAATCATTAAACACGCAAACATATGCAAACAATGCAATCATGACAGCAATCTGTCTAAACAGAAGAGTCTCTAACGGATTAAGGAAGATCCATACTTATTTAACTCAAAAAATTCTGAAATTTACCGCACTGTAGAAAATTTATCATAGCTCATTGTGTCAGAATTTCAACATTTTATCACCTTCTGGCTTTTCTGGAGAATTTACGCAATAGCGTGCAACTTTGTCTTTTGAAACAAAAACTCATATACTTGCAAACTAAGCATGGTGAAGGTTATCCTTGACATTTTTATTGAAATAAAATATAAAAAACCTAATTCTAAATGAAATCAAGAAAATCCTAATAAAATAAAATGACGCTCCAAGCAAAACACATATCATGTGACGAATAAAAATATAGCTCCAAAGAAGGTTACCGATAATGTTGGAGACGAAAGAGGGGATGCCTTCCTGGGCATCCCCAAGCTTAGTTGCTTGGGTATTCCTTGATTATTACCTTGGGGTTCCTTGGGAATCCCCAAGCTTAGGGTCTTGCCCCTCCTTATTCTCCTCATATCGATATCTCACCCAAAACTTGAAAAATTCAATCACGCAAAACATAACGGAACTTCGTGAGATAGATTAGTATGACAAAGAGCAAATCATTCACTTGGGTATTGTCAAAGACAAGATTCATAATTGTTATCACATAATTCCTACTGTACCCTATCATTTCGACAATTTATATTGAGCAATATAAGCCATAGAAACTAGAAAACAAGCAAACTATGCATTGAAAACAGAATCTGTCAAAAACAGAACAGTCTGTAAAGATCTGGACAATGACCATACTTCTGCTACTCCAAAAATTCTGAAACATTAGGACAATGTAGGGAATTTGTGTATCAATAATTTGTAAAACAAATCAGAACAAAAGCACATTCTTGTGAATTTACAAAATTCCAGAACTGGGCGCAAAAGTCTCTGTTTTTTCACAGAATCAAGTCAACTATCATCCACACTATCCCAAAGGCTTTACTTGGCACTTTATTGAAACAAAAGCTATAAAACATTATTACTACCATAGCTTAATAATGCTAACACACAAAACAGTACGTAGAAATATTGGGTTGTCTCCCAACAATTGCTTTTCTTTAATGCCTTTTTAGCTAGGCATGATGATTTCAATGATGCTCGCATAAAAGTAAATAATTGAAACACAAAGAGAGCATCATGAATCAAATGGCAAGCACATTTAAGCCTATACTTCCTATGCATAGGGATTTGTGAGCAAACAATTTATGGGAACAAGAATCAACTAGCATAGGAAGGCAAAACAAACATAACTTCAAGATTTTCAACACATAGAGAGGAAACTTGATATTATTGAGATATTTAAATGCATATGTTCCTCTCTCATAATAATTTTCAGTAGCATCATGAATGAATTCAATAATATAACTATCACATAAAGCAGTATTTTCATGATCCACAAGCATAGAAATTTTATTACTCTCCACATAAGCAAAATTATCCTGATGAATAGTAGTGGGAGCAAACTCAACAAAATAACTATCATGTGATACTTGATTGATGTAATCCAATTGAAAATTAAAATCATGATGACAAGTTGCATGTTTATCACTACTCTTTATAGCATACTAGCAAACATGCCTGTGCATTGCAACAAGAGAAAACAAACACCACTCGTCCTAACTCAACCAATTGAGCGTGGCGTAAGACCTCACCTCCATGCCCCTAACCAAATAAACATGACTAAGACCTCACCCTCAGGTCGACGTCCTCTAACATGACACCGGAAACAAGTTTCTGCTTATCCTCTTTTCCACCCTCGTCGTCGATAGCCGCCCTGCCAATTGTTACTAAGCAAGGTTGGCCAGGTCCAAGAACTGGATGGTTTAGCATCCGTCGTGTTCGGCTAGACTAAGAACGTTGGGCAAAGATTTATCATCATTTGGCTAATATAGTAGGGAAAATCGAGTAGTTCGTGTTGGACACACCATGAAATTTGAGTCCGACTCCTCATGCGTTATGACTGGTGGCACTGGGCTGAGCGAGGCTGGCTTCTACGTGACGATGTCTAACAGAGGAGCGTGTCGGTGACCGGCGTCGGTTGGTCGACGTGGTCATACTGAAGATGCAATGGAGAAAAAACATTCAATGTAGTCGTGGACATAACTTTCTTCTTAAAATTTGAACATATATTCTCGGCAGTACGTGGGAGCTTCCAACATTATTCAGTTTTAGGAATCTGTTTAATTAGCAGCCACCACGTATAGGCATGATTTTCCAGGGTGGCTCTCCTAGTTTAGGAGTCTGTTTAATTATCCCACCACTGAAATAGAAGATTAGCCTCCACGTACGGATATGGAAATTTGGCACAATTTTCCCTCAATTCTTGTTCCTTCCTTTATTGTTAGGATCCGCGTACGTGTATTGAAATTTGGCACAATTTCCCCTCAATTCACATTCCTTCCTTTTTTATTTCTCTCAGTCTATAATATTGACTTTTCCTCAATTCTCAATCCTTCCTTGAATTACCCTTCTTATATTTCTCTCATTAATTTTCCGACAATCTTTCCTTGAATTATCCTTCCCGTATTTCTCATCGAGCAACCAGCTTCCACATAGGTGCAGTTTTCACACACATATTTTAATTGGTGCTATGAGATGTACTAAAGCGAGGTGGTACTAAACACAAACATTGTCTAGCTTGGTTGGCAGCAGCCTTAGGAATTTCCTAGGAGGTTCTGAGTTCGATCCCGTGTAATTTGCGAGCTGAATTTTTGCCTCCCATGGGCTGGATTCACTGGGCCATAGCACATGGGCTGGTTTGTTCTTTTGGCCAGGCTCGGTGACGGAAGACGTACGAAACAGGAAACGAGACGAACGGCGGTAGAAACAGGAAGCGCACGAAAATCAGGGGGTAAGAAGCAATGTGTGCTTTATTATTAGGTAAAGACATGTCATCACAATAATCATCATAGATAGCAACTTTGTTGTCATAATCAATTGAAACTTCTTCAAAAATAGTGGATTCATCATTAAATAAAGTTATGACCTCTCTGAATCCACTTTCATAATTATTAGAATAAGATTCAACGTCCTCCAAAATAGTGGGATCATTATAACCTAGAGTTGACACTCTTCCAAACCCACTTTCATCAATATAATCATCATAAATAGGAGGCATGCTATCATCATAATATTTTTTCTCATCAAAACTTGGGGGACTAAAAATATTATATTCATCAAACATAGCATCCCCAAGCTTGTAGATTTGCATATCATTAGCATCATGGATGTTCAAAGAATTCTTACTAGAAACATTGCAATCATGCTCATCACTCAAAGATTTTATGCCAAACATTTTATTGAATTCTTCTTCTATCAATTGAGCACAATTTTCCTTTCCATCATTTTCACGAAAGAAATTATAAAGATGAATAATATGAGGCAATCTCAAAGCCATTCTTTTTGTAGTTTTCTTTGATAAAACCAAACTAGTGATAAAACAAGAAACTAAAAGATTCAATTGCAAGATCTAAAGATATACCTTCAAGCACTTGATACGTCTCCAATGTATCTATAATTTTTGCTTGTTCCATGTTGTTATATTATCATTCTTGGATGTTTTACAATCAATTTATAGCAACTTTATATCATTTTTTGGGACTAACCTATTGACATAGTGCCCAGTGCCAGTTGTTTTTTGCTTGTTTTTTACTTCACAGAATATCAGTACCAAACGGAGTCCAAAGACAGCGAATCTTTTTGGAGAATTTTTATGGACCAGAAGGAACAACATGGGCCAAAGAAGTACCAGAGGGGTGCCCCGAGAGGGGCACAACCCACCTGGGCGTGCGTGGGGGCCCAGGCGCGCCCTGGTGGGTTGTGCCCACCTCGGTGGCCTCCCGCACCG
This sequence comes from Thinopyrum elongatum, assembly GCA_011799875.1. NCBI lineage: Eukaryota > Viridiplantae > Streptophyta > Magnoliopsida > Poales > Poaceae > Thinopyrum > Thinopyrum elongatum. Next base: position 584,875,118 of record CM022300.1, read on the forward strand.
CCTCTTCGCTCTATAAATACCCAAATATTCCAGAAACCCTAGAGGAGGCGACGAAACACAATTCCAGCCGGCACAAGTTCCAGAACCACGAGATCCAATCTAGACACCATCATAGAGGGGTTCATCATCCTCATTGGTGCCTCTCCGATGATGCGTGAGTAGTTCATTGTAGACCTACGGGTCCGTAGGCAGTAGCTAGATGGCTTCCTCTCTCTTTTGATTCTCAATACAATGGTCTATTGGAGATCTATTTTATGTAACTATTTTTTGCGGTGTGTTTGTTGGGATCCGATGAACTTTGAGTATATGATCAGATCTATATCCATGAATATTATTAGAGTCTAATTTTGATCTCTTATATGCATGATTACGTATAGCCTCGTATTTCTTCTTCGAATCATTGGTTTAGTTAGGCTAAATAGATCGATTTTTCTTGCCATGGGAAGAGGTGCTTTGTGATGGGTTCGATCGTGCGGTGTTCTTTCCCAGTGACAGAAGGGGCAGCAAGATACGCATGTATTGTTGCTATTAAGGATAACAAGATGGGGGCTATTCCTACATGAATATATCTCGTCTACATCATGTCATCGTTCTTATTGCATTACCCCGTTTCTCCATGAACTTAATACACTAGATGCATGCTGGATAGCGGTCGATGTGTGCAGTAATAGTAGTAGATGCAGGCAGGAGTTGGTCTACTAATCTTGAACATGATGCCTATATAATGATCATTGCCTTGGATGTTGTCATAATTATTCGATCTTCTATCAATTGCCCAACAGTAATTTGTTTACCCACCGTATGCTATATTCTCGAGAGAAGCCACTAGTGAAATCTACGGCCCCCGGGTCTATTCTTTATCAGATTTGCTTTGAGATCTATTTTTATTTGCTTTTGTCTTCAGATCTATATTTCCAAAAACCCAAAAATACCTTGCTGCACTTTTTTGCTATTTATTTTATTTCACGTTTTATCGAGATCTATTTATCCAATCTACACAAATTTTATCCCGTGCACTTGACAATTTCTGGCGCCGTTACCCATAGAGGGATTGACAACCCCTCATAAGCATCGGGTTGCAAGTATTTGTTCTTTGTGTGCAGGTACCGTTTACATAGTGTTGCTTGGTTCTCCTACTGGATTGATACCTTGGTTTCATAACTGAGGGAAATACCTACCGTAGCTATGCTGCATCATCCCTTCCTCTTTGGGGAAATACCGACGTAGTTCAAGCGACATCAATAGTGTGATTGAAGTTTTCAAGTTTTGAGTGATATGTCAATATGAGAAGAATAAGGAGTGGCAAGACCCTAAGCTTGGCGATGCCCAAGGCACCCCAAGGTAATATTCAAGGAATACCCAAGCAACTAAGCTTGGGGATGCCCCAGAAGGCATCCCCTCTTTCGTCTTCAACACTATCGGTATATATACCTTACTTGGAGCTATATTTTTATTCGTCACTTGATATGTGTTTTGCTTGGAGCGTATATTCATTTTACTAGCTGTTTGAATAAAATCATTGGATCTGAAATATTGAATGAGAGAGAGTCCTCACATGGCAATTTAACTAATTGACTACGCATTGATCTTCACTTATATCTTTTTGGAGTAGTTTTGTCATTTACTCTCGTGCTTCACTTATATCCTATGAGTAAATGGTTGAATGAATTGAATATCATAAATCTGGAATTATATATGTTTTATATGCTTATACCATGGGGATTAATGTCTTCACATATAAGAAGTATAGGTGGTAAAATTTATTGAAAGTTAGGAAACACCGCATTGGTCACTTGAACAGTTCATGAAAGAATATTGAAGGAAGAGAGATTTCACATATAAATATACTATCTTGGACATCTTCTATGATTGTGAGCCCCATTAATTATGTCGGGGGGATGTACCCCGGGTAGCCTCATCCGCACCCTATAACATTTCAAGACATCGGGGCTGGCAAAGCCCCTCAAGCCAGCTAGTCGTGCGGCCGGCTCCCTAGGCCGGATAGGACCACGTGGCCGGCTTCCAGAAGACGGCGCACTCCTAGAAGGCAGCTATGGGGGCGGGCCGGCTTCCGGCAACCGGCCTCTCCTCCTCCTCGGAGTCTGCACTCACGCACTACGACGAGACAGGGCGTGGCTATAGTTCCACCTGCTCCCTTGAATCCCGGAGAGGCATGGCTACAGTGCGCGCTGATCAGGCGGCCACCTACCCGCCTGGCGCGGGACTGTGGCCATATGACGCATGACGCGGCCCTCGTCAGCAAGGACCACGCTACAGCAAAAGGCAATCAGCATGGCCCTCGCAGGCGGCGGGCCCTACTTGTCGGCCGCATTCTCGGCAGTCGGTGGGGCCCTCCAGAGGTGGGCCCTAGCAGCCGGCGGAGAACCCGGCGGCCCTAGACACTGACGCCCGGGTCCTACACCCGACCAAGTTACCTTTGTACCCCTGGGGGGGGTCAGCCTATAAGACCCCCCCGGACTCACCCATGCAAAGGGTTCAGCTCTCATTCCACACATCCACGCCATAGCTAGGAGAAGAGGGAAAGCTCTACCCTTCTTCCTCCTCTAGCAATACAGCTCCAGGAGCAACTTTGTATACTCTTGATCATAGTCATCACAGCAGGACTAGGGGTATTATCTCTCCGGAGAGCCCCGAACCTGGGTACGTCTCGTGTGCTCCCGAGCTCGTGCTCACTCTCGCTTCCGAAACCCGACGACGTCCTCATGGCTCCACCCACGATAAGTCACCCCTTGGCATCTGACGTGAGATTACCACGACAGTTGGCGCCCACTGTGGGGCCATCCACGGCGTCGGCCGGAGTTGTGTTCCGGACGGGAAGCACCCTTCTCTCCGGCGAGTGCGTCGCGTCTGGCTTGATCAACCAGCCCGATGCGTTCGCTTGTGCTTGCACCGGCGCATCGTCCGACTCGGGAGCCGTCTGCCCCGCGAGCTGCCTCATCGACCCCTTCGTGAAGCTCAGCCTCACCGATGCGGTCGTCACTGACGAGTACCCTGCCGACATGGTGGTTATCGACGACCCGCTCCCTCCTGTCACTAGCAACGCCTCTACCGGTGCGCTCGACGCTGGCATCTTCACGGAGGTGATTGTCACTGGCAGCAGCCAGAACACTGGCGGGGCTGCCAGGGACCCATTGCGAGCAGCAATGCAGGACCTGGCTGCTCCCGTCGGTGCCGACGCCAGCCCGGCGGCGCTAGAAGAAATCCGTGTCAAGCTCCTCGACAGCGCCACCAAGATGGCGGCCATGAAGCGCCGCGCTGAGGCTAACCAGCGCGAGATTGACCGCATAGCGGGTGGCACGCCAGCTGCAGGCGAGCCCAGCCGAGCCGGCACTGTCCGGAAATGCGGCGGGGCCATCGCCAGCAGGCTGGGAGTCGGATGTCCGATTTACGACACCCCAGTGCAGAATCTGTGTGCCGTGCAGGCCGCGGCAAAAGAACTCGAGACCCTGGAGGGCGACGAGCGGCGCAGCCAGATGGACCACCTCCAGGAGCTCCTTAACGCTGCGAACGCGTAGCAAGATGTGTGCAACCATGTGGTGGGGGCCGGCCAGCAGGCCAACCTCCCGGAAGGAAACCTTCCACCCTGCCGCGAGAATGGAGCGACCTCCTGGTCCCCTAGTGGCGGCGGCCGCGGCCAGCAGAACCCGGAGCCGGCAGCTAGCCGCAGTCGGTGCTCTCACGAGACGGTTGTGAACAGCCGGCAAGTTCCTCTGAGAGTAGAGGGCCGGCGCCAGCAGGATGAACATCCGCCTCCCCCCCATAGGGAGAGGCTGGCTTCTCCGGCGCCGGATGACCACCTGACTTTGGGGGGCCGGCTAGGTCCCCGTGAAGCAGTTGGCGAGAATGACGCTCGGCGCTGGATCGAGCAGCTGGCTCAGTCCTTGGCAATGGAGGATGAGGATATAATCGGCCCTGCCTGCTTCGGCCCCGCATCCGTGACAAGCCCTTCCCCAAAGGGTTCTCGCTTCCTCGCGACACTCCCAAGGACAACGGCGCTGTGAAACCGGAAGATTGGTTGACCGACTATGCCACAACGGTCAGCATAGCGAACGGCAACAAGCACGTTGCCGTGAGGTATGTTCCGCTCATGTTGCTGGGCACGGCCCGGACATGGCTGAACAGCCTCAAGGCCAACAGCATCAACAGTTGGCTGGACTTCAGCGAAGTCTTCATACGCAACTTCAACAGCACCTACAAGCGGCCCCCAAGCCTCGCCAGCTCTCCATGTGTGTTCAGGGCCCGACCGAGTCCACCCGCGACTACCTGACGCGCTGGGCCGAGTTGCGCAACTCCTGCGAGGGGGTGCACGAGGTGCAGGCCAGCAAGTACTTCACCTCTGGGTGCAGAGAGGGCACCCTGCTCAAACACAAGCTTCTGTGCGATGAGCCGGCTACCTTGGACGAGCTCCTGGTTGGGGCAGGCAAGTACGCCACGGCCGACTCTTCCATGAAGTCGGAGATCCGGATCGACGCTTCCGGGAAGGTGATCCTGCCGGCTTCTACGGCGCCGGCTGGTGACTCCAACTGGCGTCAGCAGCCAAACGGCAACAAGCGCAAGGCCCAGCAGCCGGCTTCTAACAGCCAGCAGGTTGCGACCGTTAAGGACCAATAGCTGGCAGATCAACCCGGCCCCAAGCGTCCACGGGGCGACAAGGGTGCTTGGCTACCGGCCTTCTCCTTTGAGCAGGCTCTTGACACTCCATGCAAGTTCCACAGTGGTGCGAAGCCGTCCAACCATACAACCCGGCAGTGTAGTTGGCTCACCCGAATCACTAAATGTGAGGGATTGCCGCCTCCTCCAGCCGGCCCAGCGGCTCCGGCTCCACAGCAGGGCCCGCCCCGTCGGCATGCTCCAAGATGAATTCCCCAACGAGAATGCCACTTACGTCGTCTTCACAAGTGAAGCTGGCGACAAGCACAGTCGGCGTCAGCAGCATCACGAGGTGAATGCTGTTATTCCTGAAGTCCCCCAATTCATGCACTAGTCCGAGAGGCCCATCACCTGGAGTCGAGATGACCATCTGGCCGTGATGCCTTCGCCGGGTGCTTATGCCATGGTGCTGGACTCCACCTTCTCAACCGAGAGGCAGGCATGCCATTTTTCCCGAGTCCTGATAGACGGCGACAGCAGCATCAACATCCTCTACCGCGACTGTGACACCCTGGTTTTGTCAACTTTTTCTTTTCAAAATCTTTTTGGCCTTATTTGAATTTTGGATGGTTTTTGAATCCTTTCAAGTAACTCTGGACTTATAAATCCCTGAACCTCTTGATCCAAAACCATCACCACCTTGCCAAAACCCTGTCACATCCCTCTTGGACCAAATTTCAATATTTAATCTTTTCCAAGTAATTATTTTCTTCCTTGGGAAAGCTATGACATCACTATGGGTTGTGAAGCAACTCATAGTTCTGATAATCAGAAGATCCCAAATTTTTGCCACACCTTCTCACCATCATATAACATCATCATCTTCAAAAATATTCCATTGTCCAATATAAAATTTTGGCCAGAATAATTATTTTCTCTCTGGTCAGAATTGGCCATTTGTGAAGCAACCTCTACTTTCTTAACTCAGAAACTCCCCAAATAAATTCCCTAAGATACTAGGGAACCTATCTAGCCACAATACCCAAAAATATCATCTTGGCCAATACAACTTTTTAGCAGCAAAATTCTGCCAAGTTTCTGCTCATTTTGAACCTCTGTGAAGGAAGTACCATCTAGAGGTTTCCCCTTGAGCTGAAATTTTTATGGCATCTTCTACTCACCAAATTAATCCCACACACCAAACTTCAGCTTCACCAGATCAACTATATGAGTGAACCAAGATCATTTAGTCTCTGGACCAGTATGCCTGTTTGTACATGAACCCTACTCAAAACTTTTCCAAACAATCTCGAATTTGGCCAGTTTCCAGTCCTTCCAACATAGATCCTCCCAGACATCTCCACTGGCTACTACTCCAGCTCATCTCCTCTCTAGATCCCTCTCTAGTTTCTATCAGAATCTGTAGCTAAGGCTACCCTTCAATTCAGACTGAATCTAGCCAAACCAGAGGTGTAGGTGAGCTGAGAGATCGAAGGTCGACGCTTTGGACAAAGTTTGCCAGGCATGCGTGGCCTCCTGGTGCCAAACCCCATGGTGAGCACGGCAGTGGCATGTCTGTGCTCGCGCACTGGACGCCGCCAGGCTCGGGTCCTGTCGGAGTGAGATGCCTGTGTCGCCGTACTTTGTCCAAGCGTGTCGACATCGTCCCCACATGCCACCTAGACCCTCCAGACCCTTCCCCCTCGCCGGAGAAGCCCTTGCCGGCCACCACCGCAGCGCCGCACTATGGCACCTGTGCGGCCACAGTGGCAACCCCGCCGTCGTCTTCCTCGCGAGCCGTCTCTTCGTGCATTAAATGCCCCTGCCTTCTCCCGTCTCTTCGCCCCGCGCCACGACGTCCGGCTCACCGTCCTTGCTCTAGTGGCATAGCCACGTCGCCGCCGATCCAGAGAGCTCGCCGAGCGTCGCCTCCCGCCTATAAAAGGGCACCGCCAGGCCTCCCGAGCTCCTCAACCCACTCCACCATCGCCTAATCTTCCTCCCGAGCAGCGAGCCACGGCCGAGAGGCCCTCTGGCCTCGAACCTCGCCGGAGTTCAGCCGCCAGTAGAGCTCCACCACCAGCCCTCTCCACCCTACCCCAGCCTCATCCGACTGCACCCTTGAGCTAAGTGCACTCCACTGGTGCTCCTCAACCTCCCGCTCGAGCGAATCACTGCCGGAACCGCCGTCTCCGACGTCCCCCGAGCGCCACCGCCGCCGAAGAAGAAGGGGGCAATGCCGTACGGCCATCTCTAGCTGATCTGCGGGTACGTACGTGTTCGCCGTTGTGCGCTCGTTCTATCCCCGCGGTCGCCCGACCCCGCCGCCGCCCACATCGCTGGCGACGATCGCCGAAGCCCCGCCTCCCTCTGTTTCCCTCTCCCCCTCCTATTCAGACCAGCTGTAGGGCCAGCCCGTCAGCGGCTCGGCCGTGCGCGCGCGAAGCGGTAAGTGGAGGCGCCCCTCCACTTTACGCCTTCGACGTGGCCCCTGTCAAGTTTCTGGTTTTTATTTTAAATTTCAGTTTTGACCAGCAACTTTGACCAGTTACAACTTTTTATCTACAAGTCCAAATCACTTGATTCTTTTTGAATTTGGTTTGCCTTGAACCCCTCTAATTTCTTGTAAAATTTGGTATTTTTCTCACACTCACAGAATTTCTGGTGATTAAAACAATGTTATGTGACATTTCCAATTGTTGTTTAAAAATATTTTCAGAGGGAAACTTTGGTGAATTTGAAGACCAGGAGTTCTTTGGCAACCCAACAGAGCAAGGCAAGCCATGACATCCATTTCATGAGCATTTCAATGGCATTGCATATTTAAATTAATTATTTCCATTTACTTGCTATATAACAATTCATGGTGAACTACTTTAAAATGCTTAGTTGATGCCAACTCAAGCTATTGTGATGAACCACTATGCTTGCTAAATGAACCTAGCCGGTTGATCTTGAGTCACCTGTCCGGGCTTATTCGTGCAACCACATTTGCCGGTGTGGGATGGCCTTGACTTGGTCTGGCTTCATGCTCTTTCACCGGTACCTCCGTCTAGGGAGGGTTATGCATGCGTGCTGCCCTGATCAGGTAGACGGCGATAACCCTGTGAGCCCAGTTGAGTATTGTGCCGACGTCCCCGTTTGGGATAGTTTAGTTTGGCCATGACGGTGGCAGGTGTCACGAGGTGACACAGGGGCCACCCAGGGCTTGACTCCGGGGGAGGATGATTGCCAGTGGTACGATGGGAGGGTCACGGGTTAGGCGGGTTTCGTTGGAGCAATGCTGGTCCACCCGAATGGGATCACAAGGTCAGGTGCTCCATGGTGTGGGTAAAGTGTACAACCTCTGCAGAGTGTCAAATCTATTCGAATAGCCGTGTCCACGGTATTGGACAGCCCGTCCAGACCTCACTAGGTGGTCAACCGTAACAGTGATAATAATGATGGATGAACTCATCTTATGACCGGAAGTACTTGGTGACATATGAGTATTCCGAGGGTTGTGGGGCAACCCGAAAGAGAGTAAGTTGATAACCGGAGACAGTAAGTGAATCACCTAAGATTTTAACATGTTACTTGCCATGCTATTGTTTGCTGCATTATTTGGTTGTCGTGAGCTTGCAAGTACATTCAAAGTACTCACCTGGCGTATCATGCCAGATGCAGGAGAAGCCGAGGACGGAGGTCCCGATGGCTCAGGCTACGCTAACTAGGCTGTGTCCACGGCAGTGTCCCCGTGGTTGGAGTTTTGCTATGTTCCGCTACACCATAGAAGTATCCAGTAGTACCAAGGCCTTGTTGTGTTTCATAAATAATGTAGATATTGTCATAGCACTGAGTGTGCCTTCGGCCTCGCTTTCGATGTAAAATATGAGCTTGTACCCCAAGATTATCAATAAAGTTCAGTTCTGTTCTGTTCCAAGTTGTTGAGTGTTTCCAGAAGACATGATCTCTGGGTTGGAAACACTGGTAAACCGATTCTTTGAGCCGGGGTGCCACAGCGACACCATGGAAAACCTGGACATCAACGAGAAGCAGCTCTAGCCCAGCCGGACCGTGTTCCATGGCATCGTCCCTGGGCTTTCCTGCTTTCCAATCGGCAAGATCAAGATCGATGTTCTGTTTGGCGACAAGACCCACTTCCGCCGTGAGCCTATCTGGTTCGAGGTGGTCGATTTGGACAGCCCCTACCACGTGCTCTTGGGCCGGCCAGCGATGGCCAAATTCATGGCGGTTCCACACAATGCGTACCTGAAAATGAAGATGTCGGGTCCCAAGGGCGTCATCACCATTGCCGGCGACTACAAGAAGTCACTCGTATGCGCCGCAGCCAGCTCCCGGCTAGCCGAGTCCCTCGTCATCGCTGAAGAGAAGTGCCTCCTTAACCGGGCTGTGGCCCTAGCTAGCGAGTAGCCGGCCATGCGGACTGACCCCAAGGAAGCTGAAGGCGAGGGCTCCTTCCAGCCGGCTAAAGAAACCAAGAAGATCATCTAGGACCCGGCGCACCCGGAGTAGTACACAGTCGTGGGGTCCAACCTCGACAGCAAATAGGAAAGGGAGCTCGTCGACTTCCTCCGTGAGAATCAGGACATCTTTGCATGGTCCCCCAAGGACATGTCGGGTGTTCCGAAGGAGTTCGCCGAGCAGAAGCTGCATGTGCAGCCAGATGCTAAGCCGGTCAAGCAACCCCTCCGTCGCCTATCAGAAGAGAAGAGAAGGATCGTTGGTGAAGAAATCTCCCGGCTTCTGGCAGCCGGCTTCATCATGGAAGTGTTCTACCCGGACTGGCTTGCCAACCCAGTCCTCAACTACACGAGCCTGAACAAGGCCTGCCCCAAGGATCCATTTGCCTTGCCCCAGATTGATCAACTGATCGACTCCACGGTCGGCTGCGAGCTGCTATCCTTTTTGGACGCCTACTCCGGCTACCACCAGATCAAGCTGGACCCGGCCGATCGACTGAAGACCGCCTTCATCACCCCTTTCGGCGCGTTCTACTACATCACCATGACGTTCGGCTTGAGGAATGCCGGCGCCACCTTCCAACGCTGCATGCAGAAGTGCCTCCTGCCACAACTCGGCAGGAATGCACATGTCTGCGTGGATGACAGAGTGGTGAAGACGAAGAAGTGTGGCACCCTTTTGGAGGATCTCAAGGAGACCTTCGCGAACCTACGCCGTTTCCAAATCAAGCTCAACCCGGAGAAATGTGTTTTCGGGGTGCCCGCCGGCCAGCTCCAGGGCTTCCTTGTTTCTGAGCGCGGGGATAGAGTGCAACCCCGTGAAGATCAAGGCCATCGAGCGGATGAAGAAATCGACCAAGCTGCGGGACGTCCAGAAGTTCACCGGGTGCCTGGCATCTCTCAGCGGATTTGTCAGCCGGCTGGGCGAGAAGGCGCTCCCTCTGTACCAACTGATGAAGAAGACCAAATGGTTCGAGTGGACTGACCAGGCGGACAAAGCGTTCCTCCAGCTCAAGCGAATGTTGTCCACGCCGCCTATTCTGGCCGCCCCGACTGCCAAAGAACCAGTGCTCCTCTACATCGCCGCCACCAACCGGGTCGTCAGCACGATGATTGCTGTCGAACGCCCAGACGCCAGCAGGGCGCAGCCGGTCTAGGGGCCGGTCTATTACTTGAGCGAGGTGCTGTCCTGCTCCATGTAGAACTACCCCCACTACCAGAAGATGTGCTACGGCGTGTACTTTGCCGCCAAGAAGCTGAAGCAGTACTTTCAAGAGCACTCCATCACGTTCGTCTGCACCGCCCCTCTTGCCGAGATCATGGGCAACCGAGATGCCTCGGGCCGGGTGGCCAAGTGGGCCATCGAGCTGGCTCCCCACACCATCCTCTAACAGCCCCGCAACACCATCAAGTCCCAAGCGCTGGCCGACTTCCTTGTCGACTGGGCCGAGACCCAGTACCTGCCGCTAGCGCCGGATTCCACGCATTGGCGGATGCACTTCAACGGCTCCAAGATGCGCACCGGTTTTGCACTCGTCCACGGGCTCCGGCTGGCCAAGGAGATCGGCATCCGCCGCATCCTGTGCTACGGCGACTCGGACCTTGTGGTCCAACAATCCTCTAGCGACTGGGACGCCAAGGACGCCAACATGGCCAGCTACCGCTTCCTCATCCAGCAGATCAGCGGGCACTTCGATGGGTGCGAGTTCATCCTTGTGCCATGGGCCGACAACGAAGCGGCCGACGCCTTGGCATGGATTGGCTCCACCCGGCAGGCCATTCCAGCCGGCGTCTCCCTCGACTGCTTGCGCAAGCCGTCTATCCAACCTTCGCCGGAATCATAATCCATCTTCATGCCGGCTGACCCTGTACCAGCCGGATCCTGCTCGGGGACTTCAGCAGCCGGCCTGGGGACTCCAGCACCAGGCCCGGGGATTGCTGTAGCCGACCCGGGGACTTCCACGATGCAACAAGGAGCGGCCAGCTCCAACCCGCTGCCTCCCAACCCGGCGACCCTAATGCTGGCTGCTGTCATGACGATGGTGGAAGCCCCGTCTTTTGCGCAGCACATCCTCAACTTTCTGGTGAACGGCGAGCTCCCAGCCGACGAATTATCGGCCCGGCAGGTGCAACACCGGGTGGGTGCATACACGATCATCAACAGAGAGCTCGTTAAGCGCAGCGCGATCGGTGTCTTGTAGCACTGCGTCGAGCTGGAGAAGGGCATCGCCATCCTCAGGGACATCCATCAGGGTGAATGTGGCCACCATGCCGCTTCCAGAGCCCTCGTTGCCCAAGCTTTTCGCCATGGTTTCTTCTGGCCGACTTCTCTGGATGACGCCAAGGAGTTGGTCCGGAAGTGCAAGGGGTGACAGCGTTTCAGCACCAAGCAGCACCAGCCGGCGTCAGCCCTCAAGATCATTCCCATCACCTGGCCGTTGCCGAATGGGGATTGGACATGGTGGGCCCATTCAAGACTGCACGCGGCGGCATGACCCATCTGCTGGTTGCCGTGGACAAGTTCATGAAGTGGATCGAGGCGAAGCCGATCAAGAAGCTGAACGGCCCCACAGCCGTCACATTCATCGCAGATATCACCATTCGATACGGCATCCCGCACAGCATCATCACCGACAACGGCACGAACTTCGCCAAAGGTGCCTTGGCTCATTTCTCCACGACACAGGGCATCCGACTGGACCTCGCGTCGGTTGCTCACCCGCAATCAAATGGCCAGGTGGAGCGGGCAAAGGGCCTCATTCTATCAGGCATCAAGCCACGGCTAGTCGAGCCATTGGAGCGCTCAGCCGGCTGTGGGATCGAGGAGCTGCCAGCTATCCTTTGGAGTCTCTGGACCACGCCAAACCGATCAACCGGCCTCACACCTTTCTTCCTCATGTACGGGGCCGAGGCCATCATCCCAATGGATATCGAGTTCGACTCGCCTCGCGTCACCCTATACACGGAGGCAGAAGCAAAGGAGGCAAACTAAGACGGTGTCGATCTGCTCGAAGAGGCCCGGCTGCTAGCACTCAGCCGGTCCGCCATCTACCAGCAGAGCCTGCGCCGCTACCACAGCAAGAAAATCAAGCCGCTTGCTTTTCGCGAGGGTGACCTCGTGCTCTGACTAATCCAGCGATCAGTCGGCCAGCACAAGCTCTTCGCTCCTTGGGAGGGACCCTTCATCGTCAGCAAGGCCCTGGGCAACGATTCCTACTACCTAATCGACGCACAAAAGCCTAGGGCACACAAGAGAGACACAGCCGGCCATGAGTCGGAGCGCCCATGGAACGCGAACCTTCTCCGCCCATTTTACAGTTGATGCAGTGTATGTACCACGCTATCTTTTGTAGTAAGTAAAGACAACAGGTACCCCGAGGAGCACTCGGGGGCTACCTTTTTATCTCTGTGATAAGCTTCTCCTATGCATGAGTATTTATTCTCTCGCCCTGCCTGGGTCCGGTCAACCGGCCCGGGGGCTCGCCGACTCGGCCCAAGGCGGCATCGTCCGAAGTCGGTCCAGTAATGTGCCGACGCCAAAGCCCTCTCTTCACCCCAGCCACACCTCGCAGCGCGACTGTCCGGCTGGGAAGAGCTAAAGGCAGGAAACGCTATCCACATGAAAAACGACTAAGGAAGAACGCGATTCGGGGCAAGCCGGCCTTCCACCTCCCCCGTCCGGCTGCCCAGCAGCCAGCTGGCTGGCTTCTTCCTTGACTAGCATACGCTCTAAACGGCTAAAGTAATTTGCCTATCCTAAACGGCCAAGTCCCTGACCCGGCCACAGACTGCAGCGTGGCTGTCCGGCTGGCAGGGCGGCAGCCAAAGGAACATGGCAAAGGAAAAAGCCAAAGAGAGCAAAGGCAAAATCGAGTTAGAACTCAGCATAGCACACAAGCATGTGGGGAAAGTAAATCCATTTACATTCCAAAAGGCCCGCGGCCGACATTCAACAAAGTTTAAAAGCACACCCCCAGTGGTTGGAACTGCGCATAACTAACTTTGTTCTTGAGCACAAGACAGAAAAATGCGAACAGATAAGGGCCGCCTAGGCCAGAGGTACTGTGGGCTGCTCGGACAAGTTGGCGATCGCTATAGCGCCGGCTGGCGGGGCCTCCGGCTGGTTGGTTCCGGTCTGGTCAGTGGCGGCAGCCGACGTGGTCTCCCGCTGCTCGTCGGCTGGGGCCGGATCGGGCCAGTTTCGGCTGGTCACTCCGTCATCTGGTGCAACACTGTCGCCTTCCTCGTCCTCGTCCTCCTCTGCGGCCTCGTCGTTGGAGGCGATCTCCTCTGCCGGTTTCTCCTCCTCGACCGGGTTCAGCCCGAACCAAGACGGTGGCACCTCGGTGCCGTCTTCTGCCCGCTCTGGGACGAAGATGTCGCCGTTGGTGTACTCAGCGAGGGCCGACGCATGAATGGCGATCGCTTCGCGCTCCAGCTCCAACTCCAGCGTCGCCTCCTGGAGGAAGGTGGCCAGCTGTGCCACGCTCACACCCGGATACCACGCCTTCAATAACTCCAGCGCCACCTTGGCGCTGGCCCGTGCCGCGGCACTCTTCTATGCGTCGAGACGCTCCCACGCCACCTCCAGCCAGTCGGCAGTCTGGCTGGGAGTCCGGGGGACCCGCACACACGGCCAAAGCCCTTCCAAGACCTGCAACGCGGCACGCTAAAACCGGCGGAGCAACTAACGCACCAGCTCAAGGCGTAGCCGAACGGCCTGGAACTGTTCGCCCATGTTCCGAGGCCGGTCCGGCGCAATCTCCATGCCCTCCTGCCTCCGCTACTCACGCCGCGCCTCGATCGCCTGGCTGATGGCACCGGTGTGGTCCGGGAAGTACTCTGCTTAAAAGAAGACAAAAGAATAAGAAGTCGGCTTCCCGCAACAGAAGGCAACCAACCAACCAATCGAGAAAGGAATAAGCTTTACCTTCAAGCAGGTCCTTAATGACCAGATAGCCCTCCGACAGGTACTTCTCCTTGTCGGCCCAGCCCAAGCGCTGGGACTAGAACTCGGCCTTGAGGTGCTCCTCCTCGCCCTTCAGCCGCTTGACATCCTTCACATGCCGGGTCGCCTGGTCGGCCAGCTCCTTCTCAAGCCGGTCGCGCTCCGCGGCCGCCTGGCTGTGCTCCAGCTCCTTGGCCTGAAGCTGGCCCTCGAGCTCCTACACGCGGCCCTGCAGCTGGGAGGCGGCCTCTGCGAAAACAAAGAAGAATTGTCAAAAACAAGAAGCTACCGAGAAGATTCGCCCCGACTGCTCAGCAGTCGACCCGAATCTCGGGGGCTACACCCAGTGGGTGCGTTTGCGTGCCCCCACTGAAAGCCAGCCTGTGTACCTCGGCTCCTCCGCAACTCGGCGGTCCGGGTGGCGAGCGTCTGGTTCTAGGAGTTTTAGGCGGCCGCACACAGGTTGTGGTAGTCCTTCATCAAGAACGACATCTCAACATTTAGAAACATGCCTTAAAGTTCCAACCCACCTGCTCAGCAGCTGGCTTGGAACTCGGGGGCTACACCCAGTGGGTGCGCTGGTGCGCCCCCACTAAAGATCGCAAAAAAATAAAGAAGAAAACCAAGGGCGTACTCGGACGGACGTCTGCATCTCCACCATCTCGCTCCTCGCCTTCAGGAGGGTGGTGCCGTGGGTGGCGAACTTGTCCAGGACGTCCTGCACCGCGAGGTTCAGGACGGCCGTGCCGGCTGCTAGCGACCAGCCCGGCGGGGCGGAACTCGTGGCCCCGGCGTCGGCCTCCTACGAGCTCGCGGCCCCAGTTTCCGCCGGCCTCGGCTCGGAGGATGGTCGCGCCTGGCCCAGGCGCATGGGGGTGCGCGCTGTCATGGCCTGGCTCATGTCCATCCCGGCGCTGGCCAGTGGCGTCTCAGGCCTTCCGGGATGGCCGTCATCCCGCCCACCGGCATCGGGCGCGCGCCGGGTTGCCTCCACCTCCAAAGCTACTGAGTCGGCAACCACTCGCTCCGTCGCCGCCTGGTCGTATCCGGCTGCTCCAGTCGGCGCCTGGGCCTCGACCACCGGTGGCTCCGGATGCTCAAGATTGGCGGCCTCCGGGATCCCGCCACCAGCCGGGTCCTCCGAAGCCTTCGCGTCGGACTCTGCCTACGCCTTGGTCGCCGCCTCCGCCTGCGCCAACGCCGCGATCTAGGCCTCCGCCTGCACTGACGCGGCATCCTGGGCATCAGCTTCCTCGCGCGCATTCCTTTCCGTCGCCTCCCGGTGGGCGGTGGCCGGGTCCACACGCCGGGCCTCCTCGGAGCCGCCCGCTGATCCGACCAGCGAGGCGGATGGAGCTCGAGATATGGAGATGGCGGCCCTGCACAGCAAAACAATTAGAGATGAGAAATTCATAAAAGGGAATAAACGATTAAGACAGTGCAACGAACGCACTTACCCGGACACAATGGGGCGATCCTTCGGGGCCCTCCGTGTTGGCCCCTTGGTCGACATCCGGCATGGATCCCGGCGACCGCTCATATCGCAGATCCGGTGTAGCCGGGCCTGGGTAGGGGAAACCCGGCGGTAGACGAAGGCGGCCAGTAGGTCTGCCGGCTTGAGGCCCTCCACGTTCGTCATCTCCTGGAGCCGGACCAGGATGTTTGCGATGGCAACCGGCACCGGCTTCGATTGCTGCCCCTAGTTATCACGCGGCTCGCCCGGCGGGCCTGCTGCATAAGCCGGCAAGTTGATGTAGTCTCGAGTCGGATGGAGGTTGCAGACGTAGAAGTACGACTTCTACCACAGCTTCGCCGACTCCAGCAAGGAGATGAATGGGAATCGGCATGGATCTAGCATGGATCCCGGCAACCACAGCGACGCAGGATCCGCACTGGGTTAGTTCGCCCATAGCCCGGGTCCCCAGCTTCAAGTAGAAGAACCTACCCCACAGCTCGAGGGTGGGCAGGAGGCCTAGGTAGCCTTCGCAGAAGATTACAAAGGCGGAGAGAAGAACAACGGTGTTGGGGGTGAGATGATGCGGCTGGAGGCGGTAGAAGTCAAGGAAGCTGCGGAGGAAACAACTTGCGGGCAAGCCAAACCCGCAGAGGAAGTGTCTTCGGAACACTACAAACTCACCGGCCCTCGGCGCCGACGAGATCTCCCTCGCGTCGGGGATGCGCGTCCCCACGACTGCCTTGACTGGAATCCTCCACATCGCGCGGAGGAACTCGATGTGGCCGTCGTGGACGTTGGATCCATCCCAGTCGCCTCGCGCCATAGCTCGTGGCGGTCCGGTGGCGGCTTGGTGAGGCTGGACGGTGACAAGGTCACGGCGGTGCTCCGGCGGCGTGTGGCGCAGCGGCGCAACAGCAACAAGGAGGCGAAGGAGCAGAGGAGAAATAGAGAGTGGGAGGGGGCGCACGTGCGTTTGGCCGTCCCCTCCCCTCCATTTATATGGTGACGGCGGGGTCAAGGTGACTCTTCGTGGGGCGTGGGATTAACTGCTCCCACGTCCCACGCGCCCCCGCAATATTCACGCCTTTACAGTGCGCATTCAATGTGCCCCGGAAGGGCAACGGATTGCCTCGGCCACAGTGGATCCGCACGCGCGCTGAGGCTATGTAGTGGCAGGCCCAGGCCTGTGGCGGCGTCCCATCGCGCGCGTGGGCTGGCAGGTCGGCCCGGCCTGCTGGCGACATGTGGCACGCAAATGGCGGGCGGCTAGCACGCTACCCGGCGGTGTACCCCTGACGCCCGCCTCGACGATTCAAATTCACCAGTCGGCTGGCTTCGCCTCGGCCGGCTCCTAGGACGCGGCTTCTTCAAGCCGAACAAACAGAGACACAGGATCTCCCGGAGGAGAAACTGTTGAGGCAGTCCGGCTTCAAGCCGTGGTGCCTCACCAGCTTCAGGGACTACTGTCGGGGGGATGTACCCCGGGTAGCCTCATCCGCACCAATAACGTTTCAAGACATTGGGGCTGGCAAAGCCCCTAAAGCCAGCTAGACGCGCGGCTGGCTCCCTCGGCCGGATAGGACCACGCGGCCGGCTTCCAGAAGACGGCGCACTCCTAGAAGGAGGCTATGGGGGCGGGCCGGCTTCCAGCAGCCGGCCTCTCCTCCTCCTCGGAGTCTGCACTCACCCACTACGACAAGACAGGGCGTGGCTATAGTGCCACCTGCTCCCTCGAATCCCGGAGAGGCATCGCTGCAGTGCGTGCTGACCAGGCGGCCACCTACCCGCCTGGCGCGGGACTGTGGCCATACGACGCATGACGCGGCCCTCGTCAGCAAGGACCACGCTACAGCAAAAGGCAATCAGCATGGCCCCCGCAGCCGGCGGGGCCCTCCAGAGGCAGGCCCCAACAGCCGGCGGAGAACCCGGCGGCCCTAGACACTGATGCCCGGTTCCTACACCCGGCCGAGTTACCATTGTACCCCTGGGAGGGTCAGCCTATAAGACCTCCCCCCCGGGCTCACCCATGCAAAGGGTTCAACTCTCATTCCACACATCCACGCCATAGCTAGGAGAAGAGGGAAAGCTCTACCCTTCTTCCTCCTCTAGCAATACAGCTCTAGGAGCAACTTTGCATACTCTTGATCATATTCATCACAACAGGACTAGGGGTATTATCTCTACGGAGAGCCCCGAACCTGGGTACGTGTCATGTGCTCCCGAGCTCATGCTCACTCTCGCTTCCGGAACCCGACGACGTCCTCATGGCTCCACCCATGATAAGCCACCCCCTGGCATCTGACGTGAGATTACCACGACAAATTATTTTCAAACTTGAGCAACTTAGTTGAAGTTGGACAAGGAAGACAACATAATGAGTTATGTTTGTGCATATTTGTATAGAACTTATATTGTTATGGATCCTCCAACATGTGGTGCTTGCTTAGGATCTTTGGCTAGCCAAAAATTCATACTAAGTAGAGATACTACTTGTGCATCGAAAAGTCCTTAAACCCAGTTTCTTGCCATGAGTGTCCACCATATCTACCTACGGATTGGATAAGATCCTTCAAGTAAGTTGTCATTGGTGCAAAAAGCAATAAATATTGCTCCTAAATATGTATGATCTTTTATTGTAAGGGAAAATAAGCGTTGTACGAACTTGTGATGGTAAAGAAATAAAAGCGACGGACTACAAAGTAAAGGTTGCTATCACAAAGGGCAATACAACGTGACGTTCCTTTGCATTAAGGGTTTGCACATCCAAAATTAAAAAGCGCATGACAACCTCTGCTTCCCTCTACGAAGGGCCTATCTTTTACTTTCATGTATTTACTTTTATGCAAGAGTCAATAGTATTCCTTCTTAGTTCAACCTCAATTATTCTTTAGTTGGCAAGCATCATGTGGTGGGGAAAGATCCAAGCATATATGGCCATTCAAATATATTTGATCATGAATTATTATTGTTGACAATTATCTATATGATAAATAAGTTGGGAGGCGAAACATTAAGCCCCTATCTTTCTCTGTGTTCGACGGATGCTATTTTTTCTAAAAATTTGCTTTGAGTGTTAGCAATCATGGAAGACTATATGATAGTTGAGTATGTGGAATTTGCTAAATCAAAGCTCTTACATAGACCCTTCCTGAAAATAAGATGAATTGCAATTATTTGGTGACTTAAAGCATAGTTTGTTAGTTTTCAAGAAACTTTATGGTCTATACTTTAACATGTGAATAGCTTGTTACTTGATCATGAGAAGTTTTATGTGATGAGCTACTGTTTATGATATATAATGATGCTAGAAAAAGTGTTTGGAACTATCATTGATCAAAGTTATGCACTATGCTAGCCTTCACACTTCATAAATTATTTCTTTATCATTTACCTACTCGAGGACGAGCAGGAATTAAGCTTGGGGATGCTGATACGTCTCCAACGTATCTATAATTTATGAAGTATTCATGCCAGGTTTACTACAATTTTATATGGTTTTGGTATGATTTGATTAGAACTAACCTGGACTGACGCTGTTTTCAGCAGAACTACCGTGGTGTTGGTTTTTATGCAGAAATAAAAGTTCTCGGAATGGGCTTAAAATTTACGGTGATTTTTTATGGACCAAAAGAGACTCCCAAAGCACAAGAGCTGGGCCAGGAAGTGGACAAGGAGGCCACAAGCCCTCTAGGCGCGCCCTACCCCCTAGGGAGGGTGCTCCAGGCTTGTGGGCCCCTCGAGCACCCCCTTGACGTGAGACCCACGCCAAAAATTCTTATAAATACCCAAACCTCTAAAAAGAACCCTAGATCAGAAGTGCCACCGCCGTAAGCCTTTGTAGCCATGAAAAATCAATCTAGGCCCTTTCCGACACCCTGCCGGAGGGAGCCATCATCACCGAAGGCCATGGAGGAGGAAGCCGGAGGGGGCCATCATCACTATGGAGGCCAAGGAACAGAGGGAGAACCTCTCCCCATCTAGGGGGAGGCCATGGAAGAGGATGCACAAGGGGGAGACTCTCTCCCCCTCTCTCTCGGTGGCGTCGGAGTGCCGCCGTGGAACCATCGCCGCGGTGATCATCTTCATCAACATCACCATCTTCATTGCCTTCATCATCTCTTTTAAGCAGTCCACTCTCCCGCACCCCGCTGTAATCCCCTACTTGAACATGGTGCTTTATGACACATATTATGATCCAATGATGTGTTGCCATCCTATGATGTTTTGAGTAGATTTCTTTAGTCTTTTGGGTTGATTGATGATCTAGATTGGTTTGAGTTGTATGTTTTATTTTGGTGCTGTCCTATTGTGCCCTCCGTGCCGCGCACATGTGAGGGATTCCCGCTGTAGGGTTTGCAATATGCTCATGATTCGCTTATAGTGGGTTGCTAGAGTGACAGTAGCTTAAACCCGAGTAAGGGGGTTGTTTGCATATGAAAGTAAAGAGGACTTGATACTTTAATGCTATGGTTGGGTTTCACCTTAATGATCTTTAGTAGTTGCGGATGCTTGCTAGAGTTCCAATCATAAGTGCATATGATCCAAGTAGAGAAATTATGTTAGCTTATGCCTCTCCCTCATATAAAATTGCAATAATGATTACCGATCTTGTTAACAATTGCCTAGGATAATTCCGTACACCGATCCATCATTATTCCACACTCGCTATTTGTAATATATTCTAACTTTATGTTAACAGCACCTATTTTTATATTTTAGTTCTCCGATATCATGCAAAGCTATCCTCTTCATACCCACAACGTAGTTTTATTTCTCATTTTTAGATGGAAGCAAAGGTTCGGTGTACGTAGAGTCGTATCAGTGGCAGACAGGACTTGAGAGAATATTGATCTCACCTTTAGCTCCTTGTGGGTTCGACACTCCATACTTATCACTTCCACCTTTGGAAATTGCTACGATGATTCCTTGCACTTGGGGATTATCAAGTATCGATTCTTGGGATAAGTGCAAAGATGCTTTTATTACTAAGTATTTTCTGCCCACGAAAATTATTTCCTTGAGAACTCAAATCATGAACTTTAAGCAACTTGATCATGAACATGTTGGGCAATCTTGGGAAAGAATGAAGTTGATGCTAAGAAATTGTCCTACTCATGGTTTAAATCTTTGGATGATCATACAAAAATTTTATGCGGGATTGAATTTTGTTTCTAGAAATCTTTTGGATTCCGCTGCGGGTGGTACTTTTATGAAATTACTTTGGGTGAAGCTACTAAATTTCTTGATAATATTATGGCAAATTATTCACAATGGCATACTGAAAGAGCACCTACTAGTAAAAAGGTTAATTCGGTTGAAGAAATAAATTCTTTGAGTGAAAAAGTTGATGCTCTTATGAAATTGGTTGCTAATAAAAGTGCTCCTATTGATCTTAATGATGTGCCTTTGTCTACTTTGATTGAGCAAAATAGTGATCCCGTGGATGTGAATTTTGTCTCACGAAACAATTTTAATAACAATGCTTATAGAGGTAATTTTTAATCCTAGGCCTTTTCCTGGAAATTCCTCTAACAATTATGGTAATTCTTCTTACAATAATAATAGGAACACCTCTGATCTTGAGAATAATATTAAAGAATTTATCACTGCTCAAAAAGTTTTCAATACTATGATAGAAGAAAAGTTGAATAAGATTGATGATATGTCTAGAAGCATTGATAGAATTTCTCACGATGTAGAAAATCTCAAGTTGAAAATTTTTGTACCCAAGGTTGAGGAATCATTTAAAGTTTTATATGTTTCTATGGATGAAAGCGAGAAAAGAACCGCTATGCTTTGAGCTAAAAGAGAATTTTTAGAAAGATCGTTTTCTAGTGATTGTTTTTATAAAAGTGATGAAGATTGTCGTGGGAGAACACGATCACCTATGGGGCCATCGGCCCCTTTGTGGTTCGGCAAGGGGGAAGATCACGTTGCACAAAGAGCGGAGGCCATGAAACATCACGGCGGTGGTGACACTGGTGGTGTTTACCCAGGTTCGGGCCGCTGGGAAGCGTAAAACCCTACTCCTGCTTTGGTGGATTGGATGGACGAACACAATGAACACGCAGCGCTCAAGCCTGGCAAGGTGGCCTCGAGGAGAGCTGCTACGCGCGTACAAGTGTATAAGGGTCCGAATCCTTTGCTAGGTTACCATGGACCTCCTTTTATAGCTTAAGGGGTAGCCACAGTGGCAAAACAGTCTTTATCTAGTGATTAGATAGCAAACAGTGCTATCATACCTAACTCTGGCAGTTAGGACAAAGTGCATTAAATGCATTGCTAGGTGTCATGCTGAGGGTGAAGCCTGGCAGCCTGCCGTGCCGCTTAATCATCTTCTGCTTATCTGTTCGACATGCCTCTGGACGGGTGTCACATGAGAGTAATTTGTCTTCCAATGGGCTGCCACGTGCTTAGTGGAAGCCACTTAATCACTTGGGGGCTCGACACCGCATTGATGAGTGATTTGCGTTGTGGTGCGGTGGAGCGGTGGTGCCTTGGCGGGAGTCCTCGCCCTTGGCGCTCCCGGCAAGCTTGCCGAGGAAATCTTGGACTTGTCCCTGTGGCGGCCTCGACCCGGCCAGGCTCTCCTGCCCGGCAAGGGAGGCCTTCCCAAGGTAATGCTTGGCTATCTTGTTTGACTTGGTCTTCTTGATCTGCTCCTTGATCTCATGAAGAGCGGTTCCTCTGGCTCGGTCTTGCTCTGTATGTTGGTGTAGCCATTCCTTCGCCAAGCCCTGGCTGCCGGGGCGGAGGCTCTTCGTCCGTGCACAAGTCAGGGGAATAAATGCCCCTGTTTGTGTACCCCGGCAGAAGCCCCCGGGGCTGAGCCATACGTGTTGCTGGGCACGTTGGGTGTGGCCCCAAACAGTGCATGGACAAGTGTCGAAGAAAAGCTGCTCATGCAGCGGTTGTTCTGATGACTAGTCTCTCCAACGTCCACTCTACGTAGTTACCGCAGGTCGTGGGGTCGTGGAACTATAGCAGTTAATGGGTAGTGCGCCTGCAAAAACGGTAGCTTTTTGAGGAGAGATAGCGAAGAGCCAGCACTTGCGCCTGTTCGCAATAAAAAGGCAACATGAAGGGGCGCTGCTCATTCGCATCTGTCTCCCCTCCCTTCATCTTCTTCCTCAAGCCAAACAACCGCTCGCATGCCAACATTCGCCCCCAAAGCTTCGCCAGATCTTTTGCCCATCCAGTGAGCCCACGAGATGGGGGCGAAAGGCGGCTAGTGCAAAGGGGAAGCGGGCGGCCATCACAAAAGACGCTGCAGCAGAGGGGAGGAAGAAAAGGGCCGAGGAGCTGTACAGGAAATGGCAAGAAGATGTGGTCTTCTTCTCGTCTAACTTGGATGGCAATACTTTGATCGCGAAGTATGCCTATATGTGGGGGAGGGAAATTCCGAAAGGGTATGGAGCGCCCGTGGTCCTACCGGAGGGGGACAAGGTTCCATCAGATTCGTAACGCTTCTTCTGCGCGTACTTTTTCTGCGGCCTCACCTCCCCTTCTCTGATTTCTTCTGCGCCATGATGATGGTTTATGGATTCCATCTTCTGGATTTCACGCCAAATGCAATGGCATGCATGGCGATATTCGCCCATCTGTGCGAGAACTTCATTGGATTGCCCCCAATGTGGACCTGTTTAGGCACTTCTTTGTCCCACGGGTTGAGGACAAATCTCACCGCTCGGGAAACGTAAGCTAGATCCCCCGGGGCAAGAAGGATGAATGGGATTATCTCCCTGCCCAACAGCGCAGTAGGTGGGAAGAATGGAGGGCGGATTGGTGCTGGATCAAGGATAAGGATGCCCCGGAGTTCTGCGCGACGCGGACTGAATGCGTCATGCGTGGCAGCGACTGGAGTAAGCCAGGCCTTATCAACGACATGCTCCGCCCGACGCTGAACAGGATTGCTCGCCTCAAAGCTGCCGGGCTAACCATCAAGCTGGTGGGGGCCGACTTCCTCCGGCGCCACATTGCACCGCTGCAGAAGAGGGACAGATTTGCTTGGGAATATGGGAATTCTGCCAACAGGATGCGCCTTTACCCAGGCCCCATCAACAACTTGTTGATATACGGCCATGGCTGGCTGTGTGAACAGCTATTCAACAGCCTAGGGCCGTTCCATTTGCCGGCAAGGGTTGTCCCATTGCATCTCAATTCTGCTCGGGATCAGATTCTGAAATGGATGCCCGATTGCAATGCCTATGGAGTTGCGGTTGATTGGCAATTGCCTGAACTGGATGCGGAAATAGAGTGGGTCTCCAGTCTGGAACAAAGGGCTTCCAGGGTGGAGATTGACCTTGTCAAATGCACCTCGCCGGTAGAGGCAGCATTCATCGCCAAGCGGATTGCAGAGGATAGAGCGATCAAGGCTGCTGGAGTAGCGAGGCCCGGAGAGGAAGAGGAGGAGGAGGCTGAAGGTGGAGGTTATTCTGATGAAGGTAGCGAGGAGCACGGCGCGGAGGAAGTTGCCGGGCCCGAGGCGGAGGAGGAATGGCTAGATCCTGATCAACGTCCTCGCAAGCGGGCCAGTCGGGGAACAACAGCCCCTGCCTCCTCGACAATCAGAAAGAGGGTGAAGAAGACCACCTCTAGGGGCACCAAACCAGATGTGGTATGCCGCCACTCCACTCGCCTGTCGGAGGCCAAGACTCCACCCGCCAAGTGACGTGTCGTCACTGGGGTTGATCCTAGCCCCCAGTCAATTCCAGCCTCTTCACAAAGCTCGATCCCACCAGAGGCCTTGGCCCCACTAAAGAGCTCAAGGTTGCCGGGAAGCTCTGCTCCTCCAACTCTGAAGAGGGGCAGGGCGACCCCGCCACCTGCGGCGTACGTGCTGGGCTCCATGGTTGTAGACCCAGAGCAAGGAGAACAGCAGAGCTTCTTGCTGAGGTATTATGCACTTGATAGTTATTGATTCAATCTTCTTTGTTGACTTGGCAGAGATGAAGAGCCCCTCGTCCAGCGGGCCAAACGAACCAAGCATGCGTCTGCGTCGGATTCCTTGGCGAGCACGGACCTGGCGGGGGATAGGACAGGGGATCATGTGCCCAGCCCCCAGCCTATACCCCAGCGCGAAGGCATGGGGCAGATTTCACCCGCCCAGAGAGATGAGGAGGAACATGCTCCATCCCCCGTCAAGGGAGAAAGCGAGATCCAGCAGGGTGGGCCCCACCAAGAGGAGTCCACCCCAACCAAAGTCCAAGCAGAGAAATCACCGCCAAGGCCCTCCACCGAGGGGTCTGCTCGTGCTGAGGTCACAGCCACCGAGGAAGCGGACACGGACCGCACGCCGGCAACTGACATTGCCGGGGAGGCGGATGCTCCTCCGCAGCAAGCACCACCGGGTAATCCACTTGTCCTTGTCTCTACTTCCTTGAATTATTTTGCTTCTCGGTCTTTGACCTAGTAACATCTGGGTTCTTATTACTCCATCTGTTGATTTTACTTGTAGATTCGTTGATTGAAGAACCTGAGCTCTTGGAAGAGGTGGCCAGCATTGGGAAGAGTCCTGCCGAGGAAGCAACCCAGATTGCTACTGCGGAAGGCCATGAACAGACTATCGGGAATATCCAGGAGTCCCAAGAAGAAACAGAGAAGACCCCCGGCAGCACTTCTGGCCTAGGGATGGTTGTTGAGGAGAAAGCTCCTCTCCAATCCATGGGCCCTCTCCCCACGAGCTATCCTTTGGCTGCAGCTTCGCATCCTTCTCTTAGCAAGTTGGCATTAGTCCTTGCCCAACCTAGTCTCGCAGCTCCTGGTTTGTCTGCTACAGCGGACGCGAACTTTGATGAAGAGATCAGACGCATACTATCGCCGCTGTCCCAGAGGGTCGTAGAAGCTGGCGATTCTGCTGACAGCGCCAAGGATTTAGCCTTCCTGGAGCCTGTGGCGGCAGGGCTCAAAGATGCGCAGCACAGGTATGATCTCAGGTGGCAGGCAGTCAAGGAGCAGCGTGACTCTGCCATTCTTATGGGTAAGAAGCTGACAGACAAGGGCAATGAACTGCGAGAATGGTACAAGAAGCAATCCCACTCCCTCATGCAGCAAGAGGAGGTGTGACCATGGCCAAGGAAGATATCGCTGCCCGGGAGGTCCGCTTGGCGGAGCGCGAAGCGCTTCTAAACACCAAGGAGAAGGACATCTCTGCCCGGGAAGGGTACCTCGAAGCCACCCTTCACGGCAAGGACGAGGAACTGCAGGCTATTGTCCAGCAGCGTACCATGGATTTGGAGGACAGGCACAAGGCCATGCTTGATGCGCTCACACTTGAATCCTCTACCCAGCTGAAGAAGGTTACCGATGAGTTAGTTACTGCTTCTACCACCAAGACTGATCTTGACCATCAAGTGAGCAAGCTGACGGAGGACCTTGCCGGGAATGACAAGGAGATCATGGCCCTCAAAGAGGAAGCGCAGAAAGTAGGGACCAGCCTGAAGGAGGCGCAATCGCAGCTTTCCTCCAAGAGCCAGGACCTTGATACCGTCAACGATGCCATTTCTGACATGATGGCCAGGCTTGGCTCCTTGAAGAAGGAAATTGAGTCTGCCGGTGCCCGTGAGAAGTTGCTGACGATAGATCTGAACAAGGCTACGACTCTCCAGAAGGACGCAGAAGGGAAGCTTGAGAATCAAATCCAGCAGCGCGACCTCTGGATCAAGAACTTGGTTAACTTTGTCGAGCGCCTCACTGCCCAGATCACCAAGATGGATATGAAGAGCTGGGCATTCTTTGCTAGCAAGCATGAGGTCCCAAGTGTCAAGCTGACGCTCTTCTTCGAAGGCTTGATCAAAGGGCTGAAGATGTATGAAGATGACAGGGCCACATGCTTCGCCAAGGAATCCCGGAAGCTTGCTTGCAACGCCCACTTCCTAGTCTTGAGCAACCTCGCTTTCTACCATCCGGACCTCAACCTTGCTGATGGCTTCAAGAGGCTGCCGCCGGGTGCTGACACTTCTGCTGCTGCGGAGAAGGCCGCCCCCCTTGCTGACATGGTTCTCTCCGTCCCAAGAGTCCCCGGAGGTCGCCAAGCCCAGCCTTGTACCAACCCCTGCTATAGTGTCGTCCTGTAATAAGACACAATATGCATCTCGTTTTTAGGCTTCGTACTGTTCTTGTTTTAACGCTAGTTGAACTGATGTTTATATGCTTAAAGCCTGCTATCCCTCCTGTGTTTACCCATCAGTATTCCTATGGTTAGTTTTCTTGCATACTTTGGTTGCACGCCAATAGCATACTGTCGCTATTGCTTTAAGGAACGGGTCCTGTCGAGGGTTTATCCTGGCACATGCCCTAGTGAAAGGACTTAGGTGTGGAGCCATCGCAACGTAGGTTAGCTTAAAGGGGTTGAACGGGACAAAGGAAACAAAGGGTTTACCCAGGTTCGGCCCCTCACAACGAGGTAAAAGCCTACGTCCTGCTTCTAGTTGTATTGCTTGAGTTTCGATCACAAGGGAGCAAATATGCTTGACCTAGTTCTCGACTTGTTGTTTCCTGAGTTAACCCGCCGCCAGGTCCAGCGGCTTACAAGAGTCCGGGTCATATTACACATCGTAACCGACCCTATCCCTAAATTACCTCGCCTTGCTAGACAAGCTATCATCAGGCGGCTCACGCCTTCGGATCTTGAGTCACCTCCGGGTTATGGGCTTTCAACAGCCCGCTTGTACGCTGTCGTGGATTTGTCACGGCAGATGTCCTAGTGAAAGGACTTAGGTGTGGAGCCATCGTGACTAGGTTAGCTTGAATGGGTTGAACGGGACAAAGGACACAAGGAGTTTACCCAGGTTCGGTCCCTCTCAACGAGGTAAAAGCCTACGTCCCGCTTCTAGTTGTATTGCTTGGGTTTCGATTACAAGGGAGCGAATACGCTTGACCTAGTTCTCGACTGTTTGTTTTCTTGAGTTAACCCGCCGCTGGGTCACCCCTTTATATACAGGTTGATGCCCGGCAGTTTACAGAGTCCCGGCCGGCTCACACAAACGTGACCAGCTCGGTTTCTAACTAAACCTGCCTTACAGAACAAGTTATCACATGGCGGCTCACACCCTTGGGCCTTGAGTCACCTCCGGGTCTTGGGCCTTCAATAAGCCTACTTTATGAACCGCCACCTCTATATCTTCTTCAGCCTTGTTGGGCCTTCTCACCTTAAGTCGCCAATGGTGTGACCCGGCCCTTACTGGGCGGGTCATACCTCGGAGTTATATCCCCAACATTAGGCCCCAGGTTGATTTGAACTTGTTCACATCAATGTTCATTTGAACTCAAGCAAAAATGCTCCAGTATGAACTTCTCATACCGTCCGCCGTAACCTGCCATGACATTATGTAAACAGGATCGTTATAACCCGACATGACGTCCCACACATTAATTACGCTCAAGACCCAGGATATCTTCGACGGATCTTTATCTTTAATAGGCTTCCCGAGAATTGAGGCGTCCATATAGCCACTTAATCATTTTCACCTCCTCGATTTCCACGATTGCCATCTCGTCATTTCCTTATAAATAGGGATAGGGACCCCCTTTTTCACTTTTTACCCCTGCCTCTTCTTCTTCCTCGCGACATTCGACGCTTCCGGAGCTCCGCCGCCTCCATCGACCTTCTTCAACAACTCCAACCCAGGCCGCTGCATCAACCTGATCGTATCCAAAGAATGGCGGCGCTCCTTCACTGATCATCTGCATCACTAGGTACTCCCCTTTCTCTACTTCCCATCGGCATTAGGGTTCCTCTGTTCGTCAGTGCTCATCGGTGTTCATCGTAGTTCTCTTTGCTATTGCTCACTTCAATCGAAAAAGCAGTAGGGAAGTTGCGCGGTAGCAGGTTTAGCACCCGTTTCCAATCGTAGATGCATCCTATCTTTCTGAGATTCAAACCCAGCTTGGGTGTTCTTCCACTGTCATATTTAGGTTTAGCAATTATTCCCCTTTTCTGAACTGCGGTAGATCCGTAAATATAATCCACCACTTGTAGAACCTGTTTGTCCAACACTTAGTGAAATTTTCCTCAAACTCAGATCCATAAATCCGGCATAAACACCACTGTGGTGGCGGCTCAAAAATATTACTTTATGACCCGCCAAACACCATCTGGCTTATTCATGAAATATTCAAATCAGCTGCATCCGTCTGATGTTAATATCACCCAACTGTGCTTTTGTTGATTTGTCCATATTGTTTCTTTCCTCATAATAATCTGTTCATATATGAACCAAATCTGCACAGTATATTTACCTTCTTGTAACCATCGAGCGGCTTATTATCTCAAATTTGACCCGCCGTTATTCCCCCTTTTAGGCCAAAATCACTAAGACAGTCACCTCATATGATTGGGTCGCTTCCACTGTTATGGAACAAACTCTGAACGAATATGTTCAAGTGGGCGTTTTGTCAGCCAAAGAAGTTATCCACTGGCGGGCCCCAGGGACAGAAATAAGACCTGATCCAAAGGACGGCGAAGTCGTGGTTTTTGCTGATCATATGAGCTGGGGTTTCTCTCCACCCGGCTCAAAGTTCTTCCGCGATGTTCTGAATTTTTATCAACTTCATCCACAAGATATCGGACCCAATTCAGTCTCTAACATCTGCAATTTACAAGTCTTTTGTGAAGTGTACCTTCAAGAGGAGCCCACCGTTGACCTTTTCTGAGAATTTTACAATTTGAACCGTCAAACAGAAATGACCGACGGACCCAGTCTTGAGCTTGGCGGGATTTCTATCCAAAGACGAAAAGATGTTGTCTTTCCCGTGGCCACGCTTCCCAGTCACCCCAAAGACTGGAACTAGACTTGGTTCTACTGCCAAGACACCTCTCCGGCGGGTGAGAATCCTCTGCCGGGTTTCCGCGACCACCGGCTTAACCCAAGACATCCACTTCCGGACCAGATCAGTGCCGCTGAACGGGCCAAATATTTATCCACCTTTAGCAAAGTAAGAGCCTTAATGGCCAACGTCTTGACTGGCATCGATTTGGTCCGATGCTGGGTTGCCTGGAGGATCATGCCTTTGAGCCGCCGCCCCGGCTTAATGTGCAAGTATACTGGCGACACTAAAGATCCACAGCGTCACTGCCAAATACGTCTGAACGATAAAGAGATCAATGAGATGACCAAAATGCTGCTCAATGAGAGCTTAGATAATTGCAGCAAGACGGGGCTGAACCTCTTTTGCACCCTTAACCCGGCTCCGGCTGTAAGTATTTCAAGCTCATTGTTATCTTATTCTTCCTTCTCATATATTGCCTTCTTACTATTACTTGCTTTCCTTAGGCCGATGATCCTTTCTGGAATAAGAAACTTCAGGATAAGCCGGCCAAAAGGGCCAGGGCAAAGAGCAAGGCTCCCAAGAGGCTTGCCAAGAAGAAAACGGACACAACGGAGTTATTTACACTGAATGATGATGAGTCGGAAGTAGAACTTGATTCCCTTGGCTCCTTTTTTGTACATCTTATTGACACTGATTACTATCAGGATGATGCGAAGGCCAGCCACACAGACGATGAAGAGGTAACTATCCTTTCCTCCAACTCAGAGCCTTTGCCAAGACAGAAGGTTCGACAAGTAAGCCGGAAAGTAAGGTTTTCTCACCCTTTAGCTTACTTGGATCCAAACTTTATTTTGAAGAAACAACAGCATGAAGCTCGACGCACAACCCGGAACAAAGGCTGTGGAAATCTTTCCTCCGGCTTACCCAACACGCCGGTTCCTCGAAAACACCGGAATGAGGTGCCATAGAATTCAACCTTCTCCTTTCCTAAGGCGGGTCTTATCCGTCAGCCACTTAATTCTTCCGACTCAAATTATCAGGGAACTTCTCATTCGTCCTCTGGTGACTCTACTAGAACCCAGATTCCTCCCTTCAAACTTGCTCCTGGGTGAGAATATTAAATTTCTTTGCTTTAACACTTGTAATACTGATATGTTGACATCCTTATATGTCTCACTTTCAGCGGTATAGCCAAGCCTAGCAAGAAGCTGAAGGCAAATAAGCCGGCCGAAGACCCCAAGGTTGCTGAGCCGGAAAAACAAACTATATCTGAGGCTTCCCATCAGACTCCTGAGACTGCCGCTGATGACCCGCCACCAGAGACCCATGACGTCACGGTGGATCTAATGGGTGTTGACCCATCCAGCGCTAAGCCGCCCAGTCCCATAAAACATGCTGACGAACCTCCTTCACAACAAGCTGCGGAGGATGTAATCATTACTGGCACTAGCTACACTGAACCTGGGAACCCCACCATTCTAGCCAAGCTCTCTGCCAAAGAAGAGTTAATTGAAAAGAGCAAGGGCAGGTTTGATGTTGCAAATTACTCACACTTGGGCATCAATGAATTATACTCTGGTTATCTGAGCCAGCTGCACACTGGTCGTGATCTGGAGGCAGATTTGGTCAAGAAATTGCACTAGAAATATGAGGTATGAACATCTGTTTCCTTTGCATATATATATAGTCATCCAGCCCCCAAGTCTTATCCGTAGAAAAAAGTACTTTTGAGTAGGGTTAAGACTTGTCTATGTGTTTCTACAAGCTTTAAAGTCGTAGCCCTCATGGGCCGGCTTATCTTGATAAAGATGAGCCGGATCATTTCCATTATGTTAAAAGAACTCCAGACCATAGCCCTCATGGGCCGGCTTATCTTGATAAAGATGAGCCGGATCATTTCCATTATTTTGAAAGAACTCCAGACCATAGCCCTCATGGGCCGGCTTATATTGATAAAGATGAGCCGGATCAAAAAATACAAATGCGAAAAAGAACTTCCGCACACATTAGCCCCCAAGTCACAAGTGCTTTGCTTGCAACGTACTGGAGACTTGTCTGTAGATTGTGTCTTGGGAAATATGTTTATAACTTGTTTAACTCTTACTTGCAGGATGCTTTAACTCAGGCTGAATCCCAGGTGGTCAATTCAAAGACCAGGCTTGAGCAGCAAGAAGCTGAAACACGCGAAGCGGACTACAAGCTTAAGCTTAGTCTTGAAGAGAGCGAGAAGCTCAAAAACTGGATTTTCCACAGAAAGAACCGCCTGGGCTAAGGAGAAAGCCACCTTGGTACAAAGAGCAGAAACTGCTGAATCTTCTTTGAAGGAGACGGATGCAGAATTGACTGACTTAAAACGCCATATATCCCAAATGACAGCTGCTATCTTTGGTAAGTAATTCAGGATGTTTCAACCACTTCCAATTTTTACCCTTTATCCGCCCGACGACTTATCTGTTCACTTATTCAACAGGCCCCAGGAGTGCCAACTTTGGCCAAGACATGTTGGTGAAGCTGAAGGAGGTTTATACTTTGGTGGAACAGTTGTATACAGGCACGCAGCGAACCATAGCGGCCATCTCGCACAATAAGCAGCCACCTTCACTCATCAAGGATGTATTGGACAAGCTATCTGTCATGCCCAAGAGAATTGAAGAGATTAAGCGATCCTCAGCCCGAGCTGGTGCTATCACTGCTTTGAGCCGGGCCAAAGCATGGCGAGGGGAGTTAGACCCGAAGGAGATGGCAACTGGCTGTCCAAGTTTCAAAGCAGACGGGTCTCCCTTCGATGCCAGTGACTTTACCAAATGTGTAAAAGAGATGCGCCCTCTGGCAAGCAAATTGGCCGAAGAGACAGATTTGTCTAAGTATCAGGCGGCTTATACAAAGGTGAATGCAAAAGAGAAAGCGCCGGCTTATGAGATTGTAGAGCTCATTCCTCCAATACGTAAGCACACTTTTGCTCCTGATGTTGATCCGTCCACCCTTATAGACAATGAAGCTGTATTCCAAGCGTTAATTGGCATCGACTGGACATCATCTGACTTCCAGATGATGGAGGAGGAAGAAGAAGAAGAACCGGCGCAGGATAACTCGGAGTCTTCAACTCGCCAAGACCAGAACAACTGATCCAACAGGCGGTTCTCAGACTACGCCGCGGCGTTTCTCTTTTGAAAAAACCATTAATCATTTGGGCTTTGGAAAGCCTTGTAATAGGCTAGTTGAAACAATGATCTGTCATGCCATCGTGCATATTTAGACTTAAAACTGCTGATGAAATGTTTTATGTACCACTGATGAGCTTGCAGGGAATATCATATTGTTTTTCAATGCTCCTGCACACATGGTAAACAACATACACCCTGGCGGTTTAAGCCAGGGCGGGTCATAATTTCCAATATAATATGCTCTGGCGACTTAAAGTCTATAACCAGGGTGGGTTAGAAAAAACCCGAAATATTTATTCAAATATGAAAAGTCATACCTGTAGACTGATATCATAATGATGATGTAATGATTGTAATCCAGCATGGGTATTAACCCGTAAATATGAAAAATCATGACTTGAATTTATTCAAGGCAAATCACCCTGGCGACTTAAAGTCTGCTTATCGGGCGGGTTATTAACCCCACATGCTCAAATATGAGTCATAGAATCAAGGCTATATGGCCTGAATTGTAAAAACCATATATTAATATGGAAGAAGGATATATCAATCCAAAATTTTCAGAAAAAATAGCAAATCAGAAAAACAAGGCTTTCATAGGCCGCCAAGCCTAAAACGTCAAGTGCTTTCATGGGCCGCACAGCCACGGAGTTATTTCCAGGACACCTGTAAGCCGGCCCTCACATGACAAACTGCCATTTTAACTTTAACAAGTTCAGGGTCTTATTTAAAAGATTGACTGTCAAAAGTACGACGGGTCATTCCAGGATTACCTGGGCGGAGTAACAAGGACATACAGGCCGGTTAACCCATAATTTGGTGTTTACACCTGGCATGGAAGCCGATCAAGAGGGTAAGCATAGCTATACTCATTGAGTAGGAAGCCCCCAAGTGACCAAAGGGTCGGCATGTAAGCCGGATCAAGAGGGTAATCAAGGCTCTGCTCATTGAGCAGGTAGCCCACAAGTGACCTGCGAAAAGGCATGTAAGCCTGATCAAGAGGGTAATCAAGGCTCTGCTCATTGAGCAGGTAGCCCCCAAATGACCCGCGTGAAGGCATGTAAGCCTCACCAAGAGGGTAATCAAGGCTCTGCTCATTGAGCAGGAAGCCCCCAAGTGGCCTTATGAACAAATAAAGACTCAGATACTTAGAAATGAAACGATAGAGGCCATGAATATATTAGGGGTGCCGGCTTTATTATATTGATCATAATATATACATGGATGAAAATATGTACATCACAATAGCTGGTGGCTCAAGTGTAGTAAGGCCGGAGATGAGCAATATTCCAAGGCCGGCGGGTCTCCTCCTCCGATTAGTGTGAATCCTTATGGTCTCGAATATCAATGAGGTAGTATGACCCGTTGTTCAGGTTCTTGCTGACCACAAAAGGTCCTTCCCAAGGTGGGGATAACTTATGCATGTCTGTTTGATCTTGGATGAGCCGGAGCACCAAGTCACCTTCTTGAAAGGTCCGGGTCTTAACTCGGCGGCTATGATAGCGACGCAAATCTTGCTGATATATCGCCGAACGAGCCGCCGCCAGGTCATGCTCCTCATCCAACATGTCAAGAGCATCCTGACGTGCCTTTTCATTATCAGCTTCACCATAAGCCGCCACGCGGGGCGAATCATGACGGATGTCACTTGGAAGAACCGCCTTGACCCCGTAGACCATGAAGAAGGGCGTGTAACCCGTTGATCTATTGGGGGTAGTATTGATACCCCAAAGCACTGAGGGTAACTCTTCAACCCAACAACCCGGCGTCCTTTGCAAAGGGACCATAAGCAGGTGTTTGATTCCTCTCAAGATTTGTTGATTGGCCCTTTTAGCTTGACCATTGAATTGGGGTGAGCTACTGATGAGATGTCAAGACGAATATGCTCTCGTTGACAGAACTCTTTCATAGCACCTTTGGATAGATAAGTGCCATTATCAGTTATGATGCTGTGAGGATAACCAAAACGGAAGATCACCTTCTTAATGAATTGAACCGACGTTGCCGCATCACACTTGCAGACCGGCTCTGCCTCAAACCACTTGGTAAACTTGTCAACCGCCACCAAGAGGTGGGTCTTTTTGTCCTTCGACCACTTGAAAGGTCCAACCATATGCAGCCCCCAGACTGCAAACGGCCAAGTAATTGGAATCATCCCCCAGACTGCAAACGGCCAAGAGCTTGCATGCAGGCACGCCAAAAACATATTGGGCCGGGTTAAGCATCATCTTGTAGACCCGGAGGTTATCAAAGGTCTCCTTCAAATCATCTAGCAGAGACTCCTTCTTTCTGGATTTCACAACAATATCATCCACATAAGCATGAACATTGCGTCCTATCTGGTTATGAAGACAATTCTGAACACAACGCTGATAAGTCGCCTGGGCACTCTTTAGCCCAAAGGGCATAGACACATAGTAGAAAGCTCCAAAAGTCGTGATGAAAGCCGTCTTCTCTTGGTCTTTAACTACCATCTTGATCTGATGATAACCAGAATAAGCTTCCAAGAAGCTCAAACGCTAATCAACCCGCCGTAGCATCAATGATCTGATCAATACGGGGAAGAGCAAAAGGATCAGCTGGGCAAGTTTTGTTAAGGTCTGTGTAATCCACACACATGCACCCAGTGCCGTTCTTCTTAAGTACGAGCACCGGGTTAGCCAACCACTCGGGATGAAAAACTTCAACAATGAACCCGGCTGCTAAGAGCCGGGCCACCTCTTCTCCAATGGCCTTGCGCCTTTCCTCATTAAAATGACGAAGGAATTGCTTGACCGACTTAAACTTAGGATCAATATTGGGAGTGTGCTCAGCGAGTTCTCTCAGTACACCCGGCATGTCTGAAGGCTTCCATGCAAAGATGTCCCGGTTCTCACGGATGAACTCGATGAGCGCGCTTTCCTATTTCGGATCCATATTGGCACTGATGATGAACTGTTGAGGTGAGTCGCCAGGGATAAAGTTAACCTGTTTGGTAGCATCTGCCGATTTAAACTTCAACAAAGGATCATGCTCTATGGTTGGCTTCTTCAACGGAGTCATATCAGCCGGGTCAACATTGTCTTTATAAAACTTAAGTTCCTCTGTGGCACAGGCAGACTCAGCGTAAGCAGCATCACCTTCTTCACATTCCAATGCTATCTTCTGGTCACCATGCACCATGATGGTACCTTTGCGACCCGGCATTTTAAGCTGCAAATACACATAACACGGTCGTGTCATAAACTTGGCAGAAGCCAGCCGCCCAAATAGAGCATGATAGGGGATTTTGATTTTAATCACATCAAAGTTCAATGTCTCAGCCCTGTAGTCATGTTCATTGCCAAAAGCCACCTCTAAGGCTATCTTACCCACTGGATAAGCCGACTTACCAGGCACCACTCCATGAAAGACTATAGAGGACGGCTTAAGATCTTTGTCAGTCAAATTCATCCGGCGAAAAGTATCATAATAAAGGATATTGATACTGCTGCCTCCGTCCATAAGCACCTTAGTGAACTTGTAACCTCCAACTTGAGGGGCCACCACCAAAGCCAGCTGACCCGGATTGTCAACCCGGGGCGGGTGATCCTCACGGCTCCATACAATCGGCTGCTCTGACCATCGTAAGTATCGAGGGACCGCCGGCTCAACCGCGCTCACTGCTTGTTTATGAAACTTCTGATCTCACTTGCACAGGTTCGTGGTTAAAACGTGATATTGACCACTATTTAACTGCTTTGGATTACTCTGATACCCTAACTTTTGTTACTGATTGCCTTGACTGGGCTGCTGGTTAAAACCACCCTGATTGTCCTGACCCTGAAATCCAGAACCTGAGCTGCCACCTCCAAATCCGGGCCCGTGAGAGCCGGATCCTGACCCGCCGTGTGGGCCATTATTGTTATTATGATCCTGGTGAGAGCTGGAATTCTTATATTCCTTCATGATAAAACAGTCTTTCCACAGGTGATTTGACGGTCTATCCTGGTAGCTGTGCTTTGGGCAGGGCTGGTTTAACATCGCTTCAAGGTTGAACTTTGATCCTCCCATCCGAGGAAATGGCTTTCCTTTCCGACGTCGATCGTTATTCTGGGTATTGGTATTAGCCACAAAATCTGACCTGCCGTCAGGCTGCTTGCGCTTACCATTATTACCTTGATTATGACCCGCCATGTTTGACTGCTGTCCCTTTCCATTACTGTTCTTCTTCCTCTTATTGGACCTCTCCTCATCAGACCCAGGATCCTTAGTATTGTCAGAATCGGCATATTTGATAAGAGCCGCCATAAGTTCCCCCATGTCATTGCAATGATGCTTAAGCCGCCATAACTTTTGTTTAAGAGGGGTGAAACGGCAATTCTTTTCTAGAATCAGAACAGCAGAGTCGGCGTTGATGCTATCCGATGAATGAATAATGGCTGAAACCCGGCACACCCAGTGGTGGGCCGACTCGTCCTCGCGCTGAACACAAGCGTCTAGGTCAATAATCGATAGAGGCTGCTTGCATGTGTCTTTGAAATTCTGGATAAAACGTGACTTCAACTCAGCCCACGAACTGATAGAATTAGCTGGCAACCCCTTCAACCAGGTTCAAGCCGGCCCATCCAGCATCATAGTGAAATACTTGGCACATACAACATCATTCACATCTAACATCTCCATGGCCAGCTCATAACTCTCAATCCATCCCTTAGGTGGGAGATCGGCTGTGTAATTAGGCACTTTACGAGGGCCCTTAAAATCTTTGGGCAAGCGCTCGTTGCCTAGAGCCGGCACCAAACAGGGCACACCAACTGACCTAGAGGTCATCCCAGCCTCTATAGGCACAGAGGGGTTCAACTGATGCTGTCGATGAGCAGCTAATTGAGCCGCCAGCTCTGCCTCTTGGCGTGCTCTAGCCTGATCTGTCAGGACTTGGGCATTGTTATCATCACGAGGTGGGTTATGCCCATGGGGCGGGTTACGACGCCGCTCACTGCTGGAAACCGCCGGTGACTCAACGCGCCGGCTGTAGCTTCGGCTCGGTCGCGGAGTTGAATGGATTCACTCACGGCTATAGGAATAAGCCGACTGCTGGGTCACCGCCATCTTAAGAAGTTCCACGGTGTTCCGGGCCTCTATCGCGGCTGGCAACTCACCTTCAATTGGGAGGGCCGCCAGCCATGAGGCTGCAGCAATCATATTATCCAGCGGGTTGGAGTAATGACCCGGGGGTGTCTGCACTTGCTGAAGAGGGGTCAAGTTCACACGAGGCGGGTCTGCTAAACGAGGCTGAGCCGCCGCCCCGGTTGCAGGCGCTTCAGCAGCCCGGGTCTCACCGGGCGGGTTACTCGGCCCTGCTCCGGGTGTGGTAAAAAGATTCCTCCCCTCGAATTGCGGTGGCAAACGGCTCTGGTGCCTCCTCCGCATGGCAGCATTTGATGCGTTCTGATCCAGACTTAGACGAAAAGCATCGGCCCTTACTCTCTGCGTCTCAGCTTCTAGGGCAGTCCGTTCTACAGCCATCCTGATGTTCTCTGCCTCAAGATCCTCTCGGGCCTTCGCCACCTCATCTCGCAATTTTGCGACCTCCGCATATGCTATGTTTGATTCACCGGAGTTACTTCTGCGGCTAACAGAGTCGCCAAAGCATCCGAAATCTCAGATAAAACTTGGGCCGGCGGACATGCAGAGCCGCTCGCCCCAGCCATTGCAGCAGCCGTTGAACCGGAGGTCATCGCTGCAGCGGTCGATGAGTTCACCATCTGCTGCGTCCGGCCATGAATATAGCTGCCCTGCTTGGCGGTTCATAGGGGTCCGGAATACTATCGCCATCGGAACAGCCCCCAAGCCCGCCATCTTGCAACTGATAGTTCGACTCGGTTTTGCCAATTGAGGACTCATCACCTGAATAGATGGCCGTCTCTCCACCGGACACATAGACTTCCTCAAGATCCGCTCATGGGACAAAGCCGACGAAAACATGCTTCCGGGCGGGCTCGATCTTGGCGGGTTGGATCTCGGCGGGTCTCGCGCGCTGAGCCATCTCAGTGGTGTCGGTGCAGTCGTCCGGCTCAGGCTCAGACTCGCCAATTTTGCCAATGAAAACGTGGATTCCACCGAAGGGGACCCGATACCCATATTCGATCGAATCAGCCTCCAAACCCCATCCAGCGTCGTCGATGTAGATCTTGCCGTGGCGACTCTTGGTCATCCGACCCACGGCGTATCCCTTGATCCCTGAAAGTTGCCCTTCAAGAACTCGAATCCACCGTGCGACAGCCCCACGGTGGGCGCCAACTGTCGTGGATTTGTCATGGCAGATGTCCTAGTGAAAGGACTTAGGTGTGGAGCCATCACGACTAGGTTACCTTGAAGGGGTTGAACAGGATAAAGGACACAAGGAGTTTACCCAAGTTCGGCCCCTCTCAACGAGGTAAAAGCCTACGTTCTGCTTCTAGTTGTATTGCTTGGGTTTCGATTACAAGGGAGCGAATACGCTTGACCTAGTTCTCGACTGTTTGTTTTCTTGAGTTAACCTGCCGCCGGGTCACCCCTTTATATACAGGTTGATGCCCGGCGGTTTACAGATTTCCGGCCAGCTCACACAAACGTGACCGGCTCGGTTTCTATCTAAACCTGCCTTACAGAACAAGTTATCACCTGGCGGCTCACACCCTTGGGCCTTGAGTCACCTCCGGGTCTTGGGCCTTCAATAAGCCTGCTTTATGAACCGCCACCTCTATATCTTCTTCAGCCTTCTTGGGCCTTCTCACCTTAAGTCGTCAATGGTGTGACCCGGCCCCTCCTGGGCGGGTCATACCTCGGAGTTATATCCCCAACATACGCCTTACTGGGCCTTCAAATATAAGTCGTGGACGATATGACCCGCCCCCTCCTGGGCGGGTCATAGCACGGCGCTATATCCCCAACATTAGGCCCCAGATAGGTTTGAACTTGGTTCATGTCAATCTCCATTCTTCAGTGAGCAATTTCTTTGAATCTTTCTAACTCTTAATTTGATAAACTAATATAACCCGCCATAACAGAGAGATGACGTCACGCCATTAATTCCAGAAAAAACCTTATGATATCACAACGGATCTTTGCATTAATCATCCATTCCAAAAAACGAGGCGTCTTTGTAGTTAAGATAATGATCATGCCTCCTCGATTTTCGTACCTTCCATTTACTGCTCATTATTCCCCTTATAAATTGACACAGGGGGGTTCTTTCTCACTTTTACCCCATCCCCCTCTCTTCTTCTTCCTCGCACCGTCCGTCGTTGCGCGAGCTCTCCCGCCGCCGTCGACCTCCACAAGCTACACCAACCTGGCCGCTGGATCACCCTGATCAGACCAGAAAATCGCGGCGCCCTTCCGTTGTTCACCAACATCATCAGGTACTCGCCTTTCTTGACACCAATCTACATTAGGGTTCCTTCAGTTCATCAGTTCGTCGGTGTTCATCAGCGTTCATTGCATCCGCTGGTAGTCCATCCTTTATTCCGCTTAGTTGAAACCCAATATGATACTGAAGTTATGCGGTAGCAATTTTAGCATCTGTTTCTTCAACACAGATCCATCCTGTCCCTTCAAACTTCATCTTCAATAGGTCAGTACTTCCACCACAGTTTAGGTTTAACAATAATTTTTCTTTTCTGAACTGACGTAGATCCATGAATATGGCTGCAATCTTGGAAACATGTTTAT
The DNA here is from genome assembly GCA_011799875.1 of Thinopyrum elongatum. NCBI lineage: Eukaryota > Viridiplantae > Streptophyta > Magnoliopsida > Poales > Poaceae > Thinopyrum > Thinopyrum elongatum. The sequence continues at coordinate 584,915,204 of CM022300.1, forward strand.
ACAACACTTAGTGAAATTTTTAGCACTTCCATCTTTATAGACTGCTAACTCACCGTACCGCACATGGCGGCTTATATAAAACTCTTGTGACCCGCCAGCCTCTGGCCAGCTTAAAAACTTGCAAACAACTCCATACTGTAATATTAATCTACCGTATTTATTTCCTGCTCACAGCTTTGTCACTTCCGGCTCACCATGACTAAGACACCCACCACTTGCGATTGTATCCCTTCAAAAGTTACTAAAGAGACCCTCAATGAATATGTGACCATGGGTGTTTTAGCCGCCAAGGAAATAATTCATTGGCGAGTTCCCGGTTCTGAATGCCCTCCAGAGCCTCGAGAAGGCGAGGTTGTAGTTTTTACAGATCATCTGCTCCGCGGCTTTCACCGCCCGGCTCAAAATTCTTTCGTGACGTGCTGCACTTTTATAACCTCCATCCTCAAGATATTGGTCCCAATTCTGTCTCCAATATATGCAATTTACAAGTATTCTGCGAAGTATACCTTGGTGAAGAACCTTCTACAGATCTGTTCAGAGATCATTTTTATATCAACCGCCAAACTGAGATGCCCGACGGGCTTAGTCTCAAACTTGGAGGTGTTTCAATTCAAAGACGGAGAGATGTGACCTTCCCAGCAGCCACCCTGCCAAGTCATCCTAAAGATTGGAACTTCACCTGGTTCTACTGCAAAGATACCTCTCCAGAAGGAGAAAACCCCTTGCCGGATTTTCGTCCACATCGTCTTCCTACCAGCGGCCCACTGCCAGGCCGGATGACTGCTTTAGAACGCAGTCTTTATTCTTCTACTTTTTCAAAGATCCGGGCCTTTATTGCAAATGGCTTAACTGGAGTTGACCTTGTCCGCTGCTGGGTCTCGTGGAGGATTGTACCTTTAAGCCTTCACCGCGGCTTAATGTGTACATATACTGGAGATACCAAAGATCCTTTGCGCTACAATCCCATTGAACTGACTGAGAAGGAAATCAATGAGACTGTCAAGACACTCCTTGGCGAATCATTGGCTAATTGCAGCAAGACGGGTTTAGCTCCTTATTATACTCTTAACCCGACACCAGCCATAAGTATCCTTGCATATATATTACTTGCCTTTGTCTGCCTCTCTGGTTTTGATGTTATTACTCATATGCCCTCAGGCCAACTCATCTTTCTGGAAAAGGAAGATACAGAACACTACTGCCCCAACCAAAAGGGTCAAAACAACCACTCGCGGTCCGGGTCGTCCTAAGAAGCCCACGGTGCAAGAACAGCTTGCACTAGACGACTCAGAGGTAGAACTTGATTCACTTGGTATTCTCTTTATACAACTTATTGACGCTGGTTCACCTCAGGAGGAAACGGAGATAAGCCAAGCTGACGGCGGTGAGGTAATCTCTATCTCCTCGGACTCGGAAATTTTGCCAAGAGAGAAAATATAGCGGGTCGCCAGGAATGTACGGTTTTCCCATCCTCTCGCTCACTTAGATCCAAACTTTCTTTTGAAGAAACAGCAGCACGAGATTAGACGGCATACTCGAAACAGCGGCCAAGAAGAACTTATGGCCGGCTTGCCCAACACGCCCCCGGTTCGTAAACGTCGTCATGAGGTGCCTCATAGTCCTATTTCTTCTCTTTCACGAGCCGGTCTCATACGTCAACCTCTTAATTCTTCTAACTCGACATATCAGGATACTTCTCACTCATCTGGCGACTCAAATGGCTCACAGCTCCCCCCATTTGTGGTTAACCCGGCATAAGTATTATTGCTTGTTTACTAATTTACCTTGCCCATTCATACTTATTAAACTGAATAATTTTCCTTGTAGGGCTAAGGCGAAGATGGGCAAGAAGCAAAAACCTGGCCCTTCCAAGATTGCTGAAGCTTCTGAACAAGAGAATCAGGCACCGACAGCCGACGAAGCTCAAACCCAGGAACTTGAAGATCCCGAGAGCCGGCAGGACAACCCACCTCCTCAAGCTGATCTTGTCAATCCTGACTTGGCTGCAAATGTTAATGATGACCCGGCGACCAATCAAGACCCACCAAGTCCTAAACCACTTTCTCCTGTCAAACATTCAGACAAGTCTTCTGCTGATGCCCATATTGAAGAGGTAATCATCACTGGAACAGCTTATCAACAGGCCGGCATCTCCACAATACTGGCCAAACATTCCGCCAAGGATGAAGCACATTTATCTGACAAAAACAAGCCCAAGCTTGATCTTGAGAATTACTCCAAGCTGAACACTGGTGAACTGTACTCTGGTTATCTGAGCCGGCTTCATACAAGCCGTGACCTGGAAGCCAGTTTAGTCAATATGATGCGACAGAAATATGAGGTATGAAATCACCTCCTTCTTTAACTTTATGTATATATATATATACACTTATCCAGCCCCCAAGTCTTAATCATAGGAAAGGATCATTGAATATGCTTAAGACTTGCAGAAACATGTAAACTTAAATTGTCAAGTCGTAACATCTTTAAGGCCGGCTTACCTAAGCCGTTTTAACCATGCTGTAATCAAAAGTCTTTCACAAAATAATCCACTAGAACAGTCAAGGGCCGGATTATCATGCAAGGATGAACCGGGTCTTCCATATAATTTTTGAAAAGTATCGGCCATAGCCCCCAAGAGCCGGCTTAGCCTGAAAAGATGAACCGGGTCTATTGTATTTAGGCTTATCTTGAGAATTGCCATCCATAACCCTCAAGGTCTGACTTATCATGCAAGGATAAGCCGGGTCTTCCATATGATTCTTAAAAATACAGATCGTAGCCCTCAAGGGCCGGGTCATCTAATGATGATGAACCGGGTCTCATACACCGAATTTTTCGAAAGAACTTCGTCACACATTAGCCCCCAAGTGCCAAGTATATTTCTTGCAATATGCTTGGGACTTAAAAATACTCCTTTTATTCATGTTGAATAGCACTTATGCCCCTCAATGCTCACTTGCAGGACACCTTAAGCTTTAATGACTCGCAGCTGGGCGAGTTAAGAAAAATGCTCAAACATCAAGAGTCGGAGACACAGAAGGCTGAGACCAAGTTGACACTTAGCTTGGAAGAAAATGAGAAGCTCAAGGCCAGTTTCAAAACTGAAAGAGCTGCCTGGAAAAAAGAAAAAACTTCATTATTACAAAGGGCAGACGCCGCCGAGTCTTCCTTGAAGAGCACCACAGCGGAACTGTCCGTCTTAAAGCAACGAATTTTGCAGATGACATCTGCTATCTTTGGTAAGCAAAACTTTAACTTTTTAGCCTTTCGCAATCTTATTCATTTTGACTCGCCTGGCGACTCATCTGCATATTTGCTCAACAGGCCCTAGGAGCTCCAATCTTGGCCAGGATATGCTTGTAAAGCTAAAAGCCGTATATGCCCTGGTGGAACAACTATATACTGCCACTCAACGGGCTCTGGTGGCTATCTCCAATGGTAAACAATCACCCACACTTATTAGGGAGGTGCTAGCCAAATTGTCCATAATGCCCCAAAACCTAGAAGAGATAAAACGGTCAGCCGCCCGTGCTGGTGCCATTACTGCCCTCAGCCGAGCCAAAGCGTGGCAAGCGGAACTAGACCCGGAAGAAATGGCCACGGGCTATCCAGGCCTCAAAGAAGACGGGTCTCCTTTCGATCAAACGGATTTTGCAAAGTGCGTAAAGGAGATGCGTCCCTTGGCATACAAACTGGCCGAGGAGACTGATTTATCCAGGTATCAGCCGGCGTACAATATGGAAAATGCTAAGGTCAAGGCGCCGGCTTATGACATCGTGGATCTCACTCCTCCAACGCGTAAGCATATTTTTGCCCCTGATGTTGATCCGTCCCCAATTATCAATGATGAAGCTATATTCGAAGCCTTAACTGGCATCGACTAGACATCACCTGACATCCAGATCGATGAAGAAGGAGAGCTAGAGCGGGATGACCCGGAGTCATCAACCTGCCGCGACGAAGACAACTGATACCATGTGGCTCTCAAATCAGGGCATAGACATCCGGTGGCGAAAAAACACTTTGGTCCAATTATGCAGGTCCATGGTGGCCTTGTAATAGGCTAGATTTGAAAACAATGATCTGTCATGCCATCATGCATGTTAGCTTTTAAACCACCAGGTTGATATTTATTACCCGCCATTGTGCGTTCTCATAGTATCATCATTCATGTGGGTCAGACCAATACTTCCATATTTCCTGCACACGAGTTAAATAGCATATACCCTGGTGGCTTACGCTGAGGCGGGTAACAAACCCGAATATAATAGTCTTTGAATTTTTTTTTTACAGAAAGACTAAAGGCCATCTAAGCCAAATATCCTCGCAACTTAACGTCTAAGGCCAGGGCGGGTTATCAAACCCCAAATATTCATGTAATTATTGAAAGACATACCTGTAGATTGACATCATGGGGATATCTTGATAATTATAATCCGTAGCAGGTATGCACCCGAAGGCATGAAATATCATGATTTTAATTGCTCAAGGCAAGAATATCCTGGCAACTTAAAGTCTGCTATCAGGGTGGGTTACCAAACCCAAAAATGCTCAAATATGAGTCATATAATCAAAGGTTCATGACCCGGATTGTAAAATATATTTAAGAAGCACAAATAAAAAAGATTCAGAAAAGAAAACTCGGAAAAAAAATCTCAAATACCGTGTGGCCGGCCTATCAAAGTAGGACCAGACAATTTGGCTTACAAGGCCATGTGCTTTCAATGTCCGCACGAGCCATTTGGCACTGAGGCCATGTGCTTTCAATGGCCGCACGAGCCGTTTGGCACTAAGGCCCACATGATTGCTTTCAAGAGGTAGCAACAGCCTTTTTGGCACTGAGGCCCACATGATTGCTTTCAGGAGGCAGCAACAGCCTTTTTGGCACTAAGGCCCACATGATTGCTTTCAGGAGGCAGCAACAGCCTTTTTGGCACTAAGGCCCATATGATTGCTTTCAGGAGGCAGCAACAGCCTTTTTGGCACTAAGGCCCATATGATTGCTTTCAGGAGGCAGCAACAGCCTTTTTGGCACGAACGCCCATATGATTGCTTTCAGGAGGCAGCAACGGCCTTTTTGGCACTAAGGCCCATATGATTGCTTTCAGGAGGCAGCAACAGCCTTTTTGGCACTAAGGCCCATATGATTGCTTTCAGGAGGCAGCAACAGCCTTTTTGGCACTAAGGCCCATATGATTGCTTTCAGGAGGCAGCAACAGCCTTGGTTACACCTAGCTCACTGTAAGCCGGCTTTCATGTGATACAAGCTGTCGTTTCCCTATGAACAAGTTCAGGGTATTTTTCAAAAAGATTGACTATTAGGAATTTGGCGGGATATCAAAAGAACAGCCAGTGGCAAACAGGCGGGAGGAACCCTCAAAAGAAGTGGCATTCAAGATGGGCAAAAAAGGGTGTGAAGACTTTAAACCATAATAGGCGGAAGCCCCCAAGTAACCTTATGATCAATCAATAAAGGCTCAGATATTTAGAAGTGAAACGAAAGAAGCCCCATAGCTCAGGGTTACCGGCTTTATTTTACTGATCACAAAAAGTATATACAGTGACAAGAATATGTACAAGGGTAGGAGCTGGCGGCTTAAGTGTAGTACGGCCGAAGATGCACGATATTCCACGGACGGCGGGTCTCCGCCTCTGACTTGCGAGAATCCTTGTGCTCATGTATATCAATGAGGTAATACGACCCGTTGTTCAGGTTCTTACTGACCACAAAGGGTCCTTCCCAAGGTGGGGATAATTTGTGCATATCTGACTGGTCTTGGACGAGCCGGAGCACCAAGTCGCCTTCCTGGAACGTCCGGGTCTTCACTCTGCGGCTGTGATAGCGACGCAGATCTTGTTGATATATCGCCGAATGAGCCGCCGCCAGGTCTCGCTCCTCATCCAAAACATCAAGCGCGTTCTGACATGCTATTTCATTATCAGCTTCAACATAAGCCGCAACACGGGGCGAGTCATGACGGATATCGCTAGGAAGAACCGCCTCTGCCCCGTAGACCATGAAAAAAGGTGTAAAACCTGTTGGGGGTGGTGTTGATACTCCAAAGCACGGAAGGTAACTCCTCCACCCAACAACCCGGCGTTTGCTACAAAGGAACCATAAGTCGGGGCTTGGTACCTCTCAAGATTTCCTGATTTGCCCTCTCAGCTTGACCGTTAGACTGCGGGTGAGCCACTGATGAAACGTCCAGACGAATATGCTCCTGTTGACAGAATTCTCTCATAGCACCTTTAGACAGATTAGTACCGTTGTCAGTTATGATACTATGAGGGTAACCAAAGCGGAAGACCAGTTTTTTAACAAACTGAACTGCTGTTGCCGCATCACACTTGCTGACCGGCTCTGCTTCAACCCACTTGGTAATTTTATCAACCGCCACCAAGAGGTGGGTTTTCTTATCCTTAGACCTTTTGAAAGGTCCGACCATATCCAGCCCCCAGGTCAAGTAATTGGAATCATCCTAAATTCTTGAGCTGGCACATGAGCCCGTCGAGAAATTTTTTGACATCCATCACACTTACTGACAAGATCCTCTACATCAGCGTGGGATGTTAACCAGTAAAATCCATGACGGAAAGCTTTAGCCACCAAGGACTTAGAGCCGGCATGATGACCACAATCACCTTCATGTATTTCCCTTAAAATCTCACAGCCCTCTTCAGGAGAAACGCAACGCTGGAACACACCTGTGACGCTGCATTGGTGTAACTCGCCATTGACAATAGTCATCGACTTATATCGTCGGGTTATCTGTCTGGCCAGAGTTTCATCCTCAGGTTACTCGCCCCGGGTCATATAAGCCAAATATGGAACTGTCCAATTCGGAATAGCATGAACAGTCGCCACCAACTGCGCCTCTGGGTCAGGAACAGCAATATCCTCTTCTGATGGCAATTTAACTGAAGGATTATACAACAAAACAAGAAATACATTAGGGGGCACCGGCTTACGTTGAGACCCGAGCCGGCTCAAAGCATCAGCCGCCTCATTCTTCCTTCGATCAAGATGCTCCACCTGGTAACCTTTGAAGTGACCAGCAATATTGTCAACCGCCCGGCGATATGACGCCATGAGCAGGTCCTTGGAATCCCATGTGCTGAGACTTGCTGAGCTACCAGGTCTGAGTCGCCGAAACACCTGACCCGGCTTAAATTCATCTCCTTGGCCATACGAAGGCCATGAAGCAAAGCCTCATATTCAGCTGCATTGTTAGTGCAAGGAAACATTAGCCTTAAAACATAGCAGAATTTGTCACCTCGTGGGGAAGTCAAAATAACTCCAGCCCCCGATCCTTCTAACTGTCTAGACCCATCAAAATGAATAGTCCAATATGTGTTGTCAGGCTTCTCCTCAGGCGTCTGCAATTCTGTCCAATCATTGATGAAATCCACAAGAGCCTGAGACTTGATTGTTGTTCTTGGCACATATTTCAAACCATGAGGTCCAAGCTCTATTGCCCACTTGGCAACCCGGCCAGTGGCCTCCCTATTTTGAATAATATCCCCTAAGGGAGCAGATCTGACCACAGTAATAGCATGACCCAGAAAATAGTGCTTCAGTTTACGGCTTGCCATGAACACCCCATAGACCAACTTCTGCCAATGCGGGTATCGCTGCTTGGACTCAATTAAAACTTCACTGACATAATAAGCCGGCCGCTGGACTGGGTACTCTTTGCCAGTTTCCTTGCGTTCCACTACAACCGCCACACTAACAGCCCTACTATTGGCAGCCACATATAATAGCAAAGGCTCTTTCTCAATGGGAGCTGCAAGAACGGGCGGCTCAGCCAACTGTTTTTTGAGTGCCTCAAACGCCTCATTAGCAGCATCACTCCATACAAAGTGATCCGTTTTCTTCATCATCTGGTACAGAGGAATTGCCTTCTCTCCCAGGCGACTTATGAACCGGCTCAAAGCTGCAATGCGACCCGCCAATCGCTGGACGTCATTGACACACTTCGGCTTAGTCAAGGAAGTGATAGCCTTAATTTTCTCCGGGTTAGCTTCAATACCCCTCTCTGAGACCAGGAAACCCAAAAGCTTGCCTGCGGGCACACCAAAAACACTTTTGGCCGGGTTAAGCATCATTTTATATACTCGGAGATTATCAAAAGTCTCCTTCAAATCATCCAACAGAGTCTCCTTCTTTCTAGACTTGACAACAATGTCATCCACATAAGCGTGAACATTCCGCCCAATCTGGTCATGGAAACAATTCTGGACACAACGCTGATAAGTTGCCTGGGCACTCTTGAGCCCAAAAGGCATAGACACATAGCAGAAAGCTCCAAAAGGTGTAATAAAAGCCGTCTTTTCCTGGTCTTTAACTGGCATCTTAATCTGATGGTAACCAGAATAAGCGTCCAAGAAGCATAAACGCTCACAACCCACCGTGGCATCTATAATCTGATCAATATAGGGGAGAGCAAAAGGATCAGCCGGACAGGCCTTATTAAGGTCCGTGTAATCATAACACATACGCCAAGTGCCATTCTTCTTAAGCACCAGCACCGGGTTAGCCAACCACTCCGGGTGAAAAACTTCAACGATGAACCCGGCCGCCAAGAGCCGGGCCACCTCTTCTCCAATGGCCTTACGTCGCTCCTCATTGAAACGGTGAAGAAACTGCTTCACCGGCTTAAATTTAGGGTTAATATTGAGAGTGTGCTCAGCGAGTTCTCTCGGTACACCTGGCATGTCTGAAGGCTTCCATGCAAAGATGTCCCGATTCTCATGGATGAACTCGATGAGCGCGCTTTCCTATTTAGGATCTATATTAGCACTGATGGTGAACTGGTGAGATGAGTCGCCAGGGACAAAGTCCACCTGTTTGCTATCATCCGCCGACTTGAATTTCAACAAAGGGTCCTGCTCAGTAGTTGGCTTCTTCAAAGGGGTCATATCAGCCGGGTCAACATTATCTTTGTAAAACTTGAGGTCCTCTGTAGCACAAGCCGACTCAGGATATGCAGCAACTCCTTCTTCACACTCTAAAGCGACCTTTCTATTACCGTGGACTGTAATAGTACCCTTATATACTGGTATCTTAAGCTGCAAATAAACATAACAGCACCGCGCCATAAATTTGTCGTAAGCCGGCCGCCCAAACAGGGCATGGTACGGGCACTTTATCTTAACCACTTCAAACCACAATGTCTCTACCTTGTAGTCATAATCATCACCAAAAGCTACTTCCAAGGCGATTTTACCAACTGGATATGCCGACTTACCAGGGACCACACCATGGAACACTGTAGAAGACGGCTTAAGCTCCTTATCAGTCAAATTCATCCGGCGAAAGGTATCATAATAAAGGATATTGATGCTGCTGCCTCCGTCCATGAGCACCTTAGTGAATTTATAACCCCCAACTTGAGGGGCTACCACCAACGCTAGCTGACCCGGATTGCAACCCAGGGCGGGTGATCCTCATGACTCCATATGATTGGCTGCTCTGACAAGCGTAAGTATTGAGGTACCGCCGACTCAATCGCAATGACCGCTTGTTTATGAACCTTCTAATCTCGCTTGCAATGACTTGTGGTAAAGATGTGATACTGGCCACCATTAAGTTGTTTGGGGTTGCTCTGGTATCCTTAACAGTCCTTGACGCTGCCACCCACCTTGTTGAGAAGGCTCGAAAACAAGGCGATGGCGCAGACAAATACAGTAAGGTTCCATTGTACAAAGGATTTGCGATACAAAACCTTTGGTTGTCCGTGTTGGAAATATGCCCTAGAGGCAATAATAAATTAGTTATTATCATATTTCCCTGTTCATGATAATTGTTTATTATCCATGCTAGAATTGTATTGATCGGAAACTCAAATACATGTGTGGATACATAGACAACAACATGTCCCTAGTAATCCTCTACCGGACTAGCTCGTTGATCAAAGATGGCGATGGTTTCCTAGCCATGGACATGAGTTCATTTGATAACGGGATCACATCATTAGGAGAATGATGTGATGGACAAGACCCAAACTATAAACGTAGCATGTGATCGTATCAAGTTTGTTGCTATCGTTTTCTGCATGTCAAGTATATGTTCATATGACCATGAGATCATGCAACTCACTCACACCGGAGGAATACCTTGTGTGTACCAAACGTCGCAACGTAACTGGGTGACTATAAAGGTGCTCTACAGTTATCTCCGAGGGTGTCTGTTGAGTTGGCATGGAGCAAGACTGGGATTTGTCACCCCGTATGACGGAGAGGTATCTCAGGGCCCACTCGGTAATACAACATCACAAGAAGCTTGCAAGCAATGTGACTAATGAGTTAGCCACGAGATCTTGTATTATGGAACGAGTAAAGAGACTTGCCGGTAATGAGATTGAACTAGGTATGGAGATACCGACGATCAAATCTCGGGCAAGTAACATACCGATAGACAAAGGGAACTGCATACAGGATTAGCTGAATCCTTGACATCAAGGTTCGACTGATAAGATCTTCGTAGAATATGTAGGAACCAATATGGGCATCCAGGTCCCGCTATTGTTTATTGACTGTAGAGGTGTCTCGGTCATGTCTGCATAGTTCTCGAACCCGCAAGGTCTACACACTTAACGTTTGGTGACGATATAAGTATAGTTGAGTCATTATGGTGGATACCGAAGGTTGTTCGGAGTCCCGGATGAGATCCCGGATGTAATGAGAAACTCCGGAATGGTCCGAAGATGAAGATTGATATATTGGACGAAGGGTATTGCAGTCCAGAATTGTTTCGGGGGTACCAGGTGATGACCAGCATGACCGAAAGGGGTTTCGGGGGGTCCCGTCAAGTGTTGGGGGGCCTCATGGGCCAAGGGGAGGGGGCAAACCAGCACACTAAGGGGCTGAGCGCCCCCTCACACCATCTCACGTAACCAGGAGGGTTGGGGCGCCGCCTAGGGCTTCCCACCACTTTGGCTTGGGGGCCAAGTCTCCTAGGGGGGAAACCCATCTAGGGTTTCCCTCTTGTGGCTGCCGGCCCTAGATGGGATCCCCTAGGGGCGCCCCCCTCTCCCCCTTCCCCCTATATATAGAGAGGTAGAGAGAGGGCAGCTGCACCCTTCTACGCCACGGCTCTGCCTCTCCTCTTCCTCGCATCCCTCTTCCTCTCTGTAGTGCTTAGCGAAGCTCTGATTAGATTCCGCCACCACCACCGCCACCATGCCGTCGTGCTGCTGGAGGACTCGAGCTACTACTTCACCATCACTCGCTGGATCGAGGAGGTGAAGGCGTCATCAAACCGTACGTGTGTTGAACGCGGAGGTGTCGTCCGTTCGGCACTTGGATCGGGAGTTCGCGAGACGGGTCGTGATTGGATCGCGAAGATGTTCGACTACATCAACCGCGTTGCTTAATGCTTCCGCTTAGCGATCTACAAGGGTATGTAGATGCAATCTCTCCTCTCGTAGATGGTCATCACCTAGATTGGATCTTGGTGAGCGTAGGAAATTTTTTGTTTCCCATGCAACGTCCCCCAACAGTGGAATGATGAGCTAGGTCTATGCGTAGATGACATCACGAGTAGAACAGAAAGGAGTTTGTGGGCATTGATATTCAGATTGCTTCCTTCCTTGGTCTTTTCTTGATTCGGCGGTATTGTGGGATGAAGCGGCCCGGACCAACTTTACATGTCCACGTACATGAGACCGGTTCCATCGACAGACATGTGACTTTGTTGCAAAAAGATGGCTGGCGGGTATCTATCTCTCCCACCTTAGTTGAATCGGATTCGACAAAGGCGGTCCTTGTATAAGGTTAAATAGCAACATGCATATCACCGTTGTGGCTTTGTGTAGGTGAGAATCATTCTTGCTAGATACCCAAAGCAGCCACGTAAAACATGCAACAACAATTAGAGGACGTCTAACTTGTTTTTGCAGGGTATGTTGTGATCTGATATGGCCAAAGACATGATGAAATATATTTGATGTATGAGATGATCATGTTTGTAATAGTTTATATCGACTTGCATGTCGATGCATACGGTAACCGGCAGGAGCCATAGGGTTGTCTTTAATTATTGTATGACCTGCGTGTCAATCATTAAGCGCTATGTAATGCTTTACTTTATCGCTAAGCGGTAGCAATAGTAGTAGAAGCATGGTTGGCGTGACAACCCCGATGGCGACACGATGATGGAGATCATCATGATGGAGATCAAGGTGTCATGCCGGTGATGATGGAGATCATGCCGGTGCTTTGGAGATGGAGATCAAAAGCACAAGTTGATGGCCATATCATGTCACTTATGATTTGCATGTGATGTTAATCCGTTCATGCATCTTATTTTTCTTAGGACGACGGTAGCATTATAAGGTGGTCCCTCACTAAAATTTCAAGATAAAATTGTGTTCTCCCCAAGTGTGCACCATTGCGAAAGTTCGTTGTTTTTGAAGCACCACGTGATGATCAGGTGTGATAGACTCTATGTTCACATACAACGGGTGCAAGCCAGTGTTGCACATGTGGAACACTTGGGTTAAACTTGACGAGCCAAGCATGTACAGACATGGCCTCGGAACACAAGAGACCGAAAGGTCAAACAAGAGTCATATAGTAGATATGATCAACATGGAGATGTTCACCATTGAAACCACCTCATCTCACGTGATGATCGGACTTGGGTTGGTGAATTTGGATCGTGTTACACTCGGACAACCGGAGGGATGTTGATTTGAGTGGGAGTTCGTAGGTAATATGATTTATTGAACTCATTTATCATGAACCATAGTCTGAGTTACCGACCGTAGTCTGAGGATTGTCCTCACTGCTACACAGAAGGCTTATGTCCTTGATGCACCGCTCGGTGTGCCAACCCCTCTAGCGTCGTCTATGGATGTTGTGAACATCTGGCAAACACGTTTAGATGACTACTTGATATTTTAGTGCGCCATACTTTACAGCTTAGAATCGGGGCTCCAAAGGCGTTTTGAACGCCATGGAACATATGAGATGTTCTAAGAGCTGAAATTGGTATTTCAGGCTCATGCCCGTGTTGAGATGTATGAGACCTCTAACAAGTTCTTTGCCTACAAGGTGGAGGAGAATAGCTCAGCCAGTGAGCATGTGCTTAGAATGTCTGAGTGCTACAATCGGTTGAATCAAGTGGGGGTTAATCTTCCAGATAAGAGAGTGATTGACAGAGTTCTCCAGTCACTATCACCAAGCTACTAGAGCTTCATGATGAACTATAACATGCAAGGGATGGAGATGATCCCGGAGCTATTCGCTATGCTTAAGGCCGCGAAGGTAGAAATCAAGAAGGAGCATCAAGTGTTCATGGTTAACAAGACCAGTGGTTTCAAGAAGGGCAAGGGCAAGAAGGTAAACTTCATGAACGGCAAGCCTGTTGCCGCTTCAGTGAAGAAACCCAAGGTTGAACCCAAACTCGAGACTGAGTGCTTCTATTGTAAGGGGAACAGTCACTGGTAGAGAAACTACCCCAATAGATGAGAAGGCTGGCAACTTCAACAAAAGTTTATTTGCTATATGTGTTATTGATGTGTACCTTGCTAGTACTCCTAGTAGCACTTGGGTATTAGATACCGATTCAGTTGCTGATATTGGTAACTCGAAACAAAACCTACGGAATAAATGGAACCAGCTAAGGGCGAGGTGACGATATGTGTTGGAAGTGTTTCAAAGGTTGATGTAATCACCATCGCACGCTCCCTCTACCTTCGGGATTAGTGTTGAACCTAGATAAATGTTATTTGGTGTCTGTGTTGAGCATGAACATGATTAGATCGTGTTTATTGTAATACGGTTGTTCATTTAAATCAGAGAATAAAGGTTATTCTGTTTACATGAATAATACCTTCTATGGTCATGCACCCAATGTGAATGGTTTATTGAATCTCGATCATAGTGATACACATGTTCATAACATTGAGGCCAAAAGATGTAGAGTTGATCATGATAATACCACTTTCTTGTGGCGCTGCCGCTTAGGTCATATTGGTGTAAAGTGCATGAAGAAACTCCATGCTGATGGACTTTTGGAGTCACTTGATTTTGAATCACTTGACACATGTGAACCAAGCCTCATGGGCAAGATGACTAAAACCTCGTTTTCCAGAACAATGGAACGGGCAATTGACTTGTTGGAAATCATACATACTGATGTGTGTGGCCCGATGAGTGTTGACGCGCGCGGTGGATATCGTTACTTTCTCACATTCACCGATGATTTGAGTAGATATGGTTATATTTACTTGATGAAGCATAAGTCTGAAACGTCTAAAAAGTTCAAGCAATTTCAGAGTGAAGTTGAGAATCATCTTAACAAGAAGATCAAATTCCTACGATATGATCGAAGGGGAGAGTATCTGAGTTATGAGTTTGGCAATCACTTAAGACAATGTGGAATTGTTTCACAACTGACGCCGCCTGGAACACCATAGCGTAATGGTGTGTCTGAACGTCGTAATCGTACCTTATTGGATATGGTGCGATCTATGATGTCTCTTGCCGATCTACCATTATCATTTTGGGGTTATGCATTAGAGACAACTACATTCACTTTAAATAGGGCACCATCTAAATCCGTTGAGACGACACCGTATGAATTATGGTTTGGCAGGAAACCTAAGTTGTCGTTTCTTAAGGTTTGGGACTGCGACGCTTATGTGAAAAGGCTTTAGCCTGATAAGCTCAAACCCAAAGCGGATAAATTGATCTTCATAGGATACCCAAAGGAGACAATTGGGCATACGTTCTATCTCAGATTCGAGGGCAAAGTGTTTGTCGCTAAGAACGGGTCCTTTCTCGAGAAAGAGTTTCTCTCAAAAGAATTGAGTGGGAGGAAGATAGAACTTGATAAGGTTGTTGAACCTTTACTTCAACCAGAGAGTAGCGCAGCACAGAAAGATGTTTCTGTGCCACCTACGTCAGTTGAAGAGGAAGCTAATGATGATGATCATGAAGCTTCAGATCAAGTTACTGTCGAACCTCGTAGGTCGACAAGGGTGCGTACAACTTCTGAGTGGTACGGTAACCCTGTCTTAAAGATCATGTTGTTGGACAACAGTGAACCTACGAGGTATGGAGAAGCGATGGTGGGCCTGGATTCCAACAAATGGCTAGGAGCCATGAAATCCAAGATAGGATCCATGTATGAGAACAAAGTATGGACTTTGGTGGACTTGCCCGATGATCGGCAAGCCATTGAGAATAAATGGATCCTTAAGAAGAAGACAGACATTGATGGTAATGTCACCATTTATGAAGCTTGACTTGTCGCAAAGAAGTTTCCGACAAGTTCAAGGAGTTGACTATGATGAGACTTTCTCACTCATAGCGATAATAAAGTCTGTTGGAATTATGTTAGCAGTTGCTGCATTTTCATTTACGAAATCTGGCAGATGGATGTCAAAACAAAGTTTCCTTGATGGTTTCCATGAGGAAAGGTTGTATATGATACAACCAGAAGGTTTTGTCGATCCTTAGAATGCTAAAAGGTATGCAAGCTCCAGCGATCCTTCTATGGACTAGAGCAAGCATCTCGGAGTTGGAACATACGCTTTGATGAGGTGATCAAAGTTTTTGGGTTTGTACAAAGTTTGCAACAAACTTGTATTTACAAGAAAGTGAGTGGGAGCTGAACATACATTTCTGATAAGTATATGTGGTTGACATATCGTTGATCAGAAATGATGTAGAATTTCTAGAAAGCATAAAGGGTTGTTTGAAAGGAGTTTTTCAAAGGAAGACCTGGGTAAAGCTGCTTACATGTTGGGCATCAAGATCTATAGAGATAGATCAAGACAGCTGATAAGATTTTCACAGAGCACATACCTTGACATGATTTTGAAGAAGTTCAAAATGGATCAGTCCAAGAAGGGGTTCTTGCCTGAGTTGTAAGGTGTGAGGTTGAGTGAGAATCAAAGCTCGACCACGGCAGAAGAAAGAGAAATGACAAAGGTCATCCCCTATGCCTTAGCCATAGGCTCTGTACGATATGCCATGCTGTGTACCGAACCTGATGTGTGCCTTGCCACGTGTCTGGCAAGGGGTTACAAGAGTGATCCAGGAGTGGATAACTGGACAGCGGTCAAAATTATCCTTAGAAGAATAAGGAAATGTTTCTCGGTTATGGAGGTGATAAAGAGTTCGGCATAAAGGGTTACGTCAATGCAAGCTTTAACACTAATCTGGATGACTCTGAGTAGAGTTTCTCGGTTATGGAGGTGATAAAGAGTTCGCCATAAAGGGTTACGTCGATGCAAGCTTTAACACCAAACCAGATGACTCTGAGTAGCAAACCTGATATGTATAGTGGAGCAACCGTTTGGAATAGCTCCAAGTGGAGCGTGGTAGCAGTTTCTACAGTATGACATAAAAATTTGCGAAGTACACACAGATCTGAATGTTGCAGACCCGTTGACTAAATCCTCTCTCACAAGCAAAACATGATCAAACCCCAGAACTAAAAGGGTGTTAATGACATGGTGATGTGAACTATATTATTGACTCTAGTGCAAGTGGGAGACTGTTGGAAATATGCCCTAGAGGCAATAATAAATTAGTTATTATCATATTTCCCTGTTCATGATAATCGTTTATTATCCATGCTAGAATTGTATTGATCGGAAACTCAAATACATGTGTGGATACATAGACAACAACATGTCCGTTGTAAGCCTCTACCGGACTAGCTCGTTGATCAAAGATGGCTATGGTTTCCTAGCCATGGACATGAGTTGTCATTTGATAACGGGATCACATCATTAGGAGAATGATGTGTTGGACAAGACCCAAACTATAAACATAGCATGTGATCGTATCAAGTTTGTTGCTATCGTTTTCTGCATGTCAAGTATATGTTCCTATGACCATGAGATCATGCAACTCACTGACACCGGAGGAATACCTTGTGTGTACCAAATGTCACAACATAACTGGGTGACTATAAAGGTGCTCTACAGGTATCTCCGAGGGTGTCTGTTGAGTTGGCATGGATCAAGACTGGGATATGTCACTCCGTATGATGGAGAGCTATCTCAAGGCCCACTCGGTAATACAACATCACAAGAAGCTTGCAAGCAATGTGACTAATGAGTTAGCCATGGGATCTTGTATTACGGAACAAGTAAAGAGAATTGCCGGTAACGAGATTGAACTAGGTATGGAGATACCGACGATCGAATCTCGGGCAAGTAACATACCGACAGACAAAGGGAACTGCATACGGGATTAGCTGAATCCTTGACATCGAGGTTCGACCGATAAGATCTTCGTAGAATATGTAGGAACCAATATGGGCATCCAGGTCCCGCTATTGGTTATTGACCGTAGAGGTGTCTCGGTCATGTCTGCATAGTTATCGAACCCGCAGGGTCTACACACTTAACGTTTGGCGACGATATAAGTATAGTCGAGTCATTATGGTGGTTAGCGAAGGTTGTTCGGAGTCCCGGATGAGATCCCGGACATGACGAGGAACTCCGGAATGGTCTGGAGGTGAAGATTGATATATTGGACGAAGGGTATTGGGGCCCGGAATTGTTTCGGGGGTAACGGGTGATGACGAGCATGACCGAAAGGGGTTTCGGGGGGTCCCGGCAAGTGTTGGGGGGCCTCATGGGCCAAGGGGAGGGGGCAAACCAGCCCACTAAGGGGCTGAGCGGCCCCCTCACCCCATCTCACGTAACCAGGAGGGTTGGGGGCGCCCCCTAGGGCTTCCCACCACTTTGGCTTGGGGGCCAAGTCTCCTAAGGGGGAAAACGACCCATCTAGGGTTTCCCTCTTGTGGCCGCCGGCCCTAGATGGGATCCCCTAGGGGCGCCCCCTCTCCCCCTTCCCCCTATATGTAGAGAGGTAGAGAGAGGGCAGCCGCACCCTTCCACGCCACTGCGCTGCCTCTCCTCTTCCTCGCATCCCTCTTCCTCTCCGTAGTGCTTAGCGAAGCTCTGCTGAGATTCCGCCACCACCACCGCCACCACGCCGTCGTGCTACCGGAGGACTCGGGCTACTACTTCACCATCGCTCGCTGGATCGAGGAGGTGAAGGTGTCATCAAGCCGTACGTGTGTTGAACGCGGAGGTGTCGTTCGTTCGGCACTTGGATCGAGAGTTCGCGGGACGGATCGTGATTGGATCGCGAAGACGTTCGACTACATCAACCGCGTTTCTTAACGCTTCCGCTTAGCGATCTACAAGGGTATATAGATGCAATCTCTCCTCTCATAGATGGTCATCTCCTAGATTGGATCTTAGTGAGCGTAGGAAATTTTTTGTTTCCCATGCAACGTTCCCCAACAGTTTGAGGGATGTGCGACTCCAAACTCCAAAGAAGAGTTAAACAAGCACGCCAACTTATCTTTTCATCCATGTTCTCCTCCTACCGGGGAGTATGCTTGGTTATGCACAATATCTTCTCTTCTATCCGTAGTTGCCCCTCCTATGCGTGTCTCCTTGGAGATCATGCTCGCATATCCATTTTCACTCTGCAAAGATAAAAAATGGAAATGAGCAAAAAGGGAGGGACTAGGCAGTCCATTAGTTATGCACCCAGCCCCAGCACGAGCTGGGGGAGGGGGTCAACAAAAACGTTTACAACTAATTAATGACATACGGTGGAAAAAGGAAAGAATCGGTCTCCCCCTCCTTTCTCTTTACTTCCAACTAGAGGTGTGACCCGCGCATTTGCGCGGCTAGACCAAACACAAATATATTGTTTGTTTACCTCATACATATTTTCATTATGTGAAGTATATACTCATCTAATTTTTGATTCAGTTTTGCAGTGAAACATCTATATTAATTTTTTATTCCTAGCAACAGCATTGATTTCATGGCTGGCAATATTATAATAATCCACTCATATACGTATCTGGATTGCTCTATCTCCCCATGAGAATCTGACACATATTCATAGTAGTTGTGTTGCCCATCTCATCTTCCCACCTATCCCAGTGTACGTCTAGTTATTTTGAAACCATGTGAGAAAAATCCTTTTATGGTCTTATTATTGAATAAAAAAGAATAGGAACCATCCTATTACATATTAGTATTGAAGAGACACATATTCGTAGTAGTTGTGTTGCTCATCTCATCTTCCCACCTATCCCAGTGTACGTCTAGTTATTTTGAAAACATGTGAGAATGATTACTAATGGTAAATACATTTGTGGTTCCATGCTAAAACAATTATAATGGAATTTGACGATCCAATCCTTGTGGAAATAGATAAGTAATTCATGGACCAAGATACACATACTTGAGTTGCCAAACTGTAAATAATAATAACTTCCTAGGTGCACTGAAGTAGAAATCTAGATTCTGGTACCAATAAAATTGAAAAAAAATTATTGGCCTCTAACCAACTTACTAATGAGCAATTTGCCATGTGAGATTGCCCACTTTGGTGTATTGGATGAGCCTTGTTAAGTAGGCAATAATCTTGCACATTAAAAGTGGGAAAATATGCAGGCATTATTTCTTGGGCATGGCAAATAGGCGACTTTGCTGGTAAGACCGTAAACCTCAATCGACCATAATTTGACTTGACAGGAACATTGAAGCTGCTATAAATGGAAAAGTGAAGTGGATATTTGGAAAAAAAGTAGATGCCATTACCTTGTCAGCACACACATCTATCTTCTGTTTGTTGCTTCATAACTGTGAGCAAATACTGAAAAATCTTGAAGCAAAGACGGAATTGGAGTGTCACACACATAAATTAGCTGCACTTATTACATAGAGTTATGCATATTATATTAATTTATGTATTCTTTATTATTGTAGTTTATAAATTCAACTATCAATATGTGTACCAAATTTATTTTGAAATTTGTCTAGCAACGGATTTCACATGGAGCTTCTTAAAATTGAGATGCATTCTTTATCCAACAAATAAGTATTATCCAAAAAAAGAACTATTTTAGCAAATCCATGAGGAAATTCTCCAGTTATAAATGTGGTAGAACTTTATTAAGGATATCGTTGCCATTAGACTTTCAAAATTCTATCCGAACACTATACAACGATCGATTCTCAATCGAGTCGATTCCAACACATTGTCGTCTATGTATAAAATACGAAGTTACTTCACAACCACGTTATCTTATACATATGCATCATGCTTATCCCATCTACAAAATTAAAATAAATTCATCCTGCAACAAAAACCTCATATCTCACAGACGCATGCATACATGATATATATGTACTTGTGAAGAATCAATTAGCGTTCCCGCAAAAAATAGGAATCAATTAGCGTAGGCAAGAAAGAGATCGGTTAGTGCACCTGTTCACATGCACACGCATGCATGCGTACGTGCATGTTTGTGTCGTGCTCAGCCAAAGCACTTGATCGCGTTCACCCTGTGAAAGTAAAAACGAGAGATGAATGAAAGATGATTCATTAGTCTTTATTGATGATAGAAGTGGGGTATTTATACCCAGGCGAAAGTACACATGGTGCTTGACGGTCAAGTAAACACATAGTTACTTGAGAGCCAAGAAATTACATAGTTGCCTTGAGAGCCAAGGAAGTACATGGTTGCTTGAGAACCAAGCAACCTATCTAACAATTAACTTAATCCTAATTAGCTTAATTAATAAGCAACTATTCTATTCTTAACACTCCCCCTTGTACAACGCCTCTTCTTTGGTATATCCATCATCTTGACAAATTCTTTGAATAATCTTGAATGTCTCCTCCAAAAACCCTGTGGGAAAAAAATGAGGAGAATAGTGCAGATATGTTGCTAAAACTCCTTTAAACCAAGTGGGAAAAATAATAAGGAGAAAATGATGCAACATATAATGATTATTGTCTCTTGATAACTCATATGAGAAAAACCTTTGAAGAAGGAGAAAACTCATCAGTGAGTTTAGAGAACAATTAATATGTCTTGAGTACTTTCTTTAAAAACCACGATAGGGAAAATAGAAAGTATGACGTATGATCTTTGATAAGATATTGCCTCGTTAAAAACCATTATGAGAAACTTTGAGAGAAAACTCATAAGGGAAAAGAGTGCGATATGATATGCCATTGAAAACTCCTTTAAAACCCAGTGGGAAAAATATAAGGAGAAAATGATATGACATATACGGGCACTTGTGTTTATATTGTCTCGTTAAAATCCTTTATGAGAAACCATTAGGGAAAAACTCATGAAGGGAAAAAGAGTACAATATATGCAATCTTAGGATTGTTAATAGGTTATAGATTTGGGAGATTACTCCCCCTGAACTTTGCAAACCTGGAGAATGTGTAATACAATTCCATTGATATGATCATGACATTATGAATAATCTGTAAGACTTTCAAAGTATGTTGTTTGCATATTGTTTCCTCACTTGTCTATAATTCGTGAGGATAAGTAATTTTTGAGCAATGTACTTTATGATATTGCTCTTCATATAACCTGTAGTTTTTGAGTAACACAAGTGGTAGCATCTTGAAAAATCAAGTTATGTGATTCCGATGAATCCCAACCACATGATTTTGAGTGTGGTTAATCATTCTGCTGAGCCATGCATATTTGGCAATGCTTTTAGATAAAGCAATTATGATAGAATGATTAGTGGAAGTAGTCGTTAATGTCTATTTAGATGACTTCCATGAGAAGACTATTCCAGTGAATTTAGTCACTGATATGGCATTGTTGGGATCAAATAGAGAGCCAGTATCATTTCATCATATCATGGTCATATCTTGATTTTCCTGATGGAATTGCCCAAGATTTATTGTGAGCTTGAGATATAAGTTAATATTTATTATATCGACCATATATCTTTTGTTGGTATGATATATCCACATTGAACTTCTCATATATGTTTTGGATATATGTAGACTGATATGTATTCTTGAGAGAATGCTCAAGTTGTAAACTTAAGCTAAATTTGGTTGAATCCAAATTTCCCGTCTTGAGATGATTTTGTGCATGTTTAGGTCTTGTATAAACATTGATGATGAGGTCATCAATATACACTAAGGTGATGAAGGGAAGTCAAATTGATTCCTTTATTAAACATGTAAATAACCATATGATTTCCGACTAATTAAAGTCATGGAGTGACTTATGAAGGTTTACACAAAACTTGTTACGATTTGCTTTTGGATTCAGAAGTATAAGCCCTTCAGGGACTTCAAAATAGATTTCCGAAGTGAGTGACTCATATGAGTATGTAGCCACTTCATCCATCAACTGCATGGATAATATTATTATTATTATTGCCAATGATATCTAGTATCGAAACATAAATCCACCCATACCAAGAGGGTATGTTACATCATAATTGATGTCGGGTCTCTGCGTGAACCCTTTTGCTACAAGCCTCACTTTCTCACCACCTCGTTGACTTTGCCTATGAATGAGAAGTTTTTAGTATTCCATATGGAAGATACTTATGAGGAGTAGGTATTACTGCGGTAAATACTACTCATTTGTTGAGCGAGTGCTATTCTTCATTACTTGCTTCCTTTTATGTGAACCAATATGAGTGCAAGAGGCACTCTACCATGGATTTTGGTTCTGGGCCCAAAAGGTTTTAGCAATTTGAGAAGAAATATATGTTGACAAATGTAGTCTTTAGTTTATATGATTCTGGTGGAACCATTGAAGTTTGTGGATAAAATATTTATTCCTTTTTAACTCCTTGTGATTTCCTACAACAAATGGAGTCAAGGTGTTTTGATGTCCCGGCACCAAAACATTTGTGCACATTTATGCCGGGCTTTGGGTGATGAGCATCCAGTGAGGTGTCTTTCAACTTGATGTTGAATTACATTTACTGGTTGAGGATTTGATTTCCTCTGTTTCCGCGGAAGCATATGAGAAGTTATATCTCGTGTTGTCAGATTTTCTCCCCCTCTTGCTCCCATTTGGGGAGAAGAGTGGTTTATTAGGTACCTCCACTCTTTCTGACACTTTACTGCAGGAATATAGAATTTAGTAACACCTTATCATCAGTAAATGTATGCGGCAGATTTGCAATGTGTTGCAAATATATGATTCTCTAAACTTCTAGTTCAGAATATTTGAGTACGTGGATATAAGGATTGAATGTCAATAACATTTCTAATTTATTTCTCGGCATTCTTTGTGGTACTTATCTCCCCCTAATGCCGGAAAAATATCCTTATTGCTGATGCAATCAGCATACGAGCTATGAATAATTTTGATTGACGGATAAATTGTTATTTCTCACATAGATCCCTAATTTTCTGTGAGTGCCCACTGATGTACGCTAGAGTGGTGATATCGGTATGTAACCGAATTATCGCAGATGGGAAATACTTTGTTGATTTCCACATAGTTACTACAAGGGGAAAGTAGTGTGATATGCAGTTGGTATGATTTAGATCATACTTACGGTGTGTAAGGCCGTATGTGTCCAGCAAGAGGCTGGTAAATTTACAATTCTTTAAAAGTGGTCATGTAA
This sequence comes from Thinopyrum elongatum, assembly GCA_011799875.1. NCBI lineage: Eukaryota > Viridiplantae > Streptophyta > Magnoliopsida > Poales > Poaceae > Thinopyrum > Thinopyrum elongatum. The sequence continues at coordinate 584,938,627 of CM022300.1, forward strand.
TTCATTTGACTATCTTTGATAAGAAATTTAGTTAAACCATTCTGGGTATGTACATAGGGTACTGAACGCAATCAGAAATTTCTCGTGAAATGAGTTCAATGACATTGTCCATTCGAATGGGTTTATCCTTTGTTCAGGAGAATTTGCTCCTACTTTGATAAGTAAAGCAATTTATTGGGTAAGATCATGGTTGTGTGTGATAAGAGACACACTTAAAAACATTTTATAAATGTGTATATGAGTACCATGAAGTATCTAAATTACCCCAGATAATGGTTCAACATTCCACATATATCTTTTAAATGTGTTCAAGAAAGAATAAGTGGCTCATTTAGAATTTTAAGGTGAGAGTTCCTTAAAACAGATTTCCCCTATGGCACATGTGGTGCACATATAATCTGATGATATGGGGAATATTTTGCAACTTGTTAAGTTGTGACCAACAGAATTGTCAATAATTTTCTAATCATCCCCAAACCAGGATGACTAAGGCTATCAAGCCTAATATTTAATTTATTAATACTTAGAAAATATTGTGTATGCAACCATATTGAGTATGAACTGAAACATACATTCAAATTTATCGAATATTGTAACCAAGGATATGATATTGGACATTTTACTACATGTAGTAGTACAAGTATAGGCTAATAATATGTTGGAATAATTAGGAGATTACCTGAGGTCTCCGATATTATTGAGTGCAAATGAGTTCATCCTCCATTTTCTGCACTAGATTTTGGTCCTCCTTCTGATGAAGATTCTGAGAACAATCCTTTACCAGAATCTGGTTGTTATTTACAAATTTTCAAATTTATCCCATTGAACTTATTAGCCTTTTAATAAATTTGTGGTGTGGTTCGACCATATGTTTGAGGGTTTGGTAATCATAGGTACAATATTTATATAACCACACAATTGACAAACTTGAGAGTTGTCTTTTGATCATTTGAAAAACGCCCGATTCCTATTAAGAGATAATTTTGTCTTTGGTTGTCTATTAGCTTTACTTTGAATTCCTCATGGTTCTATTTTGTGACCAATAACTTGCATAGTATTCTCGGTTCTAGCAAGAATTTCAAATAATGGTATAGCACCCATTGGGTGAATCTGATGATTTTAAGAAATTCTATGTTTCTTTATCATAAAAATGGTACTACCATCTTAAGAGGATGTAAAGTGCATTAAGGGCTTTTCAACTGGATCTGTATATAGGAAAATATTTGATTACGAGATCTCAACTTGAAGTTGATTAAGTGACAAAATTGTGAGCTGTGATAGACTTGAGGTCTTGAAAAAAAAATGAATGGGTGATCATTCGCGATGTGCTCATGGAAGCATGTTCCTCTTGAGTGAAATATTCGAGATGAATAAATATTCCTCCATTATGTACTTAGTTTGAGAACTAAGTGAAGTTGGTGACACATAAAATGCATACGAGTGTTGCAACTTTAGAATCACCGCCAGAAACATAGACGTTGCATGTTTAACATTGGTTAGTCACTATGAAAGTATAACCACAATGTGATGTGGACATTGCGAAAAAGTTGAGACACTCAATCGTTACCATAAATTATGGGATCCATCTTGATGGATGGACAACACTATAACTATAAATAGTGACATACGCTCCATTGCCATGTATTTTACTTATGTAATAGAAGGTAATTACCGGGATATGGCAATACTTGCGTAATATTCTATGACTCATTCAAGCAAAGTGTTCATGCATGCATACCTTTTACTAGGAGAGTAAATATATATTTATTTTTTAGTGAACAACAACAATTGCTTCAGAGGAGCAAATTTTTTATGATAGCTGATGCTATACACTCATATGTGTAGACCTCAATTTATATAGGATAACACTTTGAAGATAGTCACCGGATGCGGTGTAGATCTCGCAGTAATAGAAAACATAGTCTGACTTCTGTCAGTAGATGTTCATAATTCTATTACCTTATGTTATGCAAAATGTATGAAATCAATTTGAAGGTAATCATCTGTCAGAGTGACATGATGTAGACCTTGCAGTAATAGTGGATAGTCTGCAAAATTTTGCAGTAGATGCCAATATTACCTTATGATATCTTGAGGTGGTCACATCTAATATTAATATTCGGAAGAGCACGTTGAAGGTAGTCATCTTGTCAAAATAGCAAGACGTAGACCTCACAGTATTGGTGGATAATCTGCAAATTGTGCAGTAGATGGCGCCATTACCTTGTGATTTACAAATAAATATGGGTAGTCATATTGAGTATGACCCTTCATAATTCATGTATGATGAATTATAATTCGATTTGCAAGAACAAAAAGTCAATTGCAAAAATTATAGTTGTTCTCCTAAAATGTATGCCTAGAAAATGTTTGATGCAACGGCATATATAATGTCTTAAATTCTGAAGGAATAAATGTACGCAAAACATTCTTTTGCATTAGTATTACTGTGGTAATACATATAGATGCAAAACTTAATAATTTACATATTTATGTAATATATGAAGATATGAGGCTTCAAATGATATTTTACATGATGTAAATGGTGCATAATTATATTTTTATGCCATTTGGAAAAAGACCTATGGTCTAGTATGAACGTGTGTTGAAAAACCAAGACTTAAAAAAAATGAATAATAGTAACCTGGAGGTTAAAAACCTGAAAATAGTAAGTCTGAGGGCTGTATCATAATTTACAGGGACTTTATACGTAGTCAAGAGAAAGTCTGAGGACTTAATCAAACAATAGCCAAGAGGATAGATTCCCCAATTTCCTCTCCCGTGCGTGCGTAGTGGCTACGGGTAACCGCCGCCGTGCAGTGCGATGCGGCCGGAGGGTGCGCCACCGCGCCGCCTGGGAAGCGAGGCTGTACACCAGAGCGCCTGAGGACGCCGTCATGCGCAGGAGCCGCCGCCGCGTCTCGAGCGATGATGACCTCCGGGTGGCAGTGGCCGTGCTTTAGATGGTCGCTCGGACGAGCGTTGGAGGACGCCGCCGGGAAGGCCGAGCGCCTCTAGCCCTGGGTGCCCTCGTGCCGTGAGTAGCCACGCAGGGGAAGCAGCATTGGGACCGGCGTTGAAAACTTTGCCGTGGAGGTTAGTGCTTCTTGTGTCAGTTGTGTGCAAGAACAAAAATAGGAATATGGTCACCTGATGATGTACTACTTGGAACCCCTTCTCTGTTCTTGGTCGTAGTAGCAATTAAGATCACGAGTTTGGTATTCGCATAATTTAATGCCTCATCGTCCTATCTTCGTTATTTTTCTTGTGATGATCCCCTTCTCTCTTCTTCTGTTCTTGGCCGAGGATTGTGGTCGCGGATGCAGTGATGTGCGTTTCAGAACGCCGCGGGATGTTGCGCCTTTTCGCCGGGAAGCCGGGCCGATGGCCAGGGGCGCCGTCGTTAGGCCCTTCCGTAGCGCGCAGCGAGGCCGACGCTTGGAGCGGCAGGAGCCGCGTTGGCCGCTGCCGCTGTAGAATCCACGCCGGGCCGAGGTCTGCGGGTGCCTCTGCCCGCGTTGACGAGGCCGCTGCTGTTGCATCGTGATGAAGACCATGTGGTGGTGTCGCCACGGTGAGTCAGACAATGATGACGATGACTTCCATCTTCCAGTTCTTGGTCGCGGCCTTTGATTTTCTTGATTCAAGAATTCCTTCGGTTAATTATTGGATTAGCATTCTTGATCCTTGTGAGTGCATAGACGTACAAGGAAGAAACCAATCAATCGTTAGATCATTATTAATTGGTCACAAGAAGACAAGATGAATTGGACAGTTTCTTGATTAATTTCCCTTCTGCAGTGAACGGAGTATTGGCCGATTGCATAGCATGGATTGGTTCAAGGGATTCGTCCATCTTTGCCGTAGGCGTTCATCCGCAACCAGCCTCGCAGCCGTGCGCAGACTGACAACGCCCAGTCGTTGCATCGCACAGCCGCGTCTTGCCAGGGGCCATGCGCTTTCGCCGCCGCTTCATCTCCGTCCGCCACCGCGCTATGCAACGACGCGAGACTCGTTCGTCTTTGAATCGCTCCTTGTTTGGCGAGTCGCTCAGCCATGAGCGTGCTGATAACGTGTGAAAGTAAAAACGAGAGATGAATGAAAGATGATTCATTAGTTTTTATTGATAATAGAAGTGGGGTATTTATACCCAGGCGAAAGTACACATGATGCTTGATGGTCAAGTAAACACATAGTTACTTGAGAGCCAAGAAATTACATAGTTGCCTTGAGAGCCAAGGAAGTATATGGTTGCTTGAGAAACAAGCAACCTATCTAACAATTAATTTAATCCTAATTAGCTTAATTAATAAGCAACTATTATATTCTTAACACACCCCATGAGTCGATTTGATGGTGCCACCACGACCGCGAGTCAGCGACCACTCGGCCATGCTGTTGCGTTCCTCTCCCGCGACATGTGCCTCCGCCGTCGTCGTTGTCGATCAAGCGAGTAGGTAAATACACGAAGCTAATCATATTCCTCTTCATGCCCATATAACGCCGTTAGAAACCGTAGCCTGCTACTTCCTTTTGCGAGAGACTCAGCGTGGGTGCGGCGGCGATCGTACGGAATATGCGGTGATCATCGGGCTTGGCTCGTTGCTTTGAGAAGCCAAAAGCCTAGGTACAGATGCACGGTCGATCAGGAGATTTTTTTTTTTTTTTTTTTTTTTTGAGAATCGATCAGGAGAATCGTTAGGTATGAATACTTGTGAAACTCATAATAGAGGTATGACTTCTGTATGCACGTGCGCTGGATCAATGTAGGAGTCCTATTATCTCTGAGACTCTGCTTACTCTGCTTACTCTTTTTAAATTATCTTTACCTTTTCATGTCAACCTAAACTACTCAGAGTGCTTTTCCTGTCCACCGCTTTTGGTTATGCTTGAAACATAATTTTGTACGTGACAGGTTCAATTGTTTATACGTAACAATATTTGTATGTAACATGTACATCTTTAATCTCAACCCTTGATATCTAAAATTAGCGGTCAAGATAATTTAATCTGTGTGGATGAACATAATGGCTTGTTTGCCTCTTGTCTTAATTATATAATAGATAGATGATCTCTTGGTGGCTGTCGCGAAGGACGCGCTGGCGCAAAAGGCCTTGTCGGCGCTCGCTTGCCGGGAGTGCCAACCAACAGATTCGCACCAGCGCTCAACTCAGGATTTACCCTTGGCGGGATAAACGCAGGACCGAGCTCCACGCGGTCTTATCAATGCTCACGGCCTCACCATAGCATGCCCCAATCATTGGAGAGTGACGAGGAAGGGAGGGGGGCCAACTACGCACCGTTTTCTCGTCCGCCGCCCAAACGAAACCCTTTGGGATTGGACGCGCTGGACAGGGGGCCGCAAGAAGGGGCGGTCCTACCACACGTCTCGCTCCTTCTCATGGCCGTGGGTAGCATAGCAGCCACGTCATTTGTGCCAACCATGTCATCCACAGTGCACTCGTCCCTCGCCCTCGTTGCTGTCGCCGCCGCGGCGGAGGCTGGCGATGGAACTTGTAAGGGACGACGCTAGGGAGTAGCACCGTCCTTTTTCTTCGAAGCCATTGATGAAGAGGGTGTCGATGAAGATGATGATCGACGCGCTGTTCACAACCTCAGGTTCGCACAGGCGATCCCCCCTACCTGGTGCGCCAAATATGTCGTGGGAGAACACGATCACCTATGGGGCCATCGGCCCCTTTGTGGTTCGGCAAGGGGGAAGATCACGTTGCACAAAGAGCGGAAGCCATGAAACAGCACGGTGGTGGTGACACTGGTGGTTTTTATCCAGGCTCGGGCCGCTGCGAAGCGTAAAACCCTACTCCTGCTTTGGTGGATTAGATGAACGAACACAATGAACACGCAACGCTCAAGCCCGGCAAGGTGGCCTCGGGGAGAGCTGCTACACGCGTACAAGTGTGCTAGGGTCCGAATCATTTGCTTGATTGCCTTGGACCTCCTGTTATAGCTTAAGGGGTAGCCACGGTGGCAAAACAGTCTTTATCCAGTGATTAGATAGCAAATAGTGCTATCATACCTAACTATGGTAGTTAGGACAAAGTGCATTAAATGCACTGCTAGGTGTCGTGCTGAGGGTGAAGCCCGGCAAGCCTGCCGTGCCGCTTAATCATCTTCTGCTTATCTGTTCGACTTGCCTCTGGACGGGTGTCACATGAGAGTACTCTGTCTTCCAATGGGCTGCCATGTGCTTAGTGGAAGCCACTTAATCACTTGGGGGCTCGACACCGCATTGATGAGTGATTTGCGTTGTGGTGCGGTGGAACGGTGGTGCCTTGGCGGGAGTCCTCACCCTTGGCGGTCCTGGCAAGCTTGCCAGGGAAATCTTGGACTTGTCCCTGGGGCGGCCTCGACCCGGCCAGGCTCTCCTGCCCGGCAAGGGAGGCCTTCCCAAGGTGATGCTTGGCTGTCTTGTTTGACTTGGTCTTCTTAATCCGCTCCTTGATCTCACGAAGAGCGGTTCCTCTGGCTCGGTCTTGCTCTGTATGTTGGTGTAGCCATTCCTTCGCCAAGCCCTAGCTGCCAGGGCGGAGGCTCTTCGTCCGTGCACAAGTCAGGGGGAATAAACACACCTGTTTGTGTACCCCGACAAAGATCTTAAAGTGATTGGTGTTTCTTCTATTGATTCCTGGTTTAGTAAAATTAAAATTGACGATAAAGGGGCTGAAGAAGAGTCAACTTTATTTAGAAGGCGTCCCGAGAATTTGGATGGTGAAAATCTTGATAAAATTTGATAAAAGTGGGTTTGGAGAGGTCAAAACTTTAACTAGTGATGTGCCCACTCTTTTGGATTACAAAGACTTTAATTATGATAATTGCTCTTTGATTGATTGTATTTGTTTGTTGCAATCCATGATAAATTCACCCCATGCTTATGAACAAAATAAAGCTTTTACTAAACATATCGTAGATGCCATGATGAAAGCCTTGGAAGAGAAGTTGGAATTAGAGATCTCAATTCCTAGAAAATTGCATGATGAATGGGAACCTACTATCAAAGTCAAGATTAAAAATTATGAGTGTTTTGCTTTATGTGATTTGGGTGCTAGTGTTTCCACAATTCCAAAATCTTTATGTGATGTGCTTGGTCTTACCGATATTGAAGAGTGTTCTCTTAATTTGCACTTGGCGGATTCCACTATTAAAAAGCCTATGGGAAGAATTAATGATGTTCTTATTCTTGCAAATAGGAATTATGTGCCCATAGATTTTATTGTTCTTGATATTGATTGCAATCCGTCTTGTTCAATTATACTTGGTAGATCGTTTTTACGTACTATTGGTACCGTGATTGATATGAAAGAAGGCAATATTAAATTTCAATTTCCACTAAGAAAGGGTATGGGAAACTTCCCTAGAACAAGAATTAAGCCACCATATGAAACAATCATGAGGGCATCCTATGGATCTAAAGCTAAAGTTGACAATACTTAGATCTATGCATTATGCCTAGCTAGGGGCATAAAACGATACCGCTTGTTGGGAGGCAACCCAATGAATAAATTTTATTTTTCCCTTTTTCTTTCTGTTCTTGAGTGTTTGCACAATTATGCTACTGTTATGATTGTATTTTTATGTTTTAATTAGTGTTTGGGCCAAGCAAAGCCTTTGGGATCATGTTGGGTGATAGTTGATTTGATCTTTTTAAAAAACAGAAACTTTTGTGTCCAGTAAAATAATTTTTAAAAATTACAGAAGCGATGAAACATTCTGAATTTTTTACACAAGATTGATATACAAATTGTCTACGTTGTCCTAATTGTTCAGAATTTTTGGACTTACAAAAGTATACGAAGTTTTCAGATTGCTACAGGCTGTTCTGTTTTTGACAGATTCTGTTTTCTTTGCATTGTGTGCTTATTTTGATGGATCTATGGGTTGTATCGGGGGGTATGAGCCATAGAAAAGTTGGAATACAGTAGATATAATGCAAAAATAAAATATGAATGGGTTTGAAACAGTACTTAGAGTAGTGATTTGCTTTCTTATACGAACGGATCTCACGAAGGTTTTGTTAAGTTTGGTGTGATTGAAGTTTTCAAGTTTTGGGTGAGATCGGGATGGATGAAGGAATAAGGAGTAAGAAGAGCCTAAGCTTGGGGATGACCCATGGCACCCCAAGTTAATATTCAAGGAGAACCAAGCAAGTAAGCTTGGGGATGCCCCGGAAGGCATCCCCTCTTTCTTCTAACGGCCATCGGTATTTTACTTGGAGCTATATTTTTATTCGTCACATATCATGAGTTTTGCTTGGAGCGTCTTGTATTATTTGAGTCTTTGCTTGTTTTTCTTTTTGTTTTGTGTCAAGTATCCTTGCTGAACACACCTATTTGATAGAGCCAAAATTATGCCATGATTTGTTAGAATTACTCTTTATGCTTCACTTAAATTTTTTGAGCTATGGAATTGCTCTAGTGCTTCACTTATATCTTTTTGAGCATGGTGTGCTTTAATAATTTTGAAGAAATTCTCTCATTCTTCACTTATATTTATTTGAGAGTCGAATTTTTTTTATGCTCATATGCTTAACTTAGATTTGTTTGAGCTTGTCAAAAGCAATTGCAACATATGAAACTAGTCCCAAAGTGATGGATATTCAAGAGGGATATAATAAAAACTTTCATGAAGATCATTGCACAAAATAAACTTGATTCTTTGCATAGTTTTGAGATATGATAGTGATACGTGCGTCATGTTGGTGAGTAATTATGCTTTAGTAGGAATATTGGTGTTAAGGTTTGTGATTCCCTATGCAAGCACAGAAGTCAATAGTTGTGCAATGAAATTATATCCTACTTATGGTGCACTATTCGGTGTTAGTTATGCTTAATACTCGCTTATGTGATTTTTTGTTTCATGGTTGGTTGCTTCTCAATCTTTTTGCTAGCCTCCACTTGTACTAAGTAGAGATACTACTTGTGCATCCAAAATCTTTAAACCCAGTTTTGCCATATGAGTCCACCAAACCTACCTATATGTAGTGTTTCCATGCCGTTCTAAGCAAATTTGTATGAGCCATCTCTAATTTTCAAAATAAATTTCCTTTTTGCGCGCTCGTACCGCTCATGAAGCGGCAGGGGGCGGCCAATATTTTCCTTGCTAGATGTGTTATTCTCAAGATGAGTGTTTATTCACTTGTCATTGCACGAGAGTATGGCGGTAAAAGGGATGTCCAGTCCCGAAATGAAAAAGAAATTTACTTTATGTTGTCCAATAATAAATTCCCTGGAAAATGTTGGTATGGCACTACTAGGAAAAGGCCTGCTAGTGGCGCACCAGTTTTGCCTACTAATGGCGCACTACTGGTGCGCCACTAGCACCACGCCATTAGAATTAAATACTAATGGCGCACCCCTGGTGCGCCATTAGTATCTGGTATACTAATGGCGCACCACGCAGTGCGCCATTAGTATAGCCCACCGTGCGCCATTAGTATGCCTCCCAGGGGGCCATATGTACCCATGTGCTTTGGCATACTAATGGCGCACTAGTGGTTGATGCGCCATTAGTGTCATTTTTGCAGTGCGCCATTAGTGTGCTGAGTGGTGCGCCACTAGTATGAATATTAGGGATTTTTTTTTTCTTTTCTGATATTTTCACAGGTTACAAAATATATTATTGGACAGAATATAGACAGCACCACACAGCAACAGCAGATTCATCGAATACAATAGAAGATTAGTCTCCGAATACAATTCATCATATTAGTCTCCGAATTCAAAAGACCGAACAAAGATAGAACATTACAAGTCTCGAGACCACGAGTAGCGAGTTTGTCTTCACATTACAAGTCGATATCGATCATCTAAACTACCATCACATAGAAGAGAGATGCGGTCATCACGATGAGCATCATCGCGATGAAACTGGTCTTCATCCGGTTCCTCCTCCGCTCCCTCCTCTCTCCCGCTAGATAGCGCGCGTATCTAGCTTCCGCCTCCGCCCTAGTGGTGTACCCTTTGTAACTGTTACCGCTGAAACGGTGAACCTGTCTCAGACACTCCTCCCAGTCATCGTAGACTCCGGGAACCTTACCCTTGTACACGACATACGATGGCATCTCTATGCACTAGCCAAACAAAACGTTAGTAGCAATTCACAGACAATACATAAGCAATATATAAGTATGCAACAAAAGGATCGGAAGAGAAAAGCAAGACATTAATAGCACGATTCATGGCCCTACTAATAAATAGCATCGATTACATATAAGTTGAACGACTGTCCAAACCAAAGAGGCATACAAGTTCATTAAAGTTTAATTACAACATGAGCTAATCGATATTTCAGAACTACATAGCATCACTACTTTCGACTCGACTCAGGGACCGGAGCGTGGATGAAGCCGCCGTCTGTCGTGATGGTCATGAAATCGCGGGCGTCGTCAGCCTGCATTTGTAGCGTTGTTTCTATCTCACTGTTGGACGGTTGATATCTGAGGTAGAACTGCCCCGAGGTACGAAGGACATCTTGATGGATGATTTCCGCAAACTCCGACTGGATGCGAAAGAATTCTTGTCTGATGTCCGCGTCCTGGATTGCCGACAAGCGTGCGGCCCAATCTTTGAGATTATTTGGTAGCAGAAGGTGATTATGGTCCCGTACGATCGCCCGCATGTGATGGAGGCGTAGTAGGCATCCTTCTGACCGCCAGGCGGCTGCTTGACGCAGGGGAACGTCGTATTGTGGGTGAACACGTGCTTGCCGTACCTATGAATTGGCCTGCTGAAGGTGCCTCCAGATCTGGCGTAGCCAGGAAGAACATCATCAAGAACTTTCTTCATATTTGTGTAGTCTTTCTTCGACTGACGGTCCGAGTCGAAATACGTTGCCATGGAATATTTCGGGCTTAAGAGGATGAGTGTGCAATGTGTGTCACTGCACAAAACACGGAATGTTAGAAAAAAAAAAGAACGATCGAAATCTAAGAAATCATATGTTACGGGGTGGTGAGGGGATGACTTACTCGGGAAAGTAAGGCACGAGGAAGTTATCCTTATCTGGGTTTGCCAGAATGACGCCTTCGAGGTATGAACTCGTGACTTGCCGGTCCCCAGCGCTGCCCAAGATCTTGGCACGCATGTAGAAGGGGTCGACTATCACGATGTCCGGGGTCTTGTCTCTAATGATCCGCATCTCCATACTCAGCGAAAATAGCCGAACGAAGGTGTAGTGCAGCGGATGAAGGTTAAACATAGCGAAGATGTCATCAAACCGCAGGACGATCATACCCCCGATGGTGCTATCCACAAAGCCCTTGCCCTCTGGCACCTTGGCCACGAAAACCGGGTATGCCACATCATTCTCTCGGAGACGCCGCTTCTCCAAAGAAAGAACACTGTCATGCAGACTCCGCATAGCACCGGTTGCAGCATTGAGCAGATTAGTCGGTAGCATCGGCCTTCCCGCCACATGCACCCTCCTCGAGATATCCTTAGGTGAAGGTGGCCCGTCCTGAGCACGGATCATACTCGGTGCCGGCTGGCTCGCACCCTTGTTGGTTTTTCTTTTCCGTCCCTTCTTCTGCTGTAATGGGATCGAGTTCTGCTCAGAGACCGCCTTCTTGAGTGTGTTGGGGCTGATAATATTTCGCACCTCGGCTATCTGAGGCTCGGTGAAGGCGGCAGCTGGAGGCGTCTCCTGAGAACTGAACGCCAGACGACGCCTGTTGCAATTGGGTTTCTCCGCGGTACCAGCTAGATCACGATCGTCTTTTGCAGGGTTGGGTTCTTGAGAAGGAGGCCCCAAGAATTCGTCATCGCACCCATGTTTGTTGAAGTACTTATCGACGTTGGTAAATGTACCGTCGTCGTCGTCGTCCGGATCCTGTGCCATATGCATGCCCGGATCCTGTGCCATATGCATGTCCGGCATGTCCGGTAGCGTTGCGGGGGTCTTGCCATGGCTTGGCGCCGGCACGACTAGCGGTGTTGTCTGTGGGGTGGTGTCCCCCGCCCCCAAACGAATCTGGCTCTTCGGCCAAAGCATGGGCCATCTTATGCAGGCACTAAGGGTCATCACATCATCTTCGTCGGCCCCATGGGGTCAATACGGAGGTAATATGTCATCGAAGCCCGGCAGCACCCGAACCAGTTGAACCCTATAAACGGTGGGTGGCATCTGATTACCGTGGAACACGCGGCTGCCCGGTTGAACGATTCTGCCCTTGGCGACATTGACCAACTCGTCGTTCACGAAGTGCAGGAAAGTGCACGGAATGTCGGCGGCGCCCTGCGAAAACATGTAGGGCGTCAGGGATGCCCAGTCAAAGGCAAGGAGATGAAGTCATCGGCCGAGAGGCTTAATTAGTTACCGTGATGGCGTCAAGCTCGGCTAATGTCGAGGCACCGCCAATGGCGGGCGTGCAATTGACGGAGGGGCCGCTTGCTGCCGAGGTGCCGGCCGGCGTATTCTTCCCACACCCGGGTACATTAAGCTGCAATGCCGGCGCCGCCGCCGGAGACACCAATGCCACCTCCGCCGGCGAGTTGCGCGAGTTGCTGCCCGTGAAGCTGGGAATCAAGGGCGGCCCCTATTGGCCGCCCGCCACCCACGCCTGCAGCCCAGAAACCAAGGTAGGTATAATGGCGGTGATCGTCGCTCCCAGTTGGTCTCGCACTTGCTCTTCGACCATCTCCGGAATCCGCACCACTTGTGCCTTGAGTTGTTGAACCTCGCGCTGCTGGCTTTCCGAGCTGGTCTTTCTCTCCTTTCGCCCAGCGGTATAGTATTCCGACCATTTCATGGACAAGCCTTTGCCGGCCACATGACCAGCTGACGACGGCTTACTGAGCTTATCCTTGTTTTTCATTATGTTCAACGCCCTATTTAAAGGGGTGTCGAAAGGGGAGCTCTGAGACGACCCCGCGCTACTGCTTTCAGTGTCCTGCGGAAGGAACGTGAACCATTTAGAAATTTGGCTTCATTAATTAGAATGCAACCATATGGAGCTAATTATGCGGGGGTGTATTCCTTACCAGAACATGCTCAAGCGCCTTGGTCTTCGCATCCATGGTAAGCTCCTTTGTTACCGGGTCCACCTTGTACCGGGCCCTGAAATAGTTCCTGGTCTGCTTGTCACGGTATTTCTCGAAGCGGGGCGGTAGGCCTTGCTCGGCACGCTCCGCGTCCTCCTTGTCCCATATAGGTTCCGCCACTCTGTAACCGCCGGGACCGAGTAGGTGGACCCCTAAGTTCAAGTCCCGCATATCTTTCCCCCACTGACTTGATTCCACGGTTGCGTTGCTTTCGCACTTGATCTTGAACTCCTTGTAGTCATCTTCGCTGATCGAAGGATTTTTCTCCTTGATCTTCTCATAACTATCACCTTTGTCAATCATTCTCTTCACCGCGCTTCTCCAAGTAGACAGGGCCGTGCTCATCTTCGTGAGGGCGGCACTGTTCACTTTATTCCCTGAGAGGCGTGTGTTTGCAAAGCCAGTGGGGAACTTGTATCGTTCGTGCAGCTTCGTGAAGAGGAGGTTGCGCAAATTCCCTCGGTCCTTATGCCTTAGGTTCTCGGTGTTGATCGAGACGGTGCTCCGGAGAATGCACCCGAGCTGAACTGAGTACCCCTTGACTAATTCTTTGGCCGCCGTTGGATGCCCCTCGGAGGACACTTCAGTAAATTCCTCCTTGACGGTGCCGAGCACGTTCGGGCGCCAGTCCTTCCGTTGCCTCTTCGGTTGGCTGCCATCTGTGCGTGCGCTGCCATCATCAGTGGTGGCATCCTTGGCAGCACCATCAGTGGTGTCATCCCCGACGCCACTAGGGGTTGTGTAGTCAGGATCGGTGTCTTCCGCGGCGTCCTCATAGCGGTGAGGTTCTTCCTCCATCTCCTGGGACAGCTCCCAGAATGCCTTGCCGCCCGAACCGCCGGCCTCATCGTTGTGGGCCATGTTCGCTCTAAATAGGAAAAAAGTTTGGTCAAAAAGTTGGTTATTGTCAAGGAACAAGATCATGGTCTCATCATTTAGGGTTTGTCGACACCGAGGCATCCTAAAAGCTAAGCTTTTATCATTTAGGGTTTGTCGACGCCGAGGCACCCTAAAAGCCTAAGCTTTCATCATTTAGGTTTTTATCGACACCGAGGCACCCTAAAAGCCAAGGTTTTATCATTTAGGGTTTGTCGACGCTGAGGCACCCTAAATGCTAAGTTAAGTTTTCATCATTTAGGGTTTATCGATGCCGAGGCACCCTAGGTTGACTGATATATATGGGTATCTTCTAATAATATACCCTATCAAGAAAAGGGAAGGAGAATTCTAAGTTGGGCCTAATCACTTGGCTGTATTGCCACCTATGGTTTAATGCAGCAAGAATAAAGGGGCAGTTGATCCTACTTAATTAAGTACTAAGATACCCCGGCCCATGCATTAGTCGCAAGTACCCCATATGTCCTATTTTTAGCAAAGTCATGCTAAAATTCACGGAAAATTTCAGCATGACCTTTGCTGAAAATAGGACATATGGAGTACCCGAATTTGCCGGAACGGAAGTTAATCGACATTCCGGCAAACTCAAGGGCCTCTCGGGGTACCTGCAAAATCATTATCCCCGAATTTGCCGGAACGGGTCACTGTAGATTCACTTAAACTTCAATGTAATGCAAATGAAACTGTTGACTATTAACTGAAACTGTTGTAGTTTGATAAACAGTTAAATGAAACAGTGACTAATTATGCTAATTGACTAGTTATGCAGGACAACTACTAATATTGTTAATTTCAGAGTACATCAATACTGCTTCTTACTGTGATCTTCATTTGCATAAATCTTGACAATCATTTGATCAAACACAGAATTCAGTCAATATTCAGTCAAACACAGTGTGAATGCTCTATAACTCCAGCTGACAATATTCAGTCATTTGATAAGAAGATGCCTGATGATCTTGTTGTTGCTGTTTTATTCAGTTTCTTCCATTACAGATCAATCTATAGATCTTGTTGTTTCATTTGATAAGAACCTGCTGCTTGTAACTGGAAATCTAAATCAATCTACAGAAGCCAACAGCTAACTGAATTTTTTTGATGTCAATTACCTGCAGTCGCCAACAGCAGCAGCAGAGGCAATCAGCAGTAGCCAACAACAGGAGCAGGGCGGGGACTGGATCCGGCAGGCGGCAGCGGCAACAGAGAGGTCTGTAGGTCGTCTCACTGCCGGGGAGGCGGGGAAGATCCGCGAGGCACTGCCTGCCAAAGTCAGCGGAGAGAGGAGCGGTGACCGAGGTTGGCAGCGGCGGCTGGAGTTGCCGCGGGCATGAGGAACCGGCCCTGCTGCAGAGGAGGGGCGCACGGTGAGAGAGAGAGGGAGGGAGGGAGAGAGAGGGAGGGAGGGACGGGGGCTACGGAGCGGAGGGGGTCGCGGAGACGACAGTAGGGGGCGGCGCGGCGGGCGGTCGCGGGAGAGGCGCTCGATCTGCTGCAGAGGAGGGGCGCGCACGATGAGAGAGAGAGAGAGAGGGAGGGAGGGAGAGAGAGAGGGAGGGAGGGAGAGGGAGGTCACCGGAGGGCGGCGCGGCGGGGCGGTCGCGGGAGAGGTGGGGATGGGAGTGCGGCGGCGGTGGCGGTTGTTTTGCGCGAGAGGAGCGAGATGTGTGTGCAGTGGTGGGGTTAGGTAGGCCGCGGCGATAGCAATGGCGCACCCCCTGGCGGTGCGCCATTAGAATGTTTTTTTTATAGCAATGGCGCACCACCGGGACGGTGCGCAATAAGTAATCTTTTTTTTTTAGATAGCAATGGCGCACCAGCCAGCGGTGCGCCATAAGTAATTTTTTTTATTTATTTTTGTTGCATCTAATAATTTTTTAGAAAATGAATATGAATATGAAACAGTAATAAATTTTTATAAAAACAGTAATAATTTTTAGTTGCATTCATTTGTGACGGTGGAGCGGGGGAGGGTGCGGGGGTCGTCGGCGGTGGTGCCCATGAAATTTAAAAATATTCATGAGTTCAAAAAGTGCCCATGAAATTTAAAAATATTCATGAGTTCAAAAAGTGCCCATGAAATACAATCGAGAAATGAAGGCTACCATTTAAATACAATCGATCTTAGCTAGCTAGCTATCTGTTCACAATCTTCTTGGCCTTCTTTTTCACAAATGGAGTTCTTCTGTGGAACGGACGTCCTTTAGGTAGGGTGGTCCTGCTTCTTCTTGTGGTGTATGCTGCTACTTCATCGTCGTCGTCAAGTTCCATCTTCGGGTCGCCGTACTTGTCGAAGTCTTGCTCATTGGCGACTCCATCCATTCCGATGATCTTCCTTTTGCCTCTCCTCACAACAACACGATTGGGCTTTGACAGGTCGGTAATGAAGAAGCATTGGTCCACTTGGGAAGCCAGTACCCATGGCTCATTTTTCGCGGTGACGTTTGCGCCCGCGGTCTTGGATTTGGCTTCGGGTATAACCATGGTGGTGAAATACCGGTCTTCTTTTAGGACGCTCTTGGCCCATCTGACACGGAACATCGGGACCTTCTCTGCAGCGTAGCTCAGCTCCCAGATCTCCTCGATCCTTCCGTAGTATCTGTCCTTGTCGTTACCGGTGTAGGATTCCATCGTTACCTCGGAGTTCTGATAACCATCGCTCTTCATGTCCTTGTCCTCGGTGTAGAATGTGTAGCCGTTGATATCGCACGCCTCATAGGTCATCAGGTTGTGCTCGGCGCCCTGTGACAAGGCGAATATGAGTTGTTCTTCCGCGGAAGAATCCTCATGTAAAGGGTACGACAGAAGCTTCTGCTTGAACCAACGCGTGAAACATGAGTTGTGCTCTTTGATTATATCTCCGTCCGTCCTCTGTTAGCCTCGGTCATTGTACGTCTTCTCAATAAAGGTTTTATGCTCTACCACCCAAGGATCGACCACGTCTATGTGTTGTAGCGCGACTAGGTTTGCTCCTTCAAAGTCAGCGAGTCGACCCTCGAAGTCGACATGCATTTCGCGGTGACCCTCGCGGTGACCCCATCCAGCGAGCCTGCCGAGGTGCCTGTTGACGGGCAGACCAACGGGGTTCTCGATGCCTAGATAATTCGTGCAGTAGGAGATGCACTCTTCGGTCAGAAAGCCCCTGGCTATGCTTCCCTCTGGACGTGACATGTTGCGAACGTATCCTTTGATGACACCATTCATCCTTTCAAACGGCATCATGCTGTGCAGTAACGTCGGCCCGAGTTGGATGATATCCTCCACGATATGGACCAGAAGATGCACCATAACGTCGAAGAATGCGGGCAGGAAGTACATCTCAAGCTCGCATAGTATCACCACGATCTCTTCCTGTAGCCTTCTTAGTTGCCTCACGCCAACCGACTTCCGAGAGATGACGTCGAAAAAGTTGCATAGGCCAAATAGCGTTTCATGGACGTGCGCGTCCATGATCCCACGGATTGCAACTGGAAGTATCTGCATCATCAGCACGTGACAGTCGTGAGACTTCATCCCGCTGAACTTCTGCTTCGCTGGGTCTAGGTATCTGCTTATCTTCCCCGCGTAACCGTAAGGAAGTTTTACTCCTACGAGGCAGGTGAAAAACTGCTCGATCTCCTCCTGACTTAGAGTGAAGCACGCGGGAGGGTAGTCATTTCCGGTCTTCTTGGCCTTTTTGCCTTTGCGACGACTTTCCGTGTCCTGCTTCGCCTCATCATCATCATTAGCGTGAAGCTCCTCCCTGATGCCCATTGATTTCAAGTCTGCCCTTGCTTTTGGCCCATCTTTGGTCCTCTCTGGCATGTTGAGCAGGGTACCAAGCAGACTCTCGCACACGTTCTTCGTGATATGCATGACATCAAGGCTGTGAGGCACACGGTGGATCTTCCAGTACGGCAAGTCCCAGAAAACAGACCTCGTTTTCCATACCTTCAGCAGCGGCTCTGGCGACTTTCGCTTCTTTCCCAGCTCTGGCGCCTTTTTCTTCTTTCCCGGCAGTGGGCAATCTTTCCAATTTTTCAACAGCTCGTCTATTTCCTCGCCGCTACTCGTACGCGGGCGTCTTCGGGGTTCGGTTTCACCATCGAACAGATCCTTGCGTTTTCTCCATGGGTCATCGTCGCGAAGCCACCTTCGATGTCCCATGAACACGGTTTTCGAAGACCCGGGATCTCTATCTAGCTGGCGATACGTTGTGTCATCCATGCACCTGACGCATCCAGAAAATCCGTGGACCACCTGCCCCGCGAGATATCCGTAACCGAGATAGTCGTGCACCGTCGTGAGCAGTGCGGCTCTCATAGGGAAATAATCTTTCTCTGCGGCGTCCCACGTATTGGCTGGCGTTTTCCACAGCGTGTCTAGCTCCTCTTTCAGCAGCCCCAGATATAGATTGATGTCGTTCCTTGGTTGTTTCGGCCCTTCAATTAGCATACTCATGTGAATGTACTTCCTCTTCATGCACTTCCAGGGGGGAAGGTTGTACATCCACACAAACACAGGCCAGGTGCTATGTGTGCTTCTCTGGCTGCCAAATGGATTGACTCCATCGGTGCTCGCGCCCAGCACGATGTTCCTTGGATCGTCCCCAAATTCTGGGTGTTCGAAGTTCAACGCTTGCCACTGGCTCGCATCCTTAGGGTGACTCAGCATCTTGTCTTTTTTATTTATCTCCGGATCATTTCTGTCATCTTCTCGCTTCTTCTTCTCCCTATCCGCGTGCCAACGCAGGAGCTTTGCTGCCTTAGGGTCCGCGAAATACTGCTGCAGACGAGGAGTGATCGGAAAGTACCACACCACTTTTCGAGGAGCTTTCTTCCTCTTCTTGTATCGAGTGACGCCGCACACCGGACATATGGTAGAATCCGCGTGCTCGTCCCGATAAATGATGCAATTGTTCATGCACACATGGTATTTCACGTGCGGTAAATCCAGAGGACACACGATTTTCTTCGCCTCCTCGAAACTGGTCGGGCACTTGTTCCCCTTGGGAAGACGTTCGTGCCAGAATGACATGTTCTCGTCGAAGCATGCGTCGGTCATTTTGTGTTTTACCTTCATCTCCAGAGCCATGAGCGTTACTTTCAGGCGGGTATCCTCGGGCCTGCATCCTTCATACAATGGAGTAACCGTGTCTATCTCCAGTTGATCCAGCTTGGCTTTCTCTCGGGCGGTAGCTCTTGCGTTATCCGTCTGCTTGAGAAGCAGCTCTTGAATATGAGGGTCCTGCACCCAGCCCATCGATGGTCCATCGTCGTCTGCTCCGGCATCTTCATCTTCATGATCATGCCCTTCGTCTTGATCTTCCTCATCATCATGTCCGGCATCTTCTACATGATGACTGTGTACAGCATCACCGTCGTGATCATGTCCTGGAGATTCTTCGTCTTCTCGCCCGCCCTCGCCGCGGTGGTTGTCTTGCTGCCCTTCCTCATTTCTTGCCCGGCCCCCATGGACGACTTCATAGTCATCTTCATCACCTTGCCACCGATAGCCATCCATGAAACCACGCAAGAGCAGGTGGTCCCGCACCTGCCCGGAATCCGGGTCCGCAATAAGGCTCTTCAGCTTGCATCTTCGACACGGACATCTTATCTCCGCCTCGTTCTTTTGAAGCATCTCGGCCTTTGCGGAGCTCAAAAACCTATTCACGATGCCTTCGGTCATCGTGCGGACCATGGTCACCTGCGGGGTAGAGCAAAACGATATTTTAGAACCAAGAAAAAATTTGGCATGACTTTGCCTAAAAATAGGACCAAAAAGAATGCATAGTGCCAAAATTCTCGCCGAAACGGAAATGAATCAACATTCCGGCAAAATATTGGCAACTATCGCATTTCAAATACCGGTACCTGCAAACACAAACATATATGCAACACCACAAACATATGCAACACCACAAACATACATAGATCTAGCTAGGCCATAAAAAGTGCATGTGCACGTTGTTGGAGGGAGAAAAAAAGTAGATCTACAACATAAAGATAGCTTTCCCCTTACTTACCTATCAAAAAAAGGTAATTTAACCACTTAATTTTGATGAATCTATGGTGCAAATGAGGTGAGGAGGAGGAGGCAGCCGATACAAGCTTGGAGGAGGAGGTGGAAAGAATGAAGTGGGGAAAGTGAGTGTGTAGGTGTGGCTGTCCAAAATATCTAGCTGGTCCCAGGTTACTAATGGCGCAGCACCTACAAATGCGCCATTAGTAACCCTGGTTACTAATGGCGCACCAGCTGGTGGTGCGCCATTAGTAGTTTTGCAAAAAAAATAATTAAAAAAAATACAGTAGTGGCGCACTGTGTGGCTGGTGCGCCATTACTAGTTAAAACTAGTAATGGCGCACTCTGCCCTGGTGCGCCATTAGTATTTTTGGAAAAAAAGAAAAAAATTGTTACTAATGGCGCACTCTGTGGCTGGTGCGCCATTACTAGTTAAAACTAGTAATGGCGCACTTTGGCATGGTGCGCCATTAGTATTTTTGGAAAAATAAAAAAAATAAAATTTATTACTAGTGGCGCACCATTGGTCTGGTGCGCCATTAGTATCTTTCACACTAATGGCGCACCAACACATGGTGCGCCACTGCTATATAGTAGTGGCGCACCTCATGTCTGGTGCGCCATTAGTGGCCATATCATCTATAGCCCTTTTCCTAGTAGTGTGGAGGGCACCCGTGGATATGGCTAGCCATGGATTGTGAAAGAATGGTGGAAAAGGAATAAACTTTATTTTCTATTTGGGAACCGCCTATGATATATCTACCATCGAAAGTGTTGGGAATTACTCGGTCATTTTCGTTCACGGGAAAAGTATGCCTCTCAAAACTTTTTATCTCTCAATTTAAGCTTTGAGCTCTGGCACCTCTACAAATCCCTAATTCCCTCTGTGAAGGGCCTATCTATTTACTTTATGCAATTTTTATTTTTATTTGAGTCTCCATCTTCTCTTATAAAGCACCAACTAAGGGGCACTATGATCGTACTTGAGCATTGGATGTAGCTAATACGCGAGTGTGTTTCATGAATGGATCAATGATTGAGCATGATGGGCTAGGGATAACTTTCTTTAGTGTTGATATTTTGAAAGACATGGTTGCTTGTTGATATGCTTGAGTATTGAAATCTTCATGTCAAAACTAGACAATTGCTTTGAACCATATAAAATTCCAAATGTCCATGCTACAAAAGAAAAGAATATGTGATGAACATGTTAGGCAGCATTCCACATCAAAAATTCTATTTTTATCATTTACCTACTCAAGGATGAGTAGGAATTAAGCTTGGGGATGCTGATACGTCTCCAATGTATCTATAATTTTTGCTTGTTCCATGCTATTATATTATCATTCTTGGATGTTTTACAATCATTTTATAGAAACTTTATATCATTTTTTGGGACTAACCTATTGACATAGTGCTAGTGCCAGTTGCAATTTTTGCTTGTTTTTTACTTCGCAGAATATCAGTAACATACGGGGTCCAAATGCAGCGAAACTTTTTGGAGAATTTTTATGGACCAGAAGGAATAACATGGGCCAAAGAAGTACTAGAGGGGTGCCCCGAGGGGG
Source organism: Thinopyrum elongatum (assembly GCA_011799875.1). NCBI lineage: Eukaryota > Viridiplantae > Streptophyta > Magnoliopsida > Poales > Poaceae > Thinopyrum > Thinopyrum elongatum. The sequence goes on from CM022300.1 coordinate 584,960,144, forward strand.
GCACAACCCACCTGGGCGCGCCTGGGGGCCCAGGCGCGCCCTGGTGGGTCGTGCCTCCTCGGTGGCCTCCTGCACCGCCTCTTCGCCCTATAAATACCCAAGTATTCCAGAAACCCTAGAGGAGGTGACGAAACACAATTCCAGCCGCCGCAAGTTCCAGAACCACGAGATCCAATCTAGACACCATCACGGAGGGGTTCATCATCCTCATTGGTGCCTCTCCGATGATGCGTGAGTAGTTCATTGTAGACCTACGAGTCCGTAGGCAGTAGCTAGATGGATTCCTCTCTCTCTTTTGATTCTCAATACAATGGTCTCTCAGAGATCTATTTGATGTAACTCTTTTTTGCGGTGTGTTTGTTTGGATCCGGTGAACTTCGAGTTTATGATCAGATCTATATCCATGAATATTATTTGAGTCTTCTTTTGATCTCTTATAAGCATGATTACTTATAGCCTCGTATTTCTTCTATAAATCTTTAGTTTAGTTAGGCCAACTAGATCAATTTTTCTTGCCATGGGAAGAGGCGCTTTGTGATGGGTTCGATCGTGCGGTGTTCTTTCCTAGTGATAGAAGGGGCAGCAAGACATGCATGTATCGTTGCTATTAAGGATAACAAGATGGGGGCTATTCCTACATCAACAGATCTCTTCTACATAATGTCATCGTTCTTATTGCATTACTCCGTTTCTCCATGAACTTAATACACTAGATGCCTGTTGGATAGCGGTCGATGTGTGCAGTAATAGTAGTAGATGCAGGCAGGAGTCGGTCTAATAATCTTGGACGTGATGCCTATATAATGATCATTACCTTGGATATCATCATAATTATTCGATCTTCTATCAATTGCCCAACAGTAATTTGTTTACCCACCGTATGCTATTTTCTCGAGATAAGCCACTAGTGAAATCTACGGCCTCCGGGTCTATTCTTTATCATATTTGCTTTGAGATCTATTTTTATTCGCTTTTGTCTTCAGATCTATATTTCCAAAAACCCAAAAATACCTTGCTGCACTTTTTTGCTATTAATTTTATTTCACGTTTTATCGAGATCTATTTATCCAATCTACACAAATTTTATCCCGTCCACTTGACAATTTCTGGCACCGTTACCCGTAGAGGGATTGACAACCCCTCATAAGCATCGGGTTGCAAGTATTTGTTCTTTGTGTGCAGGTACCGTTTACATAGTGTTGCTCTGTTCTCCTACTCAATTGATACCTTCGTTTCATAACTGAGGGAAATACCTATCGTAGATGTGCTGCATTATCCCTTCCTCTTTGGGGAAATACCGACGTAGTTCAAGCGACATCAGCACTCACCTCCCCGGAAATGGCGCCAGAAAAGAGCTTGATGTCTTGTACGCAACTTTATTCTTATAGACTCATGTTGGGCCTCCAAGCGCAGAGTTTTGTAGGACAATAGCTGTTGGGGAATGTTGCATGGAAAACAAAAAAAATTATACGCACACGCAAGATCGATCCATGGAGATGAATAGCAACGAGAGGGGAGAGTGTGTCTACGTACCCTCATAGACCGTAAAGTGGAAGCGTTTATAAACGCGGTTGATGTAGTCGAATTTCTTCGCGATCCAACCGATCAAGTACCGAACGTACGGCACCTCCGTGTTCAGCACACGTTCAGCTCGATGACGTCCTCGCCTTCTTGATCCAGCAAGACGGGCGAAGTAGTAGATGAGTTCCAGTAGCAAGATGGCGTGGTGATGGTGATGGTGAACTCATTCCCGCAGGGCTTCGCGGAGCACTGCGGAGAAACTGGACGGAGGACTAAACTGTGGAGAGGGGCGCCGCACACGGCTAAGAGATTGTTGTGGTCTTGTGTGGCGCCCCCTCCCTCATATATATATATAGGGGGAGGCGAGGAACCCAGGAGGCGCCCCAAGGGTGGCCGGCAGGCCCCCTTGGGCTCCTGCCCTCTAGCGCCCCCCCCCCTTCCTTGTATGCCTGCGGGGGGAAGGCAGGAGGAGGTGGCGCCCCCGCCTTCCTTCCTCCAAGGTGGAGGGAAGGAAAGAGGGGCTAGCCCTCCCTCCTTTCCATCCCTAGGGTCGGGAGCCAAGGGAAGGGGCGCACTAGCCCCTTGTGGGCTGGTTTGTTCCCCCCTCTTGGCCCATAAGGCCCATTAACCTCACGGGACTTCCCGGAACCCCTTCCGATGATCCGATGACTACCCGATACACTCCAAAACCTTTCCGGTGTCCAAATAGCATCATACTATATATCAATCTTTACCTCCGGACCATTCCAGAGCTCCTCGTCATGTCCGTGATCTCATCCGGGACTCCGAACAACATTCGGTCACCAAATCACATAACTCATATAACACTATATCGTCAACGAACTTTAAGTGTGCGGACCCTAGGTGTTGGGGATATAACCCCGCGGTGTGACCCACCCAGCAAGGGCCGGGTTACACAGTTGGCGGCTTATAACGAAGGGCCCAAGCAGGCCCAAATAAGACAAGACTTGTAGGTGGCGGTTCATGATCAGGCTTACCGACAGCCCAAGACCCGGAGGTGACTCAAGACCCAAAGGTGTGAGCCCCCGATGATGACTTGCTTGGTAAGGCAAGGAGATTTAGAAACCGAGCTGGTCACGTTATATGATCTGGCTCGGACTCTTGTAAGCCACCGGACCTCGACCTGTGTATATAAAGGTGAGACCCGGTGGCGGGTTAAGTCAAGAAACAATTGATCGATAGCTAGGTCAAGCGTATTCGCTCCCTTGTAATTGAAACTCAAGCAATATAACTACAAGCAGGATGTAGGCTATTACCTCGTTGTGAGGGGCCGAACCTGGGTAAATCTCTTGTGTCCTTTGTCCCGTTCAACCCCTTTGAGCTAACCTACGTTGTGATGGCTCCACACCAAAGTCCTTTCATTAGGGCATCTGCCGTGACAATTCCACAATAGTTCGCGCCCACCGTGGGGCCAGAGCACAGTGGTTTCGAGTTCTTGAAGGGCAGCTTCCTAGGAATCGAAGGATACGCTGCGACAGCCAAGGCAAGTGGCTCTACGTGGCCTCCGGCTCAAGCATTATCTGAGCTCTTGGATGCCTTGGCGACTCTGTTAGCTACAGAAGTAACTCTGGCGAATCAAGTACAGCACAATGCAGAGGTTGCAAAGCTGCGGGACGAGGTGACCAAGGCCCGAGAGGATCTTAATGCAGAGAACACTAGGATGGCGACAGAGCGGGCTGCTTTGGAGGCCGAGTCACAGTGAATAAGAGCAGAGTCTTTTCGTCTGAGTTTGGACCAGAACGCATCTAATGCCGTTCTTCGAAGGAGGCATCAGAGCCGTTTACCTTCACAGTTCGAGGGGCGGAATCTATTTAACATGCCTGGGCATGAACAAGTAACCCGCCCGATGTGACCCGGGCTGCTGCGGCGACAGGAGCCGTGGCGGCGGCTCAACCTCGAGTGCCAGACCCACCCCGTCGGGATCAGACCCCTCCTCAGCGAGTCCCAACACACTCGGGCCATTATTCTAACCCGGTGGACAATATGATAGCAGCAGCCATGCGGCTGGCGGCTATCCCGATCGAAGGCGAGTCTCCATCTGCAATAGAGACCCGGAACGCTATGGAGCTCCTCCAAACGGCTGTGGCACAGCAGGCGGCTTATTCGTACAGTCGCGAGCATGTTCACTCAAACCCCGGCCAAGCCAGAGCTATAGCCGGCGCATTGAGTCACCGGCGGTTTCCAGCAGCGAGCGACGTCGTAACCCGCCTCATAATGATGACCCGCCGCGAGGGCTCAACCTGCCCAGTGTTGACCATATGTCGGATAATACTCAGGCCCTCGTAGATCATGCTAGATCCCGTCGTGAAGCGGATTTGGTGGCTCAGCTGGGGGCTCATCAGTAGTTTCCAGTAACCCCTTCAGCATCCATGGGAGTGGGGACGATTTCCAGGTCAGTTGGTGTGCCGTGCCTAGTGCCGGCTCTACGCAATGAGCTTCTGCCTATGGACTTTAAAGGCCCTCGCAAGGTGCCTAATTACACAGCTGATCTTCCACCAGAGGCTTGGGTTGAGAGCTATGAGCTGCCTATGGAGATGTTGGATGTTAATGATGCTGTATGTGCCAAGTATTTCACCATGATGTTAGATGGACCAGCACGAACCTGGTTGAAAGGGCTGCCTGCCAATTCCATCGGTTCATGGGCCGAGTTAAAGGCACGCTTCATTCAGAATTTCAAAGGAACATGTAAGCAGCCTCTATCGATCATTGATTTGGACAACTGCGCGCAGCGAGAGGATGGGTCGGCCCACCATCGGGTTTGCCGGGTTTCAGCTATTATCCACTCATCGGATAGCATCGCGGCCGGCTCTGCGGTTCTGATTTTGGAGAAAAATTGTCACTTCACGCCTCTCAAACAGAAGCTGGGGCGGCTTAAGCGCCACTGCAATGACATGGGAGAGCTGATGGCGGCTCTCATCAAGTATGCTGACTCAGACAACACCAAGGATCCAGGATCTGATGAATAAAAGTCCAACAAGGGAAAGAAGAATGGCAATGGTAAGGGTCAGCAGCAAAACATAACAGGTCATAGCCAGGGTAATGGTGGCAAGCGCAAGCAAACTGATGGTGGATCAGATTTTGTGGCTAACACCAATGCTCAACATAACAATCAGCGTCGTAAAGGTAAGCCACAGTTTGGAGGACCGAAATTTAACCTGGATGCGATGTTGAACGAACCTTGCCCGAAACACAGTCTTCCCAATAAACCATCGGCTCATTTGTGGAAGGATTGTTTCATCATGAAGGAATACAAGAATTCTGGTTTTCATCAAAATCATGATAGTAATAATGGCCCGCATGGCGGGTCAGGATCCGGCTTACACGGGCCCGGCTTTGGGGGCGGCGGCTCAAATTATGGATATCAAGGACAGGGCAATCAGGGTGGTTATAACCAACAACCCAGTCAGGGTAACCAGCAACAGCAACAGCAGTCGGGATATCAGAGTAACCCGAAGCAGCTTAGCGGCGGCCAGTATCATGTTTTCACCACAAGTCTGTGCAAGAGAGATCAGAAGGTACATAAGTGTGCGGTCAATTCAGTTGAGCCGGTGACACCTCAATACCTGCGCTGGTCAGAGCAGCCTATCACGTGGAGTAGGGAAGATCACCCGCCCCCGGGTGGATAATCTGGGTCAGCTAGCATTGGTGTTAGCCCCTCAGGTTGGGGGTTACAAATTCACTAAAGTCCTCATGGATGGTGGAAGCAGCATCAATATCCTTTATTATGATACCTTTCGCCGAATGGATCTGACCGATAAGAATCTTAAGTCGTCCTCTACAGTCTTTCATGGTGTGGTACCCGGTAAGTCGGCATATCCAATCGGCAAGATTGCCTTAGAAGTGGCTTTTGGCGATGAGCATGATTACAGGACAAAGACATTGTGGTTTGAGGTGGTTAAAATCAAGAGCCCTTATCACGCTCTGTTTGGTCGGCCAGCTTATGCCAAATTTATGGCACGACGGTGTTATGTGTATCTCCAGCTTAAGATGCCTAGATGTAAGGGCGCCATTACAGTCCATGGTAATAGAAAGATTGCTTTGGAATGTGAAGAAGGTGATGCTGCCTATGCTGAGTCGGCTTGTGCCACGGAGGAGCTTAAGTTTTATAAAGATAATGTTGACCCGGCTGATATGACCCCTTTGAAGAAGCCCACTACTGAGCAAGATCCTTTGTGGAAATTTAAATCGGCTAATGATACTAAGCAAATTGATTTTGTCCCCAGCGACTCATCTCAGCAGTTCACTATCAGTGCTAACATGGATCCGAAATAGGAAAGCGCGCTCATCGAGTTCATCCGTGAGAATCAGGACATCTTTGCATGGAAACCTTCAGACATGCCAGGTGTACCGAGAGAACTCGCTGAGCACACTCTCAATATTGATCCTAAGTTTAAACCGGTCAAGCAGTTCCTTCACCGTTTTAATAAGGAGCGACAAAAGGCCATTGGAGAAGAGGTGGCCCGGCTCTTGGCGGCCGGGTTCATCGTTGAAGTTTTTCACCCTGAGTGGTTGGCTAACCCAGAGTCGGTACTTTAGAAAAATGGCACTTGGCGCATGTGTGTGGATTATACAGATCTCAATAAGGCCTGTCCAGTTGATCCTTTTGCTCTTCCCCGTATTGATCATATCATAGATGCCACGGTGGGTTGTGAGCATTTGAGCTTCCTGGATGCTTATTCTGGTTATCATCAGATTAAGATGGCAGTTAAAGACCAAGAGAAGACGGCTTTTATCACACCTTTTGGGGCTTTCTACTATGTGTCTATGCCTTTTGGGCTCAAGAGTGCGTAGGCGACTTATCAACGTTGTGTCCAGAACTGCTTTCATGACCAGATCGGACGCAATGTTCATGCTTATGTGGATGATATTGTTGTCAAGTCCAGAAAGAAGGAGACTCTGTTGGATGATTTGAAAGAGACTTTTGATAATCTCTGGGTCTATAAGATGATGCTTAACCTAGCCAAATGTGTTTTTGGTGTGCCTACAGGCAAGCTCTTTGGTTTTCTGGTCTCAGAGAGAGGTATCGAAGCTAACCCGGAGAAGATAAAGCCTATCACCTCATTGGCTAAACCGGTGTGTGTCAATGATGTCCAACGCTTGGCGGGTCGCATTGCAGCTTTAAGCCGGTTCATAAGCCGCCTGGGAGAGAAGGCAATTCCTTTATATCAGATGATGAAGAAAACAGACCATTTCGTTTGGAGTGACGCGGCTAATGAGGCGTTTGAGGCGCTCAAAAAGCAGCTGGCTGAGCCGCCCGTCCTTGCAGCTCCCATTGAGAAAGAACCCTTGCTTTTATACGTGGCGGCTAACAGCAGAGCTGTCAGTGTGGCAATTGTAGTGGAACGTAAGGAGGCAGGAAAGGAGTACCCAGTCCAGAGGCCGGCTTATTATGTCAGTGAGGTGTTAATTGAGTCCAAACAGCGATACCCACATTGGCAGAAACTGGTATATGGGGTGTTCATGGCCAGTCATAAACTGAAGCACTATTTTCTTGGCCATCCTATTACAGTGGTCAGTTCTGCCCCTTTAGGGGATATAATTCAGAACCGAGAAGCTATAGGCCGAGTGGCTAAATGGGCCATTGAGCTTGGTCCCCATGGTTTGAAGTATGTACCAAGGACAGCTATCAAATCCCAGGCGCTTGTGGATTTCATCAATGACTGGACAGAATTACACATGCTTGAGGAGAAACCTGATAACACATATTGTACTGTTCACTTTGATGGGTCCAGGCAATTGGAAGGCTCGGGGGCTGGAGTTATTTTGACTTCCCCACGAGGTGACAAATTTTGCTATGTTTTAAGGTTAATGTTTCCTTGTACGAATAACGCAGCTGAATATGAGGCCTTGCTCCATGGCCTTCGGATGGCCAAGGAAATGAACTTAAGCCGGGTCAGGTGCTTTGGCGACTCAGATTTGGTGGCTCAGCATGTTTCGGGCACTTGGGATTGCAGATACCCGCTCATGGCTGCTTATCGCCGGGCGGTTGACAATATGGCCGGTCATTTCAAAGGATATCAGGTAGAGCATCTTGATCGAAGGAAGAATGAGGCAGCTGATGCATTAAGCCGTCTCGGCTCTCAACTTAAGCCAGTACCTCCCAATGTATTTCTTGATGTGTTGAATACTCCTTCAGTCAAGTTGCTATCATAAGAGGATCTTGCTATTCCTGACCCGGAGGCACAATTGGTGGCAGCTCTCCAAGCTATTCCTGATTGGACAGTCCCATATTTGGCTTATATGACCCGGGGCGAGTTACCTAAGGATGAAACATTGGCCAGACAGATAACCCGGCGATCTAAGTCCATGGCTATTGTCAATGGCGAGTTGCACCGATGCAGTGTCACGGGCGTGTTCCAGCGTTGTGTTTCTCCTGAAGAGGGCCGTGAGATTTTAAGAGAAATCCACGAAGGTGATTGTGGTCATCACGCCGGCTCTAAATCTCTCATGGCTAAAGCTTTTCGTCATGGGTTTTATTGGTTGATAGCTCATGCTAATGCAGAGGATCTTGTTAGTAAATGTGATGGCTGTCAGAAGTTTTCTCGATGAGCTCATGTGCCAGCTCAAGAATTGAGGATGATTCCAATTGATTGGCCGTTTGCAGTCTGGGGGCTTGACATGGTAGGCCCCTTCAAGAGGTCCAAGGATAAGAAAACCCACCTTTTGGTGGCAGTTGACAAATTTACCAAATGGGTTGAAGCAGAGCCGGTCAGCAAGTGTGATGCGGCAACGGCAGTTAAGTTCATTAAAAAAGTGTTCTTCCGTTTTGGTTACCCTCATAGTATCATCACTGATAATGGCACGGATCTGGCTAAAGGTGCTATGAGAGAGTTTTGTCAACATGAGCATATTCGTCTTGATGTTTCATCTGTGGCTCATCCACAGTCTAACGGTCAAGCTGAGAGGGCCAATCAAGAAATCTTGAGAGGTATCAAGCCCCGGCTTATGGTTCCTTTGCAACGAACGCCGGGTTGTTGGGTTGAGGATTTACCTTCAGTACTTTGGAGCATCAATACCACTCCCAACAGGTCAACAGGATATACGCCTTTCTTCATGGTCTATGGGGTGGAGGCGGTTCTTCCAAGCGATATACGTCATGACTTGCCTCGTGTGGCGGCTTATGTTGAAACTGCTAATGAGATAGCACGTCAAGATGCACTAGATGTGTTGGATGAGGAACATGACCTTGCGGTGGCTCGTTTGGCAATATATCAGCAAGACATGCATTGCTATCATAGCCGCAGAGTCAAGACCCAGACATTTCAAGAAGGTGACTTGGTGCTCCGGCTCATCCAAGATCAAACAGACATGCATAAGTTATCCCCGCCTTGGGAAGGACCTTTTGTGGTCAGCAAGAACCTGAACAACAGGTCATATTACCTCATTGATATACGAGAACATAAGGATTCAGGCAAGTCGGAGGAGGAGACCCGTCGGCCTTGGAATATTGCTCATTTTCGGCCTTATTACACTTGAGCCACTGGCTCTTGTTGTTGTACATACTCTTAGCAATGTATATATTATGATCAATATAATAAAGCCGGCATCCCTGATAATTCAGGGCCTCTATCATTTCATTTCTAAGCATCTAAGTCTTTATTATTTGTTCATAAGGTCACTTGGGGGCTTCCAACCCATCGGGTTTAGCTTTCATACCCTCTTGACCAGGCGTGGACGCTGAATCCCGAGTTATCCTGCATGTTTGCATGATGCTACTCCGCCAGGTAATCCTGAGTGACGCACCGTACTCTTAACAGTCAATCATTTTCAAGACCCTGAACTCGTTAAGGTTAAAATGGTGGTTTATCACGTGAGGGTCGGCTTACTGTGAGGGAGGATTAACTCTAAGGTTGTACGGCCTATGAAAGCATATGGCTTTGCTATCCAGTCTGGCCGCGCTTTGATGAGTCGGCCAGATCATTTTAAGTTTGTGCGGCCTATGATAGCACTTAGATTTTTTCTGAATCTTTTCTTCTGAATATTTTGGGATTTGTGCCCCTAAAGATTTCTTCTGCTCAAATACGTTTTTTAACAATTCGGGCCATGATGCCCTGATGATATGACTCATATTTGAGTATTTTTTGGTTTGGTAATCCGCCCTGGCTAGGGACTATGAGTCGCCAGCAGGCCTTATTGAGGTCATGCGCTTACAAATCTTTGGGTTATCACCCTCACTGGGCATGGCGATGTAAGCCAGCAGTATGAGCCGAATTTACAGGTATGTTTCCCTGGTTATGTGATTATGCAAGGTTGGGTAACCCGCCCTGGCTCTTTATGATTAACTAGCCAGTATATTGTGGCCTGCATAACAATAGTTTTAGTCTTTGTGTTGTTTACATAAGACTCTATGATATTTGGGTGGTTACCCGCAATGGCTTTTGACACTGAGTCTCCAGGGTATATGTTATTTACGCTTTGTGCAGGACATGCAAAAAATTTCAATGGAAATATACATGCCAGCATGACTTACATAAGCAAATATATCAGGCGGTTCAAAACTAAGGATCCACATGCGCAAAGGCAGGATATGGCGAATCATTGTTTTCAAACTAGCCTATTACAAGGCTATCAGGAGCCCACAAGCTTGGAGCAAAACGTTATCAGAAAAAGCATCATTACAATTTCACTTGACAGCCGCCGGGCTTATCACTGATTTCCCTCATCGCGGGTTGATGACTCTGGATCATCTCGCGCCGGTTCTTCTTCTTCTTCCTCGATCATCTGAAGATCAGCCGAGGTCCAGTCGATGCCGGTTAAAGCTTCGAAAGTGGCTTCATCATTGAGTATAACAGAATGATCAACGTCAGAAGAGAAGATATGCTTACGCCGGGGAGGGATAAGGTTGATAGCATCATGAGCAGGCGGCTTAATCCTCTAGTTGTCGTCATCATAAGCCGGAGTATAATGATCTAGATTTAGATCTTCAATCAGTTTGCAAGCAATAGGTCTCATCTCTTTGACGCATTTGTTGAAATCTTGCTTCGTGAAAGCAGACCCGTCATCCTTGAACTCTGGGCAACCGGTCGCTATCTCTTCTGGGTCAAGTTCGTTGGCCCATGCCTTGGCTCGCCCTAGAGCACAAATGGCTCCGGCTCAGGCTGCTAATAGTTTATATTCCGTGACTTGAGCCGGCGCTATTGAAAGTTGCTCCAGCACGGTCTTGATCTGCTTTGGTGGTCTTCTTCCACCTGCCAGGGCCAGCAGGCTTCGCAAAGTTCCAGTATATAGCTGCTCAGTCAAAGAATACACTGACTTGAGTTTCGTGAACATATTTTCGCCAAGACTGGCACTCCTGGAGCCTGTTCATCAATCGTTGGACAGTTAAACAATGGATAATAAGAGTGGAAAGGCGGATTACAATATTGTTCAGGCAAGATGTTCAAGTGTATGAATCTTACCAAAGATGGCGGCTGTCATCTGGGTGATGTGTCTTTTTAAGCCGGCAAGTTCTTCAGCAACCGGCTTAAGTTGTGAATCTGCTTCTTTGGCGCGCTTAATTAAGCTCGCCTTTTCAGCCTCAAAGGCGGCTCTTTCTGTTGCGAATTTGCCCTTGAGCTGTTCATTCTCTTTCAAGGCAAATCAGAATTTCGACTCAGCTTTTGAAGTCTCCGTTTCCTGATGCTTAAGTCTTTTTGACAGCTCGCCCAATTTTGTTTCACTCAAAGTTTAAGCTTCCTGAGGAAAAGATGGACAATAAGCAAGATCACTATTATGAATTACTTACACATACTACAAGTCCCAAGCACATTACAAGCAATATTCTTGGCACTTGGGGGCTAATGTAGGTTGTTTTGTTCAAAGACCCGGCTCAACTTTTCAGTTTAAGCCGACCCTTCGGGACTACGCATTTGGATTTTTTTTTCTACAACACCAATTACAAGTCCTCGCTCAACTTGGCAGTTTAAGCCGGATCTTGAGGGGCTACGCATTTGGATTTTCTTGGATCATCATAAGTCCCAGCTTAACTTTTTAATTTAAGCCGGCCCTCGGGGGTTACACATTTTGATCTCCAAGGTTAAACTAACTTGGGAATGATATCGTATGAGGATTCATTTTCAGTCTACAGCATAGACCATTCTTTTCTATCCTCTAGACTTGGCGGCTAAGTTGAATACATATGGAAAGGGCAGTAATGTACCTCATAGCGTTCCTTCATGAGGCTTACTAAGCCGGCCTCCATATCATGGCTAGTATGAAGGCAGCTTAAGTAGCCCGCGTGGATGTCGCTGGCACTAAAACCAGCATAGTTCTCCAGATCCAGGCTTAGTTTGCCCTTATTGGCGGGTGAAGGCTCTTCCTTGGCGCTGTGTTTGGCTAAAACAGTGGGATTCCCTGGCTTTGTGTAGCCTGTGCCAGTGATAATGACATCATCAGTACACTTATCAGAAGGGACCTCTTCGTTAAGTTTGGCAGGGTTCGGCGGCTCATGACTGCTGACTAGCTGAGCTTCAGTATGAGCTGGTTCTAGAACTATAACATCCACTTGCGGTGGTGGATTGAGGGAAACATCGTCAGGGTCTTGGGTTGTGACATCTGGGATCTCTGACATTTGCTTTTCTGGCTCAATAGTTTGTGGATTCTTTGAAGAGCCGCCCACTTTCTGTTTTTTGCCGGCTTTGGCCACACATCTGCAATACAAATATAAGAGTATGAGGATACTTTCATAGCATATTGATCAGCAAAGGAAACAAGTGCAACTACTCACCCAGGGGCAACTCTGAAGACAGGCATTTGAGTCCTTGTAGACTCGCCAGATGATGAATGAGTTGTTCCCTGATAATTTGAATCAGAAGAGTTAAGTGGTTCATGAATGAGACCCGCCTTTGGAAAGGAGAAAGATGGGTTGTGACGTACCTCATTCCGGCGTTTTCGAGGTGGTGGTGTGTTGGGTAAACCGGTGGCAAGGTCACCACCACCGCTGCTCCTAGTTGTACGCTTTGCCTCATGCTGCTGTTTCTTCAAAATAAAGTCGCGATCCAAGTAAGCTAAAGGGTGAGAAAATCTTACTTTCTGGGTCACTTGTCGAATTTTCTGTCTTGGCAAGGGCTCTGAGTCGGAGGAAATTATAGTTACCTCTGCAGCGTCTGCATGGCTCGTCTCCGCGTCGTCCTGATAGGAGTCAGCGTTAATAAGTTGCATAAAAAGGAAGCCAAGAAAATCAAGTTCTACCTCTGACTCGTGGTCTAGGGCAAACAAGTCTTCGACATCCTGATTCTTTCCTTTGGGTTTTCTTGGAGACTTGGACTTTGCTCTGGTCTTTTTGGCCGGCTTATCCTGTAGTTTCTTGGCCAAGAACAGAGAATCAGCCTGAAAACACAAATGACAATGAGGAGATAGGTGGTTTATAAGAAGGTAATAAATGGATTAAAGGGACTTAAGTTACTTACGTTGGGAGTGGGATTGAGAGCGCAGAAGGGGTTCAGCTCCGTTTTGCTGCAATCTTCAAAGGTCTCCGCAAGCAATGTCTTGGTCATTTCATTAATTTGCTGATCCTCAAGATATGTTTGATTATACCGCTGCGGATCTTTCACATCACATGTGTATTGGCACATTAAGCCAGAGCGGTGGCTCAGAGGCAAAATTCTCCAGGCAACCCAACATCGGACCAAGTCAACACAAGTTAAGCCGTTGGCTAATAAAGCTCTTATTTTTGGAAAGGTAGCTGAATACTTGGTTCATTCTGCGGCAGAGATCCGGTCTGGGAGTGGATGTCTAGGGCTGAGCCAGCAGGTGCGGAAACCCGGCAGAGGGTTTTCACCTGTTCGAGAGGTGTCTTGGCAATAGAACCAAGTCTAATTCTAGTCTTTGGGATGACTGGGTAGAGCAGCTGCAGGAAAGACGACGTCCCTCCGCCTCTGGATAGAAATCCCGCCGAGTTCAAGGCTAGGCCCATCTGTCATCTCGGTCTGGCGGTTCAAGTAATAAAATTCTCTGAATAGATCAACACTGGGCTCCTCTTGAAGATAGACCTCACAGAACACTTGGAAATTGCATATGTTTGACACAGAGTTGGGGCCGACGTCTTGGGTGTGTAGCTAGTAGAAATTCAGAACATCTCGAAAGAATTTGGACCCAGGTGGTGAGAACCCACGAAGAACATGATCGGCAAAGATTATGACCTCGCCTTCCCTAGGTTGAGGCGGAACTTCAGCTCCTGGGACTCGCCAGTGGATGACATCCTTTGTTGGTAAAATGCCCATCTCAACATACTCGTTGAGAGATTGTTTGGTGACATTGGAAGCGACCCAGTCGCAAGAAGTGGTGGACTTAGTCATTTTTTGGTGGTAAATGCCTGAGGATAAAAGTTTGGCGGGTCAATATTATGATAGTTAAGCCGCCCAGTGATGAACAAAAGTAAACCGCCCAAAAAAGCCGGTTATGCATTGGCAGGTTACAAATCCTAGTTGTAAGGGATAATCATTCTGACAATTATGATAGAGGTTACAGTTGAATGGATAAGACGGAAAGATGCTGGCGGTTCGCCAATTCATGGTTGAAATCAGATAAATACTGACAGAGGGCAAGTTGTTACTATAAGCCGCTTTAATAAGGTTCGGCGGGTCAACTGTATATTAATGGTTTATATAGCACAAGAGTACGTCAAGTCTTCTGTTATGTTGAAATTTTGTTAAGTGTAGAGCCAACAGATTTCACCGTTTGAAGCTATATTTACGGATCTACGGTAGTTTAGAAAAAGGGAATAATTGTTAAACCTAAAAGACGGCTGTGGAAGAACATGCGAGTTGAGATTGAATCTTGGATAGAGGGGATGCATCTACGATTGGAAGGAGATGCTAAAAAAAGCTATCGCACAACTTCAGTCTTCAGTACCGTTTTCGGATTGAACTGGGTGCTCGTGGGAGAAACTACGACGGACTTGGATGAACACTGACAAACTAGGGGATCTTAATGCGATTAGGAAGTGAAGAAGGAGGAGAACCTGTTGATGCTGATGACCAGTGAAGAGGCGCCACAATCTCTGGTTATGTTCAGGTTGATGTAGCGGCCTGGTTCGGAGTTGATGGCGAAGGTCGCTGGAGGCAGCAGAGCTCGAGCAGCAGCGGACGGCGCGAGGAAGACGAGGAAGAGAGAGGGACGTGGGTAAAGTGAAAAAGGACCCCCCCCCCCCCCCCGTGCCTATTTATGAGGGGAAAACGTGAACAGTAAAATGGCAGGCGCGGGAATCAAGGAGGTATAATCATTATCTTAACAGCAGAAGTGCCTCGATTCTTGAAATGGTTGATTAATGCAAGGATCCATTGTGATGACATAAGTTTTTTCCAGAGACTAATGATATGACATCACCTTTCGTCATGGTGGGTCAAGAAGACTTGACAGGTTAAATACAAAAAGATTCAAAGGATTCGCCAACCAAAGGATGAAGATTGACATGAACAGGTTCAAATCAATCTGGGGCCTAATGTTGGGGATATAACCCCGAGGTGTGACCCGCCTAGCAAGGGCCAGGTTACACAGTTAGCGGCTTATAACGAAGGGCCCAAGCAGGCCCAAAGAAGACAAGACTTGTAGGCGGCGGTTCATGATCAGGCTTACCGACGGCCCAAGACCCGGAGGTGACTCAAGACCCAAAGGTGTGAGCCGCCCGATGATGACTTGCTTGGTAAGGCAAGGAGATTTAGAAACCGAGCTAGTCACGTTATATGATCTGGCTCGGACTCTTGTAAGCCGCCGGACCTCGACCTGTGTATATAAAGGTGAGACCCGGCGGCGGGTTAAGTTAAGAAACAATTGATCAATAGCTAGGTCAAGAGTATTCGCTCCCTTGTAATCAAAACTCAAGCAATATAACTAGAAGCAGGACGTAGGCTGTTACCTCATTGTGAGGGGCCGAACCTGGGTAAATCTCTTGTGTCCTTTGTCCCATTCAACCCCTTTGAGCTAACCTACGTTGCGATGGCTCCACACCTAAGTCCTTTCATTAGGGCATCTGCCGTGACAATTCCACGACACTACGGGTTCGAGAACTATGTAGACATGACCGAGACACCTCTCCGGTCAATAACCAATAGCGTAACGTGGATGCCCATATTGGTTCCTACATATTCTACGAAGATCTTTATCGGTCGAACCTTATGACAACATATGTAATTCCCTTTGTTTGTCGGTATGTTACTTGCCCGAGATTCGATCGTCAGTGTCTTCATACCTAGTTCAATCTCGTTACCAGCAAGTCTCTTTACTCATTCCGTAATACATCATCTCGTAACTAACTCCTTAGTCACATTGCTCGCAAGCTTCTTGTGATGTGTATTACCAAGAGGGCCCAAGGATACCTCTCTGATACACGGAGTGACAAATCCTAATCTCGATCCATGCCAACTCAACAGACACCTTTGGAGATACCTGTAGAGCATCCTTATGATCACCCAGTTATGTTGTGATGTTTGATAGCACACAAGGTATTCCTCCGGTATCCGGGAGATGCATGATCTCATAGTCGAAGGAATATGTATTTGACATTAAGAAAGCAATAGCAATAAACTGAATGATCATATGCTAAGCTAACGGATGGGTCTTGTCCATCACATCATTCTCCTAATGATGTGATCCCATTATCAAGTGACAACACATGTCTATGGTTAGGAAACCTTAACCATCCTTGATCAAGGAGCTAGTCTAGTTGAGGTTTACTAGGGACACGGTATTTGTTTATGTATCCACACATGTATTTAAGTTTCCGATCAATACAATTCTAGCATGAATAATAAACCTTTATCATGAATAAGGAAATATAATAATAACAACTTTATTATTGCCTCTAGGGCATATTTCCATAAGTCAACCACTTGCACTAGAGTCAATAATCTAGATTACATTGTAATGAATCTAACACCCATGGAGTCTTGGTGCTGATCATGTTTTGATCGCGGAAGAGGCTTAGTCAACGGGTCTGCTACATTCAGATCTGTATGTATTTTGCCAATTTCTATGTCTCCATCCTTGACCTTTTCACAAATGGAGTTGAAGCGTCTCTTGATGTCTTTTGGTTCTCTTGTGAAACCTGGATTCCTTCGCTAAGGCAATTGCTCCAGTGTTGTCACAAAAGATTTTCATTGGACCCGATGCACTGGGTATTACACCCGGATCGGATATGAACTCCTTCATCCATACACCTTCATGCGCTGCTTCCGAAGCAGCTATGTACTCTGCTTCACACGTAGATACTGCCATGACGCTCTGCTTGGAACTGCACCAACTAAAATCTCCACCATTCAATATAAATATGTATCCAGTTTAGAGTCATCCAGATCAGTGTTGAAGCTGGCATCAACGTAACCATTTATGACGAGCTCTTCGTCACCTCCATAAACGAGAAACATATCCTTGGTCCTTTTCAGGTAC
Source organism: Thinopyrum elongatum (assembly GCA_011799875.1). Classification (NCBI taxonomy): domain Eukaryota; kingdom Viridiplantae; phylum Streptophyta; class Magnoliopsida; order Poales; family Poaceae; genus Thinopyrum; species Thinopyrum elongatum. The sequence continues at coordinate 584,977,049 of CM022300.1, forward strand.
TTTAGGATGTTCTTGACCGCTGTCAAGTGATCCACTCCTGGATTACTTTGGCACCTCCCTGCCAAACTTATGGCAAGGCACACGTCAGGTCTGGTACACAGCATAGCATACATGATAGAACCTATGGCTAAGGCATAGGGACTGACTTTCATTTTCTCTCTATCTTCTGCAGTGGTCGGGCTTTGAGTCTGACTCAATTTCACACCTTGTAACACAGGCAAGAACCCTTTCTTTGACTGATCCATTTTGAACTTCTTCAAAACTTTGTCAAGGTATGTGCTTTGTGAAAGTCCTATTAAGCGTCTCGATCTATCCCTATAGATCTTGATGCCCAATATATAAGCAGCTTTGCCGAGGTTTTTCATTGAAAAATTCTTATTCAAGTATCCTTTTATGCTATCCAGAAATTCTATATCATTTCCAATCAACAATATGTAATCCACATATCATATCAAAAATGCTACGGAGCTCCAACTCACTTTCTTCTAAATACAGGCTTCATTGTAAGTCTGTATAAAACCATATGCTTTGATCACCTCATCAAAGCGTATATTCCAACTCCGAGATGCTGGCAACAGTCCATAGATGGAGCGCTGGAGCTTGCACACTTTGTTAGTACCTTTAGGATCGACAAAACCTTCTGGTTGCATCATATAGAACTCTTCTTTAAGAAATCCATTAAGGAATGCAGTTTTAACGTCCATTTGCCAGATTTCGTAATTATAAAATGCGGCAATTGCTAACATGATTCAGACTGACTTAAGCATCGCTACGGGTGAGAAAGTCTCATCGTAGTCAACCCCTTGAACTTGTCAAAAACCTTTTGCGACAAGTCGAGCTTTGTAGATAGTGACATTACCATCAGCATCTGTCTTCTTCTTGAAGATCCATTTATTTTCAATAGCCTGCCGATCATCGGGCAAGTCCACCAAAGTCCATACTCTGTTCTCATACATGGATCCTATCTCAGATTTCATGGCCTCAAGCCATTTATCGGAATCTGGGGTCATCATAGCTTCTTCATAGTTCATAAGTTTACTGTTGTCTAACAACCTGACTTCCAGGACAGGATTACCGTACCACTCTAGTGCGGAACATGTTCTGGTCGACCTACAAGGTTCTATAGTAACTTGATCCGAAGTTTCATGATCATTATCATTAGCTTCCTCTATATTTGGTGTAGGCATCACGGGAACAGTTTTCTCTGATGTGCTACTTTCCAATTCAAGAGAAGGTACAATTACCTCATCAAGTTCTACTTTCCTCCCACTCACTTCTTTCGAGAGAAATTCCTTCTCTAGAAAGGACCCATTCTTGGCAATAAAGATCTTGCCTTCAGATCTGTGGTAGAAGGTGTCCCCAATAGTTTCCTTAGGGTATCCTATGAAGACACACTTCTCCAATTTGGGTTCGAGCTTATCAGGCTGAAGCCTTTTGACATAAGTGTCGCATCCCCAAACTTTAAAAAATGACAGCTTAGGTTTCTTGCCAAACCATAGTTCATACGGTGTCGTCTCAACGGATTTAGACGGTGCCCTATTTAACATGAATGCGGCTGTCTCTAATGCATAACCCCAAAATGATAATGGTAAATCGGTAAGAGACATCATAGAATGCACCATATCTAATAAAGTACGGTTACGACGTTCAGACACACCATTACGCTGTGGTGTTCCATGTGGCATGAGTTGTGAAACAATTCCACATTGTTTTAAATAAAGGCCAAACTCGTAACACAAAATATTTGCCTCCGCGATCAGATCGTAGAAACTTCATTTTCTTGTTGCGATGATTCTTTACTTCACTCTGAAATTCCTTGAACTTTTCAAATGTTTCAGACTTGTGTTTCATCAAGTAGATATATCCATACCTACTCAAATTATCTGTGAAGGTCAGAAAATAACGATATCCACCGCGTGCCTCAACACTCATTGGACCGCATACATCGGTATGTATTATTTCCAGTAAGTCATTAGCTCACTCCATTGTTTCGGAGAATGGAGCTTTAGTCATCTTGCCCATGAGGCATGGTTCGCAAGTATCAAATGATTCATAATCAAGTGATTCCAAAAGTCCATCCGCATGGAGTTTCTTCATGTGCTTTACACCAATATGACCTAAACGGCAGTGCCACAAGTATGTTGCACTATCATTATCAACTTTGCATCTTTTGGCATCAATATTATGAATATTTGTATCACTACGATCGAGATTCAACAAGAATAGACCATTCATCAAGGGTGCATGACCATAAAAGATATTACTCATATAAATAGAACAACCATTATTCTCCTATTTAAATGAATAACCGTCTCGCAATAAACAAGATCCAGATATAATGTTCATGCTCAACGCTGGCACCAAATAACAATTATTGAGGTCTAAAACTAATCCCGAAGGTAGATGCAGAGGTAGCGTGCCGACGGCGATCACATCGACCTTGGAACCATTCCCGACGCGCATCGTCACCTCATCCTTAGCCAATCTTCATTTATTCCGTAGCTCCTGTTTCAAGTTAGAAATATGAGCAACCGAACCAGTATCAAATACCCAGGCGCTACTACGAGCATTAGTAAGGTACATATCAATAACATGTATATCAAATATACCTTTGTTCACTTTGCCATCCTTCTTATCCGCCAAGTATTTGGGGCAGTTCCGCTTACAGTGACCATTTCCTTTGTAGTAGAAGCACTCAGTTTCGGGCTTGGGTCTAGCTTTGGGCTTCTTCACGGCAGCGGCAACTTGCTTGCCATTCTTGAAGTTCCCTTTCTTTCCCTTGCCCTTTTTCTTGAAACTAGTGGTCTTGTTAACCATCAACACTTGAGCTCCTTCTTGATTTCTACCTCTGCTGCCTTAAGCATTGCGAAGAGCTCGGGAATCATTTTCGTCATCCCTTGCATATTATAGTTCATCACGAAGCCTTTGTAGCTTGGTGGCAGTGACTAAAGAACTCTGTCAATAACACTCTCAACTGGAAGATCAATTCCCAGCTGAGTCAAGTGGTTATGATACCCAGACATTTTGAGTATGTGTTCACTGACAGAACTATTCTCCTCCATCTTGCAGCAATAGAACTTGTTAGAGACTTCATATCTCTCAACCCGGGCATTAGCTCGAAATATCAACTTCAGCTCTTGGAACATCTCATATGCTCCGTGACTTTCGAAACATCTTCGAAGTCCTGGTTCTAGGCCGTAAAGCATGGCACACAGAACTATCGAGTAGTCATCAGATCGAGTCTGCCAGATGTTCATAACATCTGCAGTAGCTCCTGCAGCAGGTCTGTCACCTAGCGGTGCATCAAGGACATAATTCTTCTATGCAGCAATGAGGATAATCCTCAAGTTACGGACCTAGTCCGTGTAGTTGCTACCATCATCTTTCAACTTAGCTTTCTCTAGGAACGCATTAAAATTCAGGGGAACAGTAGCACGGGCCATGATCTACAACATAGATATGCAAAAACTATTAAGACTAAGTTCATGATAAATTAAGTTCAATTAATCAAATTACTAATGAACTCCCACTTAAATAAACATCCCTCAAGTTATCTAAGTGATACATGATCCAAATCAACTAACCCATGTCCAATCATCACGTGAGATGGGGTAGTCATCAATGGTGAACATCTCTATGTTGATCATATCTACTATATGACTCATGTTCGACCTTTCGGTCTCCAGTGTTCCGAGACCATGTTTGTACATGCTAGGCTCGTCAAGTTTAACCCAAGTATTCTGCATGTGCAAAACTGTCTTACACCCGTTGTATGTGAACATAGAGTCTATCACACCCGATCATCACGAGGTGCTTCGAAACGATGAACTTTGGCAATGGTGCATACTCAGGCAGAACACTTCTATCTTGAAATTTAGTGAAGGGATCATCTTATAATGCTACTGCTGTTCTAAGCAAAATAAGATGCATAAAGGATAAACATCACATGCAATCAAAATATGTGACATGATATGGCCATCATCATCTTGTGCTTTTGATCTCTATCTCCAAAGCATCGTCATGATCTCCATCGTCACTGGCATGACACCTTGATCTCCATCGTTGCGTCGAGGTCGTCTTGCCAACTATTGCTTCTACAACTATTGCTAATGCATAGCGATAAAGTAAAGCAATTACATGGTGCTTGCATTTCATACAATAATTAAGTGACAACCCTAAGGCTCCTGCCGGTTGTCGATATTACAAAACATGATCATCTCATACATCAACATATATCACATCATATCTTGACCATATCACATCACAACATGCCCTGCAAAAACAAGTTAGACATCCTCTACTTTGTTGTTGCAAGTTTTACGTGGCTGCTACGGACTTCTAGCAAGAACCATTCTTAACTATGCAAAAACCACAACGGTGATTATCAAGTTTGTTGTTTTAACCTTCTTCTTCAAGGACCGGCCCTAGTCAAATTCGATTCATCTAAAGTAGGAGAAATAGACACCCGCCAGCCACCTTTATGCAAAACAAGTTGCATGTTAGTCGGTGGAACCGGTCTCATGTGCGTGGACATGTAAGGTTGGTCCGGGCCACTTTATCCCACAATACCGTCGAATCAAAATAAGACATTGGTGGTAAGCAGTATGACCATCACCGCCCACAACTCCTTTGTGTTCTACTCATGCATATCATCAACGCATAGACCTGGCTCGGATGCCACTGTTGGGGAACGTTGCATGGAAAACAAAAAAAATCTACGCACACGCAAGTTCATCCATGGAGATGCATAGCAATGAGAGGGGAGAGTGTGTCTACATACCCTCGTAGAATGTAAAGCTGAAGCGTTTATTAACACGGTTGATGTAGTTGAACTTCTTCGCGATCCAACCAATCAAGTACCGAACGTACGGCACCTCCGTGTTCAGCACACGTTCAGCTCGATGACGTCCTCGCCTTCTTGATCCAGCAAGATGGGCGAAGTAGTAGATGAGTTCCGGCAGCACGACGGCGTGGTGATGGTGATGGTGAACTCATTCCCGCAACGCTTCACTAAGCACTGCGGAGAAACTGGACGGAGGACTAAATTGTGGAGAGGGGCGCTGCACACGCCTAAGAGATTGTCGCGGTCCTGTGTGGCGCCCCTCCCTCATATATATAGAGGGAGGAGGGGAGGCAGCCAGCAGGCGCCCCAAGGGTGGCCGGCCGGCCCCCTTGGGCTCCTGCCCTCTAGCGCCCCCACCCTCCCTTCCTTGTATGCCTGCGGGGGGAAGGCAGGAGGAGGTGGCGCCCCCCTTTCCTTCCTCCAAGGTGGAGGGAAGGAAAGAGGGGCTAGCCCTCCCTCCTTTCCATCCCTAGGGCCGGCGGCCAAGGGAAGGGACACGCCAGCCCCTTGTGGGCTGGTGTGTTCACCCCCCCCCCCTCTTGGCCCATAAGGCCCATTAACCTCCCGGGGCTTCCCGGAACCCCTTCCGGTGATCTGATGACTACCAGATACACTCCGAAAGCTTTCCGGTGTCCAAATAGCATCGTCCTATATATCAATCTTTACCTCCAGACCATTTTGGAGTCCTCGTCATGTCCGTGATCTCATCCGGGACTCCGAACAACATTCGGTCACCAAATCACATAACTCATATAACACTATATCGTTAACGAACGTTAAGCATGCGGACCCTACGGGTTCGAGGACTATGTAGACATGACCGAGACACCTCTCCGGTCAATAACCAATAGCGGAACCTGGATGCCCATATTGGTTCCTACATATTCTACGAAGATCTTTATCGGTCGAACCTTATGACAACATACATAATTCCCTTTGTCTGTCGGTATGTTATTTGCCCGAGATTCGATCGTCGGTATCTTCATACCTAGTTCAATCTCATTACTGGCAAGTCTCTTTACTCGTTCTGTAATACATCATCTCGTAACTAACTCCTTAGTCACATTGCTTGCAAGCTTCTTGTGATGTGTATTACCGAGAGGACCCAGAGGCACCTCTCCCTTACACAGAGTGACAAATCCTAATCTCGATCCATGCCAACTCAACAGACACCTTCGGAGATACCTGTAGAGCATCTTTATGATCACTGAGTTACATTGTGACGTTTGATAGCACACAAGGTATTCCTCTGGTATCTGGGAGTTGCATGATCTCTTACTCGAAGGAATATGTATTTGACATTAAGAAAGCAATAGCAATAAACTGAACGATCATATGCTAAGCTAACGGATGGGTCTTGTCCATCACATCATTCTCCTAATGATGTGATCCCGTTATCAAGTGACAACACATATCTATGGTTAGGAAACCTTAACCATCTTTGATCAACGAGCTAGTCTAGTAGAGGCTTACTAGGGACACGGTATTTGTTTATGTATCCACACATGTATTTAAGTTTTCGATCAATACAATTCTAGCATGAATAATAAACCTTTATCATGAATAAGGAAATATAATAATAACAACTTTATTATTGCCTCTAGGGCATATTTCCATCAGTAGCAAATTTCCCTCAAGTGGATGGCCTAAGGTTTATCAATCCGTGGGAGCGTAGGATGAGGATGGTCTCTCTCAAACAACCCTGCAACCAAATCACAAAGAGTCTCTTGTGTCCCCAACACACCCAATACAATGGTAAATTGTATAGGTGCACTAGTTAGGCGAAGAGATGGTGATACAAGTGTAATATGGATAGTAGATATAGGTTTTTGTAATCTGAAAATATAAAAACAGCAAGGTAAGTAGTAACAAAAGTGAGCAAAAATGGTATTGCAATGCTTGAAAACAAGGCCTAGGATTCATACTTTCACTAGTGAAAAATCTCTCAACAATGATAACATAATTTGATCATATAACAATCCCTCAACATGCAACAAAGAATCACTCCAAAGTTCCTATCGTGGAGAACATAAGATGAAATTGTTTGTAGGGTACGAAACCACCTCAAAGTTATTCTTCCCGATCAATCCATTGAGCTATTCCTATAAGTGTCACAAACAGCCCTAGAGTTCGTACTAAAATAACACCATATGATACATATCAACCAACTATAATGTCACCTAGATACTCCAATGTCACCACAATTATCTGTGGGTTGATTATACGATATGCATCAAACAACTCCAGATTCATAATATTCAATCCAACACAAAGAACTTCAAAGAGTACCCCAAGATTTCTATCGGAGAAAGGAATATGAAAATGCGTATCAACCCCTATGCATAGATTGCCCCAATGTCACCACAGGAATCCGCAAGTGGATAACCAAAACATACATCAAGTGAGTCAATAGAACATCCTATTGTCACCACGGATATCCCATCGGAAGACATACATCAAGTGCTCTCACATCCAAAAGATTCAATCCGACATAACAAATCTCAAAGGAAAAGATTCAATTCATCACCATAAGAAGGTAGAGAGGGAAGAACACCATAAGATCCAAATATATTAACAAAGGTCGCGGTACATCAAGATCGTGTCAAATCAAGAACACGAGAGAGAGGGAGAGATCAAACACATAGCTACTAGTACATACCCTCAACCCCGATGGTGAACTACTCCATCCTCATCATGGTGGCCGCTGGGATGATGAAGATGGCCTTCGATGATGATTTCCCCCTTCGGCAGGGTGCCGGAACGGGGTCCTGATTGAGTTTTCATGGATACAGAGGCTTGCAGCGGCGAAACTTCTCATCTCAGGTTTTTTCTGGGGGTTTGGGTATTTATAGGAATTTTTGGCGTCGGTCTCATGTCAAGGGGGTCCACGAGGCAGCGACAAGCTTGGTCACCCCTTCCTGGGGGGAAGGGCGCACCTAGCGAGCTTGTCGTGCCCTCGTGGGTCTTCTGGTCCTCCCATGATGCTTTGGGGGTCTCTTTTGGTCCACAAAAAATCACCGTAAATTTTCAGCCCATTCCGAGAACTTCTATTTCTGCACAAAAAATGGCACCACGGTAGTTCTGCTAAAAACAGCGTCAGTCCGGGTTAGTTCTAATCATATCATACCAAAACCATATGAAATTTTTGTAATCATGGCATGAATACTTCATAAGTTATAGATACGTTGGAGACATATCAGAGAGGAGATGCAGTACAGTAGAGACAAGTATTTCCCATAGTGAGAATCAAGGTTTATTGAACCAATAGGAGAATCACACAAAGCCTTGTGAACAGCACCTGCACACACAAAAGCAAATACTTGCACCCAACGCGGGCAAGAGGATTGTCAATACCCTTGAACTTGTTACTTGCAAGGATCAAATCTTGTATAGGTAGATAGATAAATTACAAAACAAAATAAAAGTAAATAAATTGTAGGAAGGTATTTTTGGTTTTTATAATATGATAAAAGTAGACCCGGGGGCCATAGTTTTCACTAGAGGCTTCTCAAGGGCCTCGATACTGGTGGATGGAACTACTCGGCAGTGGAACAACGGTGTAGCGGGACTCCATATCACAGGGACACTGCTGGGACACAGCCTAGATCGCTTAGTACGAGTCAGCATCAACTCCAAGCATGGCTTCTGCTGCATCTGGCATGACATGCCAGGTGATTGCTGTGAATGTACTCTCAAGCTCACATCAACCAAAGTTATGATATGCACGTGATGCTACTAGAATCATTATGTGAGTGAAACAACGTTTACGGTCCCATGGACCAACTTACTCATCTTGGGGGTTGTCTCATAACCTCCATCGATGTCCATCTTTCTTACCATCGTGACCATCACATGACCACATAAAGATCAACCAACTTCTCCAAGTGCAAGATCGATGTTCTTTAGTGTGTAGTTTAATTATTTCTGTTGACCCATAGTATGACCTACTATAAACCGTGTATGTAACCGAGGACGCGGCTACCCGAATAGTTTGTACACTCTGCAGAGGTTAGCGCATTGTACCCACACCATGAAACTCGTGACCTCGTACTTTTATTATATGCTCCAATTCGGGTGGATGATACGTCTCTAACGTATCTATAATTTTTTATTGTTTCATGCTATTATATTATCAATCTTGGATACTTTATATGCATTTTTATGCTATTTTATATCATTTTTGGGAACCCTATTAACCCAGTTCCAAGTGTTAGTTGCTGTTTTTTGCTAGTTTTTGGTTTTCCAGAAAATCAGTACCAAATGGAGTCCAAACGCTACAAAACTTTTCGACGGTTTTTTTCTAGACATAAGTGACCCTAGAAGCTTCGGGAGGAGACCAGACATGAAGCGAGGAGACGGCAAGGTAATAGGGCGCGCCTTGTTACCTTGTCGGCCCAACATGGCTCCGGCTGTTCTTCCGCGATCCCATCTGGATGCCTTTTCTGATACTCTAACAGAGGGGGAATCGATCATGGAGGGCTTCTACGTCATCCTTGGTGTCTTTCAATGATGTGTGAGTAGTTAACCACAGACCTACAGGTCCATAGCGAGTAGCTAGATGGCTTCTTCTCTCTCTTTGATCTTCAATAGAATGTTCTCCTCGATCTTCTTGGAGTACTATCTGATGTAATCTTATTTTGCGGTATGTTAGTTGGGATCCGATGAATTGTGGGTTTATGATAAAATTATTAATCAAAAGTAATTCAGTCTTTTCTGAACTTTATTATACATGATTATGATAGCTTTGTATTTCTCTCCGATCTATCCGTTTGGTTTGGCCAACTAGATTGATTTATCTTCGGTGGAAAAGGTGCTTTGTAATGGGTTCAATCTTGCGGTGTCCTCACCTCGTGATAGAAGGGGTAGCAAGGCGCATATTATATTGTTGCCATCAAGGATAAAATGATGGGGTTTATTCATATTGCTTGAGTTTACTTTGTCTACATCATGTCATCTTGCTTAAAGCGTTACTCTGTTTGTCATGAACTTAATACCATAGATGCATGCTGGATAGCGGTCGATTGGTGGAGTAATAGTAGTAGATGCAGGCAGGAGTCGGCCTACTTGTCACGGACGTGATGCTTATATGTGTGATCATTGCCATGAATAACGTCATAATTATGAGCTTTTCTATCAATTTCCGAACAATAATTTGTTTATCCACCGTATGCTATGTGTTCGAGAGAGAAGCCTCTAGTGAAAACTATGGCCCCCGGGTCTACTTTTATCATATTATTAAAACTAAAAATACTTTGTTGCAATTTTATACTTTTTGTTTTACTTTTATTTTTATCTATCTATCACTGTCAGAATTAATCCTTGCAAGTAACGAGTTCAAGGGGATTGACAAACCTCTTGCTCGTGTTAAGTGCAAGTATTTTCTTTTGTGTGTGTAGGTGCTGACGACGAGATTTTGCGTGGTTCTCCTATTGGTTCGATAACCTTGGTTCACACTAAGGGAAATACTTTACTGTACTGCTTTACCCCTCCTCTTCAAGGAAAAAACCAACACAGTTTACAAGTAGCAGGAAGAATTTCTAGCGCCGTTGCCGGGGAGACATCATCGTTCTTACATACAAATTATCATCTACTTGGTCTACTTTTTATTTGCCTCTCTTTTTATCTCCCTCCACTTCTCTAAAAAAATCAAAAACACAAAAAAAATTCCCTTTGCTTGCAATAATCATGTCATCACACAAAGACGGAAAATAAAGGCATATGGATCCTCATCCACTTGCTAACCTTTTCAAACTTGTTCCATGTTGTAAACCAATAGCTAGTAATGAAGAAGTGATAAAATAAAATGCTATTGGGACACATCTATTCAATGAAAAGCATGATTGCAATTGCGTTAGTATAAATTCTATGAATGTTAACTGTGCTAATGATCATGACTGGGGTGATAATTATGATGCTTCTTGTGATCTTGAAAATTTATTTGAGCTTTATGATGAATCTAGTATTGATAATAATATTTGTAAACTATTGAAAGTGCGTTTGGAAGAGTGTCAACATCAGGAAAAAAGAATCCCATATATTCGGAGAGTGCGCAATCTTATGAAATTTTTAATAGAAGTGGTTTTGGAGAGTTCATGACTTTAGTTGATGATACTCCCACTATTTTGGAAGATTATAAAATTTTTATGCATGTGGATCATAAAGAGCATATTGTTTATGATAGCTATATTCTTCAATTTGAATGTGATCCTACATGTAATTATTATGAGAGAGGAAAATATGGTTGTAGAAATTTTCATGTTACTCAATTACCTCTCTTGATGCTTAAATTGTCAATGTTTTGTCCTTCTTCCTTGCATATGCTAAATATTGCTTGCTTTGATAAATTGTTTAATTATAAAATTGTTGGAAATATGCCCTAGAGGCAATAATAAAGTGGTTATTATTATATTTCCTTATTCATGATAAACGTTTATTATCCATGCTATAATTGTATTGACTGGAAACTCAAATACATGTGTGGATACATAGACAACAACATGTCCCTAGTAAGCCTCTACCGGACTAGCTCGGTGATCAAAGATGGCTATGGTTTCCTAGCCATAGACATGAGTTGTCATTTGATAACGGGATCACATCATTAGGAGAATGATGTGATGGACAAGACCCAAACTATGAACGTAGCATATGATCGTGTCAAGTTTATTGCTATCATTTTTTGCATGTCAAGTATATGTTCCTATGACCATGAGATCATGCAACTCACTGACACCGGAGGAATACCTTGTGTGTACCAAATGTCGCAACGTAACTGGGTCAATATAAAGGTGCTCTACAGGTATCTCTGAGGGTGTTTGTTGATTTGGCATGGATCAAGACTGGGATTTGCCACACCGTGTGACGGAGAGGTATCTCAGGGCCCACTCGGTAATACAGCATCACAATAAGCTTGCAAGCAACATGACTAAAGAGTTAGCCACGGGATCTTGTATTACGGACGAGTAAAGAGACTTGCGGGTAACGAGATTGAACTAGGTATGGAGATACCGACGATCGAATCTCGGGCAAGTAACATACCGATATACAAAGGGAACTGCATACGGGATTAGCTGAATCCTTAGCATCGAGGTTCGACTGATAAGATCTTCGTAGAATATGTAGGAACCAATATGGGCATCCAGGTCCCGCTGTTGGTTATTGACCGTAGAGGTGTCTCGGTCATGTTTACATAGTTCTCGAACCCGCAGGGTCTACACACTTAACGTTTGGTGACGATATAAGTATAGTTGAGTTGTTATGATGGTTACCGAAGGTTGTTCGGAGTCCCGGCTGAGATCCCGAACAAGACGAGGAACTCCGGAAGAGTCCGGAGGTGAAGATTGATATATTGGACGAAGGTATTGGAGTCCGGAAGCGTTCCGGGGGTACTGGGTAATGACCAGCTTGACTGAAAGGGGTTTCGGGGGCCCCGGCAAGTGTTGGGGGGCCTCATGGGCCAAAGGGGAGGGGGCAAACCAGCCCACTAAGGGGTTGTGCACCCCCCTCACCCCATCTCACATAACTAGGAGAGGTGGGCGCCCCCTCTAGGGTTCCCTCCACCTGGCTTGGGGGGCAAGCCACCCTAGGGTTTCCCTAGGGGGCGCCCCCTCCTCCTCCCTTCCCCATATATATAGAGATGTGGAGAGAGGGCAGCCACACCCATACAGATCTATTCGTGCCACGGCGCTGTCCCTCCTCTACCTCATAGCCATCTTCTTCTCCGTAGTGCTTAGCGAAGCTCTGCCAAGATTTCTCCACCACCACCGCCACCACACCGTCGTGTTGCCGGAGGACTCGAGCTACTACTTCACCATCGCTCGCTAGATTGAGGAGGTGAAGGCGTCATCAAGCCGTACGTGTGTTGAACGCGGAAGTGCCGTCCGTTCGGCGCTAGATCGGGAGTTCGCGGGACGGATCGTGATTGGATCGCGAAGACGTTCGACTACATCAACCGCGTTTCTTAACGCTTCCGCTTAGCGATCTACAACGGTATGTATATGCAATCTCTCCTCTCGTAGATGTTCATCTCCTAGATTGATCTTGGTGAGCGTAGGAAATTTTTTGTTTCTCATGCAACGTTCCCCAACAGTGGCATCATGAGCTAGGTCTAAGCGTAGATGACATCATGAGTAGAACACAAAGGATTTTGTGGGTGTTGATATTCAGATTGCTTCCTTCCTTGGTCTTTTCTTGATTCGGCAGTATTTTGGGATGAAGCGGCCCGGACCAACTTTACATGTCCACGTACATGAGCCCGGTTCCAGCGACAGACATGTGACTTTGTTGCATAAAGATGGCTGGCGGGTGTCTGTCTCTCCCACCAAGTTGAATCGGATTCGACAAAGGTGGTCCTTGTAGAAGGTTAAATAGCAACTTGCATATCATCGTTGTGGCTTTGCGTAGGTAAGAATCATTCTAGCTAGATACCCATAGCAGCCACGTAAAACATGCAACAACAATTAGAGGATGTCTAACTTGTTTTTGCAGGGTATGTTGTGATATGATATGGCCAAAGACATGATGAGATATATTTGATGTATGAGATGATCATGTTTTGTAATAGTTTATCACGACTTGCATGTCGATGAATACGGCAACCGGTAGGAGCCATAGGGTTGTCTTTAATTATTGTATGACCTGCGTGTCAATCATTAAACGCTATGTAATGCTTTACTTTATCGCTAAGCGGTAGCAATAGTAGTAGAAGCATGGTTGGCGTGACAACCCTGATGGCGACACGATGATGGATATCATGGTGTCATGCCGGTGACGATGGAGATCATGCCAGTGCTTTGGAGATGGAGATCAAAAGCACAAGTTGATGGCCATATCATGTCACTTATGATTTGAATGTGATGTTAATCCTTTTATGCATCTTATTTTGCTTAGGACGACGGTAGCATTATAAGGTGATCCCTCAGTAAAATTTCAAGATAAAATTGTGTTCTCCCTATGTGTGCACCGCTGCAAAAGTTTGTCGTTTCGAAGCACCACGTGATGATCGGGTGTGATAGACTCTACGTTCGCATACAACGGGTGCAAGCCAGTTTTGCACATGCGGAACACTTGGGTTAAACTTGACGAGCCTAGCATGTACAGACATGGCCTCAGAACAAAAGAGACCGAAAGGTCGAACACGAGTCATATAGTAGATATGATCAACATAGAGATGTTCACCATTGAAACCACCTCATCTCACGTGATGATCGGACTTGGGTTGGTGAATTTGGATCGTGTTACACTCGTACAACTGGAGGGATGTTGATTTGAGTAGGAGTTCTTAGGTAATATGATTAATTGAACTCATTATCATGAGCAATAGTCTAAAGTTGCCTTTGCAAATTTATGTTGTAGACCAATGGCTCGGGCAGTAGCTTCCCTGAATTTCAATGCATTCATAGAGAAAGTTAAGTTGAAAGATGATGGAAGTAACTTTGTGGACTGGGCCCGTAATCTGAGGATTATCCTCATGGCTGCCCAAAAGGCTTATGTCCTTGACACACCGCTTGGTGTGCCACCCCCTCCAGCGATTGTGGACATTGTGAATGCCTGGCAGTCACGTGTTGATGACTACTCAATAGTTCAGCGTGCCATGCTGTATAGCTTAGAGCCGGGACTTCAAAGGCATTTTGAACGTCATGGAGCATATGAGATGTTCCAGGAGTTGAAGTTTATCTTTGAGAAGAATGCCCGGATCGAGAGGTATGAGACCTCCGATAAGTTCTATGCCTGCAAGATGGAGGAGAACGGGTCTATCAGTGAGCACATACTCAGAATGTCTGGGTACTACAACCGTCTGGCTGAGTTGGGAGTTGAGCTCCCGCCAGAGGCTGTCACTGACAGAGTTCTTCAATCGCTACCACCTAGCTACAAGAGCTTTGTGTTGAACTATAACATGCAAGGGATGAACAAGTCAGTCTCCGAGCTGTTCGCGATGCTGAAAGTCGCTGAGTCAGACATCCAGAAGGAGCATCAAGTGTTGATGGTGAATAAAACCACTAATTTCAAGAAAGGCAAGGGAAAGAAGGGAAACTTCAAGAAAGGTCGCAAAGCAGTTGCTCCTCCCGTGAAGAAACCCAAGGCTGGACCCAAGCCGTAGACTGAGTGCTTCTATTGCAAGGGAACTGGCCACTGGAAGCGAAACTGCCCCAAGTATCTGGCCGACAAGAAGGGGGCAAACGTCAACAAAGGTATATATGATATACATGTTATTGATGTGTACCTTACCAACTCTTGTTGTAGTGCCTGGGTATTTGATACCGGTTCGGTTGCTCACATTTGCAACTCAAAGCAGGAACTACGGAATAGACAGGGGCTGGCGAAGGACAAAGTGACGATGCGCGTGGGAAATGGTTCCAAGGTTGATGTGATCGCCGTCGGCACGCTCGCTCTTCGATTACTATCGGGATTAGTGATGAACCTGAATAATTGTTATTTAGTGCCTGCATTGAGCATGAACATTATATCTGGATCTTGTTTAATGCGAGACGGTTACTCATTTAAATTAGTGAATAATGGTTGTTCTATTTATATGGGTAATATCTTTTATGGTCATGCACCCATTGTGAGGGGTTTATTCTTATTGAATCTCGATAGTGATGATACACATGTTCATAACATTGATGCCAAAAGATGTAGAGTTGATAATGATAGTACCACTTTCTTGTGGCACTGCCACTTAGGTCATATTGGTGTAAAGCGCATGAAGAAACTCCATGTTGATGGACTTTTGGAGTCACTTGATTTTGAATCACTTGACACATGCGAACCATGCCTCATGGGCAAGATGACTAAGACCCCGTTTTCCGGTACAGTGGAACGGGCAAGTGACTTGTTGGAAATCATACATACTGATGTGTGAGGTCCGATGAGCGTTTACGCGCGCGGTGGATATCGTTACTTTCTCGCCTTCACCGATGACTTGAGTAGATATGGGTATATTTACTTGATGAAGCATAAGTCTGAAACGTTTGAAAAGTTCAAGCAATTTCAGAGTGAAGTTGAGAATCATCGTAACAAGAAGATTAAATTCCTACGATCCGATCGAGGGGGAGAATATGTGAGTTATGAGTTTGGCAATCACTTAAGACAATGTGGAATCGTTTCACAGTTGACGCCACCTAGAACACCACAGCATAATGGTGTGTCCGAACGTCGTAATCGTACCTTATTGGATATGGTGCGTTCTATGATGTCTCTTGCCGATCTGTCACTATCATTTTGGGGTTATGCGTTAGAGACAGCTGCATTCACTTTAAATAGGGCGCCATCTAAGTCCGTGGAGACGACACCGTATGAACTGTGGTTTGGCAAGAAACCTAAGTTGTCGTTTCTTAAGGTTTGGGGCTGCGATGCTTATGTCAAAAGGCTTCAGCAAGAAAAGCTCGAACCCAAAGCGGACAAATGCGTCTTCATAGGATACCCAGAATAGACGGTTGGGTATACCTTCTATCTTAGATCCGAAGGCAAAGTGTTTGTCACTAAGAACGGGTCCTTTCTCGAGAAAGAGTTTCTCTCGAAAGAATTGAGTGGGAGGAAGATAGAACTTGATGAGGTTGTTGAACCTTTACTTCAATCAGACAGTAGCGCAGCACAGAAAGATGTTTTTGTGGCACCTACATCAGTTGAAGAGGAAGCTAATGATGATGATCATGAAGCTTCTGATCAAGTTACTATCGAACCTCATAGGTCGACAAGGGTACGTACAGCTCCTGAGTGGTACGGTAACCCTGTCTTAGAGGTCATGTTGTTGGACAACGGTGAACCTACGAGCTATGGAGAAGCGATGGTGGGCCCGGATTCCGACAAATGGTTAGAGGCCATGAAATCCGAGATGGGATCCATGTATGAAAACAATGTATGGACTTTGGAAGTATTACCTGAAGGGCGAAAGGCCATTCAGAATAAATGGATCTTCAAGAAGAAGACGGACGTGGACGGTCATGTCACCGTCTATAAAGCTCGACTTGTGGCAAAGGGGTTTTCACAAGTTCAAGGAGTTGACTACGATGAGACTTTCTCACCCGTAGCGATGCTTAAGTCTGTCAGAATCATGTTAGCAATGGCTGCATTTTTCGATTATGAAATCTGGTAGATGGATGTTGAAACAGCATTCCTTAACGGTTTCCTTAAGGAAGAGTTGTATATGATGCAACCGGAAGGTTTTGTTGATCCACAGAATGCTGACAAAGTGTGCAAACTCCAGCGATTCATTTATGGACTGGTGCAAGCATCTCGGAGTTGTAATATTCGCTTTGATGAGGAGATCAAAGCGTTTGGGTTTATACAAGTTTTTGCAGAATCTTGTATTTACAAGAAAGTGAGTGGGAGCTCTATAGTGTTTCTAATATTATATGTGGATGACATATTGCTGATTGGAAACAATATAGATCTTTTGGAAACCATGAAGGAATATTTGAACAAGAGTTTTTCAACGAAGGACCTAGGAGAAGCTGCTTTCATATTGGGCATCAAGATCTATAGAGATAGATCGAGACGCTTAATAGGACTTTCACAAAGCACATATCTTGATAAGATTTTGAAGAAGTTCAAAATGGATCAGTCCAAGAAAGGGTTCTTGCCTGTTTTGCAAGGTGTGAAGTTGAGTCAGACTCAATGCCTAGCGACTACAGAGGATAGAGAAAAGATGAGTGTCATCCCCTATGCTTCTGCCATAGGCTCTATCATGTATGCGATGATGTGCACAAGACCGGATGTCAGCCTTGCCATAAGTATGGCCGGAAGGTTTCAATCTAATCCAGGAATGGATCACTGGACAGCGGTGAAGAATATCCTTAAGTACCTGAAAAGGACTAAGGAAATGTTTCTCATTTATGGAGGTGATCAAGAGCTCGTCGTAAAGGGTTACGTCGATGCAAGCTTTGACACTGATCCGGATGAATCTAAGTCTCAAACCGGATACGTATATATTCTAAATGGGGGACCGGTAAGCTGGTGCAGTTCCAAGCAAAGCGTGGTAGCTGATTCTACATGCGAAGCGGAGTACATAGCTGCCTCGGAGGCAGCAAAGGAAGGTGTCTGGATGAAGCAGTTCATGACAGATCTTGGAGTTGTGCCTAGTGCACTGGACCCAATGACTCTACTCTGTGACAACACTGGTGCCATTGCTCTGGCCAAGGAACCAAGGTTTCACAAGAGAACCAGACATATAAAGCAACGCTTCAATTCCATCCGTGACTGGGTCAAGGAGGAGGACATAAACATTTGCAAAGTATATACGGATCTGAATTTTGCAGATCCGTTGACTAAACCTCTTCCACGGGCCAAACATGATCAACACCAGAACTCTATGGGTGTTAGGTTCATTACCATGTAATACTAGATTATTGACTCTAGTGCTAGTGGGAGACTGTTGGAAATATGCCCTAGAGGCAATAATAAAGTGGTTATTATTATATTTCCTTGTTCATGATAATCGTTTATAATCTATGCTATAATTGTATTGACTGGAAACTCAAATACATGTGTGGATACATAGACAACAACATGTCCCTAGTAAGCCTCTACCGGACTAGCTCGTTGATCAAAGATGCCTATGGTTTCCTAGCCATAGACATGAGTTGTCATTTGAAAACGGGATCACATCATTAGGAGAATGATGTGATGGACAAGACCCAAACTATGAACGTAGCATATGATCGTGTCAAGTTTATTGCTATCGTTTTCTGCATGTCAAGTATATGTTCCTATGACCATGAGATCATGCAACTCACTGACACCGGAGGAATACCTTGTGTGTACCAAACGTCGCAACGTAACTAGGTGACTATAAAGGTGCTCTACAGGTATCTCCAAGGGTGTCTGTTGAGTTGGCATGGATCAAGACTGGGATTTGTCACTCCGTGTGATGGAGAGGTATCTCAGGGCCCACTCGGTAATACAGCATCACAATAAGCTTGCAAGCAATATGACTAAAGAGTTAGCCACGGGATCTTGTATTACGGAACGAGTAAAGAGACTTGCGGGTAATGAGATAGAACTAGGTATGGAGATATCGACGATCGAATCTCGGGCAAGTAACATACCGATAGACAAAGGGAACTGCATACGGGATTAGCTGAATCCTTGGCATCGAGGTTCGACCGATAAGATCTTCGTAGAATGTGTAGGAACCAATATGGGCATCCAGGTCCCGCTATTGGTTATTGACCGTAGAGGTATCTTGGTCATGTCTGCATAGTTCTCGAACCCGCAGGGTCTACACACTTAACTTTTGGTGACGATATAAGTATAGTTGAGTTGTTATGGTGGTTACCGAAGGTTGTTCGGAGTCCCGAATGAGATCCCGAACATGCCGAGGAACTCCGGAAGAGTCCAGAGGTGAAGATTGATATATTGGACGAAGGGTATTGGAGTCCGGAAGTGCTCCGGGGGTACCGGGTGATGACCAGCATGACCGAAAGGGGTTTCGGGGGCTCCGGCAAGTGTTGGGGGGCCTCATGGGCCAAAGGGGAGGGGGCAAACCAGCCCACTAAGGGGCTGTGCGCCCCCCTCACAGAGGTGGGGCGCCCCCTCTAGGGTTCCCTCCACCTGGCTTGGGGGGCAAGCCACCCTAGGGTTTCCCTAGGGGGCGCCCCCATCTGCCTTGGCCGCCGCCCCCTAGATGGGATCTAGGGGCGCCCCCTCCTCCTCCCTTCCCCCTATATATAGAGAGGTGGAGAGAGGGCAGCCGCACCCATACAGATCTATTCGTGCCACGGCGCTGTCCCTCCTCTCCCTCATAGCCATTTTCTTCTCCGTAGTGCTTAGCAAAGCTCTGCCGAGATTTCTCCACCACCACCGCCACCACGCCATCGTGCTGCCGGAGGACTCGAGCTACTACTTCACCATCGCTCACTGGATCGAGGAGCTGAAGGCGTCATCAAGCTGTACGTGTTGAACGCGGAGGTGTCGTCCGTTCGGTGCTAGATCGAGAGTTCACGGGACGGATCGTGATTGGATCGCGAAGACATTCGACTACATCAACCACATTTCTTAACGCTTCCGCTTAGCGATCTACAAGGGTATGTAGATGCAACCTCTCCTCTCGTAGATGTTCATCTCCTAGATTGGTCTTGGTGAACGTAGGAAATTTTTTGTTTCCCATGCAACGTTCCCCAACAAAAATGCCTATGCATAGGAAGTATGTTAGACTCAAATATGTTTGTTACATGCTATATGATGCTTCAATTCTTATCTTTTATGTGAGCATCGTTTAAATCTCAAGCATATCTTAATGGCTATAAAGAAAGAGCTTGTTGGGAGACAACCAAATAGTTATTTTTATTTTTATATTCTATTTCTTGAATCGACACAATTATTGCTACTGTTATGATTGTGTTTTTATGTTTTAATTAGTGTTTGTGCCAAGTAAAGCCTTTGGGATGATTTGGTTGATAGTTGACTTAATTCTGTAAAAAAAAAAAATCTCTCATTCCAAGAATTTCTAAAAATCACTGGAACGTGCTTTTGATCTGAATTTTTTACACATGATTCATATACAAATTGCCCACATTGTCCTAAATTTACAGAATTTCTGGAGTTACAGAAGTATGATTCTCATTCAGATCGTTACAGACTGTTCTGTTTTAGACAAATTCTGTTTTTGTTGCATAGTTTGCTTGTTTTAATGATGTTGTGGATTATATCAGGGGGTATAAGTCATGGAGAAGTTAGAATACAGTAGGTATTATGCAACAATAAAATATGACTGGGTTTATAACAGTGCCAAAATTTTATGATTTGTCTATTATACAAACGGATCTCACGTGGTTTCTGTTGAGTTTTGTGTGCCGAAGTTTTCAAGTTTTGGGTGAGATCACGAAGGATCAAGGCGTAAAGACCCTAAGCTTGGGGATGCCCAAGGCACCCCAAGGTAATATTCAAGGAAGACCTAAGCATAACTAAAACGAATTAAGAACTAAGAACATCTCAGTGGTCTTCTCCCCTTGGCTTCTCTCCGACATTATATGGGCCTTGATATTACTTTGTCGAGGTCTTGCCATGGTTTCAGTACCACTATTGTTCATCCATTTACCGCCGGCCACAACTTTCTTCAACAATTTTTGTGACTCTCCATCGACCACCACAACCTCTTCTTCCAAGTCGGATGGCCTCCTCCAGGCTGCAAAGCTGGATTGATGAGAATTTTGAATGGAACTACTTATAGTGACAAAGACATCATCAATGCTCAAAAAGTCCACAGCTTGCGTTGTATCCGGGGAAGATGTGACCTCAGAAGACCCATTCATGATCCAGTTGTCCTTGTGAGCACCCATGTCTAGTGTCTCGTCAAAGCTATGGAACTCATCCATCTCCTTTGTGACGTGCTCAACCTCCCCCGGCTCAGAGGTGACCCCGTCAATGGCGTAGTGATTGAGATATTCGAGCATGACATTGGTATCTCCGGTTTCGATTGTTGTTGATACCCCAGAGCTCGACTCCTCCACTAAGGATGCTTCTAAGTGTCGCTGCCAGAAAGATGTGCCGATCTGGTTCACCATGTCTGGGTCCTCGAGAACCTAGTATATACATAACATTTTGTTACTACCACTTCATTCATACAGATCGATGCAAGGGTGGGGCGTATTTGTCCTACAACTAACGTTGATGCTTGCCTTAACTTCGTGCAGAGAACAAAACATAATAATAGTCATAATAAATGACAAAAAATAATTTTTAGGGCTTAATAAATTACTATGAATATCCAATATTTTTATAGTCATACCAAATATCTTCCAAACTCGATCCACGCTAATCATGTTAAACCCCCCCCCCCCCTCCCCACACGCGCACACACACAGAGCAAACACAGTTTCTATTCGAATTCATGTTTTAAAATATTTTAAATGTCTGAAAATGTGGAATGGATGTAATTGAGATATTTATATGCAATGTGTTTAAACATTCCAAATTTTGAATTTTTTGAATGTTACATATAGTTTTTTTTTTTTGATAAAGCCCCATGTGTACTAGTGTGGCTCATACACCCGTAACAGTAAACTACGGTTGCAAGAGACCACATAGTTGGTAGCCATGTAACTTTCCTGTGATCGAAAGCATAATTTGGAATGTGAAATAACGATGGGGCTTTGTTTCCCAAAAGGAACGGAAAATGAGGGTCACTACTTACCGAAAGGACATGTTTAGCCCTTAGGTGAGGTTTGGTGATAACGATGGATGATTAGGGGACTAATTATATTCATGAGTATGAAAAATACCTTTCTACTTTCTTACCCAAAGTAGAAAGGTATTTCCCGTATTGGCTGCATCTATATAAGCATACATGGCATCAATTTATAAGTACGAGAACTACGAAAAGCAATAAGATAAAAACACTATGCGTGTGGGTAACTTTTCGCCAAAAAAGAGTTAATGCAAAATTTAAGTGAAATCATGTGCACTCACCGGGTTAGATACTCCGAGCTCAAGCACATCACCCATGAAGGGAATGCAAACGACTGTCTGAAAAAACATATGACCCAACAATTGAGATGAGTTATCCTCATGGTACACATGCATATATAGTAATTGAATCATAAAGTGGTGTGCTGACCTGAAGAGACGTGGTCTGATTTAACCGTCCGGTATGGTCGGCAAACATCGTGACGTTAATTAATGACCAAAAGATGTATACATAGTGTGAGATAATAAGTAGGAGTAAGATATATATACCTTTGCTAAGAGCGCACGCTGAAAAGTTTTGGTGTCCGCGTGCTGAGCGTTGCACAACCAAACATGTTGATTGCTGGCAAGGCATTTGCCTGGCAACCTGACAGCAAATACATATTAATTTACACCGAGAACAAACACTTCTGTAAGTACGTTTCACCTTCACTCTACAGTCTATGGTAACCTCTCATACATAAAGAGATAAGAGTGAGAGACTGAGTGGTTAGCTACCCAGGAGCGTAGCAGATTAGCTACAACATACTCCCTTCGTACGTACACTACACTAATATAAAAAACGCTCCTATATTATGGGACAAAGAAAGTAGTTCTAACTTTCTAAGGAGGTGCGTACGACCCTTGGCCAGGCTGGAAGATGTAAGTCATGCTTAGCGTGTAGTACCATTCGTCGTCAGTGAGATCCTCTGGCGATAGCGATGCGGCCGGACGCCTCACCTGGTGGTTGGAGTCACCGGACAAGAGCGAGAGGTAGAGCTCCCTCAGTTGCACGCTTCTCTGCAGGACACGCTCGTTGGTGATCTTTCTGGTATTTATTTGGCCGTTATAGAACCCGTCCTTCCACGTCAGAACTCTACAATACAAACCGAGACGGACCGGACTATGAAAAGTAGTACAAACCTCCTGATTTTGCTTCAGAAAAAATTGTGTATATTCATCCCTGAGTATGTAGCGTATCTAGGCAAATTTAAAACAAGTAATATGATTTGGAGGGAGTAGTGTACCCAGCTGGGCACACGCTGGTGGAAGTACACCAGAATATGGCATAAGTCCAGCTGATGCTCCTCACAGCAGCAGCGAGTTGGTAGGTGAATCGCATCCCCGGCGGCAGTTTCTGGCCCGGAGGAGCTGATGGCGCCATTAATTCCACACTCGTAGCTACCTATTTCCTGCATACAGATGCATTGCATGCACAATGAACTTACACAAAAGTTGAAGCTAGATCGAGCAAACAAAATAACCTAGAAACAAGGAACAAATAAAGTAAGCGAGAGCTCGAAATTAACCGAGAGCCAAGAATGGGGGAAATGACCTGCTTTCCAACTAAGACATAGCTAAAGCTTACTTGGGCTGCGTGCAGACTAAGAAGAGCTAGGTAGGTGGCAGCAACCGCACGTTGCACATGCTACACCATTCACAGCCTGCCTTTGGAGAGGGTGATGGAGCTGCTATTTATATATGTTTGCAAATGGGCCAAGTGTCAGAGACGCTGGTCATTAAGCGTTGCCAGTGACTTTAGTCCTACCTCGGATATGGGAGGGGCTAGGACCACCTTATAAGGAGAAGTGCCATATTTTCTTCAGGCTAGTCTTTTGGGATGTGGTGGGCTCTTTGCTTGTAGTGGTGTGTCCGATGCGCACCAGAAACGTCCGAACATATTCCGAAGGTTGGGAGCTAGGCCTGGGACGCTAACAATTGGTATCAGAGCTGGGCCCCAGTCCGCCCTGTTTAGGGGGATGGGGTGTCAGAGACGCTGGCCATTGGGCGTTGCCAGTGACTTTAGTCCCACCTCGGATATGGGAGGGGGTTAGGACCACCTTATAAGGAGGAGTGCCACACTCCCTTCAAGCTAGTCTTTTGGGATGTGGAGGACCCTTTTCTTGTAGTGGTGTGTCCGATGCGCACCGGAAACGTCCGAACATATGCCGGAGGTTGGGAGCTGGGCCTGGGACGCTAACACGAAGAATCCAAGCCATGCTATCTCGGAGCAGGCGAGCAATATGATAAGAGTAGGGACTAGCTAGGGACACGACAGCAAGGAAAAGAGTGATACCGTCGTCGAAGCTAGCAAGCAAAACCAAAGTTGGAAACCCCACAAATAGAAAAATATCAAAGTTGAAAACACCCTAAGAAAACAAATAATTGCACAGCTGAAAACGAACGATTTGTACCATCGCTAATAAATGCGTGTGCGGTCATCAGTCATGAAAGAGAACGTGATGGGAGCAATGCAAACGGCCTAGTTTTCTTCTTTCTTGAAATATAAACCAAACAAGAGACTGTAGCGACGTGAACCTCTGAGAATCATAGTCGTGTGCTTGTAACTTGCGTAGTTTTTGTTCTCTTAAACTAGTAAAGTGGCCCGCCCGATGTGCGGGCTAGAATTTTATAAAGTTTTATCAGGAGAATACATTTTTTGTGTTATTTAATGAAAATTTGAACCAAACGTGATCAAATTCACAAATATGACCCTCTTGCAATTATAGTTCTTTCATACGTATGTTTGGTTTTCTCATTGATATATAAATATACATATTATGCAATAATCATGTGCCTGCTTGTTATGGATACTATAGTAACTTTTCATAATCATTCGTATTGTGCAATTCATATTTTTAGCATTTTTTATATGTATAGTGTAAGATTGCCATATTAACCCGTTAGTTGTAGATCTGTGTATACCTATAATATTCGTCAATCATGTTTGGCCTAAATTTGGTATATGAAGCAAAAGGGCATTTATATACTATATATCCATTAAAATGGTTCATGATAGTTTTTCCTTTATTTCATAGACATTGATTGCGTTAAGTTAAAAGACATAGTAAACCAGAAGAGTGGTGGCTCATCTTCTCAACGAAGCAAAGTTCCCTCTAACCATTATCCACACTATCAACACATATTGTGGTTTTAGGGGTCGCACCAACATGAACCTTAATTTTCTCCTTTCTTGAATCTTCTTGTCTTCTCGGAGCTCCTAGCCATAGAAAAGGCTGAGCCAGCTTGGATCTAGTGCATCTGAGGATCGCCCCCAAGCTCCCTTTGATTTCCTACTTCGTGGTCCTCACCTGCCAGCACCAGGTGGGTTGGACGACGCTTGGTTTGGCTCCCCCGTGCCTCATAACGTGACACGAAATATCATATTAATGTGTAATAGACACAACATTTAAATCATCTTGTTAGTCTCATTGCTAGTCGATAGCACCATGTTTGGTGAATGTCATATCATATATGTACACAAAACTAAATTTGCATCAAAATGTGAGGACCCATATGTAACTTGTACCCATCAATATATGAATCCGAGTAGAACATTGGTTCATACACATGTTGTCTGGTCAGTAGTATGATATTTTATATTACTTTGCAAACTCGAAGTTAAAACGTGAGCAGTTTGGTCATTTAAAAAATTCGACTGTGAACCAAATGTTTATGTGATCTATAGTGGAGATCAAAATGCAGATCAACAAACTATTGATAATAGTAAGTTAGTACAAAAATTGAGTTGAATAGCTTATACATGAGGTGTAAAATTATAAATACATGTTGTGATCCATTAATTATAATAATACCTAGAAATAATTGTGTTTGAGAGTTTTGATATGTTAATACTCCCTCTGTCTCAAAATAAGTGTCTCAACTTTGTACTAGCTCTAGTACAAATTTGTACTAAGCTCAAGACACTTATTTTAGGACGGAGGGAGTATTAGCCTGGCACTATTTGGTGTTTCAAAACAATATATTTTTGAAAGCATTTGAGTTGATTATTTTTGCATGGCACAAAATTTAAGTGAAATTTTAAATGTGCACATGATACACTCCTGGGAATTCAAACGCCAACCCTTTGTTGTAACCTTTCACAACTTGTGACTTGAAAGGTAGCTTTGTGCATTAACTTGTCAGAAAGGACCAACTATATGCTTTATTCTGGTTATGATAATAGTACTACGTGTCTTTTATTTCATGCCAAAAATTAAAAATGTTATTGATTTATCCAAACAACATTAATTGTGAGAAGATCGACTGATGAACCCAAATATTGAATTTGTATTTCCTGTTAGAAGCATACTCTGTAGCTATTCAGAAAGAACACAATTTAGAATTGATAGGTATCAACATTATAAGGGACTGGTATTTTTACAACTTTATTTTATTGTGGTCTTATATAAAACAACTCAATAGCCTTCTCCAAATTAAGAAGTTTAGAAAGTAATTTTTATTTGGGCTTCCATTAATAGATGTGCAAATGGTAACAACCAAATTGCCACAGATAAAAGTGGCACTTGTAGGATAATTCAGGAAGTTAGTTGTTTCGAACCTTATATTTAAAGATGTTAGATCTACATATTAAATTGTACCTATAGTACATGTAACATTACAGCCATTCCACTTATACCACCATTTGGTATTTCTATGGGAAAATATCTAAAACTTGTACTGTGAAAACAAATTCATATAAGCTTGAATAGTTTGGACGGACATGTGTTAATTTGGTGATATTTTTCAAGGGAGACGTAGGATGAAACTATTATTCTACATTACATATAAAAGACAATTGTGCAAGGTGTCATACTAATATTTGCAAGTCACTGGGAGTCAAAAATAGCTAGTACAGCTAACACACACACACACACAAAAGCTAGTACAGATGATGAACTTCTGTGACCATTTTAACAATGCCACTGGGCATCAAACTTCCTAAGTGCATGGAAACAATATTACAATCCTTCTTACCGTATATCTGTTAAGGAGTTTCTATAATATGCATGCACATTTTGTAGACAATATTTGTCGGTTATGAAATTATACAATTAGTTTAGTATTTATATCCTAGAAACTGGCAGGTACACTGGTTGTGTATTGTAATTATTGAGGTGTTACAATTGTAGCATTAAAGGGCCTGGCCAGGAAGATAAGTTGTATAAAATCGGTCATCCGTGTATGTGAGAAGTTGGTCATACATCAGCATCCATTGATTTATGCTATCAAGAATTAAGATTCATCCAACAATGCATCCAATAAAATATAATTAAAAAGTGTAGGGGGGAATTAACTTATGAGATCAAATAGCATTAAGATGAGTTAGGCATTGTCAATACCTTCTTTTGAAAACTCGCACAACTTTGATGGCTTGACAGTTGACACTAATTAAGGGGCATATGAAGCCTGCATGTGCATAAGAAGCATCATTTTATTGTAATCCCATTGACTTGAAAAACCATCTGGAAAAAAGGAAGGATACCTTCTGCACAGTTATAGCTGCACCGCATCCTTGCTCGACTTTGTTTGCTCAATGGGAAAATCCATAGTGTACCCGCAAACAAAAAATCCATAGTGGTACTACCGGTTCAAGAGAAGTCCAGACTCGCTAGTACACATCAGGCGGTAATGTGTCACTGGGCCCCACATCGAGCTGGATATCCAGTTGCATGGCCAGTCTTAGTGGGCCATGGTTTCACCGTTATGACTGTGTGAATGTCAATAGGGCAAGGGAAGTAATTTTGTTATGCCGCAACGATCCGAATGCGAGAAAAGTCGGCGTTTCTACATTCTGTTTATCAAATGTATCTGCTCATATGTTCCCCAAGCAGCGGGGTTCCACTCTTTAAGAAACGATGTAACAAATAACAAACTGTCTAAATAGTCGAAATTTAGTATATTGTAGCCCCGATGAAAACAAACCTGATTTTTTATAAGTCTCAAGTGCAGTGCCCAACAGTCAAGCGTATATGAGGACAAAAGGATGAGTGACGCCTGGAGCTTGGACGTGCTTTCTATCTAGCCTCTTGGCATCTGTACACCATACAAATAAAAAACAGAAACAATCGAAGAAACATGCATATGGACCAGTTCCTAGCTAGTCGGTTGTGTACATGCTTTCATCTTGCATCCATAGGAGTGCCAAGGAGGAGCAGGATCGGGATCTCGTGGCATCTTGGGAGCCTAACCGAGGATCGGATGGTGATGTACTCCGGCTAAACAATTCAGCGTAGGTGAACCTGTGATGCAAGTACTTAGGCATTGCATTATCAAACTCTTTCATGCGACCTGTGCTCTTAATTAATGAATTAAATAATTGTCCGGCAGCTCCACTTATGTGAGAATTTGGAAAAGAAGTGAGCATCTACCACACTTACGGGTTTGCCTCTGTACATCGCCTCCGCCGACGTGATTATACTTTTGAGTGCAAGAAAAAAAAATTGGATCTGCCAAGAAAACAATATAAAATTTATCAAAAAAAAGAAAACAATATATATGCTATACCCATGAGTTGTTGATCATCGCTTAACTATAATTGCAAAAGATTTCATCTGAATGTTTTCTCTAGTGAAAACAAATTGTAACAATTAATATGTGACACATGCAAAAACACGAACAGGTAATCCTTTGGATTTTTTCTTAGCCGCAACAGTATAATAATCTTTGTTTGGATTGCTATAGACTCAATTGTACCTTGTCGATTAGACTAAATGAAAAGTACTCATTTTTGTCTTGTTTGACTCTTCTCGTATTTGCACTGTTGGGGTAAGTAAAAAACTTGAAGTTAACAATTCATCAGACACTTAGAGTGTGTTGCGAAATAGAAAGAAATAACTTGAATTCAAACTGGCAGAAGAAAGGACCTGATCGGGGGGACGGCATAGGCATTCTTCACTTTTTTTTTAGAAAAGGAGGAGGACCCCTGGCCTCTGTATCTGGACGATGCATGCAGTCACTTTATTAATTATTCACACAAGACCTTACAAAGTCATACAACAGTAAGACTAAAACCACCGTCTAGGCAACATCTGTCGCTACTCATATCCAGTTGATGAAGGGATGCTGATAGTCTGGGTCTAATACCAAACAGACCTCGCAGCCAAACCTAACATCTAAGACCTGAGGTCCCAACCAGGACACCTGCCGGGTATGGGGCACCCACCAGTCCGGCACACTCCTCAACCAGGACGCCTGCCGTATGAGGCCGCCGCAGCCACCTGCCATCAATCCATCTTCAGTGTTGTACTGCTGCATCTACTTTGCCCGGTGGTCTCGCTGCCGTCGACGCCACCATGGCGCTAGACAGCTCCACCGCCCTGCGCTCGTCCATCCCGCCGCATCCGTCGTCGATATGCAGCTGCACCATGCCGCCAGAACTCGTCGTCATCGACGCGGTAGATACAACGCCGCACCACCTGGCAACCTCCACACCGTCGCCACTGCTGGAGGTACTCGGAGCCCACCATCCACAGCATCTCTCCCCCGAACAGCAGGTCCTCCCAAGACGGCGCCTCCATGGAGGATACGACGCGCAAGACGCCGCTGCCGCCCAATCCAGACTGAATTTTGGACTTTCGTCCAGGAGGGGTTCGGAGGTGGATAGGAGAGACCTCGGCTTCGCCTCCACGGAGGGTAACGGCGTCGAGTGACGTCGCCGATGCCGGGCCGGCCTAGCCGACCAAAGTTTCCTCCGGTCCCCATCCTATGCCACCAAACCTCCGTCTGCTCCGGATCCAGCAACGAGCCATGATCCAAAACCTGCGAAAGATGCAAGAGCCATGGGGCTCGACCCACCAGAAAGGAGGATCGAGAAGAACCCATTGTAGATCTCCAGACGCCGAAACCAGCGGTGCGACGTGGCCAGTGACGACCATCACCACCCCGCGGCATTCTTCGCTTGACAGAGTACCACAACAGCTGGCCGAGCTGGTCGTCGTCAAAGTCGCCGATGGACATGCTCAGGTCCGTCCGCCTGCAGGGCATTTATGTCGTGCGTGTCTGTTCATGTAGTTAGTCATATGCTTGCAAGCCATGGTCTGACACAGCCCCGATGACTGCGTCTTCTTCCTCTTACAATTTTCCTCCACTCTTCCTTAGCAATTGGCTATCTCTAACCAATCCTAAGGGCCTACGGTAAGAGACCATGCAAGCTCAAAAAAACATTATTACTAATCTCAGCGACATCATTGCCGAGACTAACTTGACTGAATCACACATACCAAGGACTCTTTATGCAATGAATAATGGGAAACGTTTCTGGCCGGACGCGCACCGCTCACCACTCGCACACACTGCGCTGTTGCCTTCTTTTTTTATTCCCTGCACGAACCGCCTGCTCCCCTTCCTTATCTTCTTCCACGCGAGCACAGCCACTAGTTATCCCCTCGTTTTCCCCATCTTTCCTCATGCGCCGCTTCATTTTTCCCCCAAGCTCGCCCGATCTCGCCATGGCTGCCAATATTTTTGCTGTTGCGCAAGAAAGCACCCACCAGAGGGGCGTCGCCGTTAGGGGCTGTCGGTGCTAGCACCAATCGAGGGTTGCCGCTGCGATGCCGTCCCGTCGTTGTTGCGGAGCCAAGAACGGTGGCGCGGTGCCCCGGGGCAGCCATTGCTGCGAGCCAAGCACAAGAGCTGCGACAACCATGGAGGGAATGTTGGATGCGTGTTGCAACCGGCCGACATAGGAGCTAGGACCAGCAAGGCGAGAAGTTGCAAGCACTTTCAACCGGTGCTGGAACCAGACGGCCCATCATACGGCGGGAGATCATTTTTACTGGAACCGGCGACATTTTTTGCTGGAACAGGTAAGATTTTTTGCTAGCACTGTCGAGATATTTTGTTGCGATCGGCGGAGACGACACATTTTTGCTGGAACTATATTAATTTTTGCTGGAACCAATGGATGATTTTGCTACGGCGGTGGCGGTGACGTCTGGAGCTTTTTGTTGCTTGAGATTTTTTTCTACGACTGGGCGGCGCCGACGCATTTTTGCTGGAACCGTATTGATTTTTGTTGGAACCGGCAAATGATTTTGCTGCAGCGGCGACTTCTGGAGTTTTTTGTTGCTTGAGATTTTTTGCTACGACTAGGCGGCGGCGACGCATTTTTGCTGGAACCGTATTAATTTTTTGCTGGAATCAGTGAAATTTTTTGCTTCAAGGGATTTACTAAGATTGCTAGTTGTTCAGGTCGTTTTGCTGGAAACTACTATTTTTTTGCTGGAACCCGTTTTTGGGTTTGCTGCAACTGACCACTGGAGTTCTTTTTTGGTTGAGATGTGTTTTTTCGCTCGAATCTGGTGGTGCAGGTTGACGGCGGCGGCGATCTAGAGGCGGCGGCGCCGTGCTATGGTGGGGAGCGCAAGTTGCTGGAACCAAAGTTTGATAGAGCTGCATCCAGCAGGTGGTGGTGCTGGAACGACGACGAGACGAGGAAGGCGTGTGACGACGGCGAATTGGAGCTGCGGAGAGAGCCGGCGAGCGGCAGAGATCCGGCGAGCGGCGAAGATCTGGCGGCTCAAGTCGCTCGTCCATGATGCTCGTGCCTGCTGTGCGTGCTCGCATGATTTGCAGGGAGGAAAGAAAGAAACGATGTGATAGGGACGAAAAGTGTTTTGAATCTGACGGTCAAAGGGACTTTAATCGGACGTATAGGGTGTGACCGGCCCGAATTTAGGCCGGCACACCGGCGCCTATTAGTCGCCATGAATAATGGCAAATTGCTGGAGGTATTAAACATGACCGATCTTGGTGGCCATCTATTGACCAGGTCTAGCAAGGACAGATGAGGAATCGAGGGCAAGGAGAGGACAAACATGGATTTTGCCTTGACCCACAGACAGTGGCGGACCTAGGAATACGGCAAGCCCCAGACCACCTTGGAGCATTGTAGCTACAGTGTTGCGATGTAGCTATATTCAGCGAAGGAAATCGTCACCACGCCCCCAGGCAGCAGCCCGTGCTGCCTGGGGCCTAAATCCGCCTCTGCCCACAGATTGGAAGGCCTCGCGCTTCTGCAAGATCAACGAAGGAAGCACGTGATCATGGCGCCCACAAATTGCCACATCCGGATGGCGCCCACAAATTTCCAATCGTTTTCCACAGATTGGAAAACGATTGCTTTCATCCGGATGATAACTCGCGCGCGTCCGCCGCCTTCCCTTCCAACCACGTGTCCAGGTCGAGGCCCACGGTTGTTTCCTTCCACTTTCCTAAGCGCGTGTTGGCCTTTGAGACGGGCTCGCGTGTTTCTCCCTCTGTGCCCACTCACTGCATGGCTGCATGCCCCTGACGAGTAGCACCACTAGTACTATTTTGTTTAATACTCACTCCGTCCCAAAATAAGTGACTCGACTTTATACTAACTTTGTATTTGAAACGGAGGGAGTATATGGTTAAATTGCTGCCATGCACCAGTCGTAGCTAGTACTCCCCTCGTCGCAAAATAAGTGTTTCAAACTTAGTACAACTTTGTACTAAAGTTAGTACAAAGTTAAGACATTTATTTTGGGACGGAGGGAGTACTAGCTAATTAATGTCCTCAACAAGACACTACGGCTCTTGCGTTCGCGACATTGGTCAGTTGGTACAAATAGTTCTGCACGCTGAATGGTTGTTGTTAGTTTTTCTTTTTTCTTTTTGGGGGCATGTTAGTTTTGATTTGGTACTATGAAGCTCATGGAGTAAAGGTTGCTTTGGATGCAGCGTCCTTGAAGCCGCTGCTTTGGCCTTCAAAGCATGCCATCGCAGCATCACCGGAGCAACCGGGCCCCCGTCGCTGCATTGCTGCTGCCGTCGAAACATGCCGTCACACCATCATCGAAGCTGACATGTCCGTTGTCACAACAGTGTCTCGTCCGTGAAACACGTCATTGCAATCATCGAGGTAACAGGGCATCCATCGTAGCATCACCGCGGTTGTTGAAGCACGACGTCGCAGCATCGCTATGACTGTACGAAGCACATCGCCACAACATCGTCGTGGCCGTCGAAGCACACCACTGGCACTTGAAAGCATGTCGTCGCCGCATCACTGGAGCAGCCGGGCCCCGTTGCTGCATCGCTGATGCCGTTAAAGCACGACGCCGCACCATCATCAAAGCTGACATGTCCGTGAAACACGTCATTGCTGCATCATCGAACTAGCCGAGCATTGGTCGTAGCATCGCCGCGGTTGTTGAAACACAACATCGCAAGATCTCCATGACTGTACGAAGCACGTCGTCGCAGTATCATCATGGTCGTCGAAGCACACCACGGAAACTCGAAGCATGTCGTCGCAGCATCATCGCGGCCATCGAAGCACATATGGGCATTCGAAGCATGTCGTCGCAGCACGCCTCGTAGCATCACCACGGCCATCGAAGCATGCTGTTGCGACATCGTCGTAGCCGTCGAAGCCCGCCACGAGTGTTCGAAGCATGTCATTTGTGCTAACGCCATGGCCGTCACTACACACCTCGTAGCACCGCCACAACGGTCGAAGCAAGCCATCGCAACATCCTCGAAGAAGTCGGGATGTCGTCGCAGCACACCACGACCGTTTGAAGCATGTCGTCGTGCCATCGCCGGGGCCGTCGCAGCACACATCATAGTATCGCGTAAACCGTTTGAAGCAGTCGGGTGTCGCAAAGACCGCAGTGACGCCCGTAGCAACCGGCCGACCCTCACAACATCATCGTCTTGGCTTACAGTGCATCGGCCCCCTTGTACACAGCAGCCAGTCCGCCGCTGGTCTTTGAAGCAGCTAATGCCGCTACAATGGCGGTTGTCCTTTCACTTTCCAAGCTGCACGCTGCTGCATGTCTTTTGCATGTCGGACATCCATGGTTCAAGGGCCTCCTCCATTGCTAATGCAAGGATGGTTCTGCCAACAACGGGCGATGCGGAGGGTGTCAAGTTGCAGCATGCAACGCCAAGGGGCTGCTGCGTTGGTGGCATGGGATGCATCATGCATGGCGTGCGAGCCGGGTCGGCTTCTTTGACGAGCTGAGTTACATATAGGCTAGCTACTATCAGCGGCACGTGAGGTGTGAGCGTATTTTTCTAGCTACTACCAGGACGGATGCCCACGTGAGGTGTGAACGCATTTTCTAACTACTGCAAACACGCGTCTGGGTGGAAAAACGATTCAAGGTCTTAATCCAACGATAAAAAACAGCCTAATCGAGCGGTGGGCGAGGCGGCTTACTTTTTCTTGGCATCAGCCGGGTGATTTGTAGCAGGCGCCACGAAGGAAGCACGTGATCATGGCGGAGAATCAGAAGAGGTCGGCGGCTGTCTGTGCATGGTTTCTGCAAGAGATAGGAAACCTAGGGGCAGCGGAAGGTATGTGTATGGAAAGAAGCAATGGAAGATTGAGTTAGTTATTAAACGTAACAAATCAGAGGATTTTTTTTTCTTTCTCAAAGCTAGATCCAGTCCCCTTTTTTTTCTGTATTTTTTTTCTTTCTCAAAGCTAGATCAAGTCTGTTAATTATTAAATTAAATTAAGTGGTCCACCAAATTAATGGCTAGATGTTTCTAATATTTGTGGGATTTTCTAGTCTATTTTCTTTTTTCTGGTGACCCATTAATTACTTTTTATATATAATAGATAGATTAAAGGGGGCCACTATGATCGGAGCACTGACCCCTTGCGTCCGTAGGACCAGCATTACACCGTTGGATCAGAGAGTTGATACTTCCTAGTGGACTAGCAAATATGCCATGTGTTACAACGAAGATAACAAATATTGCAGGCCTCTAGCCCAATAAGCATACCCCAAGACGCCCCACAAGAGCACGCTCTATTTCCACGCGGCACTGTCATCGCTTATTCTTTTTCCCACCCTCGCCAATGGTGTCCATGATGTTCACATGATCACAACGTGTCCAATCATGGTTAATCATAGGGAAGACAATGAGCTCGGCCACTGCTTGGCACACTTGTCATTGATCTTGCACCAGCTCAAGAGAATGCTTAAAATTTTAAAAACTAATCCTAACCTTGAGAATAAACTGAAAATTAACACACTACTTGAACTATGGATGCATTTGAAGTCCTAGAAAACTTTATTACCCCGTGTTCAATGACAATTGCGAGGTCCAGTCCAGTTCAAATTCCTGCCATTGTATCTGGTAAAGTTCAGTGTAATCCACACCCAACCTATGCAAACTACAACAAAGGACACAAAAGGAGACCATATAAACTATCCTGATAATATGAACAGAAATATCACTGAGTAAGCAAACGATTCCTAGAGAAGGTACTGTGTTTGTGTTTGTACATCACTGGAACAAAAAATGGACTAACTAATGAACTTGGAACACATTATCAAAATTGACTAACTAATGAACTTAGAACAGTTTATCAAGTATCTCGTGTTCTAAACAGAAGAACAAGCTGCATGTACATTTTGGTCTTGTGTTGACCTTATAGAGCCGAAGTACACATTGCACTATCTGGCGTTTTCACTTTTTCATCCGCTCTCTGGAGCTCGTACCCCCTCGCGTCGCCTCCCTAGGCGACGCCAGGGGACCCCCGATCCTAGCGCCGCCAGTCTCCTCTTGCCTCCTCTCCTGCCGCCGCTGCGGCCGGCGAGGTCCGCGGAGGCGGCGGGCCCGGCGCCAGACACGCTAGGGTGGGTGGTGCACTGCATGATCTCCCGGAGATTGCAAGGGGGCCTCTTGTGGTGGATCCACGAGCAGCAGGTAGGACAACGTCCCTAGCTTGTGCGGCGGCGGCCTGCGATCCATGCCATGATGTGCTTTCCCTACTACTAGCAGGGTGGACTCTATGTCTAGAGATGGGTGGTTGTTGAGGCCGCGGATCCGGCGTCCCATCCAGATCCGCCCCGGCATGGCCTTGTCCAACTGGCGGCGTGTGGACTGACCAGTGAGGGGCAGCTGGAGGCTCTCTGCCGGCATTCCGGCGGCAGCGTTTGTCTTCACGGTGAGGCTCCGTGCGGATCCAACCAGCTACGAGATCGGGGTGACGTGACTTCTAGAAAAATCGCGCGGACTGTGGTCATGGCGGACGATGGCGGCGTCTGTGATGTCGTTTTCCTCTCGAGGCATTGTCGTTGCAGGTTGCGGCACAATGCTCGGGATGTTCCGGGGAAACCTAGATCAGGGTCTTCTGGATCGGACGATGACGGTGTCTTCGGTACCATTCTCCCTCCCAGGGGGCATCATTTTGAAGTAGGAGCTGGCTAGAGGAAACAAGAGGAGGAGCGGTGTTACATCTACCGCAGGACCGACGGTGGGTCTCGGCGGCATGGCGCAGCGGAGTTTCGGCGATGGGCGCATGTGGATGGACACGTGCAGGAAGGTGACACTGTCTGGCGTCGTGCTGGCATTGACGGCGGTATAGTCTGGTAGGGTGAATGAGTTGATCGCTCCTGAAAATGGGACGATAGAAGATGGCGGCGGAAGCGAATTCGGAGTATACACATGCGGTGCGTGCTGCGGGTCGGCCAGACCGGGTGGTGCACTTGACCCGATGCGGGGTAGATGCGTGAGGCCACGTGATTAGATAGGGCGCGTTCATGCAGTTCGGGCACATTATCA
Source organism: Thinopyrum elongatum (assembly GCA_011799875.1). Lineage (NCBI taxonomy): Eukaryota > Viridiplantae > Streptophyta > Magnoliopsida > Poales > Poaceae > Thinopyrum > Thinopyrum elongatum. The sequence continues at coordinate 585,013,605 of CM022300.1, forward strand.
TGAGTGTAGGCGTTGCGACTTTGTTCGTTAGATAGGTGGCTTCAGGTTGATCCATGTATGCATGTTATCAAATTCTGTTGAATAATAATAAAGATAATTGCATGCATTTATGGATGCAGAGGCCGAGGCTAATCCTCCTTTTCGAAAAAAATCAGCTCTCTAGAGCACTTTGTTTTTTTGTAAGAAAATTAATGCACGTCATAGTCTAATTTCTATTATTATCGACAGAAATTCAAATTATTTTCTCGAGCCATATGAGGATCTTTATACTGGAGCTCTTTTTCTATTATTTCTTTCTACGTTGTCCTTAATAGCGGGTTGGTTACATCTACAACCCAAATGAAAACCAAGCCTTTCGTGGTTCAAAAACGCGGAATCTCGTCTCAATCATCATTTGTCAGGACTTTTCATGGTAAATTCTTTGGCTTGGGCAGGACATTTAGTTCATGTGTTATTCCCGCATCCAGGGGGTGTACGTTTGATGGAATAAACCTTACCAAAGTTTAAGTCCTAGACTCTCACGCTGGTGCTCGCATTTTTCTTTAATTTATTTCAGGCCTTCAGCGATGTGCGTTTAGTGGGAGAAGACATTCCCGTCGACTACGAAAGCGTTTGCGGCGACTTCGTCCATCTGAAGATGATGTGCCGACTCAGTGTTTCGAAGGTACTCATAGGAGTATACTCTGCATGCATACACTCATGGCATGAGTACAAGTGCGTATATATAAGCGTTTGTGTCTATGTTGTGTTAAAAAAAGATATGAGTGCACATATGCAAGCAGGCGAAGAAGCATTTGATTAACGAAACATTGGGACGTCTTTTTTCTACAATAGTTCCGTAGAACAAGCCGCTCACTATATTGAATATCAAATGCTTCCAGGAGCAACAATTCAAACATAAAATACGCTTCCAAGAGCACATTGTGATTTGTCAACATCGTAGCACCCGATGCGTATTAGCAAGACAAAATTTCAAGCATCCGTGTACCAATCTATGGTTGGATTGTTAGGAGGACAATGATATCCTCAGCCCACCAGGGTTAAAGTCATGTTGCTCGATTTTATCCTAGATTTATTTCAGAATTTTCAGCGATACGCGTTCAGTGGGAGGAGACGTTCCGTCGAGTACGAGGCGCCTACAATAACTTCATATTATTTCAACAAGATATGCCTTTCAAGCGTCTGATCAGATCATCTGTCATGTGGAATCTGACCATAATAGACAATGACAAAAGATGGACAAATTTTAACCTGGAGCGGCTCCACCACTGATACGTCTCCGTCGTATCTATAATTTTTGATTGTTTCATGTCAATATTATACAACTTTCACATATTTTTTGCAACATTTTATATGATTTATTGGACTATCCTATTGATCCAGTGCCCAGTGCCAGTTCCTGTTTTTTGCATGTTTTTTTTGTTTCGCGGAATATCCATATCAAACAAAGTCCAAATGCAATAAAGATTTACAGAGAATTATTTTGAAATATATGTGAATTTTGGGAGGTGGAATCAACGCAAACGGGGGCCCATAGCCACCACAAGACACCTAGGCGCGCCAGGCAGCCCAGGCGCGTGGTGGTGGGTTGTGCCCTCCTCGAACATCGGTTGGAGCTCTTCTTCGGGCACAAGGAAGCTTATATCCGAAAAAAATCGTGTTAAAATCTCAGCGCAATCGGAGTTACGGATCTCCGGGAATATAAGAAACGGTTTTCAGCCAGAAAACAGGAACGCGAAACAGAAGAGAACAAAGAGGGACATCCAATCTTGAACGGGCTCGCGCCCCTCCGCCGCCATGGAGGCCATGGACCAGAGGGAGAACTCTCCTCCCATCTAGGGGGGAGGCCAAGGAAGAATTAGAAGGAGGGGGCTCTCTCCCCTTCACTCCCGGTGGCGCCGAAGCGCCGCCGGCGCAATCATCGTGACGGCGATCTACTGCAACAACTTCGCCGCCGTCAACACCAACTCTCTCCCCCTCTATGCAGCGGTGTAACACCTCTCTTCCCCGTTGTAATCTCTACTTAAACATGGTACTCAACACTATATATTATTTCCCAATGATATGTGGTTATCATATGATGTTTGAGTAGATCCGTTTTGTCCTATGGGTTGATAGATGAACATGATTGGTTTGAGTTGTATATTTTATTTTGGTGCTGTCCTACGGTGCCCTCCGTGTCGCGCAAACGGAGGGATCCCCGCTGTAGGGTGTTGCAATACGTTAATGGTTCGCTTATGGTGGGTGGCGTGTGACAGAATACACAGACCCGAGTTTGGGGGTCATTGCGTGTGGGATAAAAAGGACTTGATACTTAATGCTATGGTTGGGTTTTACGACCTTAATGATCTTTAGTAGTTGCGGATCCTTGCTAGAGTTCCAATCATAAGTGCATATGATCCAAGTAGATAAATTATGTTAGCTCATGCCTCTCCTTCATATAAAATTGTAAGAATGATTACCGGTCTAGTTATCGATCACCTAGGGACAAATGACTTTCTTGTTGACAAAAGCTATCTACTTTTATTGTCTTGCATTTTACTCGTAGTTTTATTCTCGCAAAGTACTCGTAGCTTTATTCTTGCCAAATAGTTTTATACTTATTCTTGGTAAAGCAAACGTAAAGTGTGTGTAGAGTTGTATCGGTGGTCGATAGAACTTGAGGGAATATTTGTTCTGCCTTTAGCTCGTCGTTGGGTTCGACACTCTTATTTATCGAAAAAGGCTACAAACGATCCCCTACACTTGTGGCTTATCAAGACCTTTTTCTAGCGCCGTTGCTGGGGAGCAATATTGTGGGCTGAATATTCTCGTGTGTGCTTGTTTGCTTTATCACTAAGTAGCTTTTATTTCCTGTTCTAAGTTGTTCTTTATCAATATTTATGGATATGGAACACGGAACACCAAAAAAATTAGTTGTACTTGCTACTCATGGAGATGGGGAACCTCCTAAAACCCTCGATGATCGTTATCTGAAAAATATTAAACACTACTTCGATAATCCTAAGAAAACCCCATTCAACATGATAATGGGAGACACGTTGGATCAACGTGAATACTTTAGGGATTATTGCTTGACACAAAAAGGGAAACTATTATGGGATCAAATTGATATGTTGCATTGGTATGCTTGAAATTTATGCCAGAGATATGATTATACTTGTTGCTCTAGGATGAACGCTCCACACCTTCCCTTTTCATGCAAATTTAATGATAATGAAACCTTCGCTTCTTATGCTAATGGTATATATGATTACTATGATGTGGAACGAATAGAAGAATTTGTTACTTTTAAGGGTGCTTATGAAATTGAATCTATGTTTGAAAAGTATGAAGATTTTGATGATTCAGTTTATAGACCTGAAAATTTTGCTATACTTAAATATTGCTATGATAATTATAAATGCAATTACGATATTGATGTATTTATTGAGAATGTCTCCACTGTCCAAGAAGAGACTAATAGTTTGCAGGAGTATATGGAAGAAGAAATTGATGAAATTGTGAGCTCATTGGATGAAAAAGATGATGAGGAGAGCGAAGAACAAAAGGAGGAAGAGCGGATTAGCTACCCGTGCCCACCTTCTAATGAGAGTAACTCTTCAACTCATACATTGTTTAATTTCCCTTCATGCTTACCGAAGGATGAATGCTATGATAATTGCTATGATCCCATTGATTCATTTGAAATATCTCTTTTTGATGAACTTGATGCTCGCAATGCTTGTGGCCAAGATGCCAATATGAATTATGCTTATGGAGATGAACTTGCTATAGTTTCTTATATTAAGAATGAAATTGTTGCTATTGCACCCACGCATGGTAGTTCTATTATCTTTTTGAATTCTCTAAACTACACTATATCGGAGAAGTTTGTTCTTATTAAGGATTACATTGATGGGTTGCCTTTTACCGTTGCACATGATGATTTTGATGAACATAATATGCATGTGCTTGCTGCTCCTACTTATAATTATTATGAGAGAGGAACTATATCTCCACCTCTCTATGTTCCCAACATGATAAAATTGCAAGAAACTGCTTATGCTATATATTGGCCTTTACTTGATGTGCATGAATTGTTCTCGTATGACATGCCGATGCATAGGAAGAGAGCTAGACTTCGTCATTGCATGATATATGTTGCTTTGTGCTCACTACTAAATGCCAAATCATTATTAATTAAAATTGGTTTTGATATACCTTGGGATCCGGGTGGATCAATTAGTTGAGTTCTTTATGCCTAGCTTAATGGCTTTAAAGAAAGCGGTGCCAGGGAGACAACCCGAAAGTTTTAGAGAGTCATTTTATTCTGTTGTGTGCTTTTATAAAGTTTAAAAACAAAAAAATATAGAGGGGAACCGAAAAACTTTTTCAAAAAGAGAAGCGATTGAAAGGTGATGCATTGGAGAAGTGAGGGTCGACCTTGAACACTTGTGTTCATGCTCATGGAAACAATGTAAATTTTTCATGGAAGTTGCTCACAAAAATAATTATACCCTTGTACAAATCCATTGTATTATATAAAAATAATTGGCCAAGATTTGCCTTTAGGATGATTAGATTGCTTGTTGGTATGTGCGGTGCAAAAACAGAAACTTTGGCTGTAGTGCGTGATTTTACATTTGTACTGGAACGTCAAAAGTTTCTGAAACGTTTTGCACAGTATTTCTATACAAATTTTTTATTTTATCCTGATTTTTTCGAATTTTTGGAGTTACAGAAGTATGGTAGATGTTAAGATTGCTATAGACTATCCTGTTTAAGACAGATTCTATTTTTGATGTATTGTTTTGCTTGTTTTGATGAAACTATCGATTCTATCGGTGGTATAAGCCATGGAAAAGTTATAATACAGTAGGTAAAATGCAAAAACAAAATATGAATTGGTTTGCAACAGTACTTAGAGTAGTGATTTGCATTATTATACTAACGGATCTCACAAGGTTTCTGTTGAGTTTTGTGTGGATGAAGTGATCAAAGATCGAGGAGGTCTCGATATGAGGAGAAGGAGGAGAGGCAACAGCTCAAGCTTGGGGATGCCCAAGGCACCCCAAGTAAATATTCAAGGAGACTCAAGCGTCTAAGCTTGGGGATGCCCCGGAAGGCATCCCATCTTTCTTCAACAAGTATCGGTATGTTTTCGTTCTCGTTTCGTTCATGTGATATATGTAAATCTTGAAGCGTCTTTTGCATTTAGTTTTTATTTTTGTTTTATGCACCATGCTGGTATGAGATAGTCCATGGTTGATTTATAGAATGCTCATTGCACTTCACTTATATCTTTTGAGTGTGGCTTTATAGAATGGTTCATGTGCTTCACTTATATCATTTGATGTTTGGATTGCCTGCTTCTCTTCAAATAGAAAACCGTTTTTTGTAGAATGCTCTTTTGCTTCACTTACACTTATTAGAGCATGATCTTTTGTAGAAAGAATTAAAATCTCATGGTTCATTTATATCTATTTAGAGAGTCAACAGGAATTGGTCATTTGCCTGGTTAGTCAAAAAATCCTACATAAAACTTGTGGATCACTGAATATGATATGTTTGATTCCTTGCAATAGTTTTGCGATATAGAGATGGAATATGTGGGAGGTACTAGTAAACAGTTGTGATTAGTAAGAATGTTGGTGTTAAGGTTTGTGATTCCCGAAGCATGCACGTATAGTCTCTCGTTATGCGATGAAGTTGGAGCATGATTTATTATTGATTGTCTTCCTTATGAGTGGCAGCCGGGGACGAGCGATGGTCTTTTCCTACCAATCTATCCCCCTAGGGGCATGCGTAGTAGTACTTTGCTTCGAGTGCTAATAAACTTTTGCAATAAGTATATGAGTTCTTTATGACTAATGTGAGTCCATGGATTATAACCTTTCCGCAATTTGCTAGCCTCTATGGTACCGTGCATTGCCCTTTCTCACCTCGAGAGTCGGTACAAACTTCGCTGGTGCATCCAAACCCCGTGATATGATATGCTCTATCACACATAAGCCTCATTATATCTTCCTCAAAACAGCCACCATACCTACCTATTATAGCCTTTCCATAGCCATTCCGAGATATATTGCCATGCAACTTCCACCGCTTCCGTTTTGATGACTTGAGCATTCATTGCCATATTGCTTTGCATGATCGTAAGATAGCTAGCATGATATTTTCATGGCTTGTCTATTTTTTGATATCGTTGTTATGCTAGATCATTGCACATCCTAGTACACTGCCAGAGGCATTCATATAGAGTCATATTTTGTTATAGGTATCGAGTTGTAATATTGAGCTGTAAGTAAATAGAAGTGTGATGATCATCAATTTTCATTATTAGAGCATTGCCCCAGTGAGGAAAGGATGATGGAGACTATGATTCCCCCATAAGTTGGGATGAGACTCTGGACAAAGAGAGAGAAAAATATAAAAAAGTAAAAAAAAGAAAAAGAAAAAAACAAAGAGAGAAGGGGCATGCTAGTTACTAGTGGGAATTTTTCATTATAGGATTAGATGCACACCCACTTAGTTTTCATATTGAGCTTTCATACACTTATAGCTCTTAGTGCATTTGTTGCATGGCAATCCCTACTCCTCGCATTGATATCAATTGATGGGCATCTCCATAGCCCGTTGGTTAAGCCGCGTCGATGTGAGACTTTCTTACTTTTTTGTCTTCTCTGTATTTACCCCTATCATCATACTCTATTCCACCCATAGTGCTATATCCATGGCTTGTGCTCATGTATTGCGTGAGGGTTGAAAAAGCTGAAGCGCGTTAAAAAGTATGAACCAATTGCTCGGCTTGTCATCGGGGTTGTGCATGATAAATATTTTGTGTTAAGAAGACAGAGCATGACAAGATTATATGATTTTGTAGGGATAGCTTTCTTTAGTGTTGATATTTTAAAAGACATGATTGTTTGTTGGGATGCCTGAATATTGATGTCTTTATGTCAAATTATAGACTATTGCTTTGAATCATTCATGTATTAATATTCATGCCATGATTAGATATATGATCAAGTTTATGCTAGGTAGCATTCCACATCAAAAATTATCTTTTTTATCATTTACCTGCTTGAGGACAAGCAGGAATTAAGCTTGGGGATGCTGATACTTCTCTATCGTATCTATAATTTTTTATTGTTTCATGCCAATATTATACAACTTTCACATATTTTTGGCAACATTTTATATGATTTATTGGACTAACCTATTGATGCAGTGCCCAGTGCCAGTTCCTGTTTTTTGTATGTTTTTTATTTCGCAGAATATCCATATCAAACGAAGTCCAAATGCAATAAAAATTTACGGAGAATTATTTTGGAATATATGTGAATTTTGGGAGGTGGAATCAATGCAAACGGGGGCCTACAGCCACCACAAGACACCTCAGCGCGCCAGGCAGCCCAGGCGCGTGGTGGTGGGTTGTGCCCTCCTTGTACGTCGCTTGGAGCTCTACTTCGGACGCAAGGAAGCTTATATCTGAAAAAAAATTGTGTTAAAATCTCAGTGCAATCGGAGTTACGGATCTCCGGAAATATAAGAAACGGTTTTCGTCCAGAAAACAGGAACGCGAAACAGAAAAGAACAGAGAGGGAGATCCAATCTCGGCGGGGCTCCCGCCCCTCCGCCGACATGGAGGCCATGGACCAGAGGGGGAACTCTCCTCCCATCTAGGGGGAGGCCAAGAAAGAAGAAGAAGAAGGAGGGGGGCTCTCTCCCCCTCACTCCCGATGGCGCCGGAGCGCCGCTGGGGCAATCATCGTGACGGTGATCTACTCCAACAACTTCGCCGCCGTCAACACCAACTCTCCCCCCCTTCTATGCAGTGGTGTAACACCTCTCTTCCCCGCTGTAATCTCTACTTAAACATGATGCTCAACACTATATATTATTTCCCAATGATATGTGGTTATCCTATGATGTTTGAGTAGATCCGTTTTGTCCTATGGGTTGATAGATGATCATGATTGGTTTGAGTTGTATATTTTATTTTGGTGTTGTCCTACGGTGCCCTCCGTGTCACGCAAACGGAGGGATCCCCGCTGTAGGGTGTTGCAATATGTTAATGGTTCGTTTATGGTGGGTGGCATGAGTGACAGAATACACAGACCCGAGTTTGGGGGTCATTGTGTATGGGATAAAGAGGACTTGATACTTAATGCTATGGTTGGGATTTACGACCTTAATGATCTTTAGTAGTTGCGGATGCTTGCTGGAGTTCCAATCATAAGTGCATATGCTCCAAGTAGAGAAAGTATGTTAGCTCATGCCTATCCCTCATATAAAATTGCAAGAATGATTACCGGTCTAGTTATCGATCACCTAGGGACAAATGACTTTCTTGTATACAAAAGCTATCTACTTTTATTGTCTTGCATTTTACTCGTAGTTTTATTCCCGCAAAGTACTTGTAGATTTATTCTTGCCAAATAGTTTTATACTTGTTCTATTTAAAGCAAACGTAAAGTGTGCGTAGAGTTGTATCGGTGGTCGATAGAACTTGAGGGAATACTTGTTCTGCCTTTAGCTCCTCGCTGGGTTCGACACTCTTATTTATTGAAAAAGGCTACAAACGATCCCCTACACTTGTGGGTTATCAGCCACCGGCAAGGCAGCTTCGCCGTCTCCCACCCTACTCATGCATATGCGCATCCACGCCCCTGCAACATACTCCCTCTGTCCCAAAATAAGTGTTTGTGTGCTTTGCACATAGGCACTAGCGCCGTCATCTGCCTTTCCACTTGCGGCGTAGGCTTTTTTCAGAAACCCCACTAACTTTAGTCATACTTGTAACCATTACAGGTACAGATACCCATCCATCGACGCCTTCTAAAAATGCCTAAGGTTCCTCTGCCTCCCGGCAGTGCCGCTGCTGATCTGTCTCCTCTTCGGTGGCCCTAGGGCCATGGAGGAGTTATGGATCCTAGCACTCGCCGGCGGGAGGGATCCGTTTTTAGATGTTTTTCTGAGTTTTGTTAGGGTTTGTGTCCGGCTCGGGAAGGCGAAACGGCGGCGGTTCCTAGAAGATGCAATAAGGTTCTCTGGGCCTAGCCCCCATCCTAGTGGCACATCTAGCATCATCAGAGGGCGTGTGGAGGTGTGTCTCCGGCGGATCTCGCGGGATTCGGTCAGTGTTTGTCTTTGGTGGATCTTCTCAGATCTAGTCTACGTTCATGTGTTTTCAGGTTGGATCCTTCCAATCTACGTGTCTTTTCATTGGTGGCGGTTGTCGTTCTAATGCACTGGTCCTAAGGGGCATTAGCAGGACGAAAACGAATAATTGAAAATTTTCTAAAAAAAAAACCATTACAGATACAATGCTTTGGGAAACGAAAGGGTCACGTGCTCGTGTGGCTACCTAGACTCAATCCTCTATCCGTGGGAGTGTGCCTGCTTTTGCCGAATCGCTACACGATGATCGCCCTATAGGAGCACCAATGTCTCGCTTATAGCGAGATCTAGGGAACTCCGCCTGAAGGGGAGCCCTAGATGGGCCAGCCCAGGCGCACGCGAGGCCTCATCCTCTTTTTTGTGTTTTTCCATGTTTTATGTTTTCGTTTTTTACTTTATATTTTCACTTTGTTATCACTTTAAAATACTCTAAATATTACAAAAAAAACACTCAACATAAAACATTCAAAAAAAATTAATCAAGCATTTGAAAATGTTAAATGTACAAAGAGAAAATGTTTGTCTCGTATACGAAAAATGTATACAAAAAATGCAATGTGCATGAAACAATTTGAACATGTATTCAAACAATGTTGATCAAGCATTGGAAAAAATGTTGAACAAGTATCTGAAAAATATTAATCAAGCATTTAAAAAAATTAAATGTGTATAGAAAAAATTGACCATGTATTAAAAAATGATGAAAGCATTAGAAAAAATGTTGAACAATTCTATGAAAAACATCTGAAAAGCATTTGAAAAATGTTGAATGTGTATAGAAAAAATGCTGACCATGTATTAAAAAATTGTTAATATTGTATTTCTAACATATTAATAAAGCACTTTAAAATGTTTAAAATTTATAGAAAAATCCTGACCATGTATTAATAAAATGTCAAAAAATATGTATAGAAAAAATGTTGACCATGTATTAGAAAATGTTAAACTTGTATTTAAAAAATGTTAAACATGTATTAGAAAAATGTAATTGATATATCCAAAAATGTGTATAGAAAACAAATGAAAACCTGAAGAAAAAAATGAAAACAGATGAAAAACGAGACAAAAACAAAGAAAAAGGCATTGAAAACAGCGAAATAAACAAAGAAAATGAAAGCGAAAAGAAGAAGAAATTAATGAGAAAAACCCAGCAAAACGGAAAAAGAAACAAAGGAAAACCGGTGAAACAAGAGAAAAAACAAAACAAAAAAAAGGCAGTGGAAACCAGATCTTCAAGTTGGTCCCGCCCTACTAGTATAGCATGAAGGAAAACGCTTATTCTCATCCGGATGTACGCAGGCGTTCGAGCGACCGTCTCACGCGTCGTCGGATAACGCGGCATTGTACGGTGGATAGGCGTTCTGACCAAGGATCTGGACGCGCGTGCCCCAGGAATTTTTTTTTGCTCCCACCCCTGTCAGCTCGATCCTCCTGTCTACTTCCACCCTTTCCTATCCCCATCCCTGTCAGCTTTGGCAACGATGCAAACGACTGCAAGATCCAGAATCATGGCGGGGGCGGGGGAACTGGATGATGCGGGGACGGCAAGGGAACCGGAGGTTCGGGCGGCGGCGAGCATCGTCTGCCACGGCGCCGAGAGACACGACCCCCATGTAGTTGCGGCGGTCTACGAGAGGTACGGTGTCCTGCAATTCACAACATTTTTTCTCCCTCGCCAGCATGATCTCCCTTTATAGGTTCATTTCGCGGTTAATCCCAATAGGTTGGATGAGTAGATCAGAGTCGAATGCATAGTATACATGAGTTTTTGTCTATTCAGGGGTTTTAGATGAGCCGCTACTCTCTCCATGTCGCCCAATTCATCCCCATTTCACCTAGGGTTTGTTGTGTAGATCGGATTAATTTGGTTCCCTGTTGTAGCTAGGGTTTATAGTTGAGATTTTAGAGGTAGGAGATGAGATTTTAGAGTTAGGGGATGAGATTTCAGAGTTGGAGGACTAGATTCTCAGTGGTCTCATTTTGTGATGCTACTATATGGTCAGTCAAGTTATGTTTTTCGTGCTGCATTTGTTGTTTAGATTAGGTTTTTTAGATGAAAGTCAGTGTAGTCAGAGTCTTATTGTTTCTTTTATTTCTATATTCAGACAAGATTTTCCATCTTATAGTGTTTTGCTGCATGTAATTATTTCAGACTTTTTTCTTGAGCTAGTTATGTCGTGCGGCTAATTGTTTAGTTTTTCTAGATTTATCCACTCTGAAGTATGACAAGAAAGGAATGATCATTTTTTTTGCTTCATTGTTATGCTTGGTAGATGTTGAGTATGGTGGAATTCGAATGCCCATTGCTTCTGTAGTAATTCTGTAATGGTGTTTGTACCCAATACATTTTTATTCATTTTGATTTTTGCAGCTACATGTCAGACAAAAAAGTAATAGAGTCTGATACTACATTTAGCCAACATTTCGCAGCAAAACGCTTGCGAGAAGTTGCGAAGACAAAACTTAATCCTAGCAAGAGGCACTACATAAATGAAACTGGCTTTGGTGATCTCACGAGCATCTCACCTTTCACAGCGCCACATGATCTGATGAAGTGGTTAACAATGAACATTGATACTTACAATCATGAGCTCAGGTATTGCACCCATCTCCTTTCTTCTTCTTTTTTTCTCTTGCATCATGTCTGCAACATATTTCTTTTTAGGTCATGTTGATAGCAACCAATGAATACATTTTTTGGATTTTCAGGCTGAGTCGGAATAAGGTCATTGTGTTTACTAGAGACATAGTGAAGACGGTTTTCAATATCCCATCAGGCAACAGACCAGTTGAGCTTTTCAAGAGACACGAGCATTGTGAGCTCCACAACATTTATCACAAGAATGGTAGGGCTCCAATTGCGCATACAGTGGATGTGCTTCATTGAGAGAGGAATGATGATGGCAATACTACAAAGAGGTCATGGGTGCTCTTAGCGCTTGCAACAGTTTTACTCCAAGTAGTGGCAACATGGTGCCCCTAGAGTACTTGAAAAGCCTTGAAGAAATGGACAAGGTTACTAAATTTGCTTGGGATGAGCATGTTTTAAGTGTTGGAATGACAGAGGTCAAGAGGACAAGATAAAATCACAGGCTACTTCTTCATTTCTGGGTTGGGGGCTGCTTCCCTATGCTTGCGGTATACTTCTTCCTTTTTGGAATTTTTCTATCTATCGCAACATGTTTTTGTTTTTTATAATCACATTTTTATTTTTGTGTCTGATATATTTTTTTCCTTCTTATTCGGATTATTTACATGGACCATTTGATATTTCCTCAAGCTGCCATCAACGAGCACCAATTGAATTATTCTCTTCCAAGGGCTTGCTTCGTGCATCAGACTGACTTTGATCTTGTGTTGGAATTTGACAAGAGTAAGCTTTCTTTGGGGAAAGCCTCATTCGGGAAGTGTCATGTAAGTTTTTGTGTGGTTTACTTCCCTCATCCATTGCAGCATTGTTTTGTCCCATTTTTTTCCTTTTTATTTTTGCTTGTGTACTCATGGTTCTAATTCTTGTTTATTTTACTTTGTGTCATGTAGTTCGCCCTCTGTCAGAGACACCATACGCAGCATTGCCTGCCCAAGGCCCGGTAGGCAACAGCAGTGAAGTTGCTCAAGATCAGCAGGCTTCGGACAACCCAGATTATGGTGATACTCAAGATTGTGGGGCTAAAAATATCAACATTAATGATAACCAAGATGACGTGGCTGCGAAAGAGAACCCTACGGAAGGTAGCAATCCAACGGAAAATGGCAAAAGCACCGACGTTCACTGGATGATTGGCTTCAGCACCCAACACCATTTTGGGCAGAGCTTGAGGTGAGTTTAATTTTTCTGTGTTTTTATTTATGTTTTTTAATTTTGTCAAATAACTTTCTACCTTTTCTTTTTTTTAGTTCCATCATATGTTAAGTTGCATCCCTACTGACGACCGTCACTTTATTTTACCATACATTTTTCAGCTCCCATCACATCTGGCTACAATCTATGACAAGCACAAAAAACTATATGATGCAGAGTTAAAAGGGGCTCTAAGTTCTTTCGGGCAAGTGTTGTAAGCAATACATTGCAAGCGAATGGGGCAACTTCTCAAAGATGTTCATGCTGCTTTGCCAAGTTCTCAGGAAGCAGCAAATGTTACTTTTGATTTGCCACCCCCTCGCAGCAATGATGTAGACAAGTCAGATGATCATGGTTGTAGAAAGGAAAGTTCTAGGAAGAAGGCCGTAGATGAGCCAACAACTGACAAGGTGTGTGAGCTGGATGAAGGAGCTCGAAGCAACTGTGCAAGCGGCATTGCTCATGAGCCTAATGGAGGCGTCGTGGTTGAGCTTGGCACAGGAACTAGTGTTGTTGTCAGTGAGAACCTTGCACGGTGTTTTGAGAATGCAAAGGAGAAAGTGTCCAGCGGTGAAGATATTGAGCATATATGGTCACCAACTCAGCCAGCGCAAAAATCTTTGCTAACTAGTGTGGCTGGACATTGGAGTGATGCGACATCAATGAGTCTGTTCCAAGAGGGCACTAAGGAATACGAGTGGTGGATCAGTGTCCCAAACATAGATGCGAACTCAAATGCTCCAACCCATGGCAACACTGCTACAACACCAATGTCTTGTGCTGTTTTTGATGTCAGTCCTCAGGCTCCAATCTCAATAGAAGCAGAAGTTCTACTGTATGATGTCACACCAATATCCATGGCTCCATTATCAAGCGGGACTGCAGGCATGCCCTGCCATGTTTATCTTTGAACAAATCTCTCCTCGCAACATTTTCTGGAAAACCATATTTTACTATTTTTTTTCAGATGGACAATCAAAACCACAAGAAGAGCTGGTTGTTCTAGTTAGCAGCAGGGAACCAAGTCCCAACCTCAACGAGGAGAAGTTGAAGAGCAAGGACGAGAAGAAGCTCAAGAGCAAGAAAAGAGTAGGGAGTCCAATGTCGGCCGGATCAAAGTACAAGAAAATCAAGACAGATTCGAAGACAGAAGTAATGTACCAGTACTATGTCATGAAGAGGTACAAGATGAAGAAGATGAAGAGACGCGAAATTGAGTAAGTGTCATCTTTCTGAATTTTTCTTCCATCATTTTGTTATCTCCTTTTATTATATTTTCATCTTGTCAAACGCTCCTCACTACTATGGTTTCTATCCTTCTTGTTGCAGGCCTCCTTTCATTAGGATTGGTGATTTCCACATTACCTACACCAACTTTCAGAAGTTGTTGGAGCCACATGCTCAGATGTGCAATGAAGTCATGTCTTTATTCATCGAAACCTTCAACATTGAACAGCTGTCGTCTTCAAATAAGCAGAAGAAATTTGCTTTCTCTGTTTTAATGAGCGTTAGTTCATCTATTGTTGCTCCCTTTTATTGCCATCATTTTCTAGAGTTTTTTTGTATGCCCTATTGCAAAAGTTCTCCATCACTTTTTCTTATATTTTTCTATGTACATGTGTGTTGCATCTTCAACTCTGTGTCCACCCAGAAGTTTTTGATCCGAGTGTTTGTTCAAGAGAGCTAAGGAGGGCATGCCAAAATTTTCAGATTTCAGTTTTCGACCTAGTAAGTCTGCTCCCAACATTTTTTTACTCAATTTTTGTGTTTCCTTCAGTTTTTGGTGCTTTAAAGTTTATTTCATTTAACCTCTATCTTGTATTTACTGCCTTTTCTAGCTTTTCTTCACCATCGTCCGTGATGGCCACTGGATTGTTTGCGTCGTTAACCTCTTGCACAAGGAGTTCAACATGTTTGACTCATTGAATAACAGAGAATTGGATGTTGCTGCAAGGAATATGGCAAGTGACATTTTTATCATTTTATCTGTAGTTTTCATTGTTCATTAAATGAAAAAACCAGATCCCCAATGAACATGTGTTCAAAATCTAGATAGTGAATCTGAATGTGTCTAAATTTTTAGTGGTGGTAGCATTTTTTCCCATCACTTTTGTGTGTGACAAAGCCCTTGCTACCGTTTCCTACTTCTGTCAGTTTACCAATTTCAAGAGGATTGCTACAGAAGAGCCAAATTTCACAGTGGATTTATCTTCTTTCAAACCAGACTGGCCCCTGCTTGATTACCCATAGCAGGCAACTCAGTAAGCTCTAATCATACATCCCCCTCCATAATAGTAGTGTTTACATGTCCTTTTATGTAAAAACCTTTAACCTTTTTCTACCCATTTTCTGTATGGCATCACGAAACAGCTTTGATTGTGGATTGTTTTCAACACTGTACTTGGAAAATTTTGACGGCAAGAGGATGAAAGATTTTAAGAAGGTAAAAATAGATAATCATGCTTTTTTGGGATACTTTTTCATGTGTTGCGTGTCTGATATACGTTTGTTCTTTTTTCAGCATTTTCTTTATGCAACAAAATATGCTTGATGTGCGAAAGACCATCGCTTCGAAGTTGTTTTCCCATCCGCTGAACAAGGTCTGCCCTGCTGATGTGCACAAGGCGACCATAGTGGCTTGAAGAAAGCGATCATAGCGCATTGAAGAAGGAGATTGCAGCGGCTTTGAAGATGCAACTTTGCAATTTTTGGAAATACATTTTGCCAGTAGTGTGTTGTGTTCTTTTTTTGTGTCGAATGAAACTCCGTGTAAAGGAAATCAGTTTTCGGCCTCTTCTTGGATGGAATGATTCTCACTAGTTTGTAGTAAGGAAACATAATTATATGGTTTGGTGATTTGTTGGAAGCTATAATTGTGTGGTGATTTGTTGGAAGCAAGTTATAACAGTTTTGTTGTTTGGTGCTCAACCTTTTTCAAGTTTTATGGAATGCTTCTCATTTTGTTACAAATGTTCTCATGTGTGATTTCTAGCATGTGCTGCCTTATCTTGTCACAAATTGTCCAACAACCACTTTTTATCGGCAACAATGTTAAGGAATTGCTGGAGGAAGCATGCTCATGAAATATTTTTTGTACATTGCTTTTGGAGCAATAGCTTGTCATAAATGTTGCTGGAAGAAGCATTTTGGTAGATTTGACCTACTACTAGAAGCATTTTAGCTTGCTAGAAGAAGCATTCTCAATTTTTTTGTCCAATGCTTTTGAGCAATCAGCACATTTTGAGAAACTCATTTTCTTAATAACTAAAGTTGTGTAATATTCTTTAAAATACATGCCTTCTTCATTCACCACAAAACACAATATCAACGCTTCATATTTTTCACCCTCACTTTTGCAGCAGCAATATCAACTTTTTGAGCATACGCAGTTTAATGAGCAGTAATATGAACCAAAATCTCAGATAAAGTAGACAGAAAATTCAGTAAAACTACACAGTACAAATATGTCTTTTTCGAAAGTAGGCTTCAAGTTACTGATGCATGAATTCAACTATAATAGTATAATCTAACTATTGAGCATGTCCCTCGACTTTCACCATCGCACCTTCAAACTGAATGCATGATTGCTTTGTGTGGCCTTCCTCGGAGCAAAACCGACATTTGTTGTAAGATTAGCAGCCATCATAGCCTTGTACTCAAGGAATGACTCATAGGTTTTGATAGTGTGTTCTTCTTCACTGCAAAATGAACAAGTAACTTTGCTCCTAGGTTTAGGCTTGCTTAATGACTCCACATTGTCTTCTTTTTTGCTTTCTTTCTTGGCTGCTTTTTTGCTTTGTTTCTTGGCTTCTTTCTGAAGCTTCTTCTTATGCTCGTCTTCTCGTTGCTCCAGCAATGTCTTTTTTCTTTTTGCTAGCTCTATTGGTCGACCTTGCTTCGGCACATGAGCAGAATTTTGTAGCGGGGCTGATGTTTGTGGGTTTGCTCCAGTTGCAGCGTTGGATGCATTGGCTTGAGGGGCTTGCTGCTGCTGCATCACCTCTTCCCTCGACATTTGCTCTTTTTTCATCAAAGCAACTATGCACCAGAGCTGCTTGATTACATCTGACAGGAAGTTGTAAGTTGGATCAATGGAGCACACTTCTGCTACTAGTGCATTCATACCTCTGCACAATGAGTTATACTTGAGGGTGTTTGTTTTTGGTAGTCCAAAGTCCAGGAACCTCCCAGAGGTGTCCGTGTTTGTCGTAGTTGCTTCAGACCACCTTTGCAGCATGTATCTACTTGGAATTTCTTGCATATTAAGTTGTATCATCACCCTTATGATGTGCAAGCAAAGCACACCATTCATCTCAAAGTAATGGCAGCTGCATGAGTACATCCCCTCCTCTATCACAGCATGCACCTGGTACAGCTTTGGATTCTCATACAAGCCTGAGTAAAGCTCAAACATCATACCTTCCTGCTCAAGGTTAGGCACTTAGTTGATTATATAACCTATTGATGCTGTCACTTGCTCTTGGAACTTGCAAAAGACGTTGCGTGTGTAGAAGTTAACAGCTTGACGCTCTATTCTGTACCGCCCCCAAAGTGGTGTTGTTGTTGTTTCTCCAGTGAAAGCAACATTATCTTCATGGTCTAGCATCGTCTCTTGTAGCAGTTCATATTGCCTTACAAATGTCCAAACTGAGTTCTACGGATGCACCATCGTCTTGAAATAAGAATTCAGCCCCTCTGATCTCCCGGTCGTGCTCGTGAAAGGGAAACAATCATTCTTGAAGTATGCAGGAGCCCATGTCTACCGGCATTCCCACATGTTTTGCAAGTGCCTATTCTCTGTGTACTCAAAGCAATGCAGCATGTGCTGCCATGTTTCTTCAAATTCATCCACTGTCTCGGACTCATTGTGCATTCATACAAATCTTTCTCAAAAATTGAATCCCTTGTAAGCATCCGCCCAAGTTTCTCACGAGCCTTGCGTTGTACATGCCACTTGCAACACCTATGAATTGTGTGGGGGAACACATCAGAAATTGCAGTTTCCTTTGCTCTGCACTTGTCGGTCATAAGGTTTGTTGGGTCCTCATTGTTCATGGCAATCAACCATTGCCGAAAGACCCACTTGAAGGTTTCAATTTGCTCATTTGGAAGCAATGCACAGCCTAGGACAATAGTCTGAAGATGGTTGTTGATGCCAACTATTGGATCAAAAGTCATGTTGTATTTGTTGGTGCAAAAGGTCGTATCAAAGAAAACACAGTCTTTGTACTTGGGGTACAGTGCTCTTGTACTCCCATCCACCCAAAACAATGCTTCCACATCATTGGTGTCCTTATTCACTTGTGTTGCATAGAAGAATTGTGGGCTTTCAGCTTACCGCCTCTTAAAGTATTCGATTGTCATGGTCATGTCCTGAAATGCCATGGTTTGCCGCATCTCAGATTGTGCATTTGAAACATCTCTTTCCACATAACCAAGGCACCTCTGATCACCTCCATGACAATCTCCAAGGATACCCATGCAATCTGAGGTTGACAAGTTGCGTCATGCAACGTCATTATCATTTGGTGGTCTTCTCGCGGAATCTTTCAGTGAGAGCGGTAAAACCTAACCTTCTCTTCCTGCTGCACCAGTTGATGTGTATGCTCTTCTGTAAAACATGTGACGGTCCATCGGTTATCTCGGAGACCAACAGTCATGTGAGCCTTGCAATCGTGACATTGCAACCTGTTCCTTTTTCTTGTTTCACCCATGTTCATCCAAAGTCCAGGGCGTTTGCTAGTATTGCTCGAATCTGTTGCAATACTATCTGTAGTGCTATCAGATTCATTTTTTGCTTCTATCAGTTCATGCATGAACACATGTGAAAGTCCTACTAATTAACTTTGTGGGTCCTCTCGCCTGGCTGTTTTTTGAAGCAGATGTTCTGATTCCAAACCCACGGCTGAAATCATATGTGTTGTAGAATTTTCTTGCATCGTCAACTGAATCAAAGGTCGTGCCCACATATGGAACAAGCAGGTGCGATGATATTGCATCATCATCTGCATCATCTCTATCATGTTGCACATCAGTAGCATTAATAATCCCTTCGATATTGACTCAATTCGCAGCAGAAATTTGCCCCATGAAGTAGCTCTCATCATTAGCAACTCCAGCACCAACAGCCTTGTTTTTTTGTTTTTATTGTTGCAGAAAAAAAAATCACAGCGTCAGTAAAAAAAGGTAGAATGTAGAGAGGAACTAGTGCTTCTAGCAATGTATAACTTTAGTTTGTTTTTATCTTCTTCTTTTTTTTCACCTCATCATAATAAATAAAATGATTCTACTACATGCTACAGCATTGATTCACAGTGCTATAAGCTAATCAAGGTGACAATGTTTACTACAAATTAGCTTTTGCCTAGTAGATGCAACATTTTTTCATGTCTAACTTTTCTAGTGAAGAAACTTGACCAACACAAATACTATGTTTTAATTGCAACACAGCAAACAGAGTCAGTGACCAACAAAACTACTATTTTTCACCGCACATACAACATTACCAACATGTACATCTTGGATACTTTTTTTCTCAGGTTTCGGTTGTGTTAGGAGCAATTCACCACACATACAGCTTAAACACCCCCCCCCCCCCCCCCCCCCGCACAAACATTTTAATGCAATTCATACTTCATGCTTCATGAAATTCAGGAAATCACAAACATAGTACAACCATTTTTGCTTCATGCTTCATGAGAAGGAGCTGGATAGCTAGGGTTCTAATTTTCCAACTTACCCAAGCATGCGAGGAGCTAGCCCGGAAGCCTTCAGCAGAGAATACAGGAGGATTGCAGAGCTCCCTTGCAGCTCCAGTCCGCCGAATCGGCTTCCCGGCGAGAATCGGGGCCGATTTGGCTTGCCTGCCACTGGATGGAGCACCGGAGCTTCGATCCATGGCGGCCGACAACATAGACCGCACTATGTGGTGAGCTGCCATGGCGCGGGAAGGTGCACGGGGGCGATGCTGCGTCGGCGGAGGCGATGTTGCGTCGGCAGCTGCGGTGGTAGAGGCGATGCTGTGTTGGCGGCGATGCTGCGTCGGTGGCGGTGCTGCATCGACGGCGGTGATCTACTCCTCACCTTGGCCTCGGGCGGGCGCAGAGGAGGTGGGGATTTTGCTTCCACGTTCAACGGTTGCAGCAACGCGAGGGAAGGCAACAGGAGGTGTTATTTCTGCTGACACGTCGCTTCAATCCGACAGTTATGCGTAATTAAATCCGACGGTTGTTTTGCGGGATGTTAACTCGTGGTTTAGCAGGCGGATGACGCCTAGCAGCCACCTAACATGAACTCAACGATGACTTGGCAGCTAGCAGCGCTACGCTGGAACAAGGAAGTCCAGGGATCGAACCCCACACTCCTTATTTTTCTCTGCTCTATTTCCTTTAAGTGTGCTACTGGGCCGGTCTGTTACTATAGACACTTGATGCGAGAGAAACTATTGTCTCGCAATAAGCGAGACATAACTCGCGAATCGGCTATCGACTGATGTCCGGTGGCAGTTAACGGACTCAGGGCTGAAATAGCGTGGCCCACATGCACCAGGAGGCCGAGTCCTTCCATCTTCATCCTCCTTTTTTCCCCCGAGTGCAGCTATGTCCAGTCAGAGACTTCCTAGCTGACGCTCGTTAGCGTCAAACCGACGACGTTTCATGCAGGAGCGACCTGAATGGGCCGGCCCATTCGGTGTCATCATAAAAATATCAAAAAAAGATGTCCCACAGAGGACTCGAACTCACAACCCCACAATCGCGAGTAACTGATCTTTACCACTACACCAGCTAAACATTTGTGATCAATTGCCGCGCGAACCTTTAAGAACTATAAAGGCATCATCAGAAACAAAAAACCAAAAGTTCTTCACTATTGAACATTTTTTGATTTACTCTGAAGTTTTTTAAATACACTTTGAACATTTTTGTGATATACATTGAATAGTTTTAAATACACATTGAACATTTTTGTGATATATGATGAATAATTTTAAAATACACATTGAACATTTTCATTATATACGCTGAACATTTTTTAAGTACACAATGAACATTTTTTTAAATACGTTGAACACTTCCGTAATATAGGGTGAACATTTTGTTAAATGTATGACGAACATTTTTGTAATACACAATGAACATTTCCTAATGCGTGGTGACTTTTTCATAAATATGGTGAAGATTTTCTTAATATACAATGAACATTGTTGTAATACGCGGTGAACTTTTTATATAACACACAAAAAAGAGAAGAAGAAAAGGATAAAAGAAAATAAACGAAAAAGGAAAAACCGAAGGAAAATGGAACCAAAACAAAAAAACAAAACAAAACCTCTGGAAAACCGGACAAAACATTGAAAAAACGGAAGCAAAAAACCACAAAAGAAAAAGAAAAAGAAACGTCAGGAAACAGCGAAGGAAGAGACAGCCAACGACAAACACAGGAAACCCGTACGTGGGCCGACCCAACCAGAGGTTCGCCTCAGCGAAGGGACAACCTTTTGACGCTAATGAGCGTCAAATAGGATCTGCCGTCCAGTTCGTTGCGAGTTGGGAGAAGCCCTCGAGAGCAACTAGTTAACGAGCGCTTCTTCGGAGCGCTCGGAACGAGCGGTTCGGGAGCGCTCCGCGGGTGACAAGTGTCGCGCGCGGAGCGCTCCCGTGAGGGGAAACCAGCCGGCGCGGTTGGTTCCCGATTTTCCCTTTCCGGTTTGTGGTTTCGTGCATTTTGCAGTTTAACCGTCCAACTACTAGAATTTTCCGTTTTTCCCTTTCCGCGCGATAACGCAAAGAAAATAACTGCCAACCGCGTCGGTTCCCTGTTTCCTTTTTGTTTCCCTTTTTGTTCCCATTATATTTCTAGGAAATGGAGATTTATGGGGTAGATACGGGCGGGAGCTACCAACACTATCAAATGTAACCTTTCAAGTAAGCAAAAAACAACAACTTTTTATACACACGAAGCAAAGACATGGTTTGACGCATGGTCGTGATGACTGCAGAGGCATCGCTCAATCCTGTGAATGGCTGAATGCCAATGTGTGAATTCTTTATAGGCACAGGTGTATACTAACAGAGGCATGGTTTGTATAACTTTACTAAATTGGAGCATGGCACCTACGGCGCGGGGGAACCTCCTGCTCGCCTTTGACTCGTTTAATTTTCATAAACATCTTGAAGGGGGCGCATAGGTCGAAATGTGTGTTGGTCGTGCAGCGTGTTGGTTCGTGCGGTGCGTTGTCCGTCGTGGTGTCACACGGCGCCTCCGGCGCGGGGGAACCTCCAGCTCACCTTTGGCTCGTTTAATTTTCATAAAACATCTTTGAGGGGGGGGGGGGGGGCATAGGTCGAAGTGTGTGTTGGTCGTGCAGCGTGTTGGTTCGTGCAGCGCGTTGTCCGTCGTGGTGTCACATGGGGCCTCCGGCGCGGGGGAACCTCCTACTCGCCTTCGGCTCATTTAATTTTCATAAACATCTTGAAGGGGGGGCATAGGTCGAAGTGTGTGTTGGCGTGCTGCAGCGTGTTGGTTCATGCGGCGCGTTGTCCATCGTGGTGTCACACGGCGCTCCGGCGCGGGGAACCTCCTGCTCGCCTTCGACTCGTTAAATTCATAAACATCTTGAAGGGGGGGCATAGGTCGAATGTGTGTGTTGGTCGTGCAGGTGTGGTTTGTGCGGCGCGTTGTCCGTCGTGCTGTCACACGGCGCCTCCGGCGGGGGGAACCTCCTACTCGCCTTCGGCTCATTTAATTTTCATAAACATTTTGAAGGGGGGGCATAGGTCGAAGTGTGTGTTGGTCGTGCAGGGTGTTGGTTCGTGCGGCGCGTTGTCCGTCGTGGTGTCACACGGCACCCTCCAGGCGGGGAACCTCCTTGCTCGCCTTCGGCTCGCTCTAATTTTCATAAGCAAATGAAGGGGGGGGGGGGGGGGCATAGGTCGAAGTGTGTGTTGGTCATGCAGCGTGTGGTTCGTGCGGCGCGTTGTCCGTCGCTGTGTCACACGTGCCCCGGCGGGGGAACCACCTGCTCGCCTTCGGCTGTTTAATTTTCATAAACATCTTGAGGGGGGGGGGGGGCATAGTCGAAGTGTGTGTTTTCGTTGCAGCGTGTTGGTTCGTGCGCGCGTTGCTCGTGTGTGTTACACGGCGCCTCCGGCGCGGGGAACCTCACTCTCGCTTTCGGCTCGTTTAATTTTCATAAACATCTTGAGGGGGGGGGGCATAGTCGAAGAGTGTGTCGGTGTGCAGCGTGTTTGTTCGTGCGGCGCGTTGTCCGTCGTGGTGTCACACGGCGCCTCCGGCGCGGGGGAACCTCCTGCTCGACTTCGGCTCGTTTAATTTTCATAAACATCTTGAAGGGGGGGCAGGCATAGGTCGAAGTTGTGTGTGGTCGTGCACGTGTTGGTTCGTGAGGCGCGTTGTCCGTCGTGGTGTCACACGGCCACATCCGGCGGGGGGGAACCTCCTGTCGCCTTCGGCCATTTAATTTTCATAAAATGAAGGGGGGGCATAGGTCGAAGTGTGTGTTGGTCGTGCAGCGTGTTGGTTTCGTGCGGCGCGTTGTCCGTCGTTGTGTCACACGGTGCTCCGGGCGGAGGACCTCCTACTCGCTTCTTCGGCTCGTTTAATTTCATAAGCAAAATGAAGGGGGGGCGTAGGTGCGAAGTGTGTGTTGGTGTGCAGTGTGTGGGTCATGGGCGTTGTCCGTCGTTTGTGTCACACGGTGCCTCCGGCGGTTGTCCGTTTTGTCGGTGTTCACACGGCGCCTCCGGCTTGCTTGGGGGAACACTCCTGTCGACTGTCGTTCTGTAATTTAATAAAAACTCTTGAAGGGGGGGCATAGGTCGAAGTGTGGTGTGGTCTGTTTTTGCAGCGGGTTGGTTCGTGCGTGCGTTTTGTCCGTCGTGGTGTACACGGCACTCTGGTCACGAGGGAACCCTGCCGCCTTCGGCTCGTTTAATTTTTATAAGCAAAATGAAGTGGGGGGGCGGTAGGTCGAAGTGTGTGTTGGTCGTGCAGCGTCTTGGTTCGTTATGGCAGGTTGCTCGTGTGTTGTGTCACACGGGTCCTCCGGCGCGGGGGAACCACCTGCTCGCCTTCGGCTCCTTTAATTTTCATAAACATCTTGAGGGGGGGGGGGACATAGGTCGAAGTGTTTGTTTGTCGTGCAGCGTGTTGGTTCGTGCGGCGCGCTTGTCCGTCGTTGGTCACACGGTGCCTCCGGCGCGGGGGATCCACCTACTGCCTTCAGCTCGTTTAATTTTCATAAGCAAAATGAAGGGGGTTGGCATTGGTCAAAGTGTGTGTTGTGGTCGTGCAGCGTGTTGGTCGTGTGGCGGCGCGTTGTCCGTCGTGGGTGTCACAGGGCACCTCCGGGCGGGGAACCTCCTCCTCGTCTTGGCTCGTTTAATTTTCATAAGCAAAATGAGGAGGGGGGGGGGCATAGGTCGAAGTGTGTGTTGGTCGTGCAGCGTGGGTTCGTGCGGCGCATTGCCCGTCGTGGTGTCACACGGCGCCTCCGGGGGGGGGAACCTCCTGCTCGCCTTCGGTTGTTTATTTTCTTAAACATCTTGAAAGGGGGGCATAGGTTGAATGTGTGTTGGTTCGTGCAACGTGTTGGTTCGGCGGCACGTTGTCCGTCGTGGTGTCACACGGCGCCTCCGGCGCGGGGGAACCTCCACTTCGACTTCGGCTTGTTTAATTTTCGTAAACATCTTGATGGGGGGGCATAGGTCGAAGTGTGTGTTGGTCGTGCAGCGTGTTGGTTCGTGCGGCGCGTTGTCGCGTCGTTGGTGTCACACGGCACATCCGGCGCGTGGGAACCTCCTGCTCGCTTCGGCTCGTTTAATTTTCATAAACACTTTAAGGGGGCATAGGTCAAAGTTGTGTTGTGTTGGTCGTTCATTGTGTTGTCGTTTTCTGGCGCCGTTGTCCGTCGTGGTGTCACAAGGCGCCTCCCGCGCGGGGGAACCTCCTACTTGCCTTCGGCTTGTTCAATTTTCATAAACATCTTGAAGGGGGGCATAGGTCGAAGTGTGTGTTGGTCGTGCAGCGTGTTGGTTCGTGCGGCGCGTTGTCCGTCGTGGTGTCACTCCGCGCCTTCCGGCGCGGGGGAACCTCCCGTCACCTATGCCTCATTTATTTTTCATAATCACTTGAAGGAGGGGGCAAAGTCGAGAGGGAGTTGGTTCGTGCAGTGTGTGGGTTCGTGCGGTGTCATTGTGTCCGTCTGTGGTGTCACATGGCGCCTCCGGCGCGCGGGGAACCTCCTGCTCGCCTTCGGCTCGTTTAATTTTCATAAAACATCTTGAAGGGGGGCATAGGTCGAATTGTGTGTGTTGGTCGTTCAGCAGTTGTTGGTTCGTGCGGCGCATTGTCCGTCGTGGTGTCACAGGGCCCTCCGTTGTCGGGGGAACCTCCTGCTCGCCTTCGGCTCGTTTAATTTTCATAAGCAAAATGAAGGGGGGCGTTTAGGTCGAAGGTGTGTTGGTGTGCGCGTGGTGGTTCGTGCAAGGCGTTGTCGTCGTTGTGTCACACGGTGCCTCCGGCGCGGGGGAACCACCTGCTCGCCTTCGGCTCGTTTAATTTTCATAAACATCTTGAGGGGGGGGGAGGGACATAGTCGAAGTGTGTGTTTGTCGGCAGCGTGTTGTGTGTTGTTTCTGTGGCGCGTGCCCTTGTCTGGGTGTCACAGGCCGTCCGCCGGGGGAACCTCCTGCTCGCCTTCGGCTCGTTTAATTTTCACTAAACATCTTGAAGGGGGGGGCATAGGTCGACGTGTTTTTTTTGTGCGGTCTGTTGCAGCGGTGTTGGTTCGTGCGGCGCGTTGTCTGTCGTGGTGTCACACGGCGCATCCGGCACGGGGGAACCTCCTGCTCGACTTCGGCTCGTTTAATTTTCATAAACATCTTGAAGGGGGGGCATAGGTCGAAGTGTCTGTTGGTCGTGCAGCGTGTTGGTTCGTGCGGTGCGTTTTCCGTCGTGCACTACTAGGAAAAGGGCTATAGATGAAATTGACACTAATGGCGCACCAGAGAAGTGGTGCGCCACTACTATATACTAATGGCGCACCATGTGGTGATGCGCCATTAGTGTGGATGACACTAATGGCGCACCAGACACAAGGTGCGCCACTAGTAACAATTTTTTTTCATTTTTCCAAACATACTAGTGGCGCATCCAGGCAAAGTGCGCCATTACTAGTTCTAACTAGTAATGGCGCACCAGCCACAGAGTGCGCCAGTACTGTATTTTTTTTTATTCTTTTTTTTGCAAAACTACTAATGGCGCACCGTGACAAAGTGCGCCATTACTAGTTTAAACTAGTAATGGCGCACTATGCCGCGGTGCGCCATTAGTATATATATACTTTTTTTTTACTTTTTTGCAAAACTACTAATGGCGCACGGCCAGCAGGTGCGGCATTAGTATGTTGTGTTACTAATGGCGCATGGCTGTGTGGTGCGCCATTAGTAACCTGGGACCAGCTAGATATTTTGGACAGCCACACCTACACACTCACTTTCCCCACTTCATTCCCTCCACCTCCTTCTCCAAGCTTGTCGGCTGCCTCCTCCTCCTCACCTCATTTGCACCATAGATTCATCAAAATTAAGTGGTGAAATTACCTTTTTTTGATCGGTAAGTAAGGGGAAAGCTATCTTCATGTTGTAGATCTACTTTTTTTCTCCCTAGCTCGCTCCAACAACGTGCACATGCACTTTTTGTGGCCTAGCTAGATCTATGTATGTTCGTGGTGTTGCATATGTTTGTGGTGTTGCATATATGTTTGTGTTTGCAGGTACCGGTATTTGAAATGCGATAGTTGCCAATATTTTGCCGGAATGTTGATTCATTTCCGTTTCGGCGAGAATTTTGGCACTATGCATTCTTTTTGGTCCTATTTTTAGGGAAAGTCATGCCAAATTTTTTCTTGGTTCTAAAATATCGTTTTGCTCTACACCGCAGGCGACCATGGTCCGCACGATGACCGAAGGCATCGTGAATAGGTTTTTGAGCTCCGCGAAGGCCGATATGCTTCAAAAGAACGAGACGGAGATAAGATGTCCGTGTTGAAGATGCAAGCTGAAGAGCCTTATTGCGGACCCGGATTCCGGGTAGGTGCGGGACCACCTGCTCTTGCGTGGTTTCATGGATGGCTATCGGTGGCAAGGTTGTGAAGATGACTATGAAGTCGTCCATGGGGGCCGGGCAAGAAATGAGGAAGGGCAGCAAGACAACCACCGCGGCTCGGGCGGGCTAGAAGACGAAGAATCTCCAGGACATGATCACGACGGTGATGCTGTACACAGTCATCATGTAGAAGATGCCGGACATGATGATGAGGAAGATGCCGGAGCAGACGAAGGGCATGATCATGAAGATGAAGATGCCGGCGGAGCAGACGACGATGGACCATCGATGGGCTGGGTGCAGGACCCTCATATTCAAGAGCTGCTTCTCAAGCAGACGGATAACGCAAGAGCTGCCGCCCGAGAGAAAGCCAAGTTGGATCAACTGGAGATAGACGCGGTTACTCCATTGTATGAAGGATGCAGACCCGAGGATACCCGCCTGAAAGTAACGCTCATGGCTCTGGAGATGAAGGTAAAACACAAAATGACCGACGCATGCTTCGACGAGAACATGTCATTCTGGCACGAACGTCTTCCCAAGGGGAACAAGTGCCAGACCAGTTTCGAGGAGGCGAAGAAAGTCGTGTGTCCTCTGGATTTACCGCATGTGAAATACCATGTGTGCATGAACAATTGCATCATTTATCGGGGCAAGCACGCGGAGTCTACCATATGTCCGGTGTGCGGCGTCACTTGATACAAGAAGAGGAAGAAAGCTCCTCGAAAAGTGGTGTGGTACTTTCCGATCACTCCTCGTCTGCAGCGGTATTTTGCGGACCCTAAGGTAGCAAAGCTCCTGCGTTGGCACGCGGATAGGGAGGAGAAGAAGCGAGAAGATGACGCAAATGATCCGGAGATAAATAAAAAAGACAAGATGCTGAGTCACCCTAAGGATGGGAGCCAGTGGCAAGCGTTGAACTACGAACACCCAGAATTTGGGAAGGATCCAAGGAACATCGTGCTGGGCGCGAGCACCGATGGAGTCAATCCGTTTGGCAGCCAGAGAAGCACACATAGCACCTGGCCTGTGTTTGTGTGGATGTACAACCTTCCCCCCTGGTTGTGCATGAAGAGGAAGTACATTCACATGAGTATGCTAATTGAAGGGCCGAAACAACCAGGGAACGACATCAATCTGTATCTAGGGCTGCTGAAAGAGGAGCTAGACACGCTGTGGAAAACGCCAGCCAATACGTGGGACGCCGCAGAGAAAGAATATTTCCCTATGAGAGCCGCACTGCTCACGACGGTGCACGACTATCTCGGTTACGGATATCTCGCGGGGCAGGTGGTCCACGGATTTTCTGGATGCGTCAGGTGCATGGATGACACAACGTATCTCCAGCTAGATAGAGATCCCGGGTCTTCGAAAACCATGTTCATGGGACATCGAAGGTGGCTTCGCGACGATGACCCGTGGAGGAAACGCAAGGATCTGTTCGATGGTGAAACCGAACCCCGAAGACGCCCGCGTACGAGGAGCGGCGAGGAAATAGACGAGCTGTTGAAAAATTGGAAAGATTGCCCACTGCCGGGAAAGAAGCAAAAGGCGCCAGAGCCGGGAAAGAAGCGAAAGGCGCCAGAGCCGCTGCTGAAGGTATGGAAAACGAGGTCTGTTTTCTGGGACTTGCCGTACTGGAAGATCCACCGTGTGCCTCACAGCCTTGATGCCATGCATATCACGAAGAACGTGTGCGAGAGTCTGCTTGGTACCCTGCTCAACATGCCAGAGAGGACCAAAGATGGGCCGAAAGCAAGGGCAGACTTGAAATCAATGGGCATCAGGCAGGAGCTTCACGCTAATGATGATGATGATGAGGCGAAGCAGGACACAGAAAGTCGTCGCAAAGGCAAAAAGGCCAAGAAGACCGGAAATGACTACCATCCCGCGTGCTTCACTCTAAGTCAGGAGGAGATCGAGCAGTTTTTCACCTGCCTCGTAGGAGTAAAACTTCCTTACGGTTACGCGGGGAAGATAAGCAGATACCTAGACCCAGCGAAGCAGAAGTTCAGCGGGATGAAGTCTCACGACTGTCACATGCTGATGACGCAGATACTTCCAGTTGCAATCCGTGGGATCATGGACGCGCACGTCCGTGAAATGCTATTTGGCCTATGCAACTTTTTCGACGTCATCTCTCGGAAGTCGGTTGGCGTGAGCCAACTCAGAAGGCTACAGGAAGAGATCGTGGTGATACTATGCGAGCTTGAGATGTACTTCCCGCCCGCATTCTTCGACGTTATGGTGCATCTGCTGGTCCATATCGTGGAGGATATCATCCAACTCGGGCCGACGTTCCTGCACAGCATGATGCCGTTCGAAAGGATGAATGGTGTCATCAAAGGAAACGTTCGCAACATGTCACGTCCAGAGGGAAGCATAGCCAGGGGCTTTCTGACCGAAGAGTGCATCTCCTACTGCACGAATTATCTAGGCATCGAGAATCCCGTTGGTCTGCCCGTCAACAGGCACCTCGGCAGGCTCGCTGGATGGGGTCACCGTGAGGGTCGCCGCGAAATGCATGTCGACTTCGAGGGTCGACTCGCCGACTTTGAAAGAGCAAACCTAGTCGCGCTACAACACATAGACGTGGTCGATCCTTGGGTGGTAGAGCACAAAACCTTTATTTTCGAAGACGTACAATGACCGAGGCCAACAGAGGACGGACGGAGATATAATCAAAGAGCACAACTCATGTTTCACGCGTTGGTTCAAGCAGAAGCTTCTGTCGTACCCTTTACATGAGGATTCTTCCGCGGAAGAACAACTCATATTCGCCTTGTCACAGGGCGCCGAGCACAACCTGATGACCTATGAGGCGTATGATATCAACGGCTACACATTCTACACCGAGGACAAGGACATGAAGAGCGATGGTTATCAGAACTCCGGGGTAACGATGGAATCCTACACCGGTAACGACAAGGACAGATACTACGGAAGGATCGAGGAGATCTGGGAGCTGAGCTACGCTAGAGAGAAGGTCCCGATGTTCCGTGTCAGATGGGCCAAGAGCGTCCTAAAAGAAGACCGGTATTTCACCACCATGGTTATACCCGAAGCCAAATCCAAGACCGCAGGCGCAAACGTCACCGCGAAAAATGAGCCATGGGTACTGGCTTCCCAAGTGGACCAATGCTTCTTCATTACCGACCCGTCAAAGCCCAGTCGTGTTGTCGTGACGAGAGGCAAAAGGAAGATCATCGGAATGGATGGAGTCGCCAATGAGCAAGACTTCGACAAGTACGGCGACCCAAAGATGGAACATGACGACGACGATGAAGTAGCAGCATACACCACAAGAAGAAGCAGGACCACCCTACCTAAAGGACGTCCGTTCCACAGAAGAACTCCATTTGTGAAAAAGAAGGGCAAGAAGATTGTGAACAGATAGCTAGCTAAGATCGATTGTATTTAAATCGTAGTCTTCATTTCTCGATTGTATTTCATGGGCACTTTTTGAACTCATGAATATTTTTAAATTTCATGGGCACTTTTTGAATTCATGAATATATTTTCAAATTTCATGGGCAAAAATATTGAATATTCATGAGGACACTCGATCTCGATCCCCCTCCATCTGGATCGCTATCCCCCTCCATCTCGATCTCGATCCCCCCCGCACCCTCCCCCGCTAGCTCCACCGCCGCCGACGACCCACCGCACCCTCCCCCGCTCCACCGCCGCCGCCCGGACAACCCCCATTTATGATTTTCAAATAACAAATTTGTGATATTTGTTCATATTCATAAAAAATTATTATGTTTTTATAAAAAAAATTATTACTGTTTTATAAAAAAATTTAAAAAATAGCAACAAAAAATAATAATAAAAACATTACTAATGGCGCCCGCTGGGAGTGACGCCATTGCATCTAAAAAAAAAGATTTCTAAGGCGTCACCGCTAGGGGTGCGCCATTGTCTATCAAAAAAAGATTCTAATGGCGCACCGCTCGGGGGGCGCCATTAGTAGCTTCCCCCCTAGCTCTAACTCGCCCGACCCCTTCGTCCCTCCCTATCGCCCAGATCCACTTCCCCCCCCCCCCCCGCGCGCTGCCCCGACCCACGACGCCGCCGCCCCTACGTGCGCCACTGCCCCCGCGCCCCCACGCCCCCCACCACTGCAGCTCCGCCATCGCCGACGCCTCCGCGACCTCGCCGTCGCCGACAGCCTCCCCGCGTCGGCCCCTGCCCTGCGCCGCCTCTACCTCAGTCTGGGCACGGGGTGCAGGACGACGACCGCCGCCGACCCGCGAAGCACGTGCCCGCCGGCCTCCCCACGACCAACCGAGGCGCCCAGGAGGACCGCCGCCGTCTTCTTCTTCGACTACGAGGACCCGGACGAGCTCGGACGCCCTTGAGCCATCCCTTCGACGCCGCCGCCGCCGCCGACCCCGACCCCGACCCCTCCGGCGACCGGCCGCGCCCGCCCAGGTACCTCTCCTCCTTCCTCCTTCCTCCCAGTTTGCAATCCAGATAGAGTTGCCTGCCATTTTCTCTGAAATTTAAGAGGCATAATGCCAGTGAATCGACATTTCGGTGGCATACATTGCGATCCTTCTATTAGACAGAGATGTCTGAATCTTTTGTGTGTCTCTGTTTGTAGGGAGGTTGTGTAGTATTTTCAGGCTAGATAGGTGGTTCCGGCAGTGAGCACATCCTGGTAGTGTTTTGATATGTTTATATTTTTTCTGTCTGAAACTTTGCTAGGTGAGAATGTCTGAAACCTTTTTTTTGTTCGATGAGGAACCATATTTTCTGAATAGGATCCCTGGTGAACGAATACTTCAAACTTTTTAGACTAAACAAGGTTTTTGATTTCTTAAAAGCTGTGGCATATGGTACAACTCCGGAAATTGACAGTATAGTAGTAGCAGGCCTGAATGTATAGCTTCTTACGAAGATACATAACGTGCGAGTATAGATTTTTTGTCAAATCTTTTTTTGTAGATACAGGATTGAAAATCTAACAAAGAGTACTTTGATCAATGAGTATTCTCCAACTAGGAAATTATGTGATGTGACAAGTGAGATGCTATTCACTTAATACTGGTAGAGAAATTCACTGTCTGAACCTTGAAATAAACTCTGTTTTCAGTTGTATTATTCTAACCAGAACTCATAACAGTCTACTCCAGAAGTGAGTGAAAATATAGATGCAAGGAGAAATAAGCAGCCAAAACAGCAATTAGCAAAAGTGATAGTGGTACTGAATTTAAGTGTGTAATGGTGGACCCTGAAGCTGATATTTTAGCAATGGTGGCTTCAGTGTGTGGTGACTATTGATGATTTTTTGTTGGGTGACCTATTAGATCTGGAATGGAAGCTCACATAAGTTGAGCTGATTTTTGTCCATATGAAAGCAGATGACCATATGGTCTGTGGCCATTTCATCCATATGAAAGTAGAGGCACATTGTGGTGTTAGTTTGCTGGGTTTTGTCTCCGACCATCGTGTCGTGATGATTTTGCAGGTACCCCGAGAGGCCCTTGAGTTTGCCCGAATGTCGATTAACTTCCATTCCAGCAAATTCGGGTACTCCATATGTCCTATTTTCAGCAAAGGTCATGCTGAAATTTTCCTTTAGGGTGCCCAACTTAGAATTCTCCTTCACGGCTTAGCTTTTAGGGTGCCTCGGTGTCGATAAGAACCTAAATGATGAAAGCTTAGGCTTTTAGGGTGCCTCGGCGTCGACAAACCCTAAATGATAAAATCTTAGCTTTTAGGATGCCTCGGTGTCGACAAACCCTAAATGATGAGACCATGATCTTGTTCCTTGACAATAACCAACTTTTTGACCAAACTTTTTTCCTATTTAGAGCGAAACATGGCCCACAACGATGAGGCCGGCGGTTCGGGCGGCAAGCAATTCTGGGAGCTGTCCCAGGAGATGGAGGAACAACCTCACCGCTATGAGGACGCCGCGGAAGACACCGATCCTGACTACACAACCACTAGTGGCGTCGGGGATGACACCACTGATGGCGCCGCCGAGGATGCCACCACTGATGATGGCGGCGCACGCACAGATGGCAGCCAACCGAAGAGGCAACGGAAGGACCGGTGCCCGAGCGTGCTCGGCACCGTCAGGGAGGAATTTACTGAAGTGAACTCCGACGGGCATCCGACAGCGCCCAAACAAGTAGTCAACGGGTACTCGGTTCAGCTCGGGTGCATTCTCCGGAGCACCGTCTCGATCAACACCGAGAACCTAAGGCATAAGGACCGAGGGAATTTGCGCAGCCTCCTCTTCACGAAGCTGCACGAACAATACAAGTTCCCCGCTGAGTTTGCAAACACACGCCTCTCAGGGAATAAAGTGAACAGTGCCGCCCTCACGAAGATGAGCACGGCCCTGTCTACTTGGAGAAGCACGGTGAAGGCAATGATTGATAAAGGTGATAGTTATGACAAGATCAAGGCGAAATATCCTTTGATGAGTGAAGATGACTACAAGGAGTTCAAGATCAAGTGCGAGAGCCCCGCAACCTCCGAATCAAGTCAGTGGGGGAATGAAATGCGGCAGTTGAACTTAGGGGTCCACCAACTCGGTCCCGGCGGTTACAGAGTGGCGGAGCCTATATGGGACAAGGAGGACGCGGAGCGTGCTGAGCAAGGCCTACCGCCCCGCTTCGAGAAATACAGTGACAAGCAGACCAGGAACTTTCTCAGGGCCCGGTACAAGGAGGACCCGGTAACAAAGGAGCTTACCATGGATCCGAAGACCAAGGAGCTTGAGCTTGTTCTGGTAAGGAATACACCCCCGCGTAATTAGCTCCATATGGTTGCATTCTAATTAATCCCCAATATTTCTAAATGGTTCACGTTCCTTCCGCAGGACAAAGAAAGCAGTAGCGTGGGGTCGTCTCAGAGCTCCCCTTTCGAAACCCCTTTGAATAGGGCGTTGAACGTAATGAAAAACAAGGATAAGCTCAGTAAGCCGACGTCAGCTGGTCGTGTGGCCGGCAAAGGCTTGTCCACAAAATGGTCGTCATACTATACCGCTGGTGGGCGAAAAGAGAAAAAGACCAGCTCGGAAAGCCAGTCGCGCGAGGTTGAAGCACTCAAGGCACAAGTGGCGCGGATTCCGGAGCTTGTCCAAGAGCAAGTGGAACAACAACTAGGAACGAAGCTCAACGCCATGGTGCCTACGTTGATTCATGGGCTGACGACGTGGATTGCGGGCGGCCAACAGGGGCCTCCCCCGGTTCCCAGCTTCACGGCCAGCAACTCGCACAGCGCGCAGGCGGCGCCATTGGTGTCTCCGGCGGAGGCGGTATTCGTGTCTCCGGCGCCGACACGGGCATTGGAGCTTAATGCACCCGGGTGTACACCGGCCGGCACCTCGCCAGCAAGCGGCCCCTCCGTCAGTTGCACGCCCGCCATTGGCGGTGCCTCGACATTAGCCGAGCTCGACAGCATCACGGTAACTAAGCCTCTCGGCCGATGACTTCATCTCCTTGCCTTTGACTAGGCATCCCTGACACCCTACATGTTTTCGCAGGGCACCGCCGACGTTCCTTGCACTCTCCTGCACTTCGTGGGCGGCGAGTTGGTCGATGTCGCCAAGGGCAGAATCGTTCAACCAGGCAACCTCGTGTTCCACGGTAATCCGATGCCACCCACAGTGTATAGGGTTGAAGTGGTTCGGGTGCTGCCAGGCTGCGACGAGCTGTTACCTCCGATTCGACCCGCTGGGGCCGACGAAGAAGATGAGATGACCCTCAGCGCCTGCGTAAGCTGGCCCCTGCTTTGGCCGAAGAGCCAGATTCGTTTGTGGGCGGGGGACACCACCCCACAGACAAGACCGCCAGTCGTGCCGGCGCCAAGCCATGGCAAGAACGCCGCAATGCTACCGGACATGCCGGACATCCCTATGGCACAGGATCCGGACATGCATATGGCACAGGATCCAGACGACGACGACAACGACGACGGTACATTTACCAACGTCGATAAGTACTTTGCCGAACATGGGTACGGTGACGAGTTCTGCGGGCCTCCTTCTCAAGAACCCAACCAAGACGACCGCGATCTAGCTGGTACGACGAAGAAACCCAGTTGCAACAGGCGTCGTCTGGCGTTCAGTTCTCAGGAGACGCCTCCAGCTGCTGCCTTCACCGAGCCTCAAATAGCTGAGGTGCAAAATATTATCAGCCCCAACACGCTCAAGAAGGCGGTCTGCGAGCAGAACTCGGTCCCATTACAGCAGATCAAGAAGAAGAGCCGGAAACGAAAGACTAAAAAGGGCACCGATGCGAGCCAGCCGGCACCGAGTACGATCCGTGCTCAGGACGGGCCACCTTCACCTAAGGATATCTCGAGGAGGGTGCATATGGCGGGTAGGGCGATGCTACCGACAAATATGCTCAATGCTGCAACCGGTGCTATGCGGAGTCTGCACGACAGTGTTCTTTCTTTGGAGAAGCGGCGTCTCAGAGAGAATGATGTGGCATACCCGGTTTTCGTGGCCAAGGTGCCAGAGGGCAAGGGCTTTGTGGATGGCGACATCGGGGGTACGATCGTCCTGCGGTTTGATGACATCTTTGCTATGTTTAACCTTCATCCGCTGCACTACACCTTCGTTCGGCTGTTTTCGCTGAGTATGGAGATACGGATCATTAGAGACAAGACCCCAGATATCGTGATAGTCGACCCCTTCTACATGCGTGCCAAGCTCTTGAGCAGCGCTGGGGACCGCCAAGTCACGAGTTCACACCTCGAAGGCGTCATTCTGGCAAACCCAGATAAGGATAACTTCCTTGTGGCTTACTTTCCCGAGTAAGTCATCCCTTAACCGCCCCGTAACATATGATTTCTTAGATTTTGATCGTTCTTTTTTTTTCTAACATTCCGTGTTCTGTGCAGTGACACACATTGCACACTCATCCTCTTAAGCCCGAAATATTCCATGGCCACGTATTTTGACCCGAACCGTGACTCCAAGATAGACTACAGAAATATCAAGAAAGTTCTTGATGATGTTCTCCCCGGCTACGCCAAATCTGGAGGCACCTTCACCCGGGCAGTTCGTAAGTACGGCAAGCGCGTGTTCGCCCACAATACGACGTTCTGCTGCGTCAAGCAGCCGCCTGGCGGTCAGAAGGATGCCTACTACGCCCTCCATCACATGCGGGCGATCGTGAGGGACCATCATCACCTTCTGCTACCAGATAATCTCAAAGATTGGGCCGCGAGCTTGTCGGCAATCCAGGACGCGGACATCAGACAAGAATTCTTTAGCATCCAGTCGGAGTTTGCCGACATCATCCATCAAGATGTCCTTCATACCTCGGGGCAGTTCTTCCTCAGATATCAACCGTCCAACAGTGAGATAGACGGAACGCTACAAATGCAGGCTGACAACGCCCGCGATTTCATGACCATCACGACAGATGGCGGCTTCATCCACGCTCCTGTCCCATGAGTCGAGTCGAAAGTAGTGATGTGTAGTTCTGAAACATTGATTGGCTCATGTTGTAATTAAACTTTAATGAATTGTATGTCTCTTTGGTTTGGACAGTCTTTCAACTTAGATGTAATCGATGCTATTTATTAGTAGGACCATGAATCGTGCAATTAATGTCTTGCTTTTCTCTTCCGATCCTTTTGTTGCATACTTATATATTGCTTATGTATTGTCTGTTGTTTGGCTTGTGCATAGAGATGCCGTCGTATGTCGTGTACAAGGGTAAGGTTCCCGGAGTCTACGACGACTGGGAGGAGTGTCGGAGACAGGTTCACCGTTTCAGCGGTAACAGTTACAAAGGGTACACCACTAGGGCGGAGGCGGAATCTAGATACGCCCGCTATCTAGCGGGAGAGAGGAGGGAGCGTTGGAGGAACCGGATGAAGACCAGTTTCATCGCGATGATGCTCATCGTGATGACCGCAGCTCTCTTCTATGTGATGGTAGTTTAGATGATCGATATCGACTTGTAATGTGAAGGCAAACTCGATACTCGTGGTCTCGAGACTTGTAATGTTTTATCTTTGTTCGGTCTTTTGAATTCGGAGACTAATATGATGAATTGTATTCGGAGACTAATCTTCTATTGTATTCGATGAATCTGCTGTTGCTGTGTGCTGCTGTCTATATTCTGTCCAATAATATATTTTGTAACCTGTGCAAAAATCAGAAAAGTAAAAAAAAAACCCTAATATTCATACTAATGGCGCATCACCTCAAGGTGCGCCATTAGTATGCCAAAGGATACTAATGGCGCATCACTACAGAGTGCGCCATTAGTATGCCAAAGGATACTAATGGCGCATCACCCCGCAGTGCGCCATTAGTATGCCAAAGCGCATGGTTAAATATGGCCCCCTGGGAGGCATACTAATGGCGCATGGTGTTCTATACTAATGGCGCACTGCGTGGTGCGCCATTAGTATACCAGATACTAATGGCGCACCAGTGGTGCGCCATTAGTAAAAAATACTAGTGGCGTGATACTAATGGTACACCAGTAGTGCGCCATTAGTAGGCAAAATTGGTGCGCCATTAGTAGGCCTTTTCCTAGTAGTGGTGGTGTCACACGGCATCTCCGGCGCGGGGGAACCTCCTGCTCGCCTTCGGCTCGTTTAATTTTCATAAGCAAAATGAAGGGGGGGCGTATGTCGAAGTGTGTGTTGGTCGTGCAGCGTGTTGGTTCGTGCGGCGCGTTGTCCGTCGTTGTGTCACACGGTGCCTCCGGCGCGGGGGAACCTCCTACTCGCCTTCGGCTCGTTTAATTTTCATAAGCAAAATGAAGGGGGGGCGTAGGTCGAAGTGTGTGTTGGTCGTGCAGCGTGTTGGTTCTTGCGGCGCGTTGTCCGTCGTTGTGTCACACGGTGCCTCCGGCGCTGGGGAACCTCCTTCTATTTCGTTCTGCTTCATTTCATTTCATCACATCTTGATTTTGGTCATCGTTCTCATTTTTTTTTTTTCTTTCATCTTTTTTTTTTTTTCGCTCTTTTTCCTTTCTTTGGTTTTCCCAGACGCCACCAGCTTCTCCGTCCTTCTCGTTTTTCACCGTCCCTTCTCGCCTTCGTCTCGTTTAATTTCAATAAACATCTTGAAGAGGGGCATAGGTTAAGTGTGTGTTGGTCGTGCAGCTTTTTTGTTTCTTCTTGCGCGTTGTCCTCTTGTGTCACACACCCCTCTCCTCCCTCTGTTTCCGTCTCTCCCCCCCTTTCGTTTTTTTCATAAACATCTTGAAGGGAGGGGGGGGCATAGGTCGAAGTGTTGTTGGTCGTGCAGTGTGTGGTGTGCGGCGCGTTGTCCGTCGTGGTGTGACATGGGCGCCTCCGGTGGCGGGGGAACCTCCTGCTCGCCTTCGGCTCGTTTAATTTTCATAAACATCTTGAAGGGGCATAGGTCAGGTCAAGTGTGTGTTGTCGTGTCAGCTGTTGGTTCGTGCGGCGCGTTGTCCTGGTGGTGTCACACGGCGCCTCCGGCGGGGAACCTCCTGCTTGCCTTCGGCTCGTTTAATTTTCATAAACATCTGGAAGGGGGGCATAGGTCGAAGTGTGTTTTGTCGTGCAGCGTGTTGGTTCTGCGGCGGCGCGTTGTCCGTCGTGGTGTCACACGGCGCCTCCGGCGCGGGGAACCTCCTGCTCGCCTTCGGCTCGTTTAATTTTCATAAACATCTTGAAGGGGGGCATGGTGGTGTTTTTTGTCATGCTTTCTCGGCGCTTTGTCCGTCGTGGTGTGACGCGCCTCCGGCGCGGGGGAACCTCCTGCTCGCCTTCGGCTCGTTTAATTTTCAAAACTCTTGAAGGGGGTGTGGTCGAGATGTTTCCTTTTTTCGCCTTTTTCGTGGGGGGGTGGTGGGTGGGGGGTTGTGCCTTCCTCTTTTCTTGGGTCTTCCTATTTTCCTTCTTTTTTTGTCTTTCAGTCGGGTGTCTTGTTCTGCCTCTGTTCTGCTTCTGGCTTTCGTCTCGGCGCCTCCTGGTTCCCTTTGTTCCCTTTTCTTTTTTTTTTTGTCTAAGTCCGTGCTGTTTGTTTTTCTTGTCGGCGCGTTTCCGTCGTGGTGTCACCGGCGACTTCGGCCGCGACGAACCTCCTGCTCGCCTTCGGCTCGTTTAATTTTCATAAACATCTTGAAGGGGGGGCATATGTCGAAGTGTGTGTTGGTCGTGCAGCGTGTTGGTTCGTGCGGCGCGTTGTCCGTGGTGGTGTCACACAGCGCCTCCGGCGCGGGGGAACCTCCTGCTTGCCTTCGGCTCGTTTAATTTTCATAAACTTCTTGAAGGGGGGCATAGGTCGGAGTGTGTGTTTGTCATGCAGCGTGTTGGTTCGTGCGCCGCGTTGTCCGTCGTGGTGTCACACGGCGCCTCCGGCGCGGGGGAACCTCCTGCTCGCCTTCGGCTCGTTTAATTTTCATAAACATCTTGAAGGGGGGCATAGGTCAAAGTGTGTGTTGATCGTGCAGCTTGTTGGTTGGTGCAGCGCGTTGTCCGTCGTGGTGTCACACGGTGCCTCCGGCGCGGGGGAACCTCCTGCTCGCCTTCGGCTCGTTTAATTTTCAAAAACATCTTGAAGGGGGGCATAGGTCAAAGTGTGTTTGGTTGTGCAGCATGTTGGTTCGTGCGGCGCGTTGTCCTTCGTGGTGTCACGCGGCGCCTCCGGCGCGGGGGAACCTCGCGCTCGCCTTCGGCTCGTTTAATTTTCATAAACATCTTGAAGGGGGGCAAAGGTCGAAGTGTGTGGTCGTTCGTGCGGCGTCGTTTGTCCGTTGTGGGTGTCACACGGCGCCTCCCGCGCGGGGGAACCTCCTGCTCGCTTCGCTCTTTTATTTTCATAAACATCTTGAAGGGGGGGCATAGGTCGAAGTGTGTGTTGGTCGTGCAGCGTGTTGGTTCGTGCGGCGCGTTGTCCGTCGTGGTGTCACACGGCTCCACCGGCGCGGGGGAACCTCCTGCTCGCCTTCGGCTCGTTTAATTTTCATAAACATCTTGAAGGGGGGCATAGGTCGAAGTGTGTGTTGGTTGTGCAGCTTGTTGGTTCGTGCGGCGCGTTGTCCGTCGTGGTGTGACACGGCGCCTCCGGCGCGGGGGAACCTCCTGCTCGCCTTCGGCTCGTTTAATTTTCAAAAACATCTTGAAGGGGGGCATTGGTCGAAGTGTGTGTTGGTCGTGCAGCGTGTTGGTTCGTGTGGCGTGTTGTCGTCGTGGTGTCACACGGCGCCTCCGGCGCGGGGGAACCTCGCGCTCGCCTTCGGCTCGTTTAATTTTCATAAACATCTTGAAGGGGGGCATAGGTCGAAGTGTGTGTTGGTCGTGCAGCGTGTTGGTTCGTGCGGCGCGTTATCCGTCGTGGTGTCACACGGCGCCTTCGGCGCGGGCGAACCTCCTGCTCGCCTTCGGCTCGTTTAATTTTCATAAACATCTTGAAGGGGGGCATAGGTCGAAGTGTGTGTTGGTCGTGCAGCATGCTGGTTCGTGCGGCGCGTTGTCCGTGGTGGTGTCACACAGTGCCTCCGGCGCGGGGGAACCTCCTGCTTGCGTTCGGCTCGTTTAATTTTCATAAACATCTTGAAGGGGGGGCATAGGTCGAAGTGTGTGTTGGTCGTGCAGCGTGTTGGTTTGTGCGCGCGTTGTCCTCGTGTGTCACAACACGGCGCCTCCGGCGCGGGGAACCTCCCGCTCTCCTTCGTCTCGTTTAATTTTCATAAACATCTTGAGGGGGGCATAGGTCGAATGTTTGTTGGTCGTGGCACTGTTTGGTTCGTGCCGCGTTGTCCGTCGTGGTGTCACACGGGCCTCCGCGCGGGGGGAACCCCCTGCTCGCCTTTGGCTCGTTTAATTTTCATAAACATCTTGAAGGGGAGGCATAGGTCGAAGTGTGTGTTGGTCGTGCAGCGTGTTGGTTCGTGCGGCGCGTTGTCTGTTGTGGTGTCACACGGCGCCTACGGCGCGGGGGAACCTCCTGCTCGCCTTCGGCTCGTTTAATTTTCATAAACATCTTGAAGGGGGGGCATAGATTGAAGTGTGTGTTGGTCGTGCAACGTGTTGGTTCGTGCGGCGCGTTGTCCGTCGTGGTGTCACACGGCGCCTCCGGCGCGGGGAAACATCCTGCTCGCCTTCGGCTCATTTAATTTTCATAAACATCTTGAAGGGGGGACATAGGTCAAAGTGTGTGTTGGTCGTGCAGCGTTTTGGTTCATGCGGCGCTTTGTCTGACGTGGTGTCACATGGCGCCTCCGGCGCGAGGGAATCTCCTGCTCGCCTTCGACTCGTTTAATTTTCATAAACATCTTGAAGGGGGGGTCATAGGTTGAAGTGTGTGTTGGCCGTGCAGCGTGTTGGTTCGTGCATTTGGTTGTTTGCTGAAGTTCATCATATTCTATAAGATGTTCACAGCTCAGGAGAAATTCTTTATACAGGTCGTGCAAAAGCCAAGCTCCTTCGCCTGGAAAGGCACGGGTTTGAAGCATGCGCAGTCACGTGTGCCTAGTAGCTAGCCACGGTTGAGGCACTAGAGGTATGTGCGTGTATGCACATGTGTGTATCCTCCGGAGGCACGGGTGTGAAGCATCTGTAGTCAAGTGTGCGGAGCAGCTAGCCTCGGTTGAGGCACTCGAGGTATGTGCGTGCATGCACATGTGGATTCTCCGGAGGCATGGTTTGAAGCATTTCAGTCACATTTGCGGAGCAGCTATCCACGGTTGAGGCACTCGAGGTATGTGCGTGCATGCACATGTGGGGATTCTACGGAGGCATGGGGCCATGTAGCCTCTGTAGGGACGGGGCCATGTCGTCTCCGGAGGCACGGGCGGGTGGTCTCCAGAGTCATGGGTCGGAGTTCGTTTTGGGAGTCACTGCTGTCGCACAGTTAAAAAGAGGCACTATTGTTTATAGTGTAGTGGCACTCTCTGATGATGTTTTCTTTTCAACATGAACACGCAATTTGTAACTAGATTACATATAAATATGAGTCATTGTTAAACTATTTTGTCACGTTTTGATGGAATTAGGCTCGCTGCCTAAATCAAAAGTTTTAGTCTTCATTCTTGCTGAAGATCTTGCTAATCTCGTCACCCATTTCATTAGCTTTGACTTGATTCATCTCGCTAAGTAAAAGAATGTACATTGCCTCTGCCCTCTAGTCTTATACTTCATCCTATGAAATTTTGCCGACAAGAGAAGAATATTCTTAGAGTTGGTGCATAAAAGGTGTATATAAGTAAATATATATTCCTATATTTTCTATGTATTGTGTGCAGAAGATTTTCATTGAAAACTTACTGTCAAATCATCCAGGTCTTCGATGAACTTTTCACCATTGTAGAGGAATGCAAGCTTTAGAACAGCAAATGGTGATTCGCCCTTTTCTACCACTGGAACATCTAGCACAGTATGAAACTGCCATCTTGTATTCTTGGGATTCATTGTTTGTCCTAGTATGGCGTTGAAGACTTCTTTAATCCTAGGTACCTGGGAATTGTGTTTTGTAATTGTTTTAATATTGCAACTTGTAAAACTGAAAAAATCGTTATTTAGAAATGCTTACGATTGCCGACTTATGAACATGATATTCCTGAAACTGTTTTTTTCTTTCCTCTTCAGCTTGTTCCTTTTCCTGAAGAATTGTCGGAGTAAATGACCACGGGTAGCCTCATCAGCTCCCCTTGGTATTTCAAGACATCGGGGCAGGCTGCACCCCTCAAACATCAAAGACAAAGGACCGCCTTCCTGAGACCGGCTGGTCCAAGCGGCCGGTTGCCAGGAGGTGGCGGAGCCTGGAAGACGACCATGAAGAGGGCCGACTCCTAGCGGGCGGCTTCCTGGGAAGCCGGGTCCTAGCAGGCGGCCCCTCGCGCCCTCAAAGTTAGCGCCAACATAAACGTGATGAGACAAGGCGTGGCTACAGTACAAGCCTGCCACCCCCGAATCCAGGGCAGAGAGTGGCCACAGTACAGCGTACCAAGCGGACACCCCGCGCCCGATGCGGCACTGTTGCCATGCCGCTCATGACATCACCCATGGCAGAAGAAGCCATGCTCCCACGACAGGCGGTCAGTACGGCCCGCAGGCGGCGGGCCCTACCTGTCCGTGAGAAGCCAGAGGGCGGCGAGCCCTGACCAGTCGGCTCAGGGGGAGGCCGGCTCCTAGCAGGCGGCCCTCCCCCTCCCTCAAAGTCTGTGCGCCATTAACCAGTTGTGACGGGGTGTGGCTACAGTGAGCACCCGCCAGGCGGCGGGACTGTATCCATGCTCCCCCTGACGAGGCCTCCATCATCAGGAGGGATGCTACTGCATAAAGCAGTCACCATGGCCCGCAGGCGGCGGGCCCTACCTGTCGGCTGAGATCACGGCAGTCGGCGGGACCCATCAGGCGGCAGGCCCCAGCGGTCGGCGGAGAAGCCGGCAACCAGTGACGCCGACAGCCGGGTCCCGCATCTGGCCGAATTACCATTGCACCCCTGGGGGGTAGGCCTATATAAACCCCCCAGGCCGCCCCATGCAGGGGGTTGGAACCTCGACGGAGCACCCAAAATCACCATACACGCACGCAGAGAGAGGGGAATAGAGTTAGCCTTGCCTTTCTTCCTCCTCTAGCCAAACAGCTCAAGGAGCAAGCTTGTAGCTACTTGTTGAGGCAGTGATCATGCAGAGACCCCGCAGAGCAGGACTAGGGGTGTTATCTCCTAGGAGAGCCCCGAACCTAGGTAAGATCCGCAAGCGTACGCGGTCTCGCTCA
The DNA here is from genome assembly GCA_011799875.1 of Thinopyrum elongatum. Classification (NCBI taxonomy): domain Eukaryota; kingdom Viridiplantae; phylum Streptophyta; class Magnoliopsida; order Poales; family Poaceae; genus Thinopyrum; species Thinopyrum elongatum. Next base: position 585,057,427 of record CM022300.1, read on the forward strand.
CTCCCGCTTCTAGAGCCCGGCGACGTACTTTTGTCCCCATCCACGATAAGCCACCCCCTGGCATATGTCACACGATATCCCCGACATTTGGCGCCCACCGTATCACCGTCTTCGTGTCCTGCATAATGGTCAGCTAACAAAAAAGGATATAGTTTTGTTCAAAAAAAATTGATACAGATTTAAAATATATATCTTCCACGATTATGCATAAGGAATGTGAAACTGCCAAAGGGGCTTTTTAGTTTCTTTTTCTTGGGTTAAAAAAGGTTATTGAAGTATGGTTATAAGTGTAGCTGAGGAAGTGAAGTTAGGGTGAAGCATTTTCTGAGAGAAAAATGCACACTCCAGGTGATATTTCATAATGGGAGCAATATCACTAAGCAGAGTGGAAGATTTACTAGGTAAGATAAACTGTTTTTGAATTAAAAATAAGGTAGTGTGTGAACATTTTTATGTTTTCTATAAAGAAATATATAAAAAGGGGCAGGTAGTTTTATTTGTAGAATAGTTAAGTTATTATTGTCAAGGAGAGCAGTTAAGTTATTAATGTCTCTATATAGTTTTTGGTAGATCGACAGTGGACACTTTGCTCAAACCTTTGACAGGAGCTTGCTGGATTGCATGCTCTTCCTCAGGGTCTTCGTCAGTACCTTGCTGGGTGTTAGGTTCTTCGTGAGGCTTTCTCATTGCTGCATAAAAAATGGCCAGGTGTTCGACGCAGAGTTGAGTGTCACAGAAAAAAAAAGACATGTGTTGTGTGAAAAAAAAATTGTATGGATAGAGAGGCACAGGTTGTTTCACTGTAGAAGCACAGGTACACCTATTCTTTGTTCATGGTTTTTCACACCAGAGGCACTTAATTTGAAAACAGTTACAGTCAGGGGACAAGGGATGTAGAAAATCTCGTGTAATTATCAGGTTTGGCCTCTTAGGATGCTTGCGGGGTTTGGATCTATTGAGGTATTCTAGTTAGTGATGTGGTAGGTATAGTATGTTTAAGCACATATCGTCTGGCGAAAATTCCAAGGCGGAGAGTATTAGCATTTCTATTAAATCTCATATGTACGCTAGTTCAATTTGTTAGACAAATTGATTTTGGCTAGTGGAAAACTCGGCTGTTGCGGTGTCTAGGGTTGTTGTCCCTGGAAGTTGAAAAATCACTACTATCTACCCGGCGGAATGGAATGGGATAGAATGATAATTACCGAAAATTACTTGTGTGGTGTTCCTCGCTTCCATCAGCTTATTGTGTCGTTGCTCTTTTCTTGTTGCGATCTCCGCCGCCGATGTTGAAATCCTCGCCGTCAGTCGCTGCAACCGGCGGGGTTCTTGGTGTTGTCCGGGCAGCGTTTGACGGTATGTATGTCGAAGCGGAGGGCGGTTGGCGAACGCGGTGGTGGTTGTCCGGTGACGTGAAGTCGATTTTGAATTTGTGTTTGTGTGCAGAAGGAAGGAGGAGACCGTGCAGGAGTGACAAAGGTTTCAAGATTTACTGTGCGAGAGGGGAAGTAGGAGAGTAGAAGAGGGAGGGAGAGATGGAAACCATCGAATCGTCTCTAATCTTCAACCGTCCGTTTGAGCATCAAGATTCGTGCTGCCTGGCTAGGGTTTTTTTGTTTGCTAGCATCTTAACAGTCAGTCGGTGGGACGCTAGCATTTTTATTTTATTTTAGTGGTGACACTGGTAGTGCGGAAGTGAAGCCTCTCTACAGGCTTGTGGATGCAGGCACGGGAGGCACGGAAATGCAAGTTCTACAGGCACATTGATGCAGGCACAGGAGGCATGGAAGTGAAGCTTGTACATGGTAGGGCGTGGTGCTTCTCGAGGATTGGTTTGGTCTCTACCCTCTGGGTGTACAAAAGTGTGGTTGTAGAGGTCCGAACACTCGGTTAGAGAGGCACGGTTGTGAAGTCTGTAATGCCAAGGAGGTTTGGCACCACGGGGCATGTAAGAGTCATGGCAAGTGTCACATGAGGCACGTGGATGTAGGCACGGGAGGCACGGAATTGAAGGCACCACATGCGCGGACATGTTGCTTCTCGAGGCACGGGCATCAACCCTGTGGATGTACAAGAGTGTGGTGGCAGAGGCATGTGTCAGAATGCTCGGTTACAGAGGCACCAGGACCACGTAAGAGTCACAGTGCCTGTCACGTTAGGCACGTGGGTGCAGGCACGGAAGGAACAAAAGTTAATTCACCACAGGTACGTATGTGGGGTTTCTCGAGTCACGGGTGTGGACCCTCTGGATGCACAAAAATGTGGTGCCAGAGGCATGGGTCCGAATACTCAGTTATAGAACCACGGTTGTGAAATCACGTGGGTGTGGCACTATGGGGCATGTAAGAGTCACGACAAGTGTCACATGAGGCACGTGGATGTAGGCACGGGAGGCACGAAATTGAAGGCAAGACGAGCATGGACTAGCGGCTTCTCGAGGCACGAGGTATCAACCGTGTGGATGCACAAGAGTGTGGTGGCAGAGGCATGTGTCAGAATGCTCGGTTACAGAGGCACAGTTGTGAAGTCTCAAGAGCCACGCGGGCGTGGCACCAGGACCATGTAAGAGTCACGGCGCCTGTCACGTTAGGCACGTGGGTGCAGGCACGAAAGGCACAAAAGTGAAGCCACCACAGGCACGTACATGGGGTTTCTCGAGTCACGGGTGTGGACCCTCTGGATGCACAAAAATGTGGTGCCAGAGGCATGGGTCCTAATACTCAGTTAGAGAACCATGGTTGTGAAGTCACGTGGGTGTGGCACTATGGGGCATGTAAGAGTCACGCCAAGTGTCACGTGAGGCACGTGGATGTAGGCACGGGAGGCACGGCATTTAGGCAAGACGAGCACGGACTTGCGGCTTCTCGAGGCACGGGGTATCAACCGTGTGGATGCACAAGAGTGTGGTGGCAGAGGCATGTGTTAGAATGCTCGGTTACAGAGGCATGGTTGGGAAGTATCAGGAGCCACGCGGGTGTGGCACCAGGACCACATAAGAGTCACGGCGCCTGTCACGTTAGGCACGTGGGTGCAGGCACGGAAGGCACAAAATTGAAGCTACCATAGGCACGTACGTGGAGTTTCTCGAGTCACGGGTGTAGACCCTCTGGATGCACAAAAATGTGGTGGCAGAGGCATGGATCCTAATAGTCAGTTAGAGAACCACGATTGTGAAGTCACGTGGGTGTGGCACTATGGGGCATGTAAGAGTCACGGCAAGTATCACGTGAGGCACGTGGATGTAGGCACGGGAGGCACAACATTGAAGGCAAGACGAGCATGGACTTGCAGCTTCTCGAGGCACGGGGTATCAACCGTGTGGATGCACAAGAGTGTGTTGGCAGAGGCATGTGTCAGAATGGTTGGTTAGAGAGGCACGGTTGTGAAGTCTCAGGAGCCACGCGGGCATGGCACCAGGACCACGTAAGAGTCACGGCGCCTGTCACGTTAGGCACGTGGGTGCAGGCACGGAAGGCACAAAAGTGAAGCCACCACAGGCACGTACATGGGGTTTCTCGAGTCACGGGTGTGGACCCTCTGGATGCACAAAAATGTGGTGGAAGAGGCATGGGTCCTAATACTCAGTTAGAGAACCACGGTTGTGAAGTCACGTGGGTGTGGCACTATGGGGCATGTAAGAGTCATGGCAAGTGTCACGTGAGGCACGTGGATGTAGGCACGGGAGGCACGGTATTGAAGGCAAGACGAGCACGGACTTGCGGCTTCTCGAGGCACAGGGTATCAACCGTGTGGATGCACAAGAGTGTGTTGGTAGAGGCATGTGTTAGAATGCTCAGTTACAGAGGCACGGTTGTGAAGTCTCAGGAGCCACGCGGGCGTGGCACCAGGACCACGTAAGAGTCACGGTGCCTGTCACGTTAGGCACGTGGGTGCAGGCACGAAAGGCACAAAAGTGAAGCCACCATAGGCACATACGTGGACCCTCTGGATGCACAAAAATGTGGTGGCAGAGTCATGGGTCCGAATACTCGGTTAGAGAACCACTGTTGTGAAGTCACGTGGGAGTGGCACTACGGGCACGTAAGAGTCACGGCGCGTGTCACGTGAGGCACGTGGATGCAGGTACGGGAGACACGGAAGTAAAGCCACTGCAGTGACGGACTTGAGGCACCTAAATTTTAAACAGTTACAATCCAGGGACAAGGCACAGAGAAAATCTGGTGTAATTACCAGGTTTGAGCTCTCAGGATACTCGAAGTGTTTGAATCTATTGAGGTATTCTAGTTAGTCATATGGAAGGTATAGTACGTTTAAGCACATATCGTGTGGCGAAAATTCCGTAGCGGGGAGCAGTAGCATTTCTATTAAATCTCGTGTGTATGGTAGTTCAATTTGTTAGACAAATTGATTTTGGCTAGTGGAAAACTCGGCTGTTGCGGTGGCTAGGGTTGTTGTCCCTGGAAATGGAGAAATCACTACGATCTACCTGGAGGAATGGAATGGGATAGATTGATATTTACCTTCGATTTCTTGTGTTGCGCTTCTCACCTCCATTGGTCTATTCTGTCGTTGCTCTTTTTTTGTTGTGATCTCTGCCGCCGGTGTTGAAGTCCTCGCTTTGTCGCTGCCGGGTGGGGACTTTGCGTTGTTGGGGGCACCGTTTGACGGTCTGTATCTCGAAGTGGAGGGCAGTTGGCGAAGCGCGGTGGCGGTTTTGCGGTGAGGCGAACTCTACTTCAAATTTGGGTTCGTGTGCAGAAGGGAGGAGGAGACCGTGTGTGAGTGCAGAAGGTTTCGAGATTTACTGTGGGAGAGAGGAAGCAGGAGAGTAGTGGAGGTGGGAGAGATGGAAATGGTGGAACCGTCTGTAATCTTCGACGGTCCGCTTGAGCATCAAGATTCGTGCCGCCTGGCTATGGTTTTTTTGTTCGCTATAGCATCTTAACAGTCGTGTGAAGCACGTGGATGCATGCGCCCGAGGCACAGAAGTCCAGTCTCTACAGGCTCGGATGTTGGGATTCTCGAGGCACTGGTATCAACCCTGTGGATGCACAAAAGTGTGGTTGCAGAGGCATGCATCCGAAGACTCACTTAGAGAGGCACGGTTGTGAAGTCTTTAGAGTTACGGGCGTGTGTCACCACGGGCACGTAAGAGTCATGGGTCCAAAAGTGTGGTAGTAGAGGCATGGGTCTGAAAGTGTGGTAGTAGAGGCATGGGTGCGAATACCTAGTTAGAGAGGATCGGTTGTGGGTCCACATGTGTGAAGTCTCTACAGCCTTGGTCGTGCGGTACCATAGGCATGTGTTCGAATAGATATTTAAATAGCCACTGTTTAAGGCACGGCTGTGTACGCACAAGAAGCACTGCATTGAAGCCTGTGCACGCAGGGACGTGGGGCAGAGGCACGGGAGTGATGCCTGTACATGCAGGGACGTGGGGCAGAGGCATGGGTATCAACCCTCTGGAAGTACAAAAGTGCGGTAGCTGTGGCATGCGTCCGAATACCCAGTTATAGAGGCACAGTTGTGAAGTGTGTGGAATCACGGTCATGTGGCAACACAAGCACGTAGAGCATGTCACGTGAGGCACGTGAATTCATGCACACGAGGCACGGAAGTGAATCCTCTATAAGCATGGACGTGGGGTTCTCGGGGCACTGCTACTATCAACCCTCTGGATACACAAGAGTGTGGTAGCAGTGGCATGCGTGCGAGAATACCCAGTTAGAGAGGCACAGTTGTGAATTGTCTGGAGTCACGGGCGTGTGGCACCACAAGCACGTAGAGGCACGATGCATGTCACATGAAGCACGTGGGTGAATGCATAGAGGCACAGTTGTGAAGTCTCAGGAGCCATGCTGGCGTGGCACCAGGACCACGTAAGAGTCACGGTGCCTATCACGTTAGGCACGTGGGTGCAGGCACGGAAGGCACAAAAGTGAAGCCACCAGAGGCACGGATGTGGGGTTTCTCGAGGCAAACATGTATCAACTGTCTGGATGCACAAAAGTGTGGTACCAGAGGCATGCTTCGGAATACGTAGCTAGTGAGTCACGGTTGTGAAGTCTCTAGAGTCACGCGTGTCTGGCATCACGGGCACGTAGGAGTCACGGTAGGGGCGTGGGGCTTCGCGAGGCACCGGTCTCAACCCTCTGGATGCATGGTGGTGTGGTAGGAGAGGCATGCTTGCTAATACTAAGGTAGGGAGGCACCATTGTGGATGCACAGGTGTGAAGTCTCTAGAGGAAAGGGTGTGTGGCACCACAGGCATTGGTTCGAATACTCATTTAGAGAGTCATGCCTGTACTCAGGCCAGATGCACATAGCGCTGTAGGTTGGTGGCATTCGGTAGCACATGGTTGCACAGAGGGGGAATGTATGTGGACGTGAGGCACGCATGTCTAGGGACGGACTTGGGACTTCATGGGGCATGGTTATCAACCCTCTGGATGGACAGTTGTGAAGTGCCTAGGGGCACCGGCTTGTGTTCGAATACTCGGTTAGAGAAGCAACAAGGAACTACAGGAATAAAAAGAGTTTGTTGCTTCATTATCTCAGTATGAGGTGCGGTTAAACAGTTTTCTGAGGTTTCGATGGAGCTAGGCTCGTTCGCTTATCAACAACTTTTAGACTGCGCTGTTGTCGAAGATCTTTCTAATCTCATCACCCATATTGCTGGGTTTGATTTCATTCTGTTCACTAAGTAATAGCCTGTACAGTTCTTCTGCTTTCCATTGTTCCGTGTCATCCTATAAAAAATTCAGCAAAAGAAGGAGAAAAAACACATCAGAATTAGTTCATGCAGTTGTATGATATCTAGCAGATTTTGTGCGAGTTTTCAGCGAAAACTTATGTCGAAATTATCTATGTCTTGGACGAAGTCGTTGCCATCAAATAGATACGAGAACCTTAGAACAGCAAATGGAGTTTCACCATTGTTTACTTTTGGAACGCCTTGTACAAAATGAACGTCCCATTTACTGAAAGATGATGTTATTTACAATTCTTACCAGTTTGTCTTTATGGTTGTGGTATTTTTTATGCTCCCTTTTTCTCTCTCTTTGTTGCTTTCCATCTCAGCAATTGCATTACTTACTCGGTCATCAAGCACACCTCGATCACGTAGATTTTTTAGGTATTGTTACCTCTTTAATACTTCAAGAGAGGTTTCTTCAGGTTCGATAATTTGAAGTTTCCTTGAATATCTGTCGAGCACGAATAGTATGTATCGGTCTTTCTTTTCGAGTGGCATGAATACCTGCGGTACAAAAGTTTTATTGTTAGAGAAGAGTTTAGAATAAAGTATTCTGTTTGAAATGCTTATTTTTATTTTGTTGTATGGAAAACGCTATTACCATTTTTGCTGTTGAGAGCTTCTTTGATTGACAGTGCTTAAGGAACAAGGGAACCAAGCTATCCTTCTCTTGTTTGAAATTATCTCTGAACTTCATGAGAGATTTTGTTGTATCCTTTAAACCCAGTATGTGCTGCAGGCAATAAATAAATACGATAAAAACGAGTTAGAAAAAACAGATCGGTACCAAGAGATTAAACAGTCATTGCAAAAAGACGAGTTTAGATGATCATTGTGGTTTTTTGAAATTTACCTCTGCAAAGCTTGGGCCTAATAATAGTCTATGTCTTTTGTGTGAAGTTTGCGTGCTTTCCCATATTTCTGCTAACTCATCGAGCACCTTCTTTTCCATACCTTGACGTTTGTTCTTCTTTGCAGGCCCAAATACTTCCTTCAGGTTTGATCCAGTAAGAGATGTGTTGTCGCTCTCTGAATGTTGCCACAAGTATACTTGTTTTCTGCTTACACGCAGGACAGTAGAAGAAATTTTTGTTGAGAAAAGTCATTAACTAACAAGCTCATAAACAGGAATTTAAGGTTCTTTTTAGTTTCCTGTCTTATTTGTGTAATTGCCGCCTAAATTTAACTAATTTCAGGTGCAAAAGGAACCAAGTCACCTTTCGAATTTGTTCTACCATGTGTCACTCATGACTATTTGGTAGAGCTCGATCGCCTTATCAACCTGATGAAACGAAAGTCGATGTCCCGGGTATTTCTTGCTGCTCCCTGATTGATGCTTGTTGTTTGTCACTCGCTCTGTCAAAACAGATAAAAATTTATGGCTGTTGTTTCTAAAAGAAATATTTGAAGCTCTTGTCATGTTGAATGATAGTAAAAAAGCAAATTAGTTATATTACCTTTCATGGGCGAAAAAAGGTTTATAGTCTCTTGTTTGAAATCTTTGAGTTTTCTAGGAAGTTGATGCTGCTTTATTTGGTTGGTTTTACCGAATATCAGTGTGAATACGTACTCTGGTTTCCATTCCTCGTCTACCTTGGTAGGCTGCAGGCATGTCAAAATGTATGGTTTATAGTTACATTGTTCACGGTTGTAAATAAACTAATTACGCTAATAAAGAAATCAAGTTATTCGACGTGTATGTACTGTTAACTTACGTGAAAATCCTCTCTGTCCTTGACCAGTTCATTCCCATTCCAGTATTTTGCAAATTGGGCCGTGAAGTGTCCGCATTGTGTTCCCTCTTGCTTTGGTGTGCATATCCTGTAAGGCCTTTCTGCTATCCTTCCCCAGTTTGGTTCGTTGTTGTCTTTTAGTTGGTCATACTTGTTCATCAGTACGCACATCCTTCTCATCTGTGATTACATTTTGGTTTTGTTGTTTGGGTGCGGCATTGAGAAAAGTAAGCGTATCATACTATCACAAGGAAAAGAATAAATCAATGTACAAAAGTACGTACCAGTTCTGTTCGATGCACATGGTGTTCACTCCAAGACCTATCGGCGTAGTGTACGTAGTTCAGTGAGTCAAGAATGTCGATGGTGCCTCTGTACTTGTTCAAGACATAGAGCGTGAAGTGGCTCTCTATGTGATGAGGTATCATGATCTACGTTGAGAGAAGATCATTGTTGATGTAAAAATTAAATTTCATTTAATTGTTGAAGCTTAAGGAGAATAAGTCATGTGTTCAGTAATAATTCTGAACTTACCATCTTCTTATGTAGGATGTTTTTACCTCTCACGAGGACTTCAAATTCTTTTAGTGCCTCGTCCTCGTTGAATTCTGATAGCTCTCCTTTTTTATAATTGAGACCGAGCACCAGCTGCAAGAAAGAGAGTGTGTGGTTTTAGTTAAATATCCTATCATAGGTAATGATGGTGGTGTTTTTGTGGGTGAGGTATGCATACATTTGCGAAATCTACTGGGAGTACAGTTGTATCGTCTGGGTTGAATTGTTTTTGTTCTGTCCATTCCTCCAATAACGTGTTTAGCATGGAGACCCCCATTTGTGTTTGTCCTTTTCCTGCCTGTTCCTTCAAGGATTTTCCGGTAATGTAATCTTCTCGTTTTGAGCTTTTATATACCTGTTGACTGCAAGCAAGGAGGGTTTAGAACTAGGTGAGTGAATAGTTAGTTGGATTTTAGAGGATCTGCAGCTCTCTGGTAATTGTTTCCATGGAAGAAGGAGAATCTACTTACTCTCCGCAAACTCTCTGTCCTTGTCGGCTCATCAGATATTTAAATAGTTCCATGGCCTTTTCTTTAAAAATGAAATTTCCTGGAACAAGTGTTGCAACGTTGACTTTCCCAAATATCTTGCTTGGTCGCTTCAATGGCTTCTTAATTGAGATTATGTTTGCTGAGCTGATCTCAGATGATTGAATCGTTAAGGGTTTTGGGGAACTTGTCTGCACTCTTGCCAGATGCCTTGCCTTTTTCTCGTCGTGACCTAACTGTGCCTGCTCGTTAAGCTGCTTAGATGTTGGTGTTTCCTTTTGTGTGTTGTTGTTTTTCATGCTCTGTTCTACTGAGACTGCAACATCGTGTTTCCTCTTTTGAAGTATCTTTTCTTCTAAATCTTTCTCTTTCCGCTTCTTTTCTTCGTGTGCATGTTTCACCTCAGGTGATGTTGCTGATATGCGATTTTCGCCAACAGGGTTCTTGTTCTGTTTGGAAAGCTGTTGTTGGCGAGTTGGTATGCTCTTTGTCCTATTGTTCACTTCTAAAGGAGAGCCTGTTATGTCTTTGGTCTTTTTATCTGGGGGTGGTCTGTCTGGTTCTATCGGTGGATCCTTCCCTTCCTCTTCCTTTTGAAAATCAGTGTCTGGTTCCGCATTTCCCTCTGTAAACCAGCATCTGTTTGGGCATGTTCTTCTGTGAGTGTTTCTTCAGTCACTTTGGTAGTATCCTTGCTGCTTACATGATAATCTTCTTTCTCCTCATCGCTGCTTGCGTCATTAATCTCAATAACTTCTAACTCTTGAGCGCTTGTCCCAATGTGCTCGGGAGTTGGAGGAATCTCTTGTTCTAGTATGTCACAATCTATTCGTTGCATTTCTCTGTCTTCTATATCGACCTCATAGTTCAGCATATCTGCTAAAATAAAAAAAACTTATTGGTGTGTCTCTGAAAATTAGATAAGTAAAATGTTACTTTGTTGTCTTTAGAAAGAGAAACCTGTGGTGTAGTTGATTAATGACAGTGCGGTCGTATCACTGTATTGGCTGATTATTTGATAGAGAATTTTCTTCCTCAACTCTGGTACTTGTTCTTCTGTTAGTAGCACTGTTTTTCCATCGTCTGTGTAGTGCTTCATGTTCATGAACATATAGAACACACAGTCCAGTCTGCAAGTAGAAGGATGATTGGTTATTGTCGCTGTCCAAAGACATTTGGGTAGTTTAGATGAAGTTGCCCTAACGTCCTATGTTTTTTATGAATTGTATTAATAATTGTTACAGTGAGCAAGGAAAAGGAGAAAGGTTTGTAGTGCTTACATTCCTCCCTGAAGTGGCACCTGCATTTTGACCGTTTTGAAATGGTCAATACTACTTGGAGACAGTTGGAGCCATGTGCTTATTTGCTTCCATATCTTCTTTACTCTGCTTGTTACTGTGTTGAAGTAATCCATTGTGCCTGGATATTCAATTGTTAAAGAGTCAAGGAGTTCAAAGCGCTCTTTTTTCATGTTAATTGTAAAAGTTAAGTAGTGACCGATAGTTTCTTCTTTATCATGCCCGCCTATGCAAACTGGTAGAAAGAACTGCAAAATGCAAAATAAATAAATAAGGAAAACACTTTGGGATCCTTAGATTTAGTCATGATTTGTTGATCGTAAAAAGGAATTGTGGAGCCGTGATTGTATCTCTTATCTGTAACATGAGATGTGCTTACCATGTCATATTCTTGCAGTTGTTCTCCTTCTTCCACTTCAAGGAATCTTTTAAGCCTTTTAGGCATTGTTTTATCTCTGACGTGTGCTTCGTCTTTATTTTTCAACTCCGATGGATCTTCCTAATTGGCTCTGTGTATTGCTTCCTGCTTGTTTTGTCACACGTGCGTAAAAGAAATTTGTAACTTCAATTGTACACAAAGGTTGATTTATCGGTAGACTGATATTCATTGTTGAACCTGAGCTTTTGCTGTGATCTTTACTTACGGTGTGGTATATTGATAGAATTTTTCTCTTTGTGCCCCTGAGTTGCTTTTTCAACATCAGTAGCATGGGATCGATGGTTTCGCTGCCCACTACATTTCCAATCTCGAAGCTTTGTGCCATGTGGGTGACCTTTACTTGTGACCTCTTTGTTTTTATTAAAATATCATCTCTGCAACATATATATATATATATATATACACATATAAAATGTTTAAGGGAGGAAATCATTGGAAGAAATAATTCTTTGGTGGTAAGATGAACTTACCCTTTGTCCTTTGTCACTGTCATGACATTGTTGTACAGGTGTTCGATGGCTTTGCTCATGTGATCACTATCTTTGATCCCTTCCTCTTTTGTGCCTTCCTAAGTGGCCAGGTTTTGCATGATCAACGGTTCACGTTCTGTTTGAGTGCCGTCCTGGGTTACTGTCATGCTTGTGGCGGCAACCTCTTTTACAGCACAATCTTGCTTCTCTGATGGTGCGGTGTTTTTCTTGATGTTGTCTGACTCTCTCTCTGGAATATCTGCTCCATGCTTTTCCAATGCACTGTGACCCTTTGCTTCTTTGCTTGTGTCCGTGTGCATGTCTTGTTGAGGTTTCTGCGTTATCATGCAAAAGCGTGGTTAAAAAATAAATAAATATGCTCATTATTTTCATTGTAGTTTAGTGTCTGTTCCCTAAGAAAAATACTCAAATGTTTAGTGTGTCTTTGAACTTTTTTATTGTAGCTTCACCTTTTCAGTCGTTTCCGCCGCTGCTGTCTGTTCGACCTTTCCTTCGCTGAGTGGAGGTTTTTGGACCTCCTCTGGATCTTTGTCGTGTTGTGCATCGGTGGTATCGTCATTTTTTTCTTGTGGTTGTTGATACATAGAGGTAAGTAAATGAGATTGCATTTGTGTCTGTGTTCACTCAAATTTCTAATTTCATAAAAGCAGCTTATCTCATTCCACCTTTTCGATCTTTTGCACCGCTGCCATCCCTGTTATTTCTAGTCCGGACAGTGAAGGTTTTCTGGCTTGGTCTACAGCGGTGACGCTGTCTGTCGTTGGAAGAACATCTTCCGCTTGTTCCTTTCCCTTATCTTGTTGTGTTTGTTGGTCTTGAATGTTGGTGCTCTTCCCTGTTTCTTGCATCTGTTGGAACGCAAAAAGTAATTAAAACATGTCTGTGTTTCTTTCTGTGGATGTATTTTTTTATATGCTATAGAAACAGGTTTTGTAGCTTGACCTCTACATTCATTGTCTCCGGTGCCTTGTCTGTTACTTCTTCTTTGTCTTCTGATGTTTTTGGACATTGTCGAGCGGCAGCAGCACTTTCTATCGCTTGTTGAGACACATCTTCTGCTTCATTTGTTTCTTTCTTCTGTTCAATCAAAAAAATGAAAATAAAGTTGGGACTTCATCTGTGCATGCATAACTTTTTTCTTTTGATGTTGTAGGAGCAGGTCATGTAACTTCACCTCTTTAGTATTTGATGCTGGAGGGATCTCTTCTTGGTTGTGTTTGTCAGCTGAAGACTGCTCTTTAGTTGGGGTACTAGGTACTATTTGAATCACAATTTGCCCTTGTTTTTTGGCTTGCTCCGTTTGTACTTCTTGCTGTTCTTTGACATGAGCATTCTCGTTTGTTTCCTGCATCTCATGAAAGGAAAAACGTGATTCATTCCTTGTAATTCTTGTATTACTGTGGCAGGTTGTACTGGGTAGTTCATTCCTTATAAATTTTTGAAAAACGGTTCTTGTTGAATTTTACCTTTGCGCCGGTGGTTGGGATATTCGTGTGTGCGTCCACTTTTTCTTTGCTATGTATACCAGCCTTGGGTGTGTCATCAACTGGTATGTCTGAGGCTTTATCCCCTGTATCGGTCATCTGGAATGCTGTGGCGCTGAAAAGCTCTTGTCCGTCAACTTTCTGTTTTGCATGGGCATCCTCTTGCTTTTGTTGTGCTTGTAATACCTGATAGATGAAACAATATGAGTTAACGGTATTGGGCAAAGTGGGTTTGGAAGTTTTACCTCTCCTTTGTTGTTTTCTTCTTGTTTATCTTGTGTGCTGTTAACCGTCGATGGTAGATCAGCCCGTGCCTTGTTTGCTGGACTGCCGATATGATGCTTGTCCAGCTGAGTGTATATTTCATTGCAGATTTGTCAGTTAACTCAAAACCGTATCTAGTTTAGAAAGAAGAGACTGATTAGAAAGAAGATACTGATTTTTTATACTCACGTGTTTGCTGGTTCTGATCCTCATCTCTTGTACTGCTCTTGTGGACGTTGTTGAGGGAGCATTATCTGTTGTGGGGTTGCTTGTTTTATTGCTTGCATCCTCTTGCTCGGTCACTACTAGGAAAACCCCTATAGATAGACATTTAGTAGTAGCGTGGGTTATTTGGCCTGCGCTACTGCTACTTAGTAGTAGCACGGCAGAAAAAATGCGCTACTGGTATGACATAGTAGTAGTGCGGGAACAAAAAACCTGCGCTGCTACTAAATGATTTCCACCCTGCCCCCTCAACAGACAATAGTAATAGCGTGGGTATAAAATCTGCGCTACTACTAGATGGATAGTTGTAGCGCAGGTGGGACACACCGCGCTGCTGCTGTGCCACCAACCGTCAACTCCACGTTCTCACGCCACCCACCCCGATCTAGATCGAGAGTTCTGACACAGACTGGTCACTCCACTCCCCACCAGCCCGTCCATCATCGTCCTCTGCCGGAGATGCTTGGCCGACTGGCCGTGCGGCGGCCCCGTCCAGGCAGCACCCGGGCCGCCGCCGCCGCAGCCTACTGCTCCTCGACGGCAGCCTCCTCCTCGGTCCTGCCCGACGCGCTCGACCGGAGCTATGACGCCTACGTCCGCAACGCCGCCGCCGTCGGCGGCCTCCTCTCCGACCTGCGCTCCCGCGTCTCCCAGGTGCGAGCGTGCCGCCGGTCTCTTTCCCCTTCCTCGACCCGACCCCTTCATCTCTCTTTCACCTGACGGAACAGAGGGCGCTGCCGCTGCAGGTGCTGGGCGGCGGAGGCGCGGGGGCGGTGAAGCGGAACGAAGGGCGGGGGAAGCTGCTCCCCAGGGACCGCATCGACCGCCTGCTCGACCCGGGGGCCTCCTTCCTTGAGCTCTCTCAGGTCAGCCATCGATGTCACTCAGACCCCTTCTCCTTCAGGTGACCAGTTTTATCAAGCGACGGCGTGAAGTAAAATCTGTAATAGTGTGTTCACCTACTTATCCTAGTTATTATCGCTACTAATTTCGTTTGGCAATTGGAATTTGGTGATACCGATTACCGAATGGCAGCAGGAAATCATCTCTTAATCAAGTGCCTTATACAGTATCATTATGTACATATTGCATACCTAGAAATGCAAGTGTGGCGATTTCTCTTGCTTGCCAGATCGAATGTTAGGATAATTGCTCCATGAACAGGTTTAACTTATCACACTTCACAATCATAACAGTGGCTGGGTTTAGTTTTGCATAACACAAACCCAAGAACTAACTCTGTATACAAGATTCCAAACATCACCTCGCAAGATCTTCGACCAGTTCGGACATGTCGATGGTCCCGCATGCTGTCACTTACCTTTGAATTTGACTGGTGCTATTCATTTATGTATAGTATGTGAAGAAATTGGATACTGGGCTTTTTTTGTTTCGTTTGCAAAATAAAGGACGCGTTTGATTTCTGGGTCTGCTTCGTGCAGGTCTACCCCGAGGGGACCCACATCGTCATCCCGTGGTTCGAGAGGCCGATCATCTACGACGTCCAGATGGTAACTTTCTCCTGTCTTGATCCCTCTTCACCTAGCGTAGATGCGTGATTTACCACTGACCTGCGTGTGAAATCCATGTTTGTGACCCACTAATAGTCTGATTTTAGTTGGCCAATGTTGATATTCTGCACGTGTAAGAGGATCTGGTTCATGTGAAGGGCTTCAGATGGATGTATTCTTTTCTTCCTGCATTATATTTCTTGCTCATTGGTTTTTAGTGCTTAGGTTGTAGTAGTAGCAGCGGCAAAAGTACAAGAAGGGCTTCAGATTTCTCATTTGTGCAAAGAATAAGTTCAGTCAATCTAATAAGTGATTACGCAACCAGGTTTACTTTACTCAAGTTCAGTTTTTGTAGTGCTGCTGCACCGAGATTTCCCCTTGACAAATTTTTGTTGTATCCTTGATTAATGCTGCAGGGATTAATTCCGACATCTGTCTGAAGGTGTCCACCAACGTACTTAGGTGAAACCTGAACCCCTTTCTTTTGTACATGTATCTCCTGTTGGAAATAATCTTTCCTTAGTCTAATCTACATCAACATGTATTAATAGCTGAGTCTATACGTGAGTGCTAGCTAGTTAGTTTCCTTTAGTAGTACTAGTTCTACGTGTACAGATTATATGCTTAGGATAATTCCAATCAAGGTAGCCGGTAATTGGAGAGTCTAGTTAGGATCTCTATCTTGGGAAGAACCTTTTGTTATCAGATAATTTGAACAAGGTACAAACTCAAATGTTTCATGCACCTTGTTATTTCCATGTATGTTATTTATTTCGATCTGTTCTACTTCCCTCAAAAGCATCATACTTTAATGTCTTTGCCATCTCAAATTAGACAAGCATCAATTCCAAGGTTGAGTATAAAGGAACACATGAACTGCTTATTAGCAGAGCTGCCTGTTTCTAAATTTTTGCACAATCTAGCTTCTTCTTTTTGTCTACCAGCAATGAAAGCCAAGATTCAAGAGATAAGTTAATGTAATCGTGTATGTTACAGGTACTCCTCCATCCATATGCTTACTCACAGTGCAAGCAAGTGTAAATGTTTTCATTAATTTCGCTTTAACAATTACTTATATACAATATTAGTGCATCCAGTGTTGGCATTCTAAGTCATCTACTTTATTATATTCATGTGTGCTCCAGGAAAGTAAATATGCACATGTAAAATTTGTAGCACATTGGCATCGACATGTACCGCATTGTTTTCCGTGTCATTCTTCTGAAGAA
This sequence comes from Thinopyrum elongatum, assembly GCA_011799875.1. Classification (NCBI taxonomy): domain Eukaryota; kingdom Viridiplantae; phylum Streptophyta; class Magnoliopsida; order Poales; family Poaceae; genus Thinopyrum; species Thinopyrum elongatum. Next base: position 585,073,859 of record CM022300.1, read on the forward strand.
TCTGAAGTTTCTGAACCTCTGTTGGTAATGCTGTAGGGTTCTGGTGGCGACGCCAACGGTCGTCAAGAATTTCATGGACTGGATGGTGGCGTGGCTGCCGATGTACGGCGAGGCGAAGCTGCTCCTCCTCCTCTACCTCTGGCACCCCAGCACACGGGTAAGCAGTCGACCAGACACTCCGAGCCCAAGAGATGATCAACATTCAAATACACTTGATTCGGTATGTGGCCAATTCTGAATCTGAATCTTAATGGTGTTCGGGTTTCAGGGTGCGGGGTATGTGTACATGGCTTCATCCGCCCGCTAGTGGCAAGGCACGAGGACGACATCGACTGGGGCCAGCTGGAGCTGAGGGCCAGGGAGAGGGACGTGATGGCGTCGCAAGTCACGACGGCGGCTGCCGTCGGTCAGGTGTGGCTCGTTGAGGCTGCCCGATGTGTAATAGCAGTAGAGCTTACTTAGGTAGTTGCTTACCAAGTTGCTACGCACAACACTGTGTGATTTGAATTATACATGAGTTGCCGCTACAGTGAGGAACTGTGTGATGGAATGGAATTGGTTGATTTTTTTTTTATTCCTAATAGGTTAGTAGTAGCGTGGGAAAAAACTGGGCGCTACTAGTATATAGGATACTAGTAGCGTTGGTAGTTTACCCAACGCTACTACTATTTCATTACTAGTAGCGCGTGTATGTGATAGCAGTAGCGCGGGGGGAACACGCTACTAGTAACTTTTTTAGCTGTAGCGCGGGGTAAAAAACGCGCTACTGCTAAAAGTTAGCTGTAGCGCCGTAGCAGTAGCGCGGGTGCCCGCGCTACTGGTATGCAAAAAACCTACGCTACTGGTAGCGTTTCTCCTAGTAGTGGGTGTTCTTGGCATCATGCTGCTGTTGGCCTTTATGCTGGGGTGGCGTTTTGTTGCCATGTCCCTGACAATATGAAAGACAGATTTTTTAAGTTCAAGTTTGAAAGCATGGCTTTTGAGTCAGATGGATGATGTATTTGTTCTCATTTACCTGTTTCTCTTGTTGATGCTCTACTTCTACAGCTACTTTTTTACCTTGGTTTCGCTGTCCTTGGGTACTAGCTATGTTGGTTGATACGCGCTTCTTGCTCTGCTCGTTTTGCACCTTGTTTTGTTCTTTTGTCTTCCTCTGGTTAATTCTCGAGGTTTGTGTTTTTGATTTTGTTATTCTTTTCTTCCCTTTGTGTCCGTTTTCTTGGTCTTCTTCTTCCTTCTTTCTTTTTCTCCTCCCCCTACTTCTGCTGCGGCTACGACTTCTTTCGCGTGGTTGCCATCGACTAGTGTAGTTGTGGCTCCTGCATCTGCTCGATCTAGCAACTGCGGCCTCGTCTCGTCTGTTAAGTTCTTTCTGCAAACCATGTCCTGAAATTCTCTGTGTTGTTCGAAAGATTCCATCAAGGATTTTGCTTGTTGCACCATTGACTTCTTGTATTTTGGATCCAATCTCTCCTCTTGTTCGGTGCATTGGTGTTCAGCCCTGGTGGTTATTCCGGGTAACTGTTTTGCTTCGTCAAGCACTTTTTGCAACATTTCATTTATCCTTCCGAATATTTCATCTGATCCTATGCTGGTGCCTGTGTCGGGCTCCCTGCTTTCCACTCGTGCTGACATGTGCTTCGTGCTGGCGCTTGGGTGGAGGTGGTAGCAGTTTGGTCATGTGCTGGTGCTTCTGTTGTTGTGCTGGTATCAACTGTATTGAAGACGAAGGTGTTGCTGTGCTACTATAGAAGATCCTCTCTGTTGTTCCTTTCCATGTCTGCATTTTTTGGTAGAATGGACTTGGTTAGATTGGAAATCGTTTTTATAAGGAAGAATGGATTTATATACAACAGAGCCATACCTGTATCTTGCCAAATTCATAGTCATCCGATCGTGCTTTTCCGTCCCTTTTCATGTCTGCTCTAGCTATTTTCACTAGGTCACTCTCTTTTAGATGGTTTGCTCGCGGTAATGAGGTCTTGTCCATTGTCTCAGCAATCTTCCGCATTTCTCTGGTGTCGGTTGGCAGCAGCAGGGAGTCGAGGTACATGATTACTAGTCCCTGTGCCAAACCATTGAGGTGCTTTTTGTTCTTTTTTTCCTGAGACAACGTCCTGTGCTTCTGCCATTCTATGGCTCCTGCCTTAATCCTTTCGACGATTACCTCACAGAAATCCATGTTTGGCATTTGTTCATAGTTCATGTCCTTGACTATTATCCCTTGTTGGCTGAAGATAGAGGCGGTTGTCCCACAGACAACATTGTGGAAAAAAATAAGGAAAAATATTTTAACTGATTTCCTTTTTGATACTGGGTCATCTAGTAGTACCAATTCTTGTAGCTTTTTAAACAGATCTTCATGTTTGAAATCTATTTTGTCGAGGCCAAGATCTGAGACCAGTTCCCTCATTGTATCGGTGGAGGTTCGTGGCCTTGGTGCTGACTTCTGCGTGCCGTTTGGGTATCCAAACACCTTGTGGATGCTTTCCTTTGTTATCTTGATTTCCTTCTGTTCACCAGCGTCACCGAACGTTATTGTCATGCTTTCTGTGTCCAAGTTGTCGTAGATGTGTGCTGCAAGCGGTCTGCAGATGGAGCGCGCTATTTTGCATTTCTCTATGCTTCCAAATCCGGCCGTCCTAACATCTTGTTGGTGACATTCTTGAAGCATGTTCCTTGCTTTATTGACCTAAAGAAATGCTGCCCCTGCCTTGATTTTGCATTTGTCCTCATTTGTTGTTGCCTCCTGTTCATCATCCGTTTGTGCTGCCAATTCTTTTCCGCTTGTCTTTCTCCTCTTTGTCCGCTTTCGGTTTGATTTTTGCTATTGAGAAAAAGAGGGTTTTGTTAGAGAGGATCATTTGGTTTTCGTGGGTGAAAAGTGGCAGCAAAAATTTGTAGAGAAAATGTGTTTTACATCATCGTTGCTGTCCTCTGCGGTGCCACAGTTGTCCTCTGCGGCATCATCGCCCTCTGTAGGAATGAAATCATCATCATGTTTTGTGCCATCGTCGGTAGTATCACACTCTGGCTCTTTGCTGGCATCATCCTCGTCTTCTTCCACCCGTTGTCGTTTCTTTTTCTTCTTGCCTTCAGTTAGTTTATTCTTGACGTGTGGAGGTGCTGGCGGGAGCACCATTACAGGACTTGGCTGCTGCTGCAAGGTAGTACCATCGTTGATGAGTTGAGTTTTGTCCTTTCTCTTTTGTCTTTTTGCTCTAGGAGGAACAACAGTCTTGGTTTCTGATTGCCTCTCTTTTCTGCTACTAGTTACTTGTTTTTTGCTGCCCTTCCTGCTGAAAGCTAGTGCTGGCACTTGCTCAGGTGCTTCGTTGTCTATGTTCTGCTTCGTTCTTTTTTCTGACGGGTCAGGAGAGATGCCTAGTGGTTTTGGATATTCAATATTAAGTTCAGACAGTATCGTTTCAATATCTCCTCCTCCATGACCTGCACGATGATTATGTAAGAAAAGGAGGATGTAGTATCATCGAAAAAAAAATGGGATATAGTTTTAAAACTATGTCTTGCACGACTGTACATAAAGAATCTGAAACTTAATCTACATAAACTCATAAGATAGCCCTTTCCGTTCATTTCTTGACCTAAAAAGGCGATCAATCCATTCTTTTCTTGTTATATCAAGTCTTCCTTACCCTTGGTTTGGTCAATCAGTGATAGAAATTAGGGTCAGGTGTCAGCAGTATGGTTGTTGTGAAGTTCAGTGAAGTGAGGGGAAGAGTTTTTTTTATAGGCAAAATACACCACAAATGGTATTCTGTAAATTGGAGGAATAATTGAAAGGTTTAGAGGATAAGATAAAATGTTTTTGAATGAATAATAATACACATTGTGTGAAAATTTTCAATGAAGTGTAATTTTCCAGGATTGTGTGGACGTAAGTGGTTAACTTACTGCTGTTGCTATATAGTTTTTATTATATGGATTGTGTGAGCCTTTTATAGTACCTTGCTGCACATCAGGCTCTTCCGCAGGTATCCTGTTTTCCTTGTTACCAGTCCTTGTTGCATAAAAATGGCCAGGTGTTAGCAGCACTAGAAGCATAATTGAATTTCACAGCAAAAGAGGAGATGCATCCCGTGGACAAAAAAATGGCATTGTCAGAGAGGCACAGGTTGTTTCACGCTATAAGCACAGCTAGACCTATTCTTCGAGCACGGATTTTAATATGAGAGAGGCACATAATTTGAAACAGATACAATCAACGGATATAAAGAATCTAGTGTAAGTACCAGGTTTGATGTGTAAGGATGCTCTCAAGGTTTGAATCTACAGCGGTGTCCTCGATAGTTCTGGCATGTACAGTACGTTTTAAGCAAATATCTTGCGAGCAAATTTCTGTGGCGGGTAGGGTAGCATTCTATTGCACACGTGTCTACCCTATTTCAATTTTGTTAGACAAGTTTAAACAGACTATTCGAAAACACGGTTGGTGTGGCGGCTAGGGTTCATGTCCGTGAAAAAGGGGGAAATCGCTTCGATCGACCTGTGGTAATGGAATGTAATGGATTAATATTTTTTACCTTTGATTGCTTGTGAGGGATTCGTCGCATCCATCGGCTGGTTTTTGTCCCTGTTCTCCGTTGGCATCCCCGCCGCCAGTGTTGACAGCACAGGTCCTCGCTGTCAGTCACCGCTGCCAGGAGAGGTTTTTGGTGCTGTCGCGGGCACCGACCGACTGTCTGTATCTCGAAGTGGATGGCGGCTGGTGGGTGTGGCGAACTCGATTTTGATTTTTGGTTGGTCTGCTGGATTGGAAAATGGGGGCGGAAGGAGAGAGGAGGGTGTTCAAGAGAGGGGAACTGGCGAAGTGTTCGAGATTTTCAGTGCGAAAGGAAAAGCAAGAAGGTAGTAGAGCGAGAGAGGGAAATGGTCGAACCGTCTCGAATCTTCTACCGTCCGTTTGGACATCAAGATTGGTGCAACTTTCGGTGGGCTTCGATGGGCTTGTTTTTTGCTTGCTTGCTCAACTGTCGGTCGGTGGGACGCTAGCATTTTTTGATTTTAGTGTGGTGACAGCCACGGGGGGCATGGTTTGGCGTTACCCAGAGTCACGTTCATTCTTCTTCGTGTTCCAGTTGATTCCGCTCGCCAGTTCATTTGGACGGGCATGGACATGAACTCATAGGGAGCACGTTTACCTATTAGACAGAGTCACGTTCGTGTCTGCGCGTGTTACAGACGTTTTCTTTGATGTTTCACGGTGAGACGCGTGGAAGTGAGGCCACTAGCGCTCACCCTCCCATGGAGATGGCGAACCGTCTCGAATCTTTGACCGTCCGTTTGGACATCAAGATTGGTGCAACTTTCTGTGTGCTTCGATGAGTTTGTTTTTTACTTGCTTGCTTAACTGTGAGTCGGTGGGACGCTAGCATTTTTTTGATTTTAATGTGGTTGTGACACCCACGGGGGCATGGTTTGGTGTTACTCAGAGTCACGTTAATGGTTCTTTGTCTTCCAAATGATTCCGCTCGCCAGTTCATTTGGGGAGGCATGGAGATGAACTCAAAAGAAGCATGTTTACCTATTACACAGAGTCACGTTCCCACGGGAGTATGTTTTTGGTATTTCCAAATGATTCCGCTCACTCGTTCTCTTGGAGAGGCATGGACATGAATCCGGTGGAGGCAAGTCTTCTTATTAGCCAGAGTCGTTTGTGCTTGCGTGTGTTATAAACGTTTTCTCTGGCGAGTTACTATGAGGTGCGTGGAAGCGAAGCCGAGTTGGCACTGTGTTACTAATGCAACAGGCACACTCCTGACTCTGTGTATGAAATGTTTCCCCTGTCAAGACGTTCCTTTGTTGTGGAGAGTCGCGGTCGTGCATTCCAGGGAGGCATTGTTTGGTATTAGAGAGAGTCATGCTCGTGTCTGCATGTGTTACAGACGTTTTCACTAAGGAGCCACCTTGAGATGCGTGCAAGTTAATTCGCGGATTTAGTAAGATTTTGATATAAATATCATTTCAAAACAAAAAATGGGACAACGGAAAATAGTAGGAATTTAACAGTAACTTCTCTGGACTACAGACGGACGTAGACAGTAAGTTAACTGTGTTTGAGGTGTCTTCTGTGGAATATATATGGACCATTAGGAAGAAGTTGAGTGGTTGTAGTGTGGACAAACGCACGGGGAGCCGAAAGGAGAGTACTAGTGTTTCCTAGGCGTGCAGAGTTCGAGGTATTTAAGAGAGATTGTGAGAATTCGAGGCGTCGGTTACTCCGTTTGACCGTCTGACCGGTGTGCATATGTTATAAAAGGTACCTACTCATGGAACACTCCACGTTTGTACTCGTCCACAATTCTCCAGAGACAGGCACCTCTTCCTTGCTGGTAGCTCCTTGCTTGCGCCATGGCTGGTAAGAGGGGTTCTGGGTGTTCAAGTGACCAGGCAACGAGGACCAAAGCCACGGAAAGAAGAGAGAGGTGCCGCCGCTACGCTGTAGCGGCAGCAGGGATACCCTGCCCCGTTGGCCAGGTGTCGAACGATCTCTCGTGTGGAGGCGATTGCTCTCACAAGCGCATTCTCCATGGAGACGATCTCGGCAAGATGGCAGTACCGAATTCCTTAGCCAGCGACAACGTGCTCGATGAGCTAATTAAGCAGCAGGAGTTCATTGCTCGCTTGGAAAAGTTAGTGCAGCAGAGTAATGCCTCGGTGGAGAAGTCCACTGGTCTCATATTTTGTTCTATGTGTGAGAATGAGAAGCTAGAGATGTTGTTTTTAGAAGCACGGGCCTGAAGTGTCTACAGCCACGGTTCTATACCAAGTAGCGTCATGACTTGTGCACTCACGATGGCGTGGACATTCGTGGTTGTCTGTGTTTCAGTGTTAAGGGTCACAGGCACGGGCGTGAAGCGCTCAAAGGCATGGTGCGGTATTATATAGAGTCACGCTCACATGTGTTTGTGTTGCGAATGATTCCATCGACTCGATCAGATGGAGAGGCACGAGCATTAAGCCCACAGAGGCATAGCTTTGTCTTACGTACAGTCACGTTCATTTCTTTAATTGGGGTAACCCAGCAGAATGGGTTCAGATGTGAACACTCACTGTTTACTCTGTGAGGCACGGAATGGCCTATCCGAGAGACGCTGTTTTTAAATGCTTATTTCCTTGTTTTTAAAAGCATGGACGTGAACTCTCTACGGACACGGTTCCATACTGAGTTGCGTCACGCTTCTTTCTTGATGTTACGTATATTATTCGATAAAGGCGTGGACGTTCGTGGCTATCTGTGGTTCAGTGTTAAGGGTCACAGGCATGGTGTGGTATTATATAGAGTCACACTCGCCTGTGTTTGTGTTCCGAATGATTCCGTCGACTCGATCAGACGGAGAGGCACGGGCGTTAAGCGCACAAAGACATAGTTTTGTCTTACGCACAGTCACGTTCATTCTTTAATTGCGGAAACCCAGCGGAATGGGTTCAGATGTGAACACTCACTGTTTACTCTGTGAGGCACGGAATGGCCTATTCGAGAGACGTTGGTGTGGTATATTCTTCTCACGGTCGTGAGTCCCAAGAAGGCACGGCGTGGTATTGTGTAGAGTCACGTTAGTTTGTCTTCGTGTTCCAAATGATTCCATTGAACCGTTCGCAAGGACAGGCACAGCCGTGAAGCCCAGAGAGGCATGGTTATGCCTTACACAGAGTCACATTCGTGCGTTTAGTGCGGAAACCCAATGGTTCGACGGGCGTCTCCTCGTATTCGGGTGTGAACGCAACGTGGCATCGCTCCGGAAACCTAATGGTCCGACGGGCGTCTCCTCCGGTGATGCCGCTCTGGCTCATCTCCCGAGGCGAAGCTCCGGCTATTTAAGCCGGACGGAGTCTCGAAACCCTAGCCACATCCCTTCCTCCCTTTGTCCGCCGTCAGGCCATCCATTCCTCTTGCTGTTCTCTATCCTGACCCTCTTCCCCATGGCTGGGCAGAAGGAGACTACTCCGAAGCGCCGTCTCCAGACGCGGGAGGAGATCCTGGCGGCCGAGGGTTCCTCGTCTATAAGTTCACTCTGCTTCTGCTTCATTCGTTTTTTCTTTCTTTCGGCTACTTGATTTAGTTGTCTAACATGAATTATTGTGGTGAGCTTCCTCCTAATTTGATGCGGGTGTGTCTTGCTGATACTGATTTACAGTCAATTGGAGCTAGGGTTAGGCTATGTCAGGGTCTTCAACAGAAGCCCCCTACCGTAGAATTGGGGGGCAGTTGTGGCTCGAGAAAGAAGAAGGGAATGGTGAGCGGGGCGGCGACGACAAGTGCTAAGGGGTCCCGTGGCGACGGGGAGGCCTTACGGGTTGGCTACGGCTCAAGCCAGCTAACTCGTCTTGGAGGCGAACAAACTGAGAACTCCTTGCTAATTAATCTCAATAAACTGCAAGATCATATCGATGCCTTACTTTCATGGCCGAAGGTTGAAACGTTCGAGCAGCTGTTGCAGACCACCTACGGGTGGAAGAAGCTCTACGAGGAAAGAAATGAAGATTTACAGAAGGCGAACGCCAGCATCGTAGAAATTATGGGTCAGAAGAATAATCTCCTTGACGAGCACGTCCTGTTGTTGGAGAAATCTGTGGTAGCTGTGAAGCAACAGGACGAGTATATGAAGATGGTGGAGGCGATGAAGAAGCAGATTGATGAACTGCGCGGGCAGCAAACCAGCAAGAAGGTCGGTGGGGACTAGGTATGCAGCAGCGTCCCTGGTTGTTGTGTGCGTCTGCGGTTGTTAAGCAGTGGATTGGAGTTTGTTTACTTGTTTAGTGAAATTTCGTTCTTAGTTACTTTGTTACCAAATGTATTCTGGTTTCCAGTATCATTGTAATTAGGCACTGTTAGTGGATTGAAGCTTCTCTTCTTTTTTATTCCTTTTGTAATATCATTTTGTGGAACTTTGTTAACAAATGTAATCATCTTTCCTGTGTCACGTTGTTGTCCTTAGTTTTTCGCATTATATTTGTCAAAACTGTAGGTCTTAGAACAAAATAGTACAATAAGTACAGCTAACACTAACTGTTTACTTTGTGAGGCACGCAATGGCCGTTTCGAGAGACACGGTTTTTAAAAGCACGAACCTGAAGTCTGTACAGCCACGCTTCTGTACTAAGCATGAACCTGAAGTCTGTACAGCCACGCTTCTGTACTCATGAAGGTGTGGACGTTCGTGGCTTTCCTCAGAGGCACAGTCGTGAAGCCCACAAAGCCATCCTGTGAATTCAAGGTAGGGGCGCTTTTACAAGCATATGTTTGTGCTTTCAATCGATATGAGCACGGTCGTCGGTGTGTGTTCCAGATGTTTCCTTTGGCATGTTCACTGAGAGAGCAGGTTCCGTATTTAGTAGCGTCACCGTCATTTACTCATGAAGGCGGCTTTCTGTGTTGAAATGTTTCAGGTCAGAGGCATGGTTCTGAATCCCACAAATGCATGACCTGGTATTATCAAGAGTCACGCTCGTGTGTATTTGTGTTCCAAATGATTCCGTTGACTCTTTCGCCAGGACAGGCACGGGCATGAAGGTCAAGGAGGCATGGTCTAGTCTTACCCGGAGTCACGTTCGTGCGTTTACCCATATCCCATTTATTGCGGAAACCCAATGTTTCGATGGTCGTCTCCTCGTATTCGGGTGTGAACGCCACGTGGCGTTGCTCCGGAAACCCAATGGTCCGACGGGCGTCTCCTCCGGTGACGCCGGTCTGGAGAGGTCGACGTATTTAATAGAGTTGGTGAGAATACGAGGCGTCTCCTCCGGTGGGCATGTGAGCGCCACGTGCCGGTGCTGCGGAAGCCAAAAGGACCGACGGGCGTCTCATCCGGTGGCGAAGTGAACGTCGCGTGGCACCGTTCCGGCTCCTCGCCCGAGGTCAAGGACCAGTTATTTAAGCCGAGCGGCGTCCGCCACCACTAGACATCATCTTGCTTCTCCCTCTTTTAGCCGGCAAACCTAGGAAATCATCCATCTTCCTCTTTTTGCTTGTGACCGCCCCCGCCATGGTTCGGCACAAGAAAACTACTTATGCCATGCTTACTCCCGAGCGCCGCTTCCAGATGCAGGAGGACATCCATTCGAGGTGTGCCGCTCGGGTCGCAGCTGGCCTGTCTCCGGACTCGCCTAAGCCGGAGGAGATTGGGGAGGTGGAGAAAGGGGAGGGGGACACGTCGGAGCTCATGCAGGGAGTTGATCCAGTGGGGGGAGACATGGTGGAGGAAGAGGTGGAGGAAGAGGAGGGGGATGACGAGGATGACGAGGCGGAGTTCTATCTCGGTGAGGCGGCCTTGATGGCGGAGCAGACCGCTATCCTGGAGTCCATCCAAGATGAGGCGTACGTGGAGTCCAACCGGCGCTTCCTCCGGGAAGAACAGGCGAAGACCGATGCGCTCTTCGACGAGCTGGATGCGGAGCAGGAGGCGGGGCCCGACGACGTCGATCTCAGAATGGAGATAGTGGACATCTCCGACGACGGGGAGTAGTGTAGTTTTGTTCGTAGATGTTTGCTTTGCATGGTTTGTATGGTTTCCATGTTTTGTATGCCTGTAACGGTTGAACTATGAAGTGTTTGAATGCAGACAGTTACATTTCCATGTCAAGAAATCGTGTTTTGTTCTTGAGTAGTACTACCCCATCCCAAAATAAATGTCTCAACTTTGTACTAACTTTGTACCAGTCAGTACAATTCACATTGTCCTGGTCGTTACCTTGTGTAATTTGATTGCAACACTATCAAATGTCAATTTTTACAATTTATCTCATCAGGCACGCAGGGGCATCACGTAGATGCACGCATCTCTAACCAAGAGAAGCATGCTTGAACTGGTAGGTTTAACTCTCAGAGACATGGGCGTGAAGTATCCATGTGGCAATTGTTTTCAATGATACATTCACTGAGAGAAGAACTGTTGTGTTTTCCTAGAGGCACTGTTGTGCGTCCGTGTTGCAACTGACACTACGAGATGGACAGAAAGAACGAGAAGCAACGAGAGGCGCTGAAATGAAGCTGCGAGACGCACTTAAACAACGAGAGGTACAACTAGAGGCACAGGTACGACGCTACGTGAGGCACGGACGTGAAGCTATGTGATGGCACAGACATGAATCCGTGCCCATGTTCTGTCAATTGTTATAAGTGACGCGTTTCACTTTGAAAGGTGCCATTTTAGCAGCATAAGAAGCCATGTCTGTGCATCTGTGTTCCAAATATTTTCACTGAGATGAGTCTTGGGCGTGCCTCCCCGTGTTTGAAATATTTTGTCTGACTTGTTCACTCATAGAGGCATGGACGTCTGTAAAGGCATGGATGTTTAAGGTAATAGAGCCACAGGGGAAGGCACTGGTTTTTTAGAAGATGGTGCACTACCCTGTATTGGACAGGAGAACTGCTGTGCGGTAGACAGAAGGGTATGTTTGAGCTCATCGCAACAAACTACTTGGCATCCCGCTATTCTGCGGAGCACCATAGTGAAAATATGTATACAATTGACGTGGGGAGCTAGGAACATCACTAAACCATGCAGAAATATACTTCACCACAACCATTCATTCTCCATTATTAGTCAGCAAATCCTTTTATTATTATCACAGATAAATAAAGTAACCCACGTCAGTATTTCACCTTTTTTGATCGAGAATTTTCACCGCCGTCCTCTTGGACATAATTATATGCTCAGTTATATACCATGACATAACTAAATAACAAAACTGGAATGTACGGCCTGTTCAAAAACCAGACATACATTACTGAACTGTGATATAGGAACTATAGCGACCAGCAACGCTCTATCAGGAAAGGCCGTTGATTATCAGCCGCAGCAGCTTCATGTTTCCCAAAGTTGGCCACCACTTTTCAATGGTGATGAGGACAATTGAACCAACCCTTAGCTGAGCTTCCCAGGAAAAATCTGAAAAACCGGTCACCTCCATTCTGCCGTCGGTTTGTATGGAGTACGTCGTGCTCATGTCTATTGCATCATACACCTCTGTTAGGCTGATTGCACCATTTTGAGGTAGATATCCAAGGTTCAGCTTTAGAAGTCTCACAACAGTAGACGGGATTCTCTGCAGATTGTACCGATATTACTAGATAAAATCAATGTACAAGGACATAAAACATCGAAAATAGCAAACAAAACCATGGGAGTGGATCAAAACAAATATTGAATGACTAACTAGACGACCATTTATGACATTGGTGACGTTTAGACGCTGCACAAAGGGTATGGTGGGGAACTCGTCGGCCTCAAACACAAAGTATATCATCTGTCTAAATTGTCTGTATGAGAGGTTTATGCCTCGACCAAACACTGTTTTCCCAATGTACTCCTTCTCCGAATCATTTAGATAATCAAGAGCTACAGGGAAAAAATAACTCATTTTCAAACGAATTTGTTTAAAGAAATGAACTCGCTTTGAAAGTTGAAAAGGTATGGTTAAATTCAATCCATGTGATCAAGTTGAGATGATAATCAACATAATTACAAAAAAATCAAAAATAACTATGACTCTAAATATGACATACATTTCATGGACAGAGGTAGGAGCACCAAAGTACGATGATAAACAAAGTTGATAAAGCAGGATGGAAGTTGATGCACTTACCTAGTGATGGTTTGGGAAGGGGTCTGCGACCTCCTCGAGAATCACTGAGTCTCAGATCTATCTCAATGGACAGAATTCCAGTATCCAGGTTTATGATGATTAGATCTCGATAACAAAGATCGTAGTCGCTAATTAACTTTTCCCAGCCAGGTCCATGAATTTTAGACCGGTTAGGTTCATCGGTGATGCAGATCTCATATGACAGATCCTCGTTGGTGATCAGTACTGGATTCCTTTGTTTCCCTTCTTCTTGAACTGCTTCCTCTTTCCACTGATTGATTGAAGAAGTGACTTGCTGCCTGCAATAGCATGGCACATACTGCGCAAAAAAAATCTTCAAACCGGCAAGAAGGAATCCTTGAATACCGACATGTATAATCAAGACAGATAGCGGTTTTCATATTTCTACCAATTGTTTTCAACAGGTAGCATTTGATAAAACAAGATATATCGAAAATTGAAAACATCTCGTTAAGTGTAGGCATTCCATTCCAACAATATGGGAGAAACTTTTATTTCCTGCCATCAGAAAGATACAGTAGTTGGTAGTAAGTGATGGGCATGGGGTGCCAAACATTTCTTCTTACTAGGCATGCCTTGTAGCAGCGAGGAAGAGGCACTGTTATCGTGCTGTGAAGAACGCCTGACTCCAATCTAGGGCAACCGAAGTTGGTACATATATCACAGCACATGGTTTCCCCTGGAATACGTTGCAAAACAACGTTTATATGAAATTCTCAACACAAGGAAAATTAAATTATCTTGAAAAACTATTCGGCTAAACGGGGACTTTTCATAAATAATCATTCACATACAAATTCCTAAAAAGACATGTGTACAGATTGACAGTTCTACAACGGTAGTAATAACAGAGGAAATGTGAAATTAATTAAATCAGTATTTTTTTCCAAAAAGGGTTGCTTAATTCATAACAATTCAGTATTGACTATTTTTAGAGCAGTTCACAATCTTGAATGTCAGTGTCACTCAGTGAAAGGATCTCTGCTGCTTGATTATAAAGGCAGCTTTAGCAAATGTATATTTCAAGACAAGACAAGCAAAAAGCAGAAACAATAGTCTATCATCACGCGGCTCAAAAAGTGTTTGTAACATTAAAATTATATGTAAATCCGTCAGAGCTGCACCTAGCAACGTCATTCGCAACCCTACGCTACCGTCGCCGATGCCAACCACCCGAGCATGTGTAGCTAGGTAGTATTTGAAACGGGTGATCCAGCAACGTTAACCTTGCCCCCAGCCTACAGGACCCCAAACGCCGTCCTCAAGCACAAACGCCGACTCCCAGTCAACACCACCCCAAACGCCGACCTCCAGCACCCTGTGGCCGGTTAGCAATACAGCGCAAGGTCTGCCCACTCCCTTCGACTTCCGGCTACCGCCGTTGTTTGCAAGACCTATCGGGCTTCAATTTAAACTACCAACCTCCCTCGGCGAAGTTCATTTCTCACCTTGGACTTGGATACTGTAGGTCGCTGCGGCTCGTAGCGTCCTCAAGCACAAACGCCAACTCCCAGTCAACACCACCCCAAAGAGGCACGGGTTGTGTACAGGTCCGGCCTCATACTGCGCGGATTTGGCTTAGTTCACAACAAATTTCCAGGCAATTCTTAGCATAATAGCGTAGATGTATCACTTTCAAACATGAACAGACAAACCAACAAAGAGGGAAACGAATCGTAGCGAAAAATTCACATAGAAATGAAGATAAAATGGACTAACCCTAGATCGAGATGGAGAATCAAGAGAGAAAATGGACTAACCCTACAGCGGGTGAGTGGGAGGAGGGATCTGGGTTGCCACGAAACAGACAGTTATAATACACGCCTGCTCACTGGCATGGGGCCACTGTACATCGGCAAAGATAATGAGTTTTTTTATTTTTCTTTTCTTTCAAGGAATGCACATTGCGCTCAGGATGTAGAGGGACGTACGGGTTGGCAGAAAACGATGTCAGTTCCAGGAAAAGTGCACACTAACACAACTAGTGCACTACTCTTCCTAGATGTAGCTTATTAGGGGAATAGAGGCATGGACTGACAACCCCAACACTCACGGATCTACAAGCACGTAAGGCACGGCTTTGCCTCTGTATTCCAAATATTCTCAGTGATGCGTTCACTGAGAGAGGCGCGGTCTTTAAGCAGTCGTGGGACGGTTGTACATGTCCATGACGCACAACCATGCTTCTGTTTTTCGAAGTATTTTCCCCTAACATGGTCTCTCAAAGGGACAGGGACGTGAAGCCACGGTACGCATGGTTCTGTAAGGATAAGAATAAGACCACGGAAGTGCCTCTGTATTCAAAATGTTCTTAGTGACGCGTTCATTGACAGAGGCGCGGTCTTTAAGCAGTTGGCGCACGGTTGTACATGTGCACGATGCACGAACATGTTTGTGTTCTCCCAATTGTTTTCCCTTGACACGGCCACTCTGAGGCACAGGGACGTGAAGCCACGGTACGCACGGTTCTCTAAGGAGAAAATGCACTGAAGTGCCTCTGTTTTCGTAATATTTTTAGTTGCTTGTTCACTGAGAGAGGCCTGGTCTGTAAGCAGCAGGGTCACGGGTGTACGTGTAAATGACGCACGACCGTGCTAATGTTTTCCGAATTGTTTTTCTCTGACGCGGTCTCTCAGAGGGACATGGTCTCTGCAATTAAAAGTGGCACGGAAGTGCCTGTGTATTCCAAATGTTTTCAGTGACACGTTCACACAGACGCACGATTTCACAACCTCTTGATGCACATTTCCTGTGGGATGCATGGTCGTCCTTCAGAGAGGCACGGTTGCAGCAGATGCACGTTTGCAGTAGACGCATGTTGTTTTTAAAAGACAAAATTTGATGCCAAGCAACTGAGCTAAACAAGAGGAAACTAGTTTGATTTTTTAGCATGTGTGAGCTGGTTTCTTTTATCTTTATGTCTACAAACATATGATCAATATTGTAAACAGAAAGCACATAATTGATATCATAAACATTCATATTCCTGTTTTTAAATATGAGCTTACTGCCTGAAAATAAAAAAAGCTTACAGACGGTACGGTGCAAAACAAATGAGAATTGTTTGACCATATTTACACAATGCACTCATTCAATATCGCAAGTACATCTATCCAGACCTGTTTTCAGCATTCACAGTTGAATGGATCTGGCAAATCCAGATTTTTCAACACCTGTGTTTTTTAAATCCATGTGCATATGCTTGCAAGTTGTTGTTAATTAAAGCTGAGCACAATTAGAAGCCCTTTTCTCCATCTGCAGTACATCTTCTTGCTGTTTGTAAAATTCACAAGTGAAATCTGTGCGCAAGCCAAACTTAAGCCTGATGGTCAGTAACAACCTAGCATTGAGAATAAAGAATGTCACAAATTCAGTGTTTGCATCTGTGACTTCATAGTCTTTCAGCGTTAATGTTCTCAAACAAATGTCGTGATTCTTGAGAAACACCCGCTGCTTTTGGCGCCATTCATTTGTTATACCTCTTTGATCCCATCCTCCTCCCTAAACACACATGAAGAGCAAACTGAGCAGTTAGTGCCAGTATATTATGTATATTGTGCGTGGCCTTTCAACGTGTGTGAAATCATCACCTCAATAAACAAGTTCTGCAAGCATTGGAAGCATCGCATCAAGTCAACAACCTCATCCAGATTAAAGCATGTCTGTGAGATAAACAAGGCCTTGACAGAATCCAGCACCGTAGGTAGGCTACTTATGCAGAGACCCTTCATTGAGCATAGAACATGATATTATTAGCTTGTGGATGTGAATCTTATGTGCTTTTGAATAACGCAGGTCAAAGTAATGTGCAGAGGCAGTACCTGAATAACTGTAGACCTAATGACGATATTCGTTTCATTGGATAATTCAGAAAATTTTCCCAAGGTGTCCAATTTAGGCGCAGACACAACTGTTATTTGTAGTTGTGTGTCTACAGAATCATGTAACAGTCTTCCCACAAAGGAGGGCATCCACACACAAGTGCTTGCATCTTGGTGGTTCTCGAATCCAGTGGGCGGGCCATAGCCGCTCCTCTTAACGAGCTTAGAGGGCACGTGTACAGCCGCGAACCTCGTCTTCTTGTTGCTAGAGGCACGCTTCTTCATCTCCATTGCCGAGCTCGTGCCGCCTCCGTTGCAGCTCTCTGTGCGGTGGATCTGGAAAGAGGGTTAGGGTTTCACAATTCACCTTTTTTCCCTGAAATATATATATATATATATATGTATGTACCTAAACTAGAAGATTTTGATGCGGTGGTGGGTCACGGCCTCGACAAATGTGCGGCTTCTCGAGGCACGGCTATCAACCATCTGGATACACAAAAGTTTGGTGGCAGAGGCATGGGTCTGAATAATCAGTTAGGGAGGCACGGTTGTGAAGTCTCTAGAGACACGGGGGTGTGGCGCCACGACCACGAAAGTGTCATGTGAGGCACGTGCATGCAGGCGCCGGAGGCACCTAATTGAAGCGTCTACAGGCACGGACCTAATTGAAGCCTCTACAGACACATGTATCAACTCTCTGGATGCACAAAAGTGCGGTGGCAGAGGCATGGCTGCGAACACTCAGGTGGAAAGACATGGTTGTGAAGTCTCTGGATCCACGGGCGTGTGTCTCGATGGGAACGTAAAAGCCACAGCTCGTGTCACGTGAGGCACAAGGATGCAGGCTCCGGAGGCACCGAAGTGAAGCCTCTACTGGCACGTACGAGTACCAACCCTCTGGATGCACAAAATTATGGTGGCAGATGCATGGATCCGAATACTCAGTTAGGGAGGCACGGTTGTGGATTCTCTAGAACCACGAGGGTGTGGCACCACGGGCACGTAAGAGTCACGGCAAGTGTCATGTGAGGCACGTGGATTGAGACACCGGAGGCACGGAAATGAAGCCTCTTAGGCACGGACGTCGGGGTTCTCGAGACACGAGTATCAACCCTCTGGATGCACAAAAGTGTGGTGGCAGAGGCATGGGTGAGAATACTATATTGGAGAGGCACCGTTGTGAAGTCTCTGGACCCACGGGTGTCTGGCTCCACGGGCACGTAAGAGCCACGGCTCATGTCATGCGAGGCACGTAGATGCAGGTGTGGCACCCCGGCTCAGAGTAAACCGGAACGCCCCGTATTCCAGCCCAGGGACAAGTCCTCTGGAATACGGCACTGTTGGCATAGAACAAATCAGCTCTTTATTATTATGGATACGGTTACAAAGGGTACAAGGATTACATCGGCACGGCGACACTACGCCTGCCCGGGGTAGCTCTATGCTACTCTGGCTAGAGCGCGTATCCTAGGTCGCAAACTCGGGATCTCCTCGACAAGCAAGCAATCATGGCATGACCTGCAAACTGGCATGACACGCCAGGTGAGTACTTTGAATGTACTCGCAAGCTCACAACAAACATCAGCATTAAGGCAAGACAACATCATAGCAAGATAGCTACTGAAGTAGATGCAGTAAGGTAAAGCATATTAAGTAGTTTAATCCATACTCCGAATAACCTTAGGATCCAATCTGAATCTGTTCCAAATCCAATCCAAATCATGTGGTCATCCGACCACTCATCTCATAGCCATCCCATGGCTAACATGTCATATTCCTAGTACCATCCGCACTGCAAGTCTGACAAACTTCTTTCTTCTGGGTTGTCTCACAACCCTCAGAATACTCACAATCCACCGAGTACTTCTGATCATACGACGAGTACTTCCATCATTAACACTACTATGGTTGACCACCTAAAGAGGTCTGGACGGACTGTCCAATACCGTGGACACGGCTATTCGAATAGATTTTTCACTCTGCAGAGGTTGCGCACTTTACCCACACCATGGAGCACCTGACCTCATGATCCCATTCGGGTGGACCAGCGTTGCTCCAACGAAACCCGCCTGACCCGTGACCCTCCCATCGTACCACCGGCAATCATCCTCCCCCGGAGTCCTGCCCTGGGTGGCCCCTATGTCACCGCGTGACACCTGCCACCGTCGTGGCTAACAAACTGTCCCAAACGGGGACCTGGTACCATATAACTCAACTGGGCTCACAAGGTTATCGCCGCCTACTGGGCCAAGGTAGCGCGCACGCATAACCTTCCCTGTCGGGCGGTACCAGTGAAAGAGCACGCGATCAGACCAAGTCAAGGCCGTCCCATACCGGCAAATGTGGCTGCACGGATAAGTCCGGACAGGTGCCTCTGGATCAACCATGAAGTATCCTATCTCCGAATAATTTCTGTCATAGCTGATACTCCGATATCATAGCAAACCAAGTCGAAACAATATCCGGCTAGAAATCCAGTAACCAGTATGCTTAAGCCACTGCTACTAACTCATCTCCATAAACTGCCGGATGAAATCTGGAATAATCATAGACGGTAATCTCAACATCATGGCATCAACGAGTGGGTAAACTACTAGACACTAATAATCCGGTACACAACATGGTAGTCACCTATCCAAGAATTTACTCGAGCATTGCATAATCCAATCCACTTCACAAGTAACTCATACTTGCTGATAAAGTAAATAGTTAAACTATGACATTGCAATGCGATGATGCAGATGAGAGTTGTGGCTTGCCTGGGGGTGAAGAAATCATCAGGAAGGAGTGCGGAATGGTCGTGGAAGGAGTTGCCGGAAACAGTTCTCTCTCGGAGGGGGCTGTTTACGGGCAAGGGCAAAATGGTCATTTCCAGTGTGGGACCACATAGTGAAAATGATACCAACATGACGGGCTCGACGAGACGAAGAAGTGGGCTTTGGATTCACCTCGATCGGAGTTACGAGCAAAAAGTTATAGTGGTTTTTCTGCCAGGAACTAATCTGCAGAAATAATAATTACATTCAGGTCCCCGTCAGTTTGGCCGGTTGCGCACTTTGAGAAAATACGTCTTCGCCGCTACGATCGCGTACTCTGTAGAGTACGCTTCCACTTATCCACCTCAGCGGTCCGAGGGCAACCTCCCGTGTGGCTAACCGATGGGGTCCGCGCGCAGGTGGGGCCTGCCTGGCCAGGACCTTCTTCTTCCTCCGTGCCCGCGCCTGGCCGAGGACAGGGCAGGCCCCGACGAGGTTTGCCGCCGGCACAGGCCACCGCAGGTGGCGCCCGACCTACCGGCGGATTCAAGAGAGCGAGGCGAATCCATTCGTGCACAGAACGACCTGCGAGGGGCTCGGAGGTGAGCAGAGGGTCGGCCGCGGCGGACGGCGTTGGCGGGCTGTGATGGGGAGTACGGCTTGGGGGCGCCGCGGCTGCTGCGGGGTACTGGGGATGATCTAGGAGGTCGAGGAGGCTCTCTGGGGGAGGCTAGGTGAGGGGGGAGTGGCCGGACTGGTCGAATTTGAGCGGTGGCCGGCGATGGCCGTGGTGGCCGTGGCGAGCAGGGAGGAGCCCCGGGGACGGTTGGAGGGGCCTGGGAGGGCTAGTAGGGAGTAGGGAGGCCGCTGGGAGTGGTGGATGCTCGGGGAGGGGCTCGGGGCCGCAGCTTATATAACCGGCCATGGCCACCCGATAAGCTTGCCGCCGTGGCAGGCTTATCGCCGTCCTGGTGCTTCCGGCGAGCTGGCGAGCGAGGGTTGGTGCCGACCTAACATCAACAGAAGGAGGGGACTGCGCTGGCAAGCTCGAGAGGGTTCGGGCTTGGACGGATACGGCAGTCACGGGTGAGCATTGCCGCGGTGGCGATCGCCGTGGCGTGAGGGGGAAGAATTCGGAGGGGAGAGAGTTCCAGAGCGAAGGCGACAAGGAGGGGAAGCTCCTGGACATGAAGAGGTGGCGAGGGAGCGAAGGAATAGACGAAACCGAGCAGTTTAATCACCAGAGCGCGCTGGCTGGTATGCCAGACGCGTGGTCACCGCATGGACTGGCACATGGGGTGCACCCTGACCGGCCAAATCATGTCCAGTGGGTAGTCCCTCCAGAGTACAGTCTCAGGGAGGTGATGGATCGATGATAGGGACTGTGGTTAGATGGGAGTGTTCATCTGAAGTTTGCTGTAGCAAACTTGGGCATGAAGCTATGAGGAGCAGAGAAGTGATAAGAGCCAAACAAGATGTCTGGGAGTGTTAGGGTAGGAAGGACTACAATTTTGTGAAGTTTGGAGAGAAATGGATCAATATTTAATATGGTTGCTTTGCAACTGACCAATCTGGTCCAGAAAGCACTTCTTGATGTGCCACTCACATGGAGTAGCCAATTGGGATGAAACTGGGCTTAGGATGATGATTTGGTCATATGAGAGTGCCATAAAAATTTCATGCCATTTGAACAAGCCAAAATGGTACTTCCTTCACAGCTATCCTCTCTGACCAGAATCTTAGAAAAATTCTATGGAATTATTGGGAAGATGAAATGAGCCCAAATTTTTTGGAGATAGATTATATAGGTAGGAGAATGCTCTGGTAAATTTTCAGCAATTATGGAGCAATATAAAATATAGCTGCTTCACAATGTGAAAATCTGACTAGAAACCAAGATTTAATGGTATGCTCACATAGATGATTGGATAGGGTTGAAACTTGGTGGAGAGTCATGATTTGAGTATATGAAGATGCTTGCAAAATTTCAACTTATTTGGATACTCCTAGCTAGCACTTGCTTCACAAAGATTCCAGTTGCCCAGAAACTTTGGAAATTAGCCAAGAGAGGTTTAATATCCAAATAAAGTTGAATTTTGGCATGTGGCAAGGATATGGATAGGAAAGAGTGCACAAAAAGTTTTAGAGCAAGCAAGCAAATATAAATGGTACTTGCTTCTCAAACTGCCAGCTGGGGCAGAATCAGAAAAGGAATATTTGTGAAATATTTTTGAACATGTCAAGGAAGGGTTTGACAAATTTGTGGAAGCTCTGACCCAAACAATTTATGATAATTATTTGGGAATTTTGGGAATGATGGAAATGTGGGTTGCTTCACAACTCAGGGCAGACAGGGTTATTCCTTTAATAGAAAAAGGAATTTTCCCCAAGAAAAGAATATTGGGATTGGTCCAAGATGGAAATGACATGGTCCTGGGATGGTTTTGAGGTTGGCAAGCCACTCGGGAATAAGAATGAAGAGTGATCCCTCCAGGTTGCAAGACTACTAAGCCACAGAAAAGCGAATCCGGGCCAAAATCAAAAGAAAAAGAAAATGGGCAAAATCCAGGGTGTTACAGCAGACACCGGAGGCACTGTTGTGAAGCCACTACACGCACGGGCGTGGTGTTTATCCAGGCCTGGCTCGGCATCAACCCTCTCTGGGTGCACAAAAGTGTGGTAGAAGAGGTCCGAGTACTGAGATAGAGAGCCACGGTTATGAAGCCTCTAGAGTAACGGTGTGGTCACGTGAGGCACATGTACGTGGATCCAGGCACAGAAGGCACCGAAGTGAGGCCTCTACAGGAACGTGTACCAACCCTCTGGATACTCAGTTAGAAAACCACGATTGTGAAGTTTCTAGACAAAGTCTGACCTTGAGACGAAGATAAGCCAAGCTTCAGCCTGGGGTCATCGGTAACAACAGCTGTCATGTCACGAGAGGCACGGTTCTACGGGCGGACGAAGCACGGACGTGCTTCGGTAATGGAAAGGTTCCCACTGATGAGATCATTATCAGGAGCATGGTCCTATACTGACAAGAGTCGGGGTCATGACTAAATACTCAGAATCTTTGCGCTGAAACATTCACTCTAGAAGGCACGGACGTCACGTAGCACGAAGCACGAGTTTACAACCAGCAGATCCACCGGCTTACAGGTCATGTAAATACACTCTGAGCTGTACCCACGTTTAATGTTTTTTTCCATCCAGCTGCGTACTGCTCTACATCACAGAACCAATCTGGTAACATAATATAAAGCCATATCAAATGGTACCATATTAAAAATGCTTATAGCTTGTGTCGTCTGTTAGAAGACAAGCACAGTCACAAGACTTTCTAACCAAGGATTGTTATGGCAAGCTTACAGACGGTGCAAAAAAGTACAAGGGTTGTTTGTTCATGTTCAGACAAAACCCACATTCAAAAGGGCGCAACAACATGTAACCCTGCAAGCTTGAACAACTTACTCCAGCTCTGTTTTCAGCAGTCACAACTGAATGGGTCCGTCAAATCCAGGTATTCAACATGCGTGAGTTTTAAATAAAAGAACCGATGCTTGCACGCTGCTGATAATATAAGGCGAGCACGCTCAGAAGCCTTTTTGTGCCACAGAAGATCCCTTTGTTGCTTTTCGTAAAATTCTTCTGTGAAGTCTTGGTGGAAGCGATAGTTAAGCCTCATGGTCTCAAGCTTGCTTGCATTCAGAACAAAGAATCTCACAAATTCAATGTTTACCAAGTAGGGTTCATAGTCATCCAGCGTTACTGTCTTCAAACGAAAGTCATGTTGTTTGACAAACAGCCGGTGCTTACGACGCCACGTATTTGTTTCTCCGTAACAGACTCCTCCCTAGATGTACATGAAGATTGAAAATACTTAAGCTCTAAAAATAGAGAATCTGTCGAAAGGGCAGATGAATGATTAACTCTATTACCTCCGTCCTGGTAAAGTATTTATTAGATTTTTGTAAATATGGGTGTATGTAATACTAAAACATGTCTAGCCACGGGTGTATCCATTTACAGACGAATGTAAGACAAGATTTTTAAGACAGACAGGAGAAGTAGTACAGTATGCATGTTATGGGCTTTCAATGTGTGTGAGAATCATCACCTCGATAAACAAGTTCTCAAGGCTTTGAAAGCATTGCATCAAGGCAACGACCACGTCCACTTCAAAACACATCTTGATGAGCAAAGTCTTGACCGTTTGAAGCACTGTTGATAGGCTGACTATCGGCAAACCCTGCATGGTGCACGCACAATGATTTTAAAATTGAATAAAAGGTTGTATTACATGAAACTTGTTTACTCGGACAAATGCAGGTGAAAAGTAAGTACCTGGATAACCGTAGGGTTACGCGTGACCTTGGATTCAGATAAAAAATCATGGAATTTGCCCATGGTCTCCAGTTTAGGTGCAGATATGACAGTTATCTGCAAGTTGCTGCTCAGAATATCGTTAAGCAACCGTTGAAGTGACGGGGCATCCTCTATAACAAGTTCACCATGTCCACAGCGAATTCCAATGCTTACAAGGTTATGTGAGTTTATTCTGATGCAACGGCTTTCCATATTCCAAGTAAGAAGAAGGCACCGGAGTGCGGGGCAACTAGAGTGGATGATGCTTTGAAGCGAGACGTCTGATATACCAACATCCATGAGTGAAAGTCTCTTGAGCAGTGGTAGCTTAAGTGCCTGAACGTAACTGTCTGGTATTTGGCAAAGAGCAAAGGTGGCGGTGTGTAGAGAGGAGGCAAACCGAGAGAAGGATGCTGGTGCAAAAGGCGCAGATGAAGGGCATGTGAGTGGTCGTATGACACAGTCTCTCATGAAATCTGGGAACATGTAATAGAAGTCGAGCACCTAGAGATTGTTCAGTTTGGATGATTTGAGCCAGGCGTCGACGGCGGAGGGTCTGGACTGGAGGTAGCACGCCGGTATGCAGAGGCGGTGAACTGCGCCGGTATGGGTGGAGAGAATGGCTTTCGGAAGGGTCATATCATCAGTGCCAGATTTGCGACGGCACCGAGTTCCGAAGTTTCTTTCGCGGGTGAGCTCCCAGGTGGGAGGCGCTATGGAGATTTTCTCGATATGAACTATTTCTAGAGGCTTAAAAAGATGAGCGGCAGGGATCTCATGGCAGTCGAGATTAAGAGGAGCAGTGCACCATAGAGGGCGCCACGGAGATGTGAGAACTTGAGTTCGAATGCCATCCTTGGTGGGAAGACGGGAGATAATCTCACCTAGGATGCCGCTCAGAAGGTCGCTGATGCGGTCCGAACGAGTTTTTTTCTCGTGCTCCTCAGATCCAGTGGGCGGACCCTCACCGGTTCCCGCCGGTACCGCCAAACACCCAGAGGAATCCATCGTCGGTGGCACGAGCCTTGCCCTATTGGTACTAGAAGCATCGGACTCCATCTAGTAGCGGTGGGTGCGGTGGATCTGGAAAGACGGTTTGGAGGATGGAGTTGTTGCAACAACACGGTTTAACTACTCCATGCCTCCACTTGATCCACGCACATGCCTCTCCGAGCAATGCGTCACTACAAACATACTGAACACGGACGCATGACCGCAACTCTTCTTCTTAACATGGGACGCACGACCGTAAGTCTTCTTCCTAATATGGGACCATGCCTCCACTTGCTCGACCGACATGCCTATCTCAGTACACAACTCAGCTGAAATAATGACAACTGAGAGTCACGACCGTCTCCTCTTATACTATAGGACCATGCCTTCACTAACTTCATGGCCGTGCCTCTCTTACTGCACGAGTCAAATAGTTAATCGAAACACAGAGGCATGACCATGAGCCTTCTTAACATAGGACCGAACCAACACTAGGTTCAAGTGCCTCTCTGAGCAAACATGTCGAAGGAAACATTTTGAACCGAGAAACACACCCACAACAACAACAACAACCAGAACAACAACAACAACAACAACAGCGACAACAACCACGTTTAGCTTTGCATCTGCTTTCAGTACCATAGTTTGAATAAGAATTTGAACTGATAAGTTCTATTAGTAGTGTACTGTGAGGATTTCAACTACACGCATAGTTTGAAATAACACACATACGATACTTAACTTGATACTAGCAGTTAAAATTTATATGGTGTAATGGCATCCCTCCATCATCGTACATGTCTCGCGTCATGCTGTTTTTTTGTAAAGACCGGTGATCACAAGTGAGAGCAAGTCCTTGCCGCGCACAGTGCGCCACTGGATACTGATGAGTACAACCCAATCAACTGTCAGCCTGGCTGCATCTGCAAAAGCAGAAAACCCGGTGATCGCCATCCTTCCATCTTTGTACTTCTCCGAACCATTGAGCAGACCCGCGCCGCTTCCGGCCGCTACCGCCATACCCCCAAAGGAGGGCGTCGCCGGTGGCACGAGCCTCGCCTTCTTATTGCTCGGGGCACCAGGCTGGATCTCCATCTCCGTCTCCAATGCTGGGTTCGCACCGCCTACGAGCAGCACTCTGTGCGGTGTCGATCTGGAGAGATGATTAGGTCTTCAATGCGCGCGGATCCAAGTGTGAGGAGGATAGGGGAGGGGAGGGGACGGCGAGCAGTTGGACGACAACTATAAATTATCTTTTTTTCTTCCCTGTTGCGGAAGAAAACAAAGCACGGCCTTTTAGATACGGAACACACTGTCCTACATGCATCGGACGCACGCAAGTCGATCAGAAAGGCAAGAGCACAGCTCTGCTTACATCGTGCTTCTCTGTATTGCAAGCATTTACGGCTTGAATCGTGTCTCCCTGAATTCAAGAATTTTCCGCTGACACGAGCACTCCGTGAGCAGTGCCATGAGAATAAACAAACCAGACACACGGTCCTGCCTCTGTGATCCAAATGTTTTTCTGCGAACATGTTTACTTTGTGAGGCAGGGCTCTGAAGCTAGCCTGGGAACGGTTTTAAATAAAGCATGCACGGTGCTTCGACGACAAGCACATCTCAATTTCCAGTAACAGCACTGTAATGAATCTACAGGACGCACAAAAAACCAAACAGTCTTTACGACCCCTTGCATCTGCTCTCCTCCTCGCTTATCTTTAACTCACTTGGATCTACACGCAGTGAAGACCTAGCCATCTGTCTAGATCCACGCCACATATAGCGGTGCTAGCAGGCGGCGTGAACCCAGGAACGGAGACCAAGATGGAGGTCCACTCCGTTGCCCCAAGCACCAAGAGGGCGAGGCTCGCGCCACCGGTGACGCCCTCCTCTGGTGGTTTGGCGGTAGCGGCTGGAAGTGGCGGCGGGCCGCACACTGATTCCGAGGGTCAAGAACAGGAGTTTGGTCCGGACCGCATCAGCGACCGCCCGGACGGTGTCTTCAGTGAGATCATCTCCTGTCTGTCCACTAAGGAGGGCATCCGCACTCAAATCCTCGCACGTCGGTGGCGCCCTCTATGGTGCGCCGCTCCTCTGAATCTGGACTGTCGTGAGATCCCTATCGCATGTCTTTTTAACCCCCTAGATCAAGTAGATTTTGAGTTGATCACCGCGTACTCCGCCACACCGGAGGAACTCATCCGCATAACATACACTGGAACTTTTTTTGGAGGAGAACATGTCGGTGAAGATGATTCGTATGATGATTCGTACCTTCCAGAGGCCATCCTCTCAGGCCATGAGAGCGCAGTTCACCGCCTCTGAATACCGATGTTCTACCTCCAGTGCAGGCCCTCAACCGTCGATGCCTGGCTTGAATCCACCAGATTGAACAATCTCCAGGTGCTTGAGTTTTACTACCTGTTCCCACCATTTTTGAGACAACATGACATAGTACCATTCTCATGCCCTTCGCTTATGCCATCACCACCAGCATTCAACCCTCAGATTTCCTCCTCTCTCTAAACCGTCGCCTTTGCTCTTTGCAAGTTACCAGACAATTATGTACGGGCGCTTAAACTACCACTGCTCAGGAGACTCTCGCTTGTGGATGTTGATATATCAGACGTCTCATTACAAAGCATCATCCACTCTAGTTCTCCTGCACTTGAGTCTCTGCTGCTTGTTTGGACAATCAAGAACCATTGCATCAAAATAAACTCACCTAACCATATAAGCATTGGCATTTGTGGTCACTATGGGAAAGTTGTTATAGAGGATGCCTCCTCACTTCAACGGTTTCTTTGTGATGATCATAGCGAGAACTTGCGTATAGTCATCACCTCTGCACCTAAACTGGAGGTCATGGGCAAAATATCTGATATTTTTTATGAATCCTGCATCGCAGATCACCGAATACTTATTCAGGTACTGACTTTCAACAATACTTTCACCTGCATTCGTTCGAAAAAACAAGTTCCATGTAATCCAACCTTTATTCTACTAATATTATGTTGTATTCTACATGAAGTGTTTGCCGACAGTCAGCACATCCACAGCGGTTCATTCTGTCAAGACGTTGCTTATCAGCATGGATTATAATCTGAACGCGGTCTTTGCCTTGGTGCACTGCTTTCGAAGCTTGGAAAACTTGTATATCGAGGTGATGGTTCTCACACACATTGTAAACACATACCATGCATGGTGTAGTACTCCGTTCATCTAAAGAGGCCTCGCTTACATTTGTATGTAATGGACAAAGATGTATATAGTCATGAACCAGTATTAGACACATCTGTGCCTAGACAAAACTAAAAAAACTTTTATCAGAATGGAGGTTATAGAATTTTTCCTTTACTTGCTCTCTCAACAGAATCACTCTTTATAGACCTTAAGCATTTTAAATATTCATGTTTATTTAGGGAGGAGTCTCTAATGAAGAAAGTCTTACGAACGACTGTTCTCGTGAGCACCATCACGACGTCTGTTTGAAGTCAGTGACGCTGGAAGGCTATGTACAATGCGAGAAAAGCATTCAATTTGCGACATTCTTTATACTCAACGCAAGATAGCTGGAGACTATCAGGATTAAGTTTCTTCCTCACGAAGACTTCACGGAAGGATTTTACAAACAGCAACAAGAGGTGCTTCAGCGGGACGAAAAGGCTTCTAAACATGCTTGCCTTAGGTTGTCACCAAGTTGCAACCACAAGCACTTGGATCTAAGGCACGCACGCATTGAGTACCTGGATTTAACTGATCCATTCACTTGTAAGTGCTGAAAATGGTGCTGGAGTTGGATGTTGCTGCCAATTTCCAGTTTGGGTTTTACGTAGGCATGGTGAAACAATGCCCGTACCTTTTGCTCAATCTGTAAACCTTGCCAACAACACTGTTATTGGGTTGCGCACCCATGAAGGAGCTTGCAACTGCTAAAATCAAACTAATTAGTCTGCCTTTATCACGCTGCAACAACATTTTATACCCTGTGCAGTAAGCAAAAACATTTTTACTCTCCGCCGAGTGATCCCACTGAGGATAACGTCTGGGAAATCACCAATGCAGTCCGGGACAAGATTCTTGTTTGTCTTATTCAGGTCCAGCAGGCAGACCCTCACCGATTCTCGCCGCTTCAGCCACAAACACACAACCCCAAAGGAAGGCGTTGATGATTCACAGCAGCCTCGATCTCCTGGTACTAGAAACACCAGACTTGATATCCGTCTCCACTGCTGGGTTTCTCTCCGCTTCCTGGAAAGGCTGTGTGCGGAGGATCCAGATAGAGAGTTAGATTAGGTCTTCACTACGCACATCCAAAAAACACAAAGACCTTAACTGAGGAGGAGGAGAAGATCTCGAAAAAAATTTGACGAGGAGACACAGTGCAGGGACACAACTGCAGATGTCACTGCTATCGCACGGTTTTAAAAAGCACGGGCGTGAACTCTCAACAGCCACGGTTCTGTACCAAGTAGAGTCATGACTTGTGCACTCATGAACGCGTGGACCTTCGTGGCTTTCTGTGTTTCAGTGTTAAGGGTCACAGGCACGGGCGTGCAGCCCATAAAGCCATGGTGTGGTATTATATAGAGTTTTGTGTTTGTGTTCCGAATGAGTCGGTGGACTCATTCAGAAGGAGAGGCACGGACGTGAAGCTTATGGAGGCATAGTTTAGTATTACGCAGAGTCACGTTCGTGCGTTTATTGCGGAAACCCAACGGAATTGGGTTCACATGTCAACACTCACTGTTTACTTTGTGAGGCAATGAATGGCCGATTCGATAGACGCAGTTTTTAAAAGCACGGGCGTCAAGTCTCTACAGTCACCGTTCTGTACCAAGTAGTGTCATGTCTTGTGTACTCATGAAGGCATGGTCGTGGCTTTCTGTCTTGCAGTGTTTTGAGTCACAGGCACGGTCGTGAAGCCCACAAAGGCATTGTGTCGTATTATTTAGAGTCACGTTTGTGTGTCTTTGTGTTCCAAATGATTCCGTTGACTCGTTAGCAAGGAGAGGCAAGGGCGTGAAGCCCACGGAGGCATTGTTTGGTCTTACCCAGAGTCACGTTTGTGCGTTTATTATGGAAACCTAACGGAATTGGGTTCAGATGTCAACACTTTCTGTTTACTTTGTGAGACACGTAATGGTCGATTCGAGAGAAAGAAAGAGGCACACATTTATTCGCGCACAGCACAAAAAAAACAAAGCCTACAGACAGTGCAAAGAGTACAACGGTTGTTTGACAATGTTTACACAAAACGCGAACTCCAAGAACTCCAACAACAAATAACTCCAAGAACTTGAACAACCAACTCAAGACCTATTTTCAGCATGCACATCTGAATGGATCCGTCAAATCCAGATATTCAACACTTCTGCTTTCTAATTCCGGAAGAGCATGGCTGCAACTTGATGATAACCTAAGACGAGCGCATTTAGAAGCCTTTTTGGCCCACTTAAGAACCCTTTGTTGCTCTTTGTAAAATGCTTCCGTGAACTCTGCAGGAGGCGAGCGAAACTTAATGCTGATGGTCTCAAGCTCCTTTGCACTCAGAACAAGGAACGTCGCAAATTCAATGTTACTCGGGGAGGTATCATAATCTTCCAGAGTTACTGTCTTCAGACAAATGTCGTGATGTTTGAGAAACTGCCGGTGCTTACGACGCCATTTGTTTTTTTCACCATGACGAATGAATCCTCCCTAAAATATACATGAAAGTTGCAAATACTTGACATGTATAAAAAGAGATAGTCCATCGAAAGACCGAATGAAACAATTAATTCTACCAACTCTGTCCCGAAAAGCTTGACATACACTTGTCTAGATATGGGTGCAACGATTCCAGTCAAATGTAAGACAAGCTTTTTGAGACGGAAGGAGTACTACACTATGAACGTTTGTGAAGATAATCACCTTGAGAAACAAGTTCTGCAGATTTGGAAAGAACTGCAACAAGGGAACAACCAAGTCGACTATATAAGACATGCAGATAAATAAGGTCTTGACAGATTGCCGCAATGGTGTTAGCCTGAATGCCCCCAAACCCTTCATGAAAATTAACAGGAGATGGATCATAAAACTAATATAATAAAGGTTGGATCACATAAAACTTGTTCCACTCAAACAAAATGCAGCTGCATGTACCCTGATCATTGTATCTGAAGCTATTAAATAGTGGACTAAAAGTTTCTTATTTTGTCTTGTGTTACCTCATTGTCAGTAACTTTGATAACAAATGTGTTTTGGTTTCCTGTGTCACGTTCATTCGATGTTTATGGGTTCAGATGTGAAAATTAACTATTTACTTTGTGAGGCACGGAATGGCCGATTCGAGAAACGTTGTTTTTAGAAGCATGGCGTGAAGTGTCTACAGCCACGGTTCTATACCAAGTAGCGTCATGACTTGTGCACTCATGATGGCGTGGACGTTCATGGCTGTCTATGTTTCAGTGGTAAGGGTCACAGGCACGGGCGTGAAGCGCTCAAAGGCATGGTGTGTGGTATTATATAGACTCGCGCTCGCCTGTGTGTGTGTTGCGAATGGTTCCGTCGACTCGATCAGACGAAGAGGCATGGGCGTTAAGCCCGCAGAGGCGTACCTTTGTCTTAGGCACAGTCACGTTCGTTCTTTAATTGCGGAAACCAAGCATATCTGGGTTCAGATGTGAACACTCATTGTTTACTCTGTGAGGCACGGAATGGCCTATTCGCGAGACGCTGTTTTTAAAAGCTTATTTCCTTGTTTTTAAAAGCACGGACATGAAATCTCTACGGACACGGTTCCGTACTGAGTTGCGTCACGCTACTTTCTTGATGCCACGTATATTATTCGATAAAGGCGTGGACGTTCGTGCCTGTCTATGTTTCAGCGTTAAGGGTCACAAGCACGGGCGTAAAGCCGTTAAAGGCATGGTGTGTGGTATTATATAGAGTCACGCTCGCCTGGGTTTGTGTTCCGAATGATTTCGTCGACTCGATCAGACGGAGAGGTACGGGCGTTAAGCCCACAAAGGCATAGTTTGGTCTTACGCACAGTCACGTTCGTTCTTTAATTGCGGAAACCCACCGGAAAGGGTTCACATGTGAACACTCACTGTTTACTCTGTGAGGCACGGAATGGCCTATTCGAGAGACACTGATGTGGTATATTCTTCGCATGGTCATGAGTCCTAGAAAGGCAGGGCGTGGTAGTGTGTAGAGTCACGTTAGTTTGTCTTCGTGTTCCAAATGATTCCATCGAAGCCTGGATAGGCATGGTTATGCCTTACACAGAGTCACATTCGTGCGTTTATTGGGGAAACCTAACAGTTCGACGGGCGTCTCCTCGTATTCGGGTGTGAACGCCATGTGGCATTGCTCCGGAAACCCAATGGTCCAACAGACGTCTCCTCCGGTGACGCCGCTATGGCTCGTCACCCGAGGCAAAGCTCCGGCTATTTAAGCCGGACGGAGTCTCGAAACCCTAGCCACATCCTCCTCCTCACTTTGTCCACCGCCAGGCCATCCATTCCTCTTGCTGTTCTCTATCCTAACCCTCTCCGCCATGGCTGGGAAGAAGGAGACTACTCCGGCGCACCGTGTCCAGACGCGGCAAGAGATCCCGGCTGGCGAGCGTTCCTCATATGTAAGTTCACTCTACTTCTGCTTCATTCCTTTTTTCTTTCTCCTAATTTGATGAGGGTGTGTCTTGCTGATACTGATTTTTAGTCAATTGGAGCTAGGGTTTGGCTGCGTCACGAACTCGTATAGAACTCCCCTGCCGCATAGTTAAGGAGCAACTCAGAGTCGAGAAAAAGGAAGGAACCGGTGAGCAGGGTGTCGTCAGGAAGATCTAACAGCTCCCGTGCCGACGGTGAACTCTTAGGACCAGGCGATGGTTCGCACAAGTAGAATCATCTCGGACGCGATCAGTCTGAGACCTACGTTTGGGTCTTAGTTAAGTAGGATAAACTGGTGGACGTCATCAACTACTGGAAGAATCTGTACGAGAGCGAAAAGGCCGAGAATGATGAGCTGTTGAGGGTCGTCGAGGACTGCAGGGAGTTCCGCGCGGAGAGCCGTTGTGAGATAGCGATGCTGGAGAAGAACCTCTACAGCTGGAAGGAACTGTACGACGAGAGCAAAGCCAGCATCGCAGATCTTAGGTATGAGAAGGCGAAGCTCCTCATTGAGCGCGACCAGCTGGTGGATGAATCAGAGGGTTTGAAAAAGAAGATCGAGGAACTGCGCGGCCAGCAACCCAACGAGAAGTCTCTGGGGACTAAGTCACACAGGTAGTTTCATCACAGAGGCAATCAGCCTGAGACCTCCATCTTTGACTGGATGATTAAGATGGTCGACGAGACCATTGCCTTAGTTAAGAAGAATGATGCAGTTGACATCATCAAGTCCTGGAAGAGGCATTACGAACTGGAGGCGGCTGCGAATGTTGAGTTGTTGGGGGCCGTGGAGCACTAGAGGAAGCTCTATAAGGAGAGCAAAGCCTCCGTCACAGATCTTATGAATGAGAAGGCGAGGCTCCTCGTTGAGCGCGACCGGCTGGTGGAGGAATCGGACGTTATGAAAAAGGATATTGAGAAACTGCGTGGAGGAATCAGGGGGTATGAAAAAAGGAGTCTGAGGGACTGCGCGCCCAGCAAATGAAGTAGCAGTCTCTGGGGACTAAGTAGATAGCAGTGACCCTGATCGTTGTATCTGAAGCTATTAAGCAGTGGACTAGAAGTTTCTTATTTTGTCTTGTGAAATTTCGTTGTCAGTAAATTTGTTAACAAATGTATTTTGCTTTCCAGTATCGTTTTAATGAGGCAATGTTAGTTCGCAGTGGATTGAAGTTTCTCTTTTTTTCTTTTGTAATATCATTGTGTGGAACTTTTGTAACATCATGTGAACGTTAACTGTTAACTTTGTGAGGCACGGAATGGCCGATTCGACAAACGCTGTTTTTAAAAGCACGGGTGTGAAGTCTGTACAGACACGGTTCTATACCAATTACAGTCATGACTTGTGCACTCATGAAGGCGTGGATGTTCCTGGCTTTCTGTGTTTCAGTGTTTCGTGTCACAGGCACGGGCGTGAAGCCCACAAAGGCATAGTGTGGTTTTATATAGAGTCATGTTCGCTTGTGTTTGTGTTCCGAATGATTCAGTCGACACGTTCAAACGGAGAGGCACGAACGGGAAGCCCATGGAGGCACGGTTTAGTATTACATAGAGTCACATTCGTGCGTTTACTGCAAAAACACAACGGAATTGGGTTCAGATGTGAACACTCACTGTTTACTTTGTGAGGCAATGAATGGCCGATTCGAGACACGTTGTTTTTAAAAGCATGGGCGAGAAGTCTCTACATACACGGTTCTGTACCAAGGAGCCACTGTCAGACGCATGGAAGTGAAGCCATGAGGGCCACGCTTTTAGTAGTACAAGAGGCACTTTATCAGCTAGCATTGCTCCTTTGTTAGGCACACACTCGGGTGGTTGTAGAAGGCACGTTTTTCAAGCAAAGAATGAATGTCATGGTGCCCCGACAAGAAGTTGAAAGCAAGGTTGTGCATCTGCAGTGTCACGATTTGAATCCTCGAGAGGCATCTGGGTGTGGCATGTTGAGTAGAAACACGGTTGTGCGGTCACCAGAGGCACTACGTAAGGACCGCTGGTGGTGGGTGACGCATGGTTGTATTCTTACAACATCCACCTTGATAAAGAAACGGCTGCAGAAATTTACAAGGAAACCTGTCGCCCTTATAATTTTTTCTTCGCTGAGTAATAA
The DNA here is from genome assembly GCA_011799875.1 of Thinopyrum elongatum. Classification (NCBI taxonomy): domain Eukaryota; kingdom Viridiplantae; phylum Streptophyta; class Magnoliopsida; order Poales; family Poaceae; genus Thinopyrum; species Thinopyrum elongatum. The sequence goes on from CM022300.1 coordinate 585,108,195, forward strand.
AAATACCTAAAGAAGCAAAATATGTTCTGCTTAAATTTGTTTTGTTTCTATAACTGCACAAGAGCTTAACTGAGGAGCAGAAACAGTGCAAGGGCTCAACTGCAGCTGCCTCAGTGCGTATGGCAGGTACATATGAGAAGCACTGCTCTACTTGCAACACAGGCACGGTTATGCATCCATTGTGTGCATGACAGGTACATACAAGAGGCAGTGTCGTACATACAACACAGGCACGGTTACACATACATCGTGCTTCTCTCCATTGAAAAAATAAATCTACTTATGTCTTTTTATCTTGGTGCCACAGCATTTTATAGTCCTTCGGCCTGTACAAAGCCGCAAAACTCCACATTTGACACAGCAGTAGATAAGAGTACGGACGGCCATGCCTGTGTTATCGAAAATGGAGAGGTCGCTCGTTAACTACAAACAAAGAGGCACATGTTTTCTCGCACATTTCCACAGGACTGGGGACCATGACATGTTGTAGCATCAACACAAAAAGAGACAAAACTAGGTAAATTTTGCTGTTGGGAGCTCCTTCATGGCTGCATGCAGCACAAAAACAAACAAGCCTACACACGGTGCAAAGACTACAACGGTTGTCTGATAATGTTTACATAAAACCCGAGCTCAAAAGATCGCAACAACAAATAACTCCATAAACCTGAACAACTAACACCAGACCTGATTTCAGCATCCACATCTGAATGGATCCGTCAAATCTAGGTATTCAACACTCCTGCTTCTTAAATCCGCACGAACGTGGCTGCAACTTGATGATAATCTAAGACGAGCACGTTTAGAAGCCTTTTATGCCACTTCAGAATTGTTTGTTGCTCTTTGTAAAATACTCCTGTGAACTCTGTGGGAGGGGAGATAAACTTAATGCTGATGGTCTCCAGATCCTTTGCACTCAGGACAAAGAACATCGCAAATTCAATGTTACCCCGGGAGGGAACATAATCTTCCAGCGTTACTGTCTTCAGACAAATGTCGTGATGTTTGAGAAACTGCCGGTGCTTAAGACGGCATTTGTTTTTTTCACCACGACAAGTCAACCGTCCCTAAAATATACATGAAAGGTTGAAAATACTTAGCATCTATAGAAAGAGATAGAGTCCATCGAAAACCAAATGAAACAATTAATTCTACGACCTCAGTAACAAGAAGTTTGACAGACTTGTCTAGATATGGATGTATCCAACAATAAATCATGTGTAGATATGGGTGCATCCATTCCAGTCAAATTTAAGACAAGCATTTTGAAATGGAAGGAGTACTAAAGTATGCACATTTTTGAAGATCATCACCTCGACAAACAAGTTCTCCAGTTTTGGAAAGAATTGCAAGAATTCAACGACGATGTCCACTTTATAATACATGTAGATAAGCAAGGTCTTGACAGATTGACGCATTGTTGTTAGACTGACTGCCCCCAAACCCTTCATGAAAATTAACAGAAGATGGATCACAAAACTAATAGAATAAAGGTTGGATGAAATAAAACTTGTTTCCTCCCAAACAAAATGAAGATGGAAGTATTGTGAAAACTCAATACCGCAAGACACGTGAGACCACATGGATCCAATTCAGGTGCAGATACAGCGGTTACCTCGAAGTCCTGACTCTGGATGAAGAATAGAACATAGATCATCAAATTAATAGAACAAACATCGGAACAGGTGCAGCACTATTCCAGTATCAAGGAAAGTCAGTACCTCAAGACATGTGGAGGGAGACATGAACACGAATTCACCCAGCGTCTCCAGTTTAGGTGCAGAGACAACGGTTATCGAAAAGTCGTCGACTAGGCTATCGTGGATCAACCATTGAAGCAAAGGGGCATCCTCAATAATGAGTTCGCCGTATGCACAACAAATGCCAATGCTTACAAGGTTAGACGAGTTTATTGTGATGCGACGACCTCCTCTACTGCAAACAAGCAACAGAGACTCAAGTGCAGGGCAACAAGAGTGGATTATGCTTTGCAACAAGACGTCTGATATATCAACTTCCACAAGCGAGAGTCTTTTGACCAGTGGTAGCTTAAGCGTCCCTACGTAATTGTCTGGTATTTGGCAAAGAGCAAAGGCGAGGGTATGGAGAGAGGAGGAAAACCGAAACACGGACTCCGGCGCTGAGGGCGTAGATGAAGTGCAAACATCCAGTAGTCTGACCTCTTGCGTCAGGAAACCTGGGAACAGGTAGTAGAACTCAAGAACCTGGAGATTGTTCAGCTTTGAGGATCGGAGCCAGGCATCAACGATGGAGGGTCGGCAGCGTAGGTCGCACGCAGGGATAGAGAGGCGGCTAACCGAGCCCTCATGGCCGGACAGGATGGATTCCGGAAGACAGACAACATAAGCGACAGATTTTTGAGAGCGCCGAGTTCCAGAACAGCATTTGCGGACGCGCTCCTCGGTGACGGCGGACAGCTTAGATATGGTCTCGATATGAACTATTTCTCCATTGTTAAAAAGACGAGCGACGGAGATCTCGCGGCATTCGAGATTCAGAGGAGCGATGCGCCATAAAGGACGCCACAGACGAGCGAGGATTTGAGTATGGATGCCCTCCTTGATGGGGAGACAAGAGACGATCTCACCGAGGACGGTGTCGGGGAGGTCGCTGATGAGGTCCGGACGAGATTCCTCTTCTACCTCCTGGGATCGAGGGGGCGCACGCTCGCCGCTTCCCTCCCCTCCGATGACCAGCACACCACCAGAAGGCAGCGTCGCCGGTGGCGCCACTCTCGCCCTCTTGGTGCTACGAGCAGCACATTCCATCTCCACCTCCATTGCTGGGGTGGCGCCGCCCACGACCAGTGCTCAGTGAGGTGGATCTAGAAAAATGGATTACATCCTGTCAATCCACGAAACGACTTAAATACCGAGGGGGAGCGGAGGGGTCCATATTAATTACCTCTCTTTTTTTTACGGGAGGGTCCAGGTTAATTACTACTCGTAACAAGTTAATGGTAGATGGCTGCTTGAAACATTAAATTGAGCCACGACTTTGATGGTACGAGATGCACTGTTGTACACGCAGACCAGGCACGGGCATGCCCCTCCGTGTTTTAATTATTTACCGCACACATTCATTAGAAGAATCTGTTCGACACCAGAAGCACGGTTCTACAATCATCTTGCCTCTGTGAGCTGCAAAATTTTCCACGTGCACGTTAACCATGAAGTCACTAGAAGATTCAAGGCCGTGCCTCTGCCTTGCAGATGAATCTGCTGAAATGCTCACAGTCAGAAGCAAGGACCTAAAGTGATGGCAGAGGCACGGTTTGTCACGTACCAGACACACGGTCCTGCCTTCGGAATTGTAGAAAAATACAAGAAGTTAACTAAGGAGGAGAAGCACTACTCTACCTCCAACATAGGCACGTTTATACATGCATTGTGTGCATGACAGGTACATACGAGAGGCATGGTTGTACATGCAACACGGGCACGGTTATACATACATCATGCTTTCCTCTATTGCAAAAATCAATCTACTTTATGTCTTTTTTATCATGGTGTCACACAGCATTTTAGAGTTCCCACGACTGTACAAAGGCACAGAACTTCACATTTGACACAGAAGTAGATCAGAATAAGGATAACTGTGCCTCTATTCTCGAAAATGGAGAGGTCACTCGCTCGCTATGACATGTTGTAGCATCAACACAAGAAGAGATAAAACTAGATTCATTTTAGCGCTTGGGAGCTCCTTCATGGCTACACACATCACAAAAACAAAACAAGCCTACGCACGGTCCAAACAGTACAACGGTTGTTTGATAATGTTTACACAGAACCAGAGCTCAAAAGATCACAACAACAAATAACTCCACAAGCTTGAGCAATTAACCCCACACCTGATATCAGCATCCACATCTGAATGGATCCGTCAAATCCAGATAGTCAACACTCATGTTTTTTAAATCCGGACTGACACCGCTGCAACCTGATGATAATTTAAGACGAGCGCATTTAGAAGCCTTTTTGTGCCACTTTCAGAACCCTTTGTTGCTCTTTGTAAAATACTTCCGTGAACTCTGCGGGAGGGGAGAGAAACTTAATGCTGATGGTCTCCAGATCCTTTGCACTCAGAACAAAGAACGTCGCAAATTCAATGTAACTCTTGGAGGAAACATAATCTTCAAGCGTTACTCTCTTCAGACAAATGTCGTGATGTTTGAGAAATTGTCGGTGCTTAAGACGCCATTTGTTTTTTTCACGATGACAAATCAACCGTCCCTAAAATATACATGAAAGGTTGAAAATATTAGCGTCTATAAAAAGAGATACAGACCATCGAAAAACCAAATGAAACAATTAATTCTACCACCTCCGTAACAAGAAGTTTGACATAGACTTGTCTAGATATGGATGTATCCAACAATAAATCATGTGTAGATACGGGTACATCCATTCCAGTCAAATTTAAGACAAGCATTTTGAAATGGATGGAGTACTACAGTATGCATATTTCTGAAGATCATCACCTCGACAAACAAGTTCTCGAGTTTTGGAAAAATTTGCAACAAGCAAACGATGAAATCCACTTTATATTCCTTGTAGATAAGCAAGGTCTTGACAGATTGCCGCATTGTTCTTAGACTAACGGCCTCCAAACGCTTCATGAAAATTAACAGAAGATGAATCATAAAATTAATATAATAAAGGTTGGATGAAATAAAACTTGTTTCCTCTCAAACAAAATACAGCTGGGAGGCTTGTGAAAATTCAGTACCGCAAGACATGTGAGACCAGACGCATCTGTGAATTTATCCAGTTCAGGTGCAGAGACACTGGTTACCTCCAAGTCCTCACCCTGCATGAAGCAAAGAACATAGATCATCAAATTAATAGAACAAAGACCAGAACAAGTGCAGCTGAAAGTATCGTGGAAACTCAGTACCCCAAGACATGTGGAGGCAGACACGAACACAAATTCACCCAGCGTCTCCAGTTTTGGTGCAGAGACAACGGTTATCACCGAGTCGTCGACCTAAATATCGTGGATCAACCGTTGAAGTGAAGGGGCATCCTCAATAATGAGTTCGCCGTGTGCACAACAAATGCCAATGCTTACAAGGTTAGACGAGTTTATTGTGATGCGACGACCTCCTCTACTGCAAACAAGCAGCAGAGACTCAAGTGCAGGACAACTAGAGTGGATTATGCTTTGTAGTGAGACGTCTGATATATCAACTTCCATAAGCAAAAGTCTTTTGACCAGTGGTAGCTTAAGCATCCCTACGTAATTACCTGGTATTTGGCAAAGAGCAAAGACGAGGGTGTGCAAAGAGGAGGAAAACTGAAACACGGACTCCAGCACTGAGGGCGTAGATGAAGTGCATACATCTAGTAGTGTGACCTCTTGCGTCAAGAAACCTGGGAACAGGTAATAGAACTCAAGAACCTGGATATTGTTCAGCTTTGAGGATCGGAGCCAGGTATCAACGGTGGAGGGTCTGAAATGTAGGTAGCACGCCGGGATAGAGAGGCGGCTAACCGAGCCCTCATGGCCGGACAGGATGGATTCCGCAAGACTGACATCATCAGCGACAGAATTTTGACAGCGCCAAGTTCCGGAATAGCATTTGCGGATGCGCTCCTCGGTGAAGGTGGATAGGTTAGATATGGTCTCGATATGAACTATTTCAAAATCATTAAACAGACGAGCGACAGAGATCTCGCGGCAGTCAAGATTCAGAGGAGCGGTGCGCCATAAAGGACGCCACCGACGTGCAAGGATTCGAGTACGGATGCCTTTCCTTGATGGGGAGACGAGAGATGATCTCACCGAGGACTGCGTCCGGGAGGTCCCTGATGAGGTCCGAACGAGATCCCTCTTCTTCCTCCTGGGATCGAGGGGGAGCACGCTCGCCGCGTCCCTCCCCTCCGACGACCAGCACACCACCAGAAGCCGGCGTTGCCGGTGGCGCCACTCTCACCCTCTTGGTGCTACGAGCAGCGCATTCCATCTCCACCTCCATTGCTGGGGTGGCGCCGCCCACGACCAGTGCTCAGTGAGGTGGATCTGGAAAAATGGATTACAGCCTGTCAATCCACGAAACGACTTAAATACCGAGGGGGAGCGGAGGGGTCCAGATTAATTACCTCTCTTTTTTTACGGGAGGGTCTGGGTTAATTACTACTCGTACCAAGTAAATGGTAGATGGCTGCTTGAAACATTAAATTGAGCCACGGCTTTGATGGTACGAGATGCACTGTTGTACACACAGACCAGGCACGGGCGTGCCCCTCCGTGTTTTAATTATTTACCGCACACATTCATTAGAAGAATTTGTTCGACGCCGGAAGCACGGTTCTACAATCATCTTGCCTCTGTGAGCTGCAAAATTTTCCACGGGCACGTTAACCATGAAGTCATTAGAAGATTCAAGGCCGTGCCTCTGCCTTGCAGATGATTCTACTGAAACGCTCACCGACAAAAGTAAGGAAGTGAAGTAATGGCAGAGGCATGGTTTGTCACGTACCAGACACACGGCCGTGCCTTTGGCATTGTAGATACAAGACGCACTGTTCTACATGCCACACGGGCACGGCCGTGATTCCACGTGCTTCAGTAGCATGTAAATACGTGATTCTCTCACAGGAAACGCCGTGAACCTACTGCCTATCCATTTGTGAAACAGAAACAGAAACACAACCTTGACCCGTTGTGTTTGAAATCTTTGCATCACAGAAGCATGGCGTGAAGCCACATGAGGCACGGTTCGACACGTATCGCAAGCACGATTATCTTCTCTATATTTCAATTACTTACAGACAAGCATTCATTACAGAAGAACGGCCGTGAGAATAGGCAATTTTGTAATTGTTTCAATTATATTCGTAAACAAATGGTCATTAAGTCCTGCAGAGTGACGGGTGACTGTCCGTGTTACTATTGTTTTCATTGTAAGATTTTAACTCAAATGCACGAAGGCGACTTTCTGTGTTTAGTAGCGTCACGGTCCTTTACGCATGAAGGCGACTTTCTGTGTGGCAATGTTTTGGATCACAGGCATGGTTGTCAAGCCCACAAATGCATGACCTGGTATTATCCAGAGTCACGTTCGTGTGTCGTCTTTGTGTTCCAAATGATTCCATTGACTCTTTCACCAGGAGAGGCACGGTCATGAAGCCCAAGGAGGCATGCTTTCGTTTTACGCGGAGTCATGTTCGTGCGTTTATTGCGGAAACCCAACGGTTCGACGGGCGTCTCCTCATATTCGGGTGTGAACACCACGTGGCGTCGCCCCAGAAACCCAATGGTCCGACGGGCGTCTCCTTCGGTGACACCGCTCTGGCTCGTCGCCCGAGGTGAAGCTCCGGCTATTTAAGCCGGACGGATTCTTGAAGCCCTAGCCACATCCCCTTCCTCCCTTTGTCCGCCACTAGGCCATCCATTCCTCTTGCTATTCTCTATCCTGACCCTTTCCGCCATGGCTGAGCAGGCGAAGACTACTCTGGAGCGCCGTGTCCAGACACTGGAGGAGATCCCGGGTGGCGAGGGTTCCTCATCTATAAGTTCACTCTACTTCCGCTTCATTCATTTTTTCTTTCTTTCGGCTACTTGATTTAGTTGTGAAATGTGAATTGTTGTGGTGAGCTTCCTCCTAATTTGATGAGGGTGCATCTTGCCATCAATCTGAGACCTTCTCCTTTGTCGAGGTGAAGAAGTTGCTCGAGGCTGCGAAAGCTGACTTCTTGAAGGCCGTCAAGGACTGGACGAAGTTGCACGATGAGAGCAATGCCACCATTGCAGATCTTATGGATGAGAAGGCGAAACTCCTCGTTGAGCGCGACCGGCTGGTGCTGGAATCATATGTTATGAAAAAGGAGATTCAGGAACTGCTCGCCCAGCAACCGAAAAAGAAGTCTCTTTGGACTAAGTAGACAGCAGCGACCCTGATCATAGTATCTGAAGCTATTAAGTAGTGGACTAAAAGTTTCTTATTTTGTCTTGTGTTAACTCGTTGTCAGTAACTTTGATAAAAAATGTGTTTTGGTTTCCTGTGTCACGTTCATTCGATGTTTATGGGCTCAGATGTGAACATTAACTATTTACTTTATGACAGACGGAATGGCCGATTCGAGAGACGCTATTTTTAAAAGCACGGGCATGAAGTCTCTGCAGCCAAGGTTCTGTACCAATTAGAGTCATGACTTGTGCACTCATGAAGGCGTGGACGTTCCTGGCTTTCTGTGTTTCAGTGTTTCGGGTCACAGGCACGGGTGTGAAGCACACAAAGGCATAGTGTGGTATTATATAGTCATGTTCGCTTGTGTTTTGTGTTCCGAATGATTCCGTTGACTCGTTCAGATGGAGAGGCACAGATGGGCAGCCCATGGAGGCACGGTTTAGTATTACATAGAGTCACGTTCATGCGTTTACTGCAGAAACACAACAGAATTGGGTTCAGATGTGAACACTCACTGCTTACTTTGTGAGGCAATGAATGGCCAATTCGAGAGACGCTGTCTTTAAAAACACGGGCGAGAAGTCTCTACAACCACGGTTCTGTACCAAGGAGCCACTGTCAGACGCATGGAAGTGAAGCCATGAGGGCCACGCTTTTAGTAGTACAAGAGGCACTTTATCAGCTGTCGTTGCTCCTTTGTTTGGCGCACAGTCGGGTGGCTGTACAAGGCACATTTTTCAAGCAAAGAACGAACGTCACGGTGCCCCGACAAAAAGGTGAAAGCATGGTTGTGCGTCTGCAGTGTCATGGCTTGAATCCTCGAGAGGCATCTGGGTGTGGCCTATTGAGTAGAAACACGGTTGTGCGGTCACCAGAGGCACTATGTAAGGCCCCGGGAAACATGTTTGGATGACCGTGGTGGTGGCTGTCTATGCTTCAGTTCTTTTCATCTCTCCTGTGTCGCAGCAGAGAGGCATGGTTGTATTCTTACAACATCCACCTTGATAAAGCAACGGCTGCAGAAATTTACAAGGAAACCTGTCGCCCTTATAATTTTTTCTTCGCTGAGTAATAAAAATACCTAAAGAAGCAAAATATGTTCTTCTTAAATTTTTTTTGTTTCTATAACTGCACCAAATTAACTTACAAGCTGTTTTTATAACCACGGTACGAGGAAAACACAAGAGCTTAACTGAGGAGTAGAAATAGTGCAAGGTTACATACGAAAAGGAAAACACAAGGGCTCCACTGCAGCTGCCTCAGTGCGTATGGCAGGTACATACGAGAAGCACTACTCTACCTGCAACACAGGCATGATTATACATGCATTGTGTGCATGACAGGTACATACGAGAGGCACTGTCGTACATACAACACAGGCACGGTTACACATACATCGTGCTTCTCTCCATTGAAAAAACAAATCTACTTTATGTCTTTTTATCTTGGTGCCACGGCATTTTATAGTCCTTCGGCCTATACAAAGCCGCAAAACACCACATTTAACACAGCAGTAGATAAGAGTACGGACGGTCGTGCCTCTATTATCGAAAATGGAGAGGTCGCTCGTTAACTATAGACAAAGAGGCACACGTTTTCTCGCACATTTCCACAGGACTGGGGACCATGACATGTTGTAGCATCAACACAAAAAGACATAAAACTAGGTAGATTTTAGCAATTGGGAGCTCCCTCATGGCTGCACGCAGCACAAAAACAAACAAGCCTACTCACGCTGCAAAGACTACAACGCTTGTCTGATAAAGTTTACATAAAACCCGAGCTCAAAAGATTGCAACAACAAATAACTCCATAAATCTGAACATCTAACCCCGGACCTGATTTCAGCATCCACATCTGAATGGATCCGTCAAATCTAGATATTCAACACTCCTATTTCTTAAATACTGACGCATGTGGCTGCAACTTGGTGATAATCTAAGACGAGCGCATTTAGAAGCCTTTTTGTGCCACATCAGAACCCTTTGTTGCTCTTTGTAAAATACTTCCACGAACTCTACGGGAGGGGAGAGAAACTTAATGTTGATGGTCTCCAGATCCTTTGCACTTAGAACAAAGAACGTCGCAAATTCAATGTTACCCCGGGAGGGAACATAATCTTCCAGCGTTACTGTCTTCAGACAAATGTCGTGATGTTTGAGAAACTGCCGGTGCCTACGATGCCATTTGTTTTTTTCACTACGACAAGTCAACCGTCCCTAAAATATACATGAAAGGTTGAAAATACTTAGCGTCTATAGAAAAATATAGAGTCCATCGAAAAACCAAACGAAACAATTAATTCGAAGACCTGCGTAACAAAAAGTTTGACAGACTTGTCTAGATATGGATGTATCCAACAATAAATCATGTGTAGATACGGGTGCATCCATTTCTGTCAAATTTAAGACAAGCATTTTTAAATGAAAGGAGTACTACAGTATGCACATTTCTGAAGATCACCACCTCGACAAACAAGTTCTCCAGTTTTGGAAAGAATTGAAACAATTCAACGACGATGTCCACTTTATGAAACATGTAGATAAGCAAGGTCTTGACAGATTGCCGCATTGTTATTAGACTGACTGCCCCCAAATGCTTCATGAAAATTAACAGAAGATGGATCACAAAACTAATAGAATAAAGGTTGGATGAAATAAAACTTGTTTCCTCTCAAACAAGATGAAGCTGGAAGTATTGTTAAAACTCAATACCGCAAGACATGTGAGACCACACGCATCCAGTTCAGGTGCAGACACAGTGGTTACCTCCAAGTCCTCACTCTGCATGAAGAATAGAACATAGATCATCAAATTAATAGAACAAACATCGGAACAAGTGCAGCTCTGTTCCAGTATTATGGAAAGTCAGTACCTCAAGACATGTGGAGGCAGACACAAGCACGAATTCACCCAGCGTCTCCAGTTTAGGTGCAGAGACAACGGTTATCACCGATTCATCGGCTTGACTATTGTTGATCAACCGTTGAAGTGAAGGGTCAGCCTCAATAATGAGTTCACCGTGTGCACAACAAATGCCAATGCTTACAAGGTTAGACGAGTTTATTGTGATGCGACGACCTCCTCTATTGCAAACAAGCAGCAGGGACTCAAGTGCAGGGCAACTAGAGTGGATTATGCTTTGCAGTGAGACGTCTGATATATCAACTTCCATAAGCGAGAGTCTTTTCACCAGTGGTAGCTTAAGCGTCCCTACGTATTTGTCTGGTATTTGGCAAATAGCAAAGGGGAGGGTGTGCAGTGAGGAGGAAAACCGAAACACGGACTCTGGTGCTGAGGGCATAGATGAAGTGCATACATCCAGTAGTGTGACCTCTTGCGTCACAAATCCTGGTAACAGGTAGTAGAACTTAAGAACCTGGATATTGTTCAACTTTGAGGATCGGAGCCAGGCATCAACGATGGAGGGTCTGCACTGTAGGTAGTACGCCGGGATAGAGAGGCGGCTAACCGAGCCCTCATGGCCTGACAGGATGGATTCCGAAAGACTGACAACATCAGCGACAGATTTTCGAGAGCGCCAAGTTCCGGAATAGCATTTGCGGACGTGCTCCTCGGTGAAGGCGGACAACTTAGAGATGGTCTCGATATAAACTGTTTCAAAATCATTAAACAGACGAGTGACAGAGATCTCGCGCCAGTCGAGATTCAGAGGAGCGGTGCGCCATAAAGGACGCCACCGACGTGCGAGGATTCGAGTACGGATGCCATCCTTGATGGGGAGACGAGAGATGATCTCACCGAGGACGGCATCTGGGAGGTTGCTGATGAGGTCCGGATGAGATTCCTCTTCTTCCTCCTTGGATCGAGGGGACGCACGCTCGCCGCTTCCCTCCCCTCCGACGACCAGCACACCACCAGAAGGTGGCGTCGCCGGTGGCGCCACTCTCGCCCTCTTGGTGCTAGGAGCAGCGCATTCCATCTCCACCTCCATTGCTGGGGTGGCGCCACCCACGACCAGTGCTCACTGAGATGGATCTAGAAAAATGGATTACAGCCTGTCAATCCACAAAACGACTTAAATACCGAGGGGGAGCGGAGGGGTCCAGATTAATTACCTCTCTTTTTTTATGGGAGGGTCCGGGTTAATTACTACTCGTAACAAGTAAATGGTAGATGGCTGTTTGAAACATTAAATTGAGCCACGGCTTTGATAGTACGAGATGCACTGTTGTACATGCAGACCAGGCATGGGCGTGCCCCTCCGTGTTTTAATTATTTACCGCACACATTCATTAGAAGAATCTGTTCGACACCGGAAGCACGGTTCTACAATCATCTTGCCTCTATAAGCTGCAAAATTTTCCACGGGCACGTTAACCAAGAAGTAACTAGAAGAGTCAAGGTCGTGCCTCTGCCTTGCAGATGATTCTGCTGAAACGCTCACCGACTGAAGCAAGGAAGTGAAGTGATGGCAGAGGCACGGTTTGTCATGTACCAGACACACGGTCCTGCCTTCGGCATTGTAGATACGAGACGCACTGTTCTGCATGCCACACAGGCACGGCCGTGATTCCACGTGCTTTATTAGCATGTAAAGACGTGATTCTCTCACAGGAAACACCGTGAACCTACTGCCAGGCACTATATCCATTTGTGAAACAGAAACACAAACACAACCGTGACCCGTTGTGTTTGAAATCTTTGCATCACACAAGCATGGCGTGAAGCCACATGAGGCACGTTCGACACGCATCGCAAGCACGGTTATCTACTCTATATTTCAATTACTTAAAGACAAGCATTCATTACAAAAGAACGGCCGTGAGAACAGGCAATTTTGTAATTGCTTCAATTATATTCGTAAACAAATGCTCATTAAGTCCTGCAGAGTGATGGGAGACTGTCCATGTTACAGTTGTTTTCGTTGTAAGATTTTAACTCAAATGCACGAAGGCGACTTTTTGTGTTTAGTAGTGTCACGGTCCTTTACGCATGAAGGCGACTTTCTGTGTGGCAATGTTTCGGGTCACACGCACGGTTGTCAAGCCCACAAATACATGACCTGGTATTATCCAGAGTCACGTTCGTGTATCTTTGTGTTCCAAATGATTCCGTTGACTCTTTCACCAGGAGAGGCACAGTCGTGAAGCCTAGGGAGGCATGCCTTCATTCTACGCGGAGTCACGTTCATGCGTTTATTGCGGAAACCCAACGGTTCGACGGGCGTCTCCTCGTATTCGGGTGTGAAAGCCATGTGGCGTCGCTCTGGAAACCCAATGGTCCGACGGGCGTCTCCTCCGGTTACAGACAAAAGCAAGGACGTGAAGTGATGGCAGAGGCACGGTTTGTCATGTACCACACACAGGGTCATGCCTTTGGAATTATAGATATGAGGCGCACTGTTCTACCTGCCACACAGGCACGACCGTGATTCCACGTGCTTCGGTAGCATGTAAAGACGTGATTCTCTCACAGGAAACACCATGAACCAACTGCCAGGCACTATATCCATTTGTGAAACAGAAACACAAACACAACTGTGACCCATTGTGTTTGAAATCTTTGCAGCACAGAAGCACGGCATCAAGCCACATGAGGTACGATTGGACACGCATCACAAGCACGATTATCTGCTCTATATTTCAATTACTTACAGACATGCATTCATTACAGAAGAACGGGCATGAGAACAGGCGAGACACAGTTACCAAGAAAGCCATGGTTATGCGCCCCCCAGAAGCACGACCCAGATTTTGTGCTTCAAATGTTAACATGCAATGACGGTGGGCGGGACCATGAGAGTCATGGTTAAACACTTACCAGTGCCATGGCCGTGGCTGCCTACCCTTCAGTTATTTTTATCTCTTTGTGTCGCAGCAGAGAAGCATGCTTGTATACTTACAACATCCACCTTCAGAAACCCATGGCTGCGGAAAATAATAAGGAAACCTGTGCCTCTGATATTTTTCTCCGCTGAGTAAAAATACATAAAGAAGCAAAATGTGTTCTTATTTAAATTTGTTTTGTTTCTATAACTACAACAAATTAACTTACAAGCCATTATTATAAGCACAGCACGACAAAATAAACATTCGACACCCGCCCACCCTCCTCACCAATCACTTGATGTTTCATCGCTCCACATGCGGTCTTGTTTTTGAATCTTCAGCAATCCATTCTTCCTTCGCCACCCTTGTGCATAGCTATTCAACCTATTTACCTGTAAAATTAATATACATAAAAACCAAAAAACAATGAGAAAGATGGCGGTCATCACTGTTTTTGCTTATGTCCTATTTAATCTGCGTTATTACCTTTTAATTTTTTATTCGTACTGTTCTCCGGTGCCAAACAGTCTCCATTCAGATCTTTCCTTTCTGGAAGTGGACTAGGCAGATTTTGTGCCTTGTCCCGGGCTTCCCTGCGTGCATTCTGTCTGCCTAGCTTGTGTGATGTTGGATTCTGGCGTAGATGTGAGACTTTGGTAAATTTTGGCCGTTGTCAATGGGGTGGTTGGAGTTGCTGGCATTTGTCGTCTTCCTCTTGGACTTGGAGTGCATTCTCCTGAGCCGTTTGATGTCCTCGATGGTGTTGTCGGCCATTTCATTGACCTTGCCCTCTTCTCCTGCTGCAATTTCCTCTTCTCCTCTTCAATCCTCATCCTCTCCTGGACTTCTGGGTTTCCCGGGCAGTTTGTTTTCCTGTGACCCTTTTCTCCACAACGGCCGCACTTGGATGTGGCTTTGTTGCCTTTTCCTTTCTTCTCAGAACCAGCTTTGATTCGATCTCCTTTTTTCGTGCCCTTTGAGCCATTCATGGGAGGGTTCTTGAGAGTTTTGTCAAGAATGCCTGTGTCTGGTTCCTCGGCAAGTGCCGCCATGACTTTTATTTTCATATCTTGCGTACACTCACGCAGCACTCTGTATGCTTTGTCTTTTCTGCAAGCATGTGAACAGATATTCGACAACTCAGTGTAAGCGAGGCCGAATCTCATAGTTTCATCATCTTGTGCGGTCATGCTATTATCTTGACTTGTAGACAGGACTTTCAAGCTCTCTGATAGATTCTAGTCCATCTGGGGATGATGAAGGATTTTGGAAGATGATCGACCATGCCTGTTTGGTCCATCACCTTAATCACATGGCAGCACTGAATGCCATCCCTACTCATTTTCTTGCAGATGCAACTGTATATTTCCTTTTGCTCATCCACATCTACCCTGAACTCAGACCTATCAAATTCCTCGCCCGAATATGGTTTCCACACTTTTGTTTCAGGCTCAATAATCCTTTTTAAAAAGTACTACCTCTCCTTTGTCAGGTCAGAGCACTTGTAGTATATCCGGTTCCGTAGCTCCAGCTGGAATTTCCTGAAAATTTCATTCGTGTATATTTCACTTGCTTCTGTTTCAATCGGAAAACCCGTCTCTCGTGATGGCGTCTTCTCGACTGTTCGGTGTCTTTTCTTGTCAAGCGTGGCAAGGAAAGTTTGCTGAATCATGTGATACGCACCAACAAACCTTGTTATAGTGTCCTTGTGGTTGACATAGTTCTTCCACATCGAATTTGTGCTCTCACTGCGTGTGGTTGTTGACGAGAAAGGATAGAAGCAGTCCTTGAAGTAAGCCGGCACCCAGAAATTTCGGAGTTCCCATAGCGTGTTCAGGTGTTTGTTGCCTTCTGCCTTGTGCACAGAAATTGCTGCTTTCCAAGAACGCTCAAACTCGTCTTGATCTAGTGAGTTTTTGACGATTCGAAATAAATCATCAGACATCCCTGGGTGCTGCGCAAACACTGATGCGTTATTTTCCTTCATGTTCTTCCTAATATGCCACCAGCAGAACCTGTGCCTCGTTCTAGGAAGAGCTTCCTTTGTTGCAGTCTTCATCGCCTGGTCCTGGTCTGTTATTATGTATTTTGGCTCTTTTCCTCCCATTGCCTCGACAAATGTGCTTAGGAGCCATTTGAATGACCCTATTTTCTCATCCTTTAAAAGGCCTACTCCGAACGGGACGGTCGACCCATGGTTGTCGACACCTATAATTGGTGCAAATGGCAGGCCATATATATTCGTAGAGAATGTCGTGTCAAAAGACACATAGTCTCCATATAGATCATAATTCATCTTGCACAAGGAGTCTGTCCAGAACAGGCTCCGCACTGTATTGTTGCAGTCTGTCTCTTCCACATGGTGGAATCCCGCCCTCTTCCTCTGCATATCGGCAAACAGTTTCATGGTGTCCTCGATATCAGTATTGTGCTCTCCAGCCCTGTCCCGGCATGCAATTAATGTTGCTTATGTCAATCGTGTCAAACATAATTTCTCGCCTCGGTTTCCCCATCGCAGTAAAAATCTGCATAACCTTCCTTGGTTCTAACCTTGCCTTCTGCAGCACTTGTATAAAGAATTTCTCCTGAGGTGTCATCTTCTTATAGCATCTCATAAACTTCAGCATCCAATCAGATGGGTGAAGTTGGTGGTTGTGCTCTAGGCGTACGTTCTTCATGTACCATTTCCTCCTATCTGTATCCCTCTTCACTGTTATTTGGACTGGGCAGCCTGTCCTGATCAAGCAGTTGCTCCTTCTCTCCTTAACAAGTCTCTCAGTTGTTTTATTCTGTCCTTCCTTGGTGCACTGGAACACCTGCTTGTCAAGCTCCCCATCAAATGTCGATCTTCTGCTCGTTGATCGCTTCACCGCAAAGCCAACCCTTCTCGCATATCTGCAGAAAAAGAAGAAGGCATCATCCAATGATCCGAATGGCATACCACCCTCTGGTTCGAGCGCTTCGGTGACCTCCTGAATCGTTGGGAATATGCCTTCTTTGAACATGTCGTCCATTTCTTTCTCTTCAATCGTCGGCGGCGCCATGATGATGCTGTCTACCGTGTCTTCGTTCGTATGATCGCATTCACTTCTGACGACATCAGTTTCATCACCAACCACAGGTCCATTTACCACAGAGTTGCTGCTGCTCTGTTGTTTGTCACATGCAGGAGTGTCGTTTCTGCATGCCACGGTCAAATCCATAAATGATTCTGCTTCTCCACTGTCGCCTTCTGGAATGCTGCTCCCTGTTTCTCCGGCACTCGTGCATCCAAGGGACTGTGTTGCTTCTACCATGCAATCTGTGCTGCTGTTGTATACTACTTGCTACTGTGAACGTTGTGTTCCCTTCATGATGGATGGAGGACTATGATATTTCTTTGCCTCATCTGTTATCCCCTCCGCCAAGTCCTGAACACATGGCATGAAACAAAATTAGATGTCCAGAGCTTGTTGAAGCATATGCATTTTTTAAATTTGTAAGCAAAAGGTTTATATGATTCATCAGGGCTCATCTGGTATACCAAAACCACACCCGTGCCTCTTCTCCAAGTATAATGGTATACCAGAGGCACTGTTCAAATTATACCCAGCAGCACAGATGTGACCATGCTACACATACATCTGGACCAGAGGCACAGCTGTGCTTTCGTTTGCACCATACAACTAGAGAGGCACAACAATGCTTCTGGTAGCATCCTATACAGGAGAACAACTGCACATACAGCCGGACCAGACGGACAGCCGTGCTCCTATTTTGCACTTTACCCTGTTCTTGGAAAAAACTGTTTGTGTGGTGAATTGAAAAAGCATAGTTCTGACGTCACCTTTGTTTTCCCATGCCTCTCTTGTCCAGCAAATCTTGGCGACATCCTCCGTCCATTGGTGATTTCGCTGACGATTCTGAATGCCATCGGAGATCCTTTGGAAGGACCCCTCATGTTGAATGCCATAGGTGATCCTTTCAAAGGCCCTTGCCTTATGTTTTCAGTGAACCGTGGACTACCGTGATGCTTTCTTCCTTGCTCGTACGCCTGCATGTGCAATATATTATAATTTAATATACCGTGCGAAAACACAGAAAAATTTGCTCACAAAAAAAATACATTTGCTTTAAATGTTGTTGGGCATTCGTATTTGCTGTCACCTGTATTGCTTTCTGGTGCTGCTGTACGGTAAAGTTTATTCCTCCTATGTTTGATTTTGTCGTTGGGCTCTTCTTGTTTGTGCAAACTGTACTCAATCCTTCAACATCAATGCTTTTGTTGCCAATGATCCTTCTGCTTGCATCAATGGAAATTCTGTTACCCTGTACATCTTCATTATGACCGCCTTCAAATGTTGGGCCGTCACAACGCCTGCTCTACGCCTTTGTGGACATCTGTGTCTTGAAACCACAAAATAATTAGATGCACGTGCGAGTATTACGAAGAATTAGCACGTAAAACTTCCACGCACGTTGAAAACCAGGGTTTGAAGTTTTCGTCGTTACCTGCACAGTCTGGTTAGTGGAGTTTCTGCTGCTTAGAATGCTCCTCTTCGCAGGTGTCTGTTGCACACCATGCTCCTGGTTGGGACATTAGCCAAGAACTTGTATCTCACTCTTGACTCCAATTATTCCAGCCCGCATGGCTGTGCCTGTTGGACGGCATCTGCATCCTTTCTCTTCTTCTCGCTTTGTAGTACTTTCTTTGTCTTCCACCTCTCGAGACTCAACTGCAGAGTAGATGCACAGGATAAACAGATATTACAGCATTCAACCAGGAGATATTAATCTTTTTTTTTGTTATTGATCTACTCTTTGGTGTTCAGTGGTGGCACTTTGACAGCATACGTTGCAGAAATGAAAGACCAAATAACCCCAAACGCTAATGTTCAGCTGCCTTAGTATTACCTTCCTCCCATAATCCTTGCCAATGTCGTTCAAAGACTGACCGTCCCTGTTGTCCTGATTAGATGATGCAGTCCTGAACATCAGCCGGAAAAAGAGACGTAATAAAAATAAAGGTTATACACCTGTAGCATCAGTGTTGTTACCTTTTCCAAGTCGATCTCAAAAGTTCTTACTAACCTTTTACACTTACCACACAACAAAGATATATTTTTAGTTCTATAGAATTGAGATATATATATATATACATATTTTAATTTTTAATTACACTGCAACCTCAACCAAAGTGAGATCCTGATGCTAGTTTGGTTGTGCAACACTTAACACAAAGATAACCATGAATCCTAACAAAAGGAAAAAGCTGATATTACAAGGATGAGAGTACACAAAACAAAGAACAAACTCAAATCAGAGCTACAGTGTAAAACCAAACAGTTTTATTCTATGAATCCCGACCACAATGAATTCATCAACAACGTAGAACCAAGCAGTTTTATACTATGCATTCCAACCTCAGGGATTTCATCAACACCGTCACAGTGATTCTAAGCAATAACAGTTAAGGAACAAAATTTATGTCTGCAGCTTCCCGAGGACCAACTTAGGCAGTAACATCCTAATATTTTTTAACAGAAGCGCAATGTTGAATTAAGAACCACACTACCTACTGCCGTAAAAGAAGGACTCGGAAACTGAAAAACCATCCAGCATGTACCACGACAACATAGATATAATGAAGTGAGGTTTCGGCATAGACCCAAAACCAGCATCGCAAAAATTGAATCTTGTGTATCAGGAATCGCCACGCGAAGGTGCGTTGATAATTTTTTTACTAACCTTTGATTGCCGAATCTTATGCGCTTATTGTTCGGAACTCACACCTTTCGAATTTGTGGGGGGATCTGCTTCCCTGCAGTTTGTGAGCGATCTCCTTGGATAATTTTGAATCTGGAAGAGAGAGAGAGAGAGAGAGAGAGAGAGAGCCTGCTTTGATTTTTTGCGTGTAGGAAAAGGATCACCTGATAGGTGGGGTAAGTTTTACGGCGCATGAGAGATGCACATATTTTTCGGCGTGACGAGATGTGGTAGGTCGACTTCACTTCACCGTCGAACTGACAAGTGGGCTCTCAATTACTACTTCCTTTAAATCTCTCACTAACTTGTGGGGTCGGTCGTATATGAGTTCTAGGACTACCTCCATCTGGCATGAGAAGATGTGGTAGGTGGACTTGATCATCGTACTGACATGTTGGCTCTCAAATAGTTCCTCTAAGTACTTGACTAACTTGTGGGGTCGTCCGCAGATGAGTTCCAGATCTCTCTCCATCTAGCGTCGGTGGCGACAGGTGAAGGATATTCTAGCTCTCCAAAGGAAAACCTACAATCTCGTCATGATCCCTCCACAGCCCTCGCTCTTACCAGAAAAATTATCGGTTTCCTTCATCTCACTCGCCGTGGATCTCCTGCTCAGGTAATCCATTGCTTCCTCGCCATGATTATCCCACCGATTCATCATTTGAACAAAAAAAATCTGGTGCTAGCAATTCCACGGGCTGGGTAGACATCGCATGTGCGCAACACGACAGGTGGGGCGCGATTTAAATATCCGTTCCGGATCCAATTATTTTCAGCTGGTCCGTGCTCAAACTGTTGCGCCTTGTTAACGGGAGAAGGGTTATGGATTTAAAATTTGGACTTAGCTGACCTCACTTTAATCCTGCCAGCTGCATGTTTGCATTGTGGTTTTGCTAAGTTGAGTTATATCTCCAGCCATGCAAAACTTAAGGACTCTCATGACCACAGATTAAATTAGTTGCAGAGCTCAATGAGACTGCAGTCAAAATTCACTATGCTGATCCCTATCATGAGGTCACAGGTCAAATGATTGTATAGATCCGCAATTTAGAGGAGGGATCCAAAGGACTTACGTTCGTTTTTGCAAAGCAGTTACTAACTCAGAGTTAGAATCCGTCTTAGCTAACCGAGCTGTTGATGATGGTCTCACATGGTCTGCTAACAACTATCTTACGTAGCTGACCTGGTAATGATGATGTCTCATGACCTCTTATGTAGAGTTCGATGAGATGGACTCCACCCCACAGCTGTCGGAGACTCGGTCTCAGTCTGTCGATGGCACAGAGATTGTCACGCAAGATTTCATGGTTCATGACCAACTAGAGACAGAGAGACTAAGGATCGAGTTAAAACGTGCAACGCACAAAAAGCTTGTTGAGGAGTACAGGCGAAAGAAGCAGCTTACTGCCTCGAAGTAGGTGTTTTTTTTCATGCATCTCACGTGTGTCGTTGAAATTTCTTTGGAAATCAATGCCTCTCATTCTAGCTGCATTTTTAATCACTGCTTAAATATTGTGTCTGTTTTGCTGACTCGATGTTTATATATAAGCTTCTCCCAGAAAAGCATGTGCTTCAACAATACATTTGTTAACCGTCATTTCTTACCTTTGTCCACAGGGCTGTTACAATGGTTGAATATGAAGAAGAGTTCAGCACAAAACTGAGCTTGCAGAAATTCATTACTGTCTGTGAGAAGCTAACAGAACCACAAAAGCAGCTTCTCAGAGATATTGGTTTTGGATACCTTCTCGATCTGTGCTGCCGCGAGCTTCCGAGGTGTTTGATTCGCTGGCTTGTCCGCTATTTTGATTGCCCGTCCAGGTGTTTCATACTTCCTAGTGGATACAGATTCTTTATCAACTCATACACCGTGCACCGGATCTTAGGAATTCCACTGGGGGTAGATTATCCCTAGAAAATGCTCAGAAGCTTTCAGATGTCAGGTTAAGTCTGAGACTCGGTGTGCTGGGCACGCTCCAAACATCAGAGAGTTAACTAATCTCATGACCCCGGAGCTGACAGGAGAAGTGTTTCAGCGGGTTTTCGTGATGTTTGTGACAGCGGTATTTCTATGCCCAACGACATATGATTGCGTTAGTCCCGACTACTTAGCCGGTCTCGAAGGACTAGCAAGTAACATATCATCGTATGATTGGTCCAATGCTATCACAGAGAAGTTGGTGGCATCACTCCAGACCTTCAAGGACAAAGGATTCACAGGCGCCCTGTGTGGCTGCCTCCTGATTCCAGTGGTTCGTTCATTAACTTGTATATTTCTTTATACCCAGAAGCAGCTACAAGAACATGATTCATTTTTACCTCTTCCCCCCTGGCAGATAACGTATTTTGAGTACTTGGATACGAAGATTATGGACCTAAAATCTGATACTCCTGCAAGGCTTGTTATATGGGATACAGAGGCCATTAAGAATTATGCTAACATAGTCAGCCTGTCAACAGAGGACGGAATTTTTGGGAAATACACGGTGAGTGAACTTTTCATCATTTTCCTTTGGTGAAGTTTTCAACTCAACATAATGATTTAGCTGCCATATATTAATTTGACTTGATTGTCATTCTTTCCTTCCGCATGGCAGCTGAAAGATATTAGGCGCACGCCTTTCCACCCACCGCCTGGCTTTGAGGGGCCGTTTTTTCAAATGAGTCCCAGACTAGAGGCCTACATAGAAGAATTTGTGCCTCAAGAAAAATTTTGCTCCGTAAGTGATTTCCAACTTGTGCACTTGATTTATGTTTGAAATGATGTTCTCTAAGTTTTTACGAAACAAGTACATGTCCTCACTGCGTTAGCTAATGTGTGCTACCATGATGCTTATAGCTCCGCTTTCCTGCGGCGGGTTAGACATACTTCATAAAGTAGGTTACGAGTCTTCGTCCAGTTGGTTTCCCGTGACTACTGGAAAATGTAACCTGTACTTGCTGCAGCGTATTAGGTGTGCTTCCTATAGTACGTTAGCTATGCTTTTGTGTCAAATATAGCAGTGCTTCCCTGCGGCGGTAGGTCAACCATGCTTCATACAGTACGTCGGGTGTGCTTCGTCCAGTACGTTTGTTGTGCTCCTTCAAGGAATGTGTTGACTATGATTCATGGACTTTGTTAACCGTGCTTCCCACAGCACATCATGTGTGCTTCTGTGCACATTATACATGCCTTTTCTGCAATTCTTGACAAAACGTACAGTAGGTCAGAAGTTATTTTTCATCTTCGGTATTAATAATTTCTGATTTTTTTTTCAATTCCAGGCCAAGGAAAAAATTGGCAAAGTTGTTAATGAAATGTACACAGAACTTTTCTCCCTGTTTCAACCAGTTCTCGAGGAGAAATTGGAGAAGGTCCTCTCTCTTGGAAGGGATCTTAGTGCAAAAGAAATCAAGACCTGCGACCGGGGCATTTATTGTAACTTGCAACAGGACAACTCGAATGAAAAAGAAACTTTTTCATCGCTCCCTTCAAAATATTCTTCACTTCCCAGTTCTAACAGAACAAGCAGTCAAAGTTCTTCTAGCAGTGGCTCGACCAATGTCCTTCACGCCACATCGTACTCCCTGGAAAATTTAAAGGGTTGCTGCGAAATTCCTGACCCAGACTCACAGAATCCGTACGACAAGGAGCAGTCCCAAATTTATCTATCTTCACTCCTAAAGTCATCTACTTAGTTTAAGTTGCTGCTGGAGGTGAACGAGATCGACTACAACAAAGAGGGCATTGATGAACAAGCCAAGATTCATCTGGATGAAGTGCATAACCATCTGCATAACTGCCTTGATGGCTTGCCGGTTCATGAGCCCTTCGTGCCAACATCTGAGATGTTGGAGAGCGGGGCAATTATACTAACAGGTGAAAATTCGTCTGAGTTTTCTGTACCGACTGAAACACGCAATTCTAGACGATCTGTAGACCACAATTCTCTGACAAACCCACTGGAGAAGCTCTTGGAGAAAACAGCAAAACCTACTGCAACTGAACCATCAACCTCGCACTCTGCGGTTGACAAACAATTACTGACCAGTCCAATGTCAACCGAGACACATGAAGCACCTGTTTATCTGATTGCGCAAACGTCACCAACTACTGCACAGTCCAGCGGTTCTAATAGCGCTCACAACAACTTTTCAACAAAGAAAAAGAGCCTCACTGTATCCCAACCTGCACAAAAGTTACACAATGTTACTGAAAGATGTTCTTCTTCGCTGCCAGAAGCTAAGCTCCATGTTGTTTCAACTTTGAGAGATGAGAAGAACATTGCTGAAACTGAATGCTCCAGAGCTAGTTCCTCCCTTGCTCCTACAGTACAGGTCCCCAGTGATTCTGGCAGCGTTTCTGGCACAGTACTGGACACGGGAAAAGCACTTCCATCCACTAGTGATGCTCCATTCGTTGTTGCCGCATCTATCGATGCGAAAGACAATACCATTGCAGAAGAACATGAACAATGTACCAAGCAACCACATATTGATCCCACAGACTGCGTCCCTGTTACCACAAGTGCACATCCACCAAAACCGGAAGCACAAATGGCAGCTCACAAGAGGTCCTTACAGCAGTCAGAAGATCCAGGAAACGAGAGTACGGCGCCTCCTAAGAAAAGAGTTAGGATACTGGAGCCTCCACATAATTCAACAGAAACTGCAACCAATCAGTCTCTACATGCTGACAATCACAGATGCCTCGATTGTGGATTCATCGATGATGATAAAATATGGTCTGACCCATCTATCTATGAACAACTTGACAAGGTCACTGAAGAAAAGAAGAAGCAACCCTTTGCTAACCATGTACCCTCCCAATAATGCCAACCTGATACTCTCTCGCACTTGGCCAAGAATTCAAGCTCATCAGCGAGATCTTCCATTTCTTACTGTCCAGAGCCACCTATGCCCAGCAGAACAGGCTCAATGTCAGGCGGTACTCACCTCTTACAGGCTTTTGATACGTCATACTCTACAGGTTTAACTCAAACTGTCTTGTCTGAAAGTTTGCCAGCAACTGCTTTGTCCCAACACTGCCACCAACCAGCTCCTAGTTTCAAAACCCACTTCTACCAACGTCCTAGTGCTCACAATAACGGTGGTTCACACAGCAGCCAGCACTCACCTTATGCAATGAACAACCAAAGTCACAAACAGTACCAGCAACAAACCCTTGTCTCTAATGTCCACTACTCCCAACACAATGATGTTCAGAATAACAGCAGTCCGCGGTGCCAACAACGCCAACCTCAAAACCAGAACCATCCGCAACCACGCAGAGGCGAGTCTCATGGGCAAAGTTACAGTGCCTTACAACCACAGTTCAACAGGATACAGTATTCCGGCCATCCTTTGCACCATTTAGCAACAGATATTCCTTCGAGCTCAACCGGTCATCCAACTATTAGTACATCAGCACTGCACATGCAGCAACAAGCACAAGGCCCAATGGTCCAAAGAAACAACAATTATAATGAGCGCCATCTGCAACTCAGTAATGGTCAGATGAACTCTGGCGGTCAAGTCTTCCATCCTCATCAACATCATTCTCAGCTAGAACAGACTGGATTCACTGATCCAGCGAATGACCATCGTGAACACTGTCAAGTTTTGGAAATAAGAGATTCTACAATTGAGGAGAGAGATGTGTACGAAACTATCGTCGACAGTACGCCAGGCATTGGTGAAAATAGTAGGTAATGAGTTGGTTGTTCCTCTTACAGTAAAGTTACGGTTGTGCCTGAAGCTATCATATTCAAGTGTTTCGGCTCGATTCTTCTACTACTGTAATTGAATACTCATCACCTCAATGCTATATAAGAAAATCATACGATTTAAAATGCATTCTTTTTTTGGCAGCAAGAGGATATTCTACGTCGAACAACGTTGGGCCGATCATCGAACTTTAGGTTTGTCAATGAAGATCTACGGATATATCAACACATTCGTGGTCGACGCTTACTCAATGTTGCTGATGAAAGAACAGTTTAACGGACCGCCAACAAATTTGCACAAGCATATAATGTACATGGACGCTTCTGTAAGTTCTTGCTTCTCATAAATAATAATAATAAACCACATTTACTACTACTACCACGCTGAGTGACACAGCTTCAATTTTCTGCAAGAAAAATTTACAGTTCTAGGAGCAAGCACTGAACTACTGAAGGAACACATTGTAGAAAAAACTGTTGGGTACAGGCTGCCCAACAAATGTAACATTGTGAGTTGACCCTACTCACTCTATCTGTCTAGTGTTCGTCTTCATTTCTACTAATTTTTGTTGTTACACTGATATTATTTCCTGTTCATTGTTTTAGATCTTAATACCTGTGAGAAAGAAACCACATTTTATCTACCTCATCATCGTGAATCTTGCAATGCGTCGCTTCGAAATTCTGTGTCCTTATATCAATTGCGATGGTATAAAGGAACATTCAGACATTGTCATCGAAAACTTCAAGAGAGCCTACCATTCTGCTTACAACACCCATCCGCACACCATAGCCTCCTTTCATGTTTAACCTGTGCAGAGTGTATGTAACTCAGACAGAGAGTGAGTTTCTTGTAACTGTAGCTCTACCTCACCATCATTTTTTTGTTCCACTACATATCCCATATCTACTGTTCACCTTCTAATTAATAACATAATGCTCTCAATTTTCAGGGATGACAATGGTATTTACATCATGCATTTGATGCCGCTCATTAGTTTCAATAATAATTCATTTTTTTATCAATAATGTAAGTTCACTCTCATTGACAAGACATCAACATACGTTCATCCGAGCCAGCTGTACATTATGTTTTACAATAAATTTTATTAGTTTGTACTGTTATGTGTTTGCAGATCTATGTGAAACCGATGAGAGAACAACTAACTTTCAAAATGATGACATCCAACTACAACACAGGCCCTGTATTTGAGGTACTGAGCATCATCTTCGAGCAATACAATATCCAGCGCGAAAGAAGAAGAGTTGCAAGGAGATGACTACTACTTAACTATGCCTTAATTTACCTCAATCCATCCGAACATTGTTTCAGCTATTTTTATGTCGGTCCAAGATATCTGTTATGGAACCCATTAAACACAGCTGTGCGTTCAAATGTTCAAGTCTTCAAATCCATAACAGCAAACATTATAAATAAAAATCATATTTTTCCAAAAGAAGTTGTAAACATGATATTCAAGACATCACTTCCTTGCACTAGAACACCACTCACTTCGAGTAGACATAATAAAAGAAACAATTGGAACAGACGGGAACAACGCTGTCTGTTCGTAAGCATCTGATGAAGGTGGCAAACGACTCACCTGCAATAATGCGGGTCATAGAGGCACGATAGTGCCTCTTATCCACATAGAACATGCCTCTCTGACATAGACAACTAAGCTGAAAAAATAACAACACACACACACGAGTGCGCCACCAGTTAACATAGGACCGTCCCCTCGATAGCTTAACACCGGTGCCTCTCCAAGCCAACGTGTCAGGGAAGCACGACCGTGACTCAAGGTAACGAAAGAAGATCCATCCCCTGAGATAGACGACTAAACTGAAAAAAATACAAAAACAGAGGAACGACCGTGACTTCAATTGTAAAAGGTCCGTGACCTGACAAGTTTCACCGACGAGCCTCTCTAAGCGAAGCAGTGAGAGCAAACATTTCGAAAAAAAGGCACGATCGTGCCATGAATAACATCATAGACGTGCCTCTCCGAGCGAACGTGTCAGAGGAAGCATTTGCGAACGACAGACAGAACTCTGACTCAACATAACATAGGGCATGCCTCCACTAACTCGACAAACGTGACTCCACTAGTAGACTAACTAGAAATATTACAGAACATACAGCCATGACAGTGACTCATACTAACATAGCACAGTACCTCTCCGAATTTAGTACCAACAGGAAGGACAACGCCTCTGCCAAACATACGACAGTGCATCCACTAGCTTCACGGCCTTGCCTTTCCCAATCAAAGTATCACCACAATAATTGGAACACAGAAACACAACTGTCCTTAACACAATACTCCCACAGCAACTCTCACACTGGATAATCGTCCCTAAAACAGTCATCATATATTGAAACAGACAGCACAGAGAGGAAATCTGAAGAATCTTAAACAGACTCAAGGTCTGCGTAAAAACATTTCAAACACACAACCACAACCGTATATTCGATATAAAAACAACCGTGCCAAACGCAGTGCAAACACAAAGTGAAAGTAACGCCCCTACCTGTCTGTGTGACCATATTGAGAGAAGAACTGAAGCAGCTAGCCGTCTAAACCACAGACGAAAACACGGACTTCTTATCCGCACTGATATAGACGACTCAGCTAAAAAATAGAAACACAAACCCACGACCATGCCTACTGATAACACCGGAGCCTGCCTTGCCTAAAACAAAGACAATGCCTCCCTGAGCAAACGACTGTGCACTATCTAGATTCATGAATGCACATCTGAGTGATCCTCTTAATACATCTCATCTTATACCAACGTGTAGCATCGAATCATAGAGGAAAATATTCTTGAAGGCATCCAAACAAGAAAAACATAATAGAACGAAAATAAACTTAAATTTTCAAACTAGTCAACTCCATCCGGTTGAAATAAAACCACTACATTTATAACTCATCGGTCGATGTAATATTACTCCATACAATAACTACCAATTAACCAATTCATCAGACGATCTATCTTCGCGGCACTTCCACCTGGAGTCCTGCTCAGAAACGTCCTCGCCATCTAAGATCAGGAAGACAGCGACGATGCAGGATGTCCCTCATCGACACAAACTGTCGGTATAGCTCATAGCTCACATACCCTTCCTGCAGGAAAAGCAAATGAAAACAAAAATTTACAAAAAAAAACATACTGTTCTTGCAACAAAGGCAGAAACTAACGAAAATGAAATCTTCACTTACAATAGCTCCATATTTCAGGTGATCAAAGGTAAGTGGCTTCCAATCCCAGTAGTGACGCAGAAGTTCTGGAAAAGAGGACTCCAGCTTCAAGTAAGATTCATCAATGATGGCTCCTGCTAAGTCTTCCATGGAGTCCCTTTCTTCGCCACCCTTGATCATGAACTTCTCTTGGATGTCGATGTGGTACTCTACTGGAACTCTGATGAAATCTTGAAAAAGAGCATCTCTAACATTCCTGACGTCCACACTAGAGCAAGTTATACCTCTATTCTCAAGGAAATCCTTCAGGGCAGGGCACTCCGTCCTGGCCTTGTAGAAGTGATAGACCAAAACATGATTCCGCATAGCCAGTTGCATGACGGTGACTTTTCTACACCCATAACAATCCTTTCGTGTGTACTCCATGCCAAGACCAACAAACTTGTATTTCTCCTCGGGCAACCACTCCTCGTATAAGGCAATGGTCTCCTCCACCTTGTAAGGCTCGTTCGTGTACCACACGTCGAGCTTCGTGTTACCATCGGCAACTATCGGATGGTACTCGGTAGTGTTCAAGAAGTCGTCCATGGCAGCGAGCAGCAAGGTGCCAATGGATATTCCTGAGACTCAGTGACGAGGTTGGGAAGTGGTGAGGATGGTGGGAACTACCTGATGTTCTGTGGCTACAATGCGACGTGGTGAACTCAAAATCACGGCCAGTATTTAACCTTAGCGAAGGACGTTTCACTTACCATGCGCATTAACATGTGAACTAGGAACAGCGAATAGACGGTTGTGCTTCTGCTGCTCGTGGAACCATGCACTTCCTAAAGTCACGGCTGTGCAAAATATTTGATGCCGTGGAGAAATCGAGGAGCCTCTAACTTTTTTTACGGTAACTAACACACTGAATAGTCACATCGAACAGCCGCCACATCGGTCATCAATTCCTCCTTTGAACAAAGACCACCGACAGAAGAATCCAATGAGGCAAACGAAGAGCCTACCATAGACCTTAGATCCGAAGGCCAAAAATGATCCGTGCCTCACCTAGCTAGATTCACACCATCTCTCTCTCGGTAAACTAATAAAAATGATCCAATCAAAGCTATAAGAGCAACGGCAGTTTTTTCAACTGTTTCATGTCAGTTAAGACCACACAAGCACGGGTGTGATGAATAATAAGGCACGCACCACTCCTCGTACAAGGCAATGGTCTCCTCCACCTTGTAAGGCTCGTTCGTGTACCACACGTCGAGCTTGGTGTTACCATCGGCAACTATCGGATGGTACTCGGTAGTGTTCAAGAAGTCATCCATGGCAGCGAGCAGCAAGGTGCCAATGGAGATTCCTGAGACTCAGTGACGAGGTTGGGAAGTGGTGAGGACGGTGGGAACTGCCTGATGTTCTGTGGCTACAATGCGACATGGTGACCTCAAAAACACGGCCAGTATTTAACCTTGGCGAAGGACGTTTCAGTTACCATGCGCATTAACGTGTGAACTAGGAACAGCGAATAGACAGTTGTGCTTCTGCAGCTCGTGGAACCATGCACTTCCTAAAGTCACGGCTGTGCAAAATATTTGATGCCGTGGAGAAATCAAGGAGCCTCTAACTTTTTTTACGGTAACTGACACACTGAATAGTCACATCGAACAGCCGCCACATCGGTTATCAATTTCTCCTTTGAACAAAGACCACCGATAGAAGAATCCAATGAGGCAAATGAAGAGCCTACCGTAGACCTTAGATTTGAAGGCCAAAACTGATCCGTGCCTCACCTAGCTAGATTCACACCGTCTCTCCCTCGGTAAGCTAATAAAAATGATCCAATCAAAGCTATAAGAGCAACGGCAGTTTTTCAACTGTTTCATGTTAGTTAAGACCACAGAAGCACGGGCGTGACGAATAATAAGGCATGCAGCAACCATCTCTAAACTTCGACCGTCTCTAATCTTCGACCGTCCATTTTGAGCATCAATATTCGCGCTGCCTGGCTGTGGTTTTTTTGTTCGCTAGCATTTTATGTTAGTCGGTGGGACGCTACCATTTTTTTAATTTTAGTGTAGTGACACTACTAAAAAAAGATACAGGACTCAAGCCACTACAGGCACGTGGATGTAGGCACCGGAGGCATGCAGTGAGGCCTCTACAGGCACGCACGTCGAGCCTCTCGAGGCATGGGTACTAACCCTCTGCATGCACAAGAATGTGGTAGCAGAGGCATCCGTCCGCATACCTAGATAGAGAGGCATGGTTGTGAAGTCTCTAGAGCCACTGGCGCATGGCACCACAGGTACCGATCCAAGAGAGTATCACGCAGTATATGTATATGTATATGTATGAAGCCTCTACAGGCGGGGACGTGAGGCATGGGTATCAACCTTCTAGATGCACAAAAGTGTGGTGGCGGACGCATGGGTCCGATTACTGAATTAGAGGGGCACGGAAGTGAAGTCTCAAGAGCCACACGTGTGTGTAACCGCAGGCACGTAGAGTCAAGGCGGGTTTCACATGAGGCACGTGGATGCAGGCATGGGACGCACAGACGTGTAGATTCTACAGGCACGGGAGTAGGACTTCTCGAGGCCTCACTCGGTATCAACACTCTGGGTGCACAAAATTGTGATAGGAGAGGTCTGATTACTAAGTCAGAGAGCCACAGTTATGAAGTCTACTGAGGCACGGGCGTGTAGCACCACAGGCACGACCAGTCACAGTCAGCGTGTCGCCTGAGGCACGGGCGTCTGGCACCATAGGCATGTAGATTCATAGGCAGCGTGTCGCCCGAAACACGTGAATGGAGGCAGTGGAGGCACCGAACTGAAGCCTCTACACGCACGGAATTCCGGCTTCTCGAGGCATGGGTACGGCCTTGGAATTTGCGTTCTCCAGCCATGGAAACAAACCCTGTGGATGCACAAAAGTGTGGTGGCAGAGGTATTGGTGAGAATACTCAGTTGGAGAGGCACGGTTGCGAAGTCTCTAGAGGCACAGCCGTGTGACACCACAGGCACATAGAGTCATGGAGTGTATCATGTGAGGTACATGGATGCAAGCAGCGAAGCCACGGGAGAAGTCAGAGAGCCACAGTTTTGAAGTCTCCTGAGGCACGGGCGTGTAGAACCACAGGCACGACGAGTCACAGGCAGCGCGTCGCCTGAGGCACGGGCGTCTGGCACCACAGGCACGTAGAGTCACAGGCAGCGTGTCGCCTGAGACACGTGAATGCAGGTAGAGGAGGCACAGAACTGAAGCCTATACAGGCATGGAATTGCGGCTTCTCGACGCACACGTATGGCTTTGGAATTGGTGTTCTCGAGGCACGGGTACAAACCCTCTGGATGCACAAAAGAGTGGTGGCAGAGGCATCGGTGAGAATACTCAGTTGGAGAGGCACGGTTGCGAAGTCTCAAGAGGAACAGCCGTGTGACACCACAGGCACATAGAGTCATGGCGTGTGTCACGTGAGGTACATGGACAGAGGCAACGAAGCCATGGGAGTGAAGCCTTCACAGACACGGATGTTGGGCTTCTTGAGGCACGGTCCTGAAGCACACAAAGACATGAAACTGAACCATCTAAAACACAGACGTGCTTCGTGTACACAAAGATACATGCCTCTAGCATTCCAACGCCATGCATCTCCAGGTGAACAAATAAAAGGAAACATTCAAAACTAAAATGCCAAATCCATACATCTGCCTTCATGCACAATGTTGCCTTGTACGTTAGCAGACGTGCCTCTCTTGTGCGAACCTGTAAAAGACAACAATACAAACACAAACGCACGGCACTGAATATAAGCCAAACACAAAGGGCTTTTCTCCCAAACAATACATGTGTGCCACTTCGACGGATTCTCTAAATGTACCTGAACTCGCGCAAATGTCAACAATGAACTTGTAACATAAAAAAACATAAAAAAAATGATATTCCCATAACATGAGACAAGCCAAACATGATACTGTGAAAATAAAACCAAAATCCCAAAACGGTACTCCATAGGATTGAACTAAAAGTACTCATTAATTATACAAAAAAAGAAATGAAAGCCTTCCAGGCATCCATTCTGCTCACAAACATCCACATAAACGGCCACGGTGTCCATTCTACTCAGTTGGAGTTCTGCTCACAAACATCCAGGGCGTCTGCGGTCGGGAAGACAACGAGGATGCATCATGTCCTTCATCGATAGAACTCGGCGGTAGAGCTCGTAGCTGACATACCCATCCTAAAACAAAAAGCGAATGAGAGTGAAGATATAGGTAAAGGAAAAAAAGTACTATTGTTGCAATAAAACAAAAATATAAAGACAGAAAATCCACAAAAACGAAATTTTCACTTATAATTGCCGCATATTTCAGGTGGTCAAGGAAATCGGCTTCCATTCCCAGTAGTCATGCTGACCTCGTGGAAAAGATGACTTCATACTCAAGTAAGATTTGTCTATGACGACTCCTGCCAAATCTGCCATGGAGTCCCTTAGATTGCCTCCTTTGATCATGAGCTCCTCTTGAAGGTCGATGTGATACTCTCTTGGAATTTTGAGGAAACTATTTGCGAGAACATCTCTATCGTTCCTGACGTCGACACTAGTGAAAGTTATACCTTTGTTACGAAGGAAATCCTTCAGAGTAGGGCACTCCATCCTGGCCTTGCACAAGTGATAGACAAGAACATGCTTGCGCATCGCCAGTTGCATGACGGCGACTTTTTTGTTCCGATCAAAATAATCCTCTCTTGTGTACTCCAGATCAAGACCAACAAACTTGTACCTGTCCTCACGCAGCCATTCCTCATAAAGAGAAAGAATCTCCTCCACCTTGTATGGCTCGTTGGTGTACCACACCTCGAGCTTGGTGTTACCGTTGGCATCTATAAAGACATGCTCAGTAGTGTTCCTGAAGTCATCCATGGAAACGAGGGTGAGAGTGACAATGGAGTTTGACTGTGCTTCTCCGGCGCCACTCGTATGTGGTGAGGATGATGGGAACTACCTACAGTTCTGTGGCGAGAATAAGAAGCGGTAACCTCCCGGAATAGACCACTATTTAACCTTGGGGAGAGACGACTCAGTTACCATGCGCCCATTAAATTGCATCGGGAACCGTGAATAGACGGTTGTGCTCCTGCAGCTTGTGGAACCATGCACTTCAAAAGTCACAGTTGCCACGCTGTAATCGAGGAGCCTCTAGATTAACTCTAGCACGGTATCTGGCACATTGAATACTAACAACCAATAGCCATCCCATCAGTCACCAGCACATCTTTTGACCGACAAAAGAATGCG
Organism: Thinopyrum elongatum; assembly: GCA_011799875.1. Classification (NCBI taxonomy): domain Eukaryota; kingdom Viridiplantae; phylum Streptophyta; class Magnoliopsida; order Poales; family Poaceae; genus Thinopyrum; species Thinopyrum elongatum. The sequence continues at coordinate 585,141,868 of CM022300.1, forward strand.
AGTAGGCAAACGATGACCCTATCGTGCAACCTAAATCTCTGGAATACAGATACTACACGGGGAGTGAACCAAAATAGAAGCATGGTTCAGCTAACAGCAAAGCCACACGTGTGCCTCCACTTTGCTAAAGAGAAACCTCAGTGATATCGACGGACCTGCATCTCTATGTCGGCGTACCACCAAAAACATTGCCAAAACAAAGGCACGGCCATGCTTCTGACATACCACTACTAGGGAAAACCTTATACACAGAGGTATAGCAGCAGCGCTGGTCAAAACTAAGCGCTACTGCGACTTAGTAGTAGCGCTCGTCACAAAAGCACGCTGCAACTATAGTTGTAGCAGTAGCGCCTCTGCGCAAAAAAGCGCTACTACTATAATTCCCACACTTTTGCCGGTAGGCTAGGAATAGTAGTAGCGAGCCTGTGTGAAACACGCTATTGCTAAGTGCGTTGTAGCAGCGCGTTTCTTTGGTAGAGCGCTACTGCTAAGAAAAAGAAAATAAGTAGAAAAATTAATAGAAAAATAAATGAAAATGAAAGAAATAGAAAAAGGAGAAATGAAAAAAAGAAAAAGAAAAATAGAGGAGAAAGGCATAGCAGTAGCACTTGTTCTCACAAAGCGCTATAGCTACTTTAGCAGTAGCGCTTTTCTGGTCACGCGCTATAGCTAAGTTCCTTAGATAAAAGGAAAAGAAAAGGAAAATAAATAGCTGCTTCCAGTAGCAGTAGCACGTTTTAGTGGAAAGCGCTATAGCTACCTTAGCTATAGCGCGTTTTCCTTGCCAGTGCTACTGCTAGTTTGACTTAACCACACGCGCGGGCTCAAAATTTTGCTAAGTCCTTTTCCCCCTCTCCCCTTCTCCCCCCACCCTCGCCCGCTGTCGATCTGTCGCCGCCGTCGATCGCCCCTGCGCCCGAGCCGCGCGCCCCCGGAGCCACACCCTCGTCCGCTCCTCGCCACCCCTGCTCCCTCGTCGCCCCTGCCTCCGTCGCCGTCACCGGAGCAGCGCGCCATCGCCGCCACCGGAGCCGCGTGCCCCCGGAGCCAGCTCGTCCGCTACTCGCCGCCCCTGCCTCCCTCGACGCCCCTGCCTCCCCGCAACTGTTCCCCCGAGCCACCCTCAATGCCCTCCTCTCTGTAAGCCCCACCCCTCCTCTCTAGGTTAATTAACTTAGGTGAATTTAGTTATGAACCCTAGGAATTAGCAGTAGTGGTACTAGTAGATGTTAATTAGATTAACTTAGGTTAATTAGGTTGGGGCAGTAGAGCAGCAGCATATAACAGGACCCTAGGAATTAACTTAGGTTAATTAGGTTAGGGCAGTAGTGGTACTAGTAGATGTTAAGTAGATGTTTTTTTAGTTAGGGAAGTAGGGTTTTACTAGGTTAATTAGGTGAAGTTAAATGAATGACCTAAATGAATGAAATTAGTAGTTAACTGAATTTCTAGGACAAATTTGTATATGCTTAAATACTTAACTAAATACTATTTTTAGGACAAACTTGTATATGCTTAGGTAGTTAACTAAATATATTATAGGGTTGTATATATAGTTGCTTAAGTACTTATATAGTTGTGCTGCACCCAATGTATGCTTAAGTAGTTGTATAATTCCTAGGGTTCATCAATGGGTGCTTAAGTAGTTGTAGATGCTTAAGTAGCTAGCTAGGGTTCATCTAATTAGTTAGTACTTGTAGATGCTTAAGTACTAGGGCAGTAGGGTTTAACTAGATGTTAATTAGGGCAGTAGGGTTTATTTTAGAGAAAAAATTCAGTATAAAAATATAAATTTCTATCAGTGCTGCAAGTGTACTAGGTTCCTAATTTTTATTGATTTTTTTATTGTGATAGAAATTTAGGACATAATTTGAATTGAGTTCTAGGGTTCATAATTTGAAATTTGAGTAGATTTTCTTGAAGTGTCAAACATTGAAGTGGTCATGATATATGCAAATTCCTCAATTGTGTTTGCTCATGTTTATCTACTGTTGTAGTTGCTCATGTACATGTTCTTAAGTGGTCCTGTTATATGCAACATTGAAGTGGTTCGATTGTGCCCAAGTGGCCTTTTGTTGTTTGCAGGGAATGATTCATAGTGGCCTATGTTTTGCCAGAATGTTGATTCATTTCCATTCCGGCAAATTTCAGGTGCTCGATTTGTCCACTTTTTAGCAAAGGTCATGCCGAAATTTTTCGTGAATTTTGGCATGACTTGTGCTACAAACTAGGACATATCGAGTGCCCGGGATTTGCCGCACCGGGAATGAATCAACGTTCTAGCAAAACATAGGCCTTTTTTTATGTCATTATCCATTTTATTAGGTCTAGAATTAATTGACTAGATTTAATCATAGGAAACATGGCTAGCAACGATGAAGGACAGGGTTCTGGTGATTTCAACATCTACGAGGCGGCAGACACCTATTTGAACCTTCTCGATGAGCAACAGTTGTTGCAGGGCCCACCTGTCACATCGGAGACTGAGACCGACATCGAGACCGGCGCTGAGACTGAGACCGGCGCCGAGACCGGCACCGAGACTGGCGGAGCCGGTATAGAACCGAAACCAAAGAGGCAACGGCGTCCAAACTAGCTGATCACTACTAGAGTGGTGGTCACGAAGGTGGACGACGGCAATTTTGAGCCAAAAGAGCCCACGGAAGCGCGCGCGTGCTACGGCAATCAAATAGGCTGCATACTACGGGCTTGCGCCACCATCAACGATGTGAAACTACGGAAGATACCAGATATGAAGCAGTCCCTCCTAACGAAGGTGCACCAGGTGTTCTTGTTCCCGGGCCGGGATGAAAGCAAATATAAGAATCCAGATAAAGACCCGGCAATGAAGAAGATAAACAGACGCGCCATGGGCAAGTTTAGCGGCGTGTTGTCCGCCTGGAAAGTAAGGGTGAAACCAAGGATCATCGACAAAAAGGAGCCCTACTCCGAGATTGTAAAGGATAATCCAACAATTACGGAAGAGCAGTTTGAAATATTCAAGGCGTCTTGCATTGCCGAAGCTACCAAAGAAAAGTCAGAGTACATGCAGGGGCTTCAAGAGAGGAACATGGGGTGCCACCACCTCGGAAGCCGTGGTTACGCGGGGAAGAGGTCGATATGGGCCAAGGAGGACGTGGAACGCGAAAGTCTGCGCATCCCAGACCCCTTGGCGGAGTTCACCGTCCCGCAGGAGCGTGACGTCCTCAGGGCCCGGTACCATTGGGACCCAGTCAAGAAGGTTTTCGAGACGGACCCGGTCACGACGGAGTTCATGAGACTGCTGGTAATTTTTAATTACCCCCTAATTTTAGCTTCTGATCAATTCAACAGCACGTTTAGTTATATTTGTAAACATCCTTGTTCCTTTTGCAGAGAGAGCAGCACAGGATCGCGGCCGAAAGCGACTCGCCGTCTAAGGCGTTGGCGAGGCCCAAGTGGGACACACCATTCAACCGGGTCTTGAACATATTGAAAGGACTCCCGGTGGACACTCGGCCATCGTATGGACGCGTGCACGGCGTCGGAGACGGCGCCACGTGGAAGAAGTACTACCGTGAGACCACGGAGAAGAGAATGGAAAGACGGAGGTTAACTGAAGAAAACATCGACAAGAAGGTTGCAATTGCGGTTGATAAGAAATCAACCGAGACAGTCAAAGCAGCGGTAGCTGCTGCAAAAGAGGAAATGAAAGCTTCATATGGTGTGTTGCTTCCGTCTATCGTCGCTTGGAGCAGGGAAAATCCAAATAAAGATGCAGCGGACTTTCCCCTTGCCAACTTCTTCAGGAGCAGCTCGACTAGCGTTGCACCAGCACCTGCTCCCGCACCAGCTCCTGCACCGGCTCCCACACCTGCTCATAGCAGCCCATCCTCCGTCACGGACGTGCTCGGCGGTGCTTTGTCTTTGGCTGAGCTCGACGCCCTCACGGTACCTGTCACACCGGCCCTCTTCAATAAATGTATAATGTCCCGTTTCCGTTGCCTTTTGGATGTCTCACATCGCAGACATGTCTTTGCAGGCCGACGAAACCCCGTGCACCATACTGTACACTATCAGCGGCCAGAAGATGGACGTGGGGAAGGCGACGATAGTGAAGCCGAAGGAACCATTGTTCCACAGCCGGCCGATCCCCCCTGACGTCTACAAGGTTTCCGTGGCCAGTGTCAAACCGGGCCACGAGAATTTGGCTCCTCCGGTACCAGGGGAGATGACGACGAGACCCCGCGTCGGCTTGGTGATTGCAAGAGGTGGGTCCTGTTGTGGCCAAAGAGTCTGCTTCGTCTGGAGGCGGCCGGGAGCACACCCACGACCACGCAGCCTCAGCAAGGTATGAACATCAACACCCCACCTACCCAATTAGCGTCGCCTGTCGTGCCGGGTGATAGCAGACGGGGTGAGGAAGAGGCTCCATTAGTCACTGATGACATCGCCGCCGTCGAAGAAGCAATGCATGATATCGATGCCATGGATGAGGATGAGGATGACGATGACTCTCTATAGTTTATCAATACTGGCGCCTATGACGATAGAGGATTGATGGCTCAGTAGTATGAGTACTCAGGGTTTGAGCATCATGAATCGGTGCCTGAATTGCGCCTCCGGAGGCTGAACGTATTATAGACGACCCTCCAGTACCAAAGAAGCATAGGAAGAGAGCGAGGAAAGGCAATAAAGCTGCTTCTATGATCCAGCCGCCTCCGCAGCCTCAGGTTCAAGACCGTATACCTATCCTCGGTGCGGCAAAACACCATATCCCCGGTCATCCGATCCTACCTAAGGCAGCGTTAGAGGCCATATACGGTGATCTAAGGAGACTTCATGACGATGTGCTGCAGAGAGAGAAAAGCCTAATCGCCTCGGAAAATCCAGGATACCCACTCTACGTGGTTAACGTGCCGCGGCAAAGGTTGTACGTTGACACATTACCAGCGGAGAAGTTCTTCCTTCGATTCGATTACATCTTCGACATGTTTCACTTGAAAAAGCTGGATTTTATGTTTGTCCGCCTTTTTGCCTTGCACATGAACTACATCATCAGGATTGAGCACATACTTTATATCTGTGTCGCTGACCCATACTTCATGCACGAGGCCTTCTTGTCAGTCTGCCCAGAGCACCGTGAATACGCGAGGGACTACATCGCCAATTTCATGGTCACCAATAAGGACGAGACGATTCTCGTGCCTTATCATCCCATGTAAGTCATCCGCGCAGATATCCTTCCTTCAATTTCAATCATTCATTTGCACGATGGAGGCTAATTTGAGGTGTACTTATTTTGCACAGCGACGAGCGTGCCATCCTCATCATCCTTTACCCCCGATTCTCCCACGCTCTTTACTTGGACTCGTCGAAGAACATGAAGAAAAAGGATTACACCCACATCAAGTCTGTTCTCGACAGTGCTATCTTTATGTACGGCGCACGGGGTGGAGAGATCAAGACCAAGAAGATAAGGGACCGCAGGCCCTGCTTCCGCCACAAGACCGACTTCTGCTGCATCCAGCAACCGAGTGGTACTCTTAGTGGTGGATTCTATGTCCTCCACCACATGCTGGAGTACAGACGGGATTAGCAGAACCTTCGCATGTCACCTACATCCGGCAATGCCCATATTCTGCAATGGGGAAAGAACCTAGGAGATATCCCGGATCATCAACTTCGAGCTGAGTTCTATCACATCCAGCGTGAACTTGCCCAAATCATCATGAAGGAGGTCCTCGAAAAAACAGGGATGTTCTACGAGGAAGGGCAAATGTCGTGGGAAGACGTCCGAACACGCGTAGCCGCTCAGCATCTCGACCTGAAGCCTTTCACTAAGCTCGGGGACTATCTCTCTGACTTGGATGGATGGCACGACATGTTGGAGTGATTGACGATATATGGCAATGTGTCCGTTTAGTCCATACTTTCTGTATGACGAAACTTTGAGTTATGCACGACGAAACTTTATTTGTGATGTAATTAAACCGTCCTCCTCAACTAGCGAAGATCACTCTAGTTAGGGCATTTTGGGTACGATGAACTTTGTTATTTATGCTTATGATATGTTGCTTCTATTTTTGCCAAGTCTGTCTCGTTCTGTTGCTCTACTATATATGTTGCATATCATCGACTCATGTGACGATGCAGGTGCATAGAGCATCGATGGCTAAGAAGTGCTACGCCAGGAGTATACGACGAGTGGCTTGAGTGTCAGGCCTAGGTGTACCGGTTTCCGGTTTCCGAGTGACAGCCAGTAGTTAGTTTAGGTTCACGCTAATGCGAGAGAGGGATACAAACTCATGTACTGCATAGTTCCGCTCTCACTCATAGTGATAGCTCTTCTCGCGTATATCATTATTTAGATGGATGACGATGTAGTTGCAAGTAATCGAGACTTGTATCGCTATTTTCGAGATGATGACGAGAGACCATTTTGTGTTGGATGATGATTATGATGATGACATGATTTGATGAGACTATTTGTATGTATATGCTATGATTACATTTGTATGTGTATGATATGATAAATATTATTGTATAAAGCCTGTTCAAATACAAAACAAATATGCAGAAAAAAAACAGAAACTAATAAAACTAGCAGTAGCGAGGGGAATAAAGTTAGCAGCAGCATGCTCTTACCAGTAGCGCGTCCTAGTTAAAAGCGCTGCAGCTATTAGCAGTAGCGCGTTGCACTTAAGCTCACTACTGCTAGCCATGTATAGCAGTAGCGTGGGACAACACGTGCTACTGCTACATGTTAGTTGTAGCGCCTTATCAGTAGCGCGGCACCCCTAGAAGTATACGTATAACCGTGGGCTATCATACATATTCCCGCCTGAACCCAATGAACATTTGAAAAACAGTGGCTCTCTGGGTCAACAAGTGGCTGAAAAACATTTGCAAATGCAGAGTCATGAACCATGACTCCACTTCAGGTGCAACAGTGCCTCTCATTGGGAATGATCATGCCTCTCCTGAATTTGCCTCCCCCGATGTAACGATCATGCCTCTCCTGCTTCAACGACCGTGCATCTAATAACGTCATTACCGTTCCTCTCGTAAAGACACACCCAACCCTATCTGATTAAACATGTGATTAAAAACAATTAAATCACAGAAGCACGAGTATGCTTTTCAGCTTGTAAAACCATGCCTCACATAGGTCTGTGAGGCACGATAGGCACGTAGAAGATTCCAGTGGGAGGCAGCACAGCTAGACAACTCCAGTGGGAGGCAGCTGGACGAGTCAAATGTCTCGTGTCCCCATAACACCTCGGAATGCACACACCATCTACAACCAGCATTCATTCCATTTCGCAGAATAAAAAATAAAAAAACAAGCACTCATTACTACTCTTGCTCTCTCGCACCTCCTTTATATCTCAATCAGATCTGACTCCCTCAGCCACATCACAACCCATCTGCCTTCTCTGTCGTCTGCTTCTAGGGTTCGTGCTTCTTCGCCGCACACAATCTGATTTCAAACAAGTTATTATAGAGTTTTTATTGGGTCTCTCGATTAATTTCTAAGCCGTACTTCTCTCGTAGATTGCTCGTGGGTGCTTGCCCTAAGCTTCCCCTACCCCAATCTCCGTTTGTCGACGGCCGCTGTTCTTCTTTCCCAGGTAAAAAGCATATGCGTAAGCATGCTTCGATCCGTATTTACGTTTTGAAAACGATATTTATATTACTATTGCTTTACGTTTAGGCTTTTTATTTGATAGTTATTGAAGTATTAGATCCGGTACAACGACTTCATTCTCTAAAGGAATATAAAAAGCGTTTGCAAATCTAAACAAGTGATCTAAACTCTGTCATACTGCTTTTCTGGAAGGAGTAGATGAGAAGATTTTTGGTAAATTTATAGTTGTTGTCTACCTTCGTACCGATATTTTTAATATGGCTAACATAGTTGAAGCTTGTTTTAAATTGTAGTTGTTGTTGTTGTCTACCTTCGTACCGATATTTGTAGTTGTTGTCTACCTTCAATGTTAAAGCTTGTTTTAAATTGTTATGATATTCTTGTTTTCTTAACATAGTTGTTCTAAATTATTTAGGTATGGTTTGCCCTACCTGCCGCCAACCAGGCGGCCCTTGTGAACCACACCCTGAAGTTCTCCAGCAATTTGAGGTTATTCTTGATGAGAAATGCTGGAGCCGCATGGTTAGTAAGCATTTCTAACATATAGTTATGTTTTTTATCTTAAACAATGTTCGTTTGGTAGAATTACAACTATTAGTTGCTTACAACACAGTAGAAATCGTCATTGTTACTCATACCCCTTTGCACCTATGCTAGGTTCCCCTGCTGTCAATTCTTTGCACCTGTCCTCTGTTTTCTTTTTCCATTAGTCTGCCTGCCTATGCCTTAATTATTATAATGCATCTTTAGTTCTAATTAAAATTCGTCAACCTATGCCAAAAATCTGTATCTATTAATTTATCATACCATTATGTTGTTATCTTTAATTGTTATCAAAAATTCAGATGCAAGCTAAGAAAACTTTTAACAATAATGATCCGTGAGTTCAAATTTATACTTACAGGTTGTTATTTTTACTATTTTTTCCAGTATGTACCTTGTAATGTTAGAGCTTTTCTCGCTGAATACATTGATGAGAGGAAGGAAGAAGCAAGAATATTGCGTAAAGAGCAGGTAGAGCCAGCCCTTCTTACACATGAAGGAAGGTCTTACAATGCTTTGTTTAAGCATAGGGCGAACTACACAAAGTTCTGCGATGGTGAGTGGTGCATCTTTGCGGATGATTATGAACTACGTGCTGGAGACCGCATAGAATTTGAACTACCAGACGAGGGACTCAATCTGGAAATACAAACATATCGGGATGACAAAAGGCTGCTTCCATTACCCCACGTTGGTAGGTACTTAATATTCCAAAATTATTTCTTTCGTTGTATTTTTATATGCATGCATCATACTGAATAATATTAACCCCGTGTTGGATATAACTTTATCTAACTTTGAATACATGTTCTTTTTCTAGCTCTCGACGATCTTTCTTCTGACGATTTCGACCACGTTCAGTGTTGTGTCTACTCTAAGGATATTGAGCTTACCTACGACCAGACACGATTCTTTCTACAACGCCTTTTCCGAGATACTTTTGTAACACCCCTGTGTAACTACCACTGTGATCAACTGCTAATATTGCCAAGTCATACCATTTGCAGTGCCAAGTCACATGGGTTAAGGATCCAATTCAAATTCAATTATGGAAATCAACTCAAATTCAAAAGTGCAAAATAAATTTGCTCAGACACCTTTGGAAAAATGTTCACTAACTAGCAATTATTCCAGGAGCACACATAAAAATATCACCAGTAATCCTTGGATTAATTAAGTGACTCAAACAAATTGAAATAGCACCAAAATAGAATTAATAAATCCATCTAAAATCGTATCAATTTCAAACGAAGACCAACTTTGCTCAAACCACTTTTGGTGAGAGCTAATAATGCAATGCAATATTTGAGACAAGTCCCACATTTTACAAAAATGCAAAAGTGCCCTAACTAAATCAAAACAAAAAAGAAAAGTGAAACAGAAAATAAGAAAAAAAAGGCTTAAACTGGACTGGACCAAGTGCACAGTGCACTGGCCCAGCCCAGCAGGCCCATCTCCCCTTACCTCCCTCCTGCGTGTCGCCGGCGCCTTGGCCGAGCGCGCGCGCGCCGGCGGGCGCGCGACACGCCGACGCCACCGACGATACAGGAGCTGGAGAGGATAAGGAGGAGCCGAGCAGCTCCCCTGGACCTCCTCAGTCATTTCCCCTCCTCCTCTCCTCGCTCGCCTCGTCTCTCCCCCTTTCCAGATCCGACCACCGAGCACGTTCGCCGCCGCAACTCCGTCGTTCCCGCGACCACCGCCGGCCCCGTGCCCGCTGAACGTGTCGAGGAGCTCCGCCGTCGTCTTCCTCAACCTCTGGTGCCTGTGGCTGGAGCCGGGGAGCACCCCAGGCAGCGCACGACGCCGCCCCCTTCCGCTTCGGCTCCGGCGTAATCCGTCGTCGTCGGCGCGCCCCTGCAGCTACTAAACCCCCCAAGGGCCACCGTGTGCCGCACCGTAAGCCCCACCTCCTTCCCCTTTTTCCTTCGAGCCCGGAAGCGAGCTCTAGTCACTGCCGCTGTCGCGCCCGAGCTGAGCTCCGTTGCCTCGCTCGTCGCCGTTCATATAGTCGCCGTCGAGCTCGTCTGGGCACGGCCGCGTGCTCAGCGCATCCATGCGGTCCCAATGCGATCAACCACTAGTCCTGCCGTGGCCTATGCCGCAGTTTCGTGATACGGCCGAACTCCGGCATCCGCCACAGTTGACGCCGCCGTTGATTTAGGTCACCTCCGGCGAAAGCGTTAGCGCCACTCGACGCGCGCGAGCGTCAGCTCATGAACGCAAGTGACCGCGCGCGATTTGGCCCTCTGTAGAGGAATTCCGAGCCACTCCGGCGAGGCGCCGCCACAAAAACGGTCGCCGGCGCAACTCCGGCGACCCAGCTGACGTGGCTGGCGTGGGGTCCACCCTGGGACGCTGACCAGTGGGCCCCCTGGCCATTTTGACCACGTTGACCACGGTCAACCATGGTTACTGTTCACCCTAAGCCACTGACTTGTGGGCCCTCTCTGTTAAATCAGTCTAATTAAACTATTTAAATAAAAGATCTAATTATCTTAGTCTAAACACTCACTGACAGATGGGGTCCACTCCCTAATTAACCCTACTAATTAAACTAATCCACTGTTAGTCTAAACAGAGACTGACATGTGGGTCCCACTGGACCCACATGTCAGGTTTGACCAGGTCAGCGTCACTGTTGACCTACTGATGTCAGCAGCCCGTCATGCTGACGTCATAATCCAATTCTGTTAATAAAAATAATTCCAGAAAATCATTTAAACTTCGAAAATTAATAACTTTTAAACCGTAGCTCAGATCGAAAAAGTTAAAACATGAAAGTTGCTCAGAACGACGAGACGAGTCTGATCGTGCCGTCTGTTTCCTTGTCGGAACCTCCTACATAGGAGAACTTGTAACTCCGAGCCCGATTTCGGTAGATGAATAGTGCACACACACCGGTTAATAAATCCCAGATTAATTCTAAAAATAACTAAAATGACTTAGAGGCATATTTAGGCAACCCTGCACTGCATCATAGCATCGCACGCACTGTGTTGCATCTGTTTGCATTATATTTACTTGTTTCCTCCCCCTCTTCTCTTTCGGTAAACCCCGACGTTGCCGTAGCTCCTGAGGCAGACGCCACTCCGGAGTACGACTACGTCCCCGACGACCCTGCCCTTGCCATCGAGTAGACAGGCAAGCACCCCCATTTTGAGCATTCCGATATCACCTAATCTCTTCCCTCTTATGCTTGCATTAGATGTTACTGCTGCTGTTACCATCCTATATCTGTTGCATAGCCTGTTTAATTGTAGCCTACTGTTGATACCTGCCTGTTATCCTAAACTATTTAGATAGGATGGGTAGAGCCTGATCAGAGACCCACTTGTCCCGACTGCCCCGCTGGATAATCAGAAGACCCGTTTATCGGGATCGAAGATCAGACCCGGGCACCACACGTCACTTCCCCCTATGTTGCTCGACACTACTAGGTTACTATCGAGTGCCGAGGGTGATACCTCGACAGCACTTCAGATGTTAACCTTGTAGGTTAGTTAATCGGTCGTGGTAAGCGAGGGTGATTCCTCCTACACCACCCCCGATACCGACGCCGTCGTGCAACACCTCAAGTGTGGACCTCGAGGGTGATTCCTCCTTCGTTCACCTTGATGATAACATCGAGCGGGAATTCCATCGAGGGTGATTCCTCAGGGTTCCCCTTGGTGTCAGACACACTGGAACTTGGTTACTTCGACTGAACACTAAACCATGATACTATGATACTAAAGACGGGTCGACCCTGAGGGGTACCCGCACGAGCATGAATGCGAAGTGATGTGGAGTCGGGTTGACCTGAGAGGTGCCCGCGAGATAACTACGAGGCGTGGCCGGGCATTCTTAGCCCTTGCCGCAAGTCCTCGAGACGGGGCGACGGGGTCACATCGATCATGAGTCTCTGCTCGTTACCGCGCGCTCCTAATCCACTAACGGTTTGGATATTTGATCCGAGGGGCCTATGGCCTGATAGCACTAACCATCACGTGGGCATAGTATGGGCGTTCTGTGTCGTATACATCAGCCGAAGCTCTATTGACGTCAGCGAGGAGCGGCCCGTTTTGGATTGGACTGGGAACGCAACTGCGCTTGTATAAGGGGTTGCTAGGTCTGCTTCCGAAACGTCCTCGCAACGTGCAGGGTTCCCAGGGCGAAGGCCCAAGACCCCTGGGGGCATAGGTTAGTCCGGCGTGCTGACCTCTCTTTAGAGCCTAGGTCGGGTTGCGGCGTGTTGCTTAGCCGAGGTCGGGCATGACCCAGAAAAGTGTGTCTGGCCGGAGTTAAGCGAGCGTGGTGGGTAAGTTGGTGCACCCCTGTAGGGAAGAAACTTCTATCGATAGCCTGTCCTACGGTAACGGACACTCGGAGTTGTATCCCGATCGGTACAACTAGAACATGACTGGAGATGAGAACTGGATAGTACGGCTCTGGGATTGCTTTCTCGCGGGGAGTCGAGAAAGGATCTCTGGCCGAGGTTGATGATGCTACTACTACTTTACATTATGTTATTCTGCTCTCTTCTTATGCTGCAAGACTGATGAAGATGTTGAAGATGCTAGTCTTCAATAGGACTAGGCTTTCCCCCTCTAATCTGGCATTTCTGCAGCCCAGTCCACATATACAGCCCCCTTTGAAAATGTTGCATATGTAGTATAGATCCTTGCTTGCTGAGTACTTCGGATGAGTACTCACGTTTGCTTTATTTTCTTTTTTCCCCCTTTATCCATTTGTCGCATCCAGACGACGGAGTCCCGGAGCCAGATGTCCTCGTCGACGACCACTATTACTACCAGCCCGGAGAGTACTACTACTACGAGGAGCCGTCAGACGACCAGGAGTAGGATCGGAGGGTCCAGGGCAGGAGGCCCACGCCTTTTCGATCGTAGTTTTTATTTTGCCCCGCCTCTGTGAAGGCTTATCTCTCTTCCTGTAATGTATCTGTACCCAGATATATAATGCTTCCACTGACACTTGTATGCCATCGAGCTATGTATTCGAGCCCTCGAGGCCCTGGCTTGTAATATTAAGCTTGTATGAATTTATTTATGTTTTAGAGTTGTGTTGTGATATCTTCAAGTGAGTCCTTAGGCTTGATCGTGTGCATCTGCGTGTATGATTAGTGCACGATTAAGCCGGGGTCGTCACAACTTTCATCCGTTGCCGTCCATTTGTCCACGTGTTGACTCCCACTAACACCAAAGACTGCATTATGGTTGGTTACAACTGTCCTTGTCAAAATACCAAACATATTTTGCTTATATGTAAAATAAACGATATTGACGTAATCTTGCTTATATGTAAAATTATAAAGAATCTATTTATTAATCCTAAAACAACAAAACTTTTGTTGCTCTCTTAATATATTGTTTTATCTGTTTACTAACAAACCTGAACATGCCAAGAAATATATTAGTTTCAATATGGAATTTCTTAATGATTGCGCACTCACCGTATTCAGCCATTCTTTTATTTAATGTCCAAGTGGCAAATCAACGGTTTTAATTTCTATTTAATTTCGCTTTCTTCTAGAAAATTCCGAGGAGCGTTGTCTCGACACTGAAGAGATGGGTGGACATGCCAACCAATGGCAGGGTGACCCTTGAAGCTCCTGATGAACCTACCCATGTCATCACTCCTTCGTCGTACTACATCTGCAAAAAAGACGGCAGGATGGTAATTGAAAAGTCTTCTTTCAGAGACTTCATATCAGCTGCATCCTTTGTTGAAAAGAACTGATCACTTTCAAAGAGCGCCATGATCATTCTGTGTCCATCATCATTCAGCGCATTCCGTAGATTCCATTGGAACCAGCACTTAAAATGGAAGAAACAGTGCATCTCCTAGGATGTTCAGTGGTCGTTTCATGATGATGCCTCCCAGGAGCAAATCACTGGTTACTATAAGTTTGCTTATTAGAATGGTAGCAATGTAACTATTATGGACCAAGTGGTTGTTTGAACTATCGGAATGATCTTTTGGAACTTATGTAGCTCTTATGGACCCTCAACTCGTTGTTTGAACTGTCGGAATGATCCTTTGGAACTAATGTAGTTCTTATGGACACTCAAGTAGCTGGTTAACCTTTGAAATATTCACAATTCCAAAAATCAAAAAACAAAAACAAATCATTTTCTGTTAAACTCTGATTCAAAAATCAAACAAATCAAGAATCAGTTTTTGCATCAAAATCTATAGCAATACCATGTTATCAAAGTTATTCAAACCATCTAGTGAAACATATCTCAATTAAACACCAAACAGGACTCCATTTTCAAGTGCAAACTATGTTTACTTCACCAACTTTTTCTAAACACACAGTTGTGCACAGAATAACATAACAACAGTGCCTCGTCGACTAAGGAATGTTGTTAACTGGAAAAACCGTTTCGACAACAAAGGCACGACCATGACTCTGCTGAGTGTTCCACTGTTACACGACTACCTTCACAGCCAAAGATGGAATACGCACACATGGATCATGCAGGCAGCACGCGACGAATAAAAACATTTCAATGAACAAGATAAGTGAAAATCTTAAAAAAAAACTGATCCAACAAACGCCTATTTCCGTAAATCTACCCCTGGAACCGCCGGATGACTACCAACTGCTCTTTGACGGTTTCCTTTTTTGCACGACAAAGTAAAGATCCCTTTCATTTTACCGAGTCCATTTGCATCTTATTCCTCGGAAGTTTCTCGTCGGCCGCAACAATTCACCACCTCACACCTGCAGCCATGGACGACGGGAAACTAACAACACTCACCAAACACGTCACTACCCATGGTACAACCGTGCTGGAGGTGGTGTACACCAACGACCCAAAGACCGTGGAGCGAATCATCAAAAAGTACGAGGAATGGCTAAAGGAGGAGAAGAACAAGTTCATCGGCCTCGACCTCTAGTACACACGTAAGAGCAGTTACATACGACAAGGGATCGCCGTCGTCCAACTTGCCATGTGCGAGCATGTCCTCGTATACCACTACTGCAGGTCCGAGCGCTCCCAGGCGTTACTTGACTTCCTGCAACGCAAAGCGGTAACTTTCGCTAGCGTCGACACCAGGGGCGACAAGACCATGCTTACCCGTGCGTGGATTAAAATTCCAGATGAGCACCACGTCGACATACAGAGGCAATTCTGTATCAAGGGTGGTGGAGAAAGGGACTCCATGGGTGACCTTGCAGTGGCCATCATCGACCCCTCCTACAAGAACATGAAGAAATCATTCCCAAAGGAGAAGCACCAGTTCTGGGAGTGGAAGCTGCTTTCCTCGCTATACCTTGAGTACGTAGCAAAAGACGGGTATGTTAGCTACGAGCTGTATCGTAGAATCCTAATCATCAAGCACAGGCTACGTCACCTCCACCAACAACCAATGAAGGAAAGACTCCGCCCACGTAAGAACAAAGACGACGGATCTTCCAGCGGCTGGAAGCGCCGGAAGGGAAACAGTGGTTGGTAAATTGCGAGAAAATGGATGTCTACATTAAACTAGTAGTAACTAGTATTATGATAATTTAGATTGAATGAACCTATGTTGTAAATATGATTGTTGTTGCTCAAAGATGTTGTGTGTACTGTATTACTATTTTACGCTTGAACACAGTGGTGTGCTCATGTACAAATGCATAGTACGTTTTGCATGTCTAAATGCAATTAGTAAGTTATCTCCTAGTATTGAGCAAACATATGTTGTATCCATGATTATAGAAGGACAAATATGTCGCACGATATTGTATTATAATTTTCTTACTTATCCTGTACAAGATGCATCGTGCATTTACAAGAATATGTGATTGTATCGTTGTTAACTTTCTGTAAAATGCTTATTCAACATTGGCATGAACAATTCATAAATATTGCAGAAGAACATTCGGTACACAGACGCAAGGGACAAGAACTTTGTTAGTTTAACCACATTGAAAAAAAATTAAAATCACACAACAACCATTTCACATCAAACACTACTTTGTCTATTCAGAACATCCTTGCTATTGCACACAGGTTCCTCTCCGTACACCCGTTATGCAGGATGCCACAAAACTACACTACTGTGTGCAACTGACCTATGTACAGCCGTGGCTCTCTAAATGTCTATTCGAACCCATGTCTGTGGTGCCACACGCCCGTGACCCTAGAGACTTCACACCTGTGCATCCACAACCGAGCCTCTCTAACCAAGTATTCGTACCGATGCCTCTGCTGCCATACTTCCGTGCCTCTAGGAACTTGACAGCAGCAAGAGGGTTGATACCCATGCCTCCAGAATCCACACAACCGTGCCTGTAGTGACTTCACTTTCGTGCCTGTACTGACTTCACTTCCGTGCCTCCGTTTACTCAATCCACGTGCCTCACATGAAACCCACAGTAACTTTACGTGCTCCACACGCGTGATCGCCCGTGCAACTTTGGTGCTGCACACACGTTCCTCTCAGTACAGTCGTATGCTGCCGAATGCCACCAACCTATACCTGTGCCTCCTTCCTATAGAGGTTTCACTCACGCGACTCTCGTGCCCACACACCCGTGCCTCGCGTAACACGTGCCGTGACTCTACAAGCTATTCACGCGTGATCATCCATGCCTCTTTGCTGCTGCACAGACGTTCCTGTCTCTACAACCCATGTCAGAGGAAACATAGAAAAAACAAAGGCACACACATGCCTCTAATCTATGTATAACTATGCCTCCAATTAACTAACATCCGTCCAAAAAAACATCTAAAAAAGAGATACACAGCCATGCCTCTTCTACAAACGAAGTACAACAATGAACAGTTAAGTTCATATCGTTTCATATATCTAAATAATATTACACTGTAACATAGATTTTTAAACAAAATCCATTATGTTCAAAGGCTATAACTAACATCACTGCGGCAGAAGATTGAAGATAACAACAAGCCTCCCATCACGCTCTTTGAAGGTTATGAGCACCAAGCTGTTTACTTCAATAAACGATGCCTGGAGAAAATCACTGAATCCTTTCTTTTTGAACACCATTCTATTACCCAAGCCAATAATGTAGGAGCAAGGAGTGCTCACATATATATCATCATCATCACGAGTTTCCAAAGTAACTTCAAGAGTTAAAACTCCAGTCCTAGGAAATGACACGAACTCCTTCAAACTACTCACAACCATACCAGGAATAACCTGACAAAAACATCAAGCTATTAGAAATAGAACAAAAATTAAAAACTATAAATAGAGGAAATAATATAAATAAATAAACATAAACAAAGAAAAACAGTGGAAAATAAATCTGACCATATGATGACCATTAACATTCATGGAATTAATCCTGTGAACAAAAGAACAACAGGGTATGTACTCGTCATCAAAGAGTTGACACGTCATGAAATACATCTGTTGATAATTGAGATCAACACCACGGGTGTAAAAATAACTCCCAACAAGTTGCTTCTCGGAGTCGCTCAAACCATCAAGAGCTACAAAATAAAATTACACAGGTTCAAAGGAACAGAAAAATCATGTGAAATGAAACAAGCTAAACACTTCCTTAAAAAGAAACCTTACCAACAGAAGGTAAAGGAGACACCATATCTCCACCCCGATAAAAGTCAACACCAATCAACGTTCCATATCGCTCAAGCCTAACGGTCATTCTATCACGATGACGAAGACCATAATCAATGACCAAATCTTCCCAGAAAGGACCATAGAATTTGCTCCTCACCCGACCATGACTAAACAGAACACCATACAAATAACCCTCACTAGAGTGAAGAGCAAGATCAGTATGTCTGTCACCCCTCCTTATGGCTAAAGCCTTACACTCCTCGATGTAACGAGCAAGATGAGCTCTAACACTGCACGGAACATACTGCAAAACGAATGATCATAATCAAAAAAACAAGACCTAGAATAATTTCCATTCAAAACAGAACCAAAAGAAATAAGTATGTGTGCCAAAAATTGATCAAATATAAAATGCTATTCTTACAACACGAGTCGAACAACGCCGATCCAGAACAACAGTGAACACATCCACAGAAGAATCAACAGACGAACATGGGCCACCCGGCATACGGAAAAAAGGACAAGCCATACCTGCAAAGAACACAATGATTATCAAGAACTAATTCCACAAACCGAGTTGAAAGTTGACATATGATAGTATTGGAAGCCCCCACCCATAACTACCCCATAAATCTCCATATCCCGGAAATATAATGGAAACAAAAAGGGAAACAAAAAGGAAACAGGGAACCCACGAATGCAACCGGTAGGAAACGACAATCGTGCGAACAGGGAAGCGCCGTCCACGGTAAAGAAGGACCGCCGTAAGCAGGCGACAAGCGCGGCGGCCGCGACGGGCGCCAACAACGCCAACGAAAGAACAGTCCGCGGCGACGATTCAACGACACCAGAGAGAAACAGATCTCAAAACAGATCAAAAGTGTATTTCAAAACACTAAAAGTACAAGGACTAAAGTGAAAAAAGGAAAACCCAAAAAGGAAAACCGGAAACCGGAAATCATGGGAGTGCCCGTCAGCGCGACAAGTGTCGCGCGCGGAGCGCTCCGGAAAAGTCTCAGGAGCGCCCCGCGCGTGACACTTATCGCGCGCAGAGCGCTCCCCGACTAATCGTTGCGGGGAGCGCTCCTCAACTAGTGATTTCGGAAGCCCTTGCCTGCGCATCGCATTGTAGATAGGCCAGATGGGCTGCCTCTAGGGAGGAGTAGCGGGTGTGAGTTTGACCGCATGCAGGTTAGTTTGTTTTTTCTTTTCCTTTTGTTCATGTTTTTGAAACATATAATTACGTATAAACTCTTGATTTTGAAAAAATGGTTAACACATATTTAGAAAATATTTGAAAACACATTAATCATGCATTTAAAAAAATGTAAATATGAATATATAAATGTTTCTAATGTATAAAAATTATATACAGCGTTTATGAAGAAAAGTAGACATCAAGACATATATTTGAAAAAATTGTTAATCATGTATTTAAAATGCTAAAACCCTGTAAAAAAATTAACATAATTTAAAGAATGTTGATATCATTCATAAAAAGTTCCAACATGTATCTGAAAAATGTTTAAACGTATTCTAACAACAGTTCGAAAACACGTGTTGGAACAAATGTTAAATGCATGTTTGAAAACTATTTTACATGCATACAAAAATATTTCAGGTGTAAAGTTTGAAAACACGTGTTGGAAGAAATGTTAAATGCGTGTTTGAAAAATATTTTACATGCATACAAAAAAAATTCAGGTGTATAGAAAAAAAATACTATGTGTATGAAAAAAGTAGACATCTAAACATATGTTTAAAAAAATGCAGCGCGTTTATATGCAGGCAAGCGAACGAGCATTTGATTAAAGCAATATTTGGAACGTATTTTTTTTTACTATAGTTCCGCAGAACAAGCCGCCAATATATCGAATATCAAATGCTTCCAAGAGCAGATAGTGATTCGTCAACATTGTAGTACCCGACGCGTATTGTAGCAAGATAACGCCACCGTCAGGGTGGCTTCACCGTATCCAGCTCTACTCATGCAGATGCGCGACCACACCTCTACAGCATACTCTCCCTGTTTCAAAATAAGTGTCTTAATTTTATACTAATAAAATTAAGACATTTATTTTGAGACGAAGAGAGTAGATTATGCGTGCTTTGCACATAGGCACTAGGCGCCGTCATCCGCGTACCCGTCATCCGCCTATCCACATGTGACGTTGACTTTTTTTAGAAACACCGGTAACTTTACACATACTAGTAACCATTACAGATACACACACTCGGCCGTCGTCACCTCCTAAAATCACCTAAGGTTCCTCTACCTTCCGTCGGTGCCACCGCCAGTCCCCTCGTCTCTGGTGGCCCTAGGGCCATGGAGGCGTGGTGGATCCCGGCTCTTGCCGGTGGGAGGGCTCCGTTTTGTTAGCGTTTGTGTCCACCTTAGGACGGCAAGATGGCGGCGGCTCCCTGAAAATGTAATAGGGTTCTCCCCGCCCAGCCCCCGTCTTGGTGATGCATCTAGCATCATCGGAGAGCGTGTGGAGATGCGTCTTCAGCAGATCTCGCGGGATTCGGTCCGTGTTTGTCTTTGGTGGATCTACTCGGATCCAGTCTATGTTTGTGTGACTTCAGGTTGGATCCTTCCAATCTACGTGTCTTCATCGGCGACAGTTGTTGTTCTGATGCGCTGGTCCTATGGGTCTTAGCACGACGACTTCCCAGCTGTCTACTACAGCAAGTTTTGTCCGGATCCGATGAGGGAGGGGCGATGACGGCAGCACGTCTTTGGCTCGCTAATTTTTTGTATTCATTGAACAGTCATGATTGAATATGAATAGATTGAAAAATTTCTTGCAAAAAACAACCCATTGCATGTACAATGCTTTGGACAACGAAAGGGTCACGTGCTCGTGTGGCTGGCTAGACTCGATCCTTTATCCGTGGGAGCAGTGGCGGAGCTAGACGGGGATGTTTGGGGGGGCCAAAAAGATAAAACACCAATTTTCAGGGGCAAAAATACCCTATTTTTGAATCTCAGCCATCCCAAAAAAAAATCTTCACAAACTAGTCAAAGTTGGGGGGGCTGTGGCACCTTCAGCATTGTACATAGCTCCGCCAGTGCGTGGGAGTGCGCCTGCTTTTGCCGAATCGCTACACAATGATCGCCCTACGGGCACCCCAATGTCTCGCTTATAGCGAGACTTAGGGAATCCTCGCATGAAGGGACCCCATAAGGGCCGGCCCAGGTGCGCGCGAGGCCACAACCTTACTTTTTCTGGTTTTTTCAATGTTTTTCTGTTTTAATTTTTAACTTTATTACAAAAAACATCCTACATAAAACATTTGAAAATGTTAAATATGTAAAGAGAAAATGTTTATCTGTATACGAAAAATGTATACAAAACATATAATGTGTATGCAAAAATTTAATCATGTATTCAAAAAATGTTGATCAAGCATTGAAAAAAATATTGAAGAAGTATTTGAAAAATGTTAATCAGACATTTGAAAAATGTTGAGCGTGCATTAAAAAATGATGAAATTATTTCAAAAAATTTGAACAAGTCCTTGAAAAATATTAATAAATCATTTAAAAATGGTCACCATGTATAGAAAAAATGTTGACTAGGCATTAAAAAAATGTTATTCTTGTATTTTAAAAATGGTAATCAAACACTTGAAAATGTTAAAAATGTATAGAAAAATTGTTGAACATATATTAAAAAAATCATGTGTTTGGAAAATGTTAAAAAATATGAATAAAAAAAGTTGACCATATATTCAAAAAATCTTAAACAGTTATTATAAAAATGTATTTTATATATGCCAAAAATGTGTATAGAAAACCAATGAAAACCCTAAAAAATGAAAAACTGATTTAAAAAGAGAAAAAACAAACAAAATCAAAGGGAAAGGAAAGAAAATAAAAAAGGCATTAAAACAAAGAAATAAACAAAGAAAACCGAAGCAAAACAATGAAAATAAAAGAAATGAAAAAAATTGTAAAAGCAGAGCAAGAAACGAAGAAAACCCGGTGAAACACAAGAAAAAAAAAAGCCTGTTGAAACCTGGATTTGGTCGCGCCGTGCTAGTATAACACGAACTTCAAGCCTGGTTAAACCGAATATAGGTTTTTTGTGTTCAAAAGCGCAATGGGCTGCTATACTACAATACTTTTCTAGCTCATTTAGTGCTTTAGTTTTAGTTTATGTGATTAGCCTGACTGCTTATCCATTTATGATTGTTTTTCCTCGTTATGATACATATCATGTTTTTACACGTGGAAAAGTTTTGTGTTGGCTCAAAAATTCGCTTCAACTTCAGTTAATTAGGTTATTACCGAAACCGAACCAAAAGTAAATCGTTATTACCGAAACGGAACCGTATCTTTGTCCAAAACTATATAAACCGAAGTATAAAAACCGTACAAATCGTAAACCGTATAAAGAAAACCGAAGAAACAAAATGCACACCCTCTCGCCCCGCCACTGGCAAGATTGGTTCCTCTCATGAGCATTTTTGGAGCAGATTGCATTGTTTGCACCTCTCTTTACGGTATCTTTGAAAGTTCCAGGGACTTGTATGTACTTTTTATTTTCCGTAAGGGTCTTGCTGTTAGATGCTCTGTAACACCGGTTGTCAATTAATGAAGCATCCGGGCCTTCGTGCCCCTACTCGTGTTATAGAAAGAAAGGTCGTCCAGCTCTCAGCCTAAATAATCTCTCTCTGACAGCAGTGAAGTTACTCAGCACCAGCGAATCATCAAACATATATAAACTGCCATTGCGCTACAAATAAGAGAAGCCGGGAACCAACTTGTATTCTGAATAACTGAATATATATCCTGCCACTTGGTACCTTCCGCAGTTCGGGGTGTTCTTTTTTTTAGAAAAAGAGGTTAAACCCTCAGACTCTGCATCAATCGATGCATGCAGCTATCTTTATTAATTATTTCACAGCGGTCTGACAAAGAACATACATCAATTCATCCGAAACCACCACTCACACCTACAAACTCGATGATGTGGAGTGCTCTCACTCCCCATATCTAAAACCGGTGTCGTCGCCGATCCATCCACATAGCGTATCGGGGCCAACAGCCGGTACAGCCTACCTAAAGCGCACACCACATACATACAATTTAGAAGCCGACATCATCATCGAACCACTGACCCATCTTCAGGAAAGATATCCACATCATCCTTGCCATTCCAGACATCCGTCGACGCCACCACGGCGCCCAACGGCACCCCTGCGCTCGTCCGTCCAGACGCTAAGACTCTGGAAGATCCGTCGTACGTAGCACCTGCCAACCAGGCATGACTCAGCGTAGCACCTGTCGGTCAGGCATGACTTGACAGCTCCATCGAAGCTCTGTGCAAGACGAAGCCGCTCCACCTCCTACCTCTGTCTTCCAGCGCTGCTCCACAGACGATGCTCCCAAGAGAGAAATGGCACCGTAGTACTGCCATCGTTCGATCTGAAAGACCAGATCCTAGGGTTTCCCCCGAAGCAGCACGAGTGGGTCGACAATAGTTACACGACGATGCCTTCATCAAGATAACGGCGCAAAACGCCACCATCGCCCGCCAACGGCTCGTTTTTCACCGGCAACTATGTCTTCCCGACTCGTAGCCGGGACTAGATGATGAATCTCGAGATCCGACCACCCAGCCGCAGGCCGACCACCTCTGACGAAAGAGATGACCACCACCGCCGGCTGCACCGATCAGAACAGATCTAACCGGAGGTGCCGCCGACGTGACCACCAGGCCCTCCACGCCGCCGCCGCCGATCCAAAGGCAGATGGCACGTCGCCCGAACAGGGCAGGCCGCCGCGCCCGCAGCCCATGCCGCCTCCGCGCCACAGCCATCGCCCTCGCCAACACTGCCACCATAGCCGCCATTAGGACGCCGGCCGGCCGCCACACCTCCGTAGTCCAGATCTGGGCCGTCATGAACCAGATCGGCGCCGCCGCAGTCTAGATCGGGGTCACACCCTCAAGCCAGGGCGCCCCGCGTCACACTATGGCCCGCGAGAGGGAGGAGTGCCTCCGCCGCCACTGTCGTACACACAGGCTATGCCCGGCGCCGACCACCGGCGGCGACGGAGGGAAGGAAGAGGAAGGAGCGGTGACCCGGCGGCTAGGGTTGGAGCCCCTCGGTCGCCCGCGCGGGGGGCGATGAAGGGGAGGGGAGGGGATGGAGAGGAGACGAAAGTAGCAGGCAGGGGTGGGAGCTCTACTAATTGGTGCAAACGGAGTTGACCGATGTAGATGATTGTACGTATATTGTTGCTTCATTCATATCACTAGATAAGATTTATAGAAAGCAACGGCCCACCCCTTTCTAGGTAAGGTTACTTATTACTACGTCGCCTCGTCCAGTTTTCCCTCTCCTCTTCCTCTAGCCGCATCTCCAGTGAAGCCACAGCTCTCCACTCTCGGTCTGACCCGCGTCTCGGCGCTACGCAGAAGGAATGGCGACCAAGGTGGTGGACCTCCGCTCGGACACGGTTGTAGGGCAATAAGCCACGGCGAGCGGCGACGCGGAGCGCGTGCGTGCGCGCGGTGGACGCGTCGGGCTCGGCCCGTGGAAGGTTTGGTCGCGTGTGTGTGTGTCCACGCGTTCGAGCGCGTGGGCCGTTGCGTGTAGGCGAGATACGCGGAGGAGTGACCGCGTCGGGGCGCTGGACTCGGCCTGCGGCGACTGCGTGCGTGCGCGTCGGGTGCGCGGGCCTGGGAGCGCGGGACGCGGGGGGATGCGTGTGTCGTGTGTGCTGACCCGAGTTGTGGAGCGTGCGTGCATTGGAGTCGGTCTGCAGCTTGCCGCGTACGTAGCGTGGACGAGCTGCATGCAGTAGCGGCCGTTGCTGTTCGTTGGAGCCCGGCCGCGCCGCGCGCGTACGAGCGCGTCGTGGGCGCAGGCGAGGCGTGCGGATCAGCGTGGGCCTCGTGGAAGAGCTGCATGGCCCCATGCACGAGAGCGGCCGGGTCGCCGGGTGAGCGCGTGTGCGCGTGGGTATTTGGCTAAGTGCGTTGTGTGGACTAGCTAGCTAGGCTATATAACTGGTCATGTATCCGGTGTGTTGTTGAGTTCGTGCTCAGGAAATACAAGCGGCCGTTCGTGCAGCCGGCGGCGTACGTGCGCCGAGCAAAATCTTGCTTTGTTCTCCTCGTTCTTCCTCCTTCGTTCTTCTACGTCTATGCGAGAGAGAGCTCAGGTGAGGAGGAGAGCTAGGGCTAGACAACAACAACGGTGACCAAACCCTCGGAGGCCATGCGCGCCGCCATGGCCGCGGCGGACGTGGAGGACGACATCCTGGGCTCGGACCCGACCGCGCGCCGCTTCGAAGCGGAGATGGCCCGGGTCATGGGCAAGGAGGCCGCGCTGTTCGTGCCGTCCGGCACCATGGCCAACCTCATATCCGTCCTCGTGCACTGCGACACCAGGGGCAGCGAGGTCATCCTCGGCGACAACTCCCACATCCACGTCTACGAGCACGGCGGCATCTCCACCCTCGGCGGCGTGCACCCCAGGATCGTCGCCAACAACCCCGACGGCACCATGGACATCGACAAGATCGTTGCCGCCATCAGGAGACGGGATGGGTCGCTGTACTATCCCACCACTAGGCTCATCTGCTTGGAGAACACACAGGGAAAGTGAGTTTGCTCTGTCCGATACTCATGTTACTGATCATTCAGATGGCTAGTGCCGCAGTGGTACGAGTAGTAAGTAGTATCGACTCTTGTCTTTTCCTTTTTTACATGACTGTTACGTACTTTGAATAAGTGTTTAATAAAATGGCTGCATGGCCGGGGCTATCCCCTTTCCGAAAAGAAATTGTAGTAATAAGTAGTAGTAGCAGCTAACTGTGCTATGTTGCCTGATTGATACTTATGTATTTTTGTTGTTGTTGTTGCTGCTGCTGCAGTTGCGGAGGAAAGTGTCTGTCTGTAGAATACACCGACAAGGTTGGTGAAGTTGGTGCAGTTGCTTCATATCGACGGAGCTCGTATTTTCAATGCTTCCGCAGTAAGTTCTAGATACTATATATGGGATCAATTAACCGGATGGTCTAAGTACCAAGTATGCATGTCGATCTTCTCCTGAGATTTTAGATCATCACTGCTGTCTTAATCTGTCAGGCACTTGGGGTTCCTGTTGATAGACTTGTGAGAGCTGCTGATTCGGTTTCGGTACGTATCGATTTGCTTGGTACTTCTACAATAGAAGATTATATACAATGGGCCACACTGGTATAGGATGTGTGACTATATTTCTTTGTTAAACGTGAAAGTGCAGGTAGGCCTAGCTAAAGGGATAGGTGCTCCCGTTGGATCAGTTATTGTTGGTTCCAAGGCCTTCATACACAAGGTTATGATGGATATCGTTTTTGCTAGTAACTTTGAGCTGCTTGCTTAAGAGAACATGTAATGGAAATCTGGCAAATACTATTTTCAGGCTACAATTCTTAGGAAGACACTAGGTGGTGGGATAAGGCAGGTAGGAATTCTTTGTGCTGCTGCCGAAGTTGCAGTCCGCGACACCGTCGGCAAGCTTGCGGACGATCATAGGAAGGCTAAAGTCTTAGCAGGTTTCATATTAATCTTTTCCATCCTATTTATATAGGTATTCCATTATTGTGTATGCGTTACAGGTCCTTAACGGCTTACAGCCCTGAGCATGGTTTTCTTTGTCCAATTGTCCAGATGGGCTGAAGAAAATCGAACAGTTTACAGTTGATTTAGCTTCAGTGGAGACCAATTTGGTTAGTCCTCCTGCTAGTCCACCTATCAGATAGTTTGATTGATGTCTTCTGACTGATTAAATTTCATGCATCCACATTACACTGTATTTCCCTAGGTGTTCTTTGATATGGCGAATGCACGCATATCACCTGCCAAACTATGTCAAGTCCTGGAACAGCGCAATGTGCTTGCAACGCCAATAGGCTCCAAGAGGTTCAGTTCAGTTGTCTCAACTGCTTTTTCTTCAGTACTATTTTCAAGCTCAACTGCTTAGCATAAGCATATCCTTATGCATGTGTTGGTCTCTAACTACAAGTAGACTAGTAGAGTGTATACGATGTATGCTTCGTACATAACTTCATTTCGAACACCCTCAATTTGCAGTGTCAGACTTGCGGTACACTACCAAATTTCAGACGGTGACGTCCAATATACTTTGAAATGTATCGAGGTACGAAAATCTTAGATTTTGGGTGACCTTGTATTAGCGACGCTCTAGGTTGTGTGTTGGAACTGTGGATAGCACTGATATGTTGCTCTGTTTTCAGGAAGCCGTGGTGGAAATACTGACAGGCGATGCGAAATTGGAGCATCTGACGAACGGCGCTACCACGAATTCATAAGGGCGATAGTAGCTACTACCCTTGGCGCCCACCTACGCATCCATCGGTGCAGTATCCAGCTTGATTGTGATCGTGGCTGGCATTGGTACTAGTAACAACTTCCAAGAAAAAATCTATTGCCTTTTTATGCATGCGATGTGCGTGTGATTATGTTGTTCTTCAGTTCGGAGCTTGCAACTAGCGATAGTAACGATATACACTGGAAATAATTGCTTGCACCATTCACTATTCCTGTTCCCATTCTTTATCGTTTCCGCCAGTATTGTTTATTTTCGAATCAGAGGTAAAAGTTTTGCCTCATCCAATAATTAAGAAGTTATAAAGATATTACATTGTCCCCATTATTACAAAGCCGCTACTCTCCCGTCATGATTTTACCCTTTGCTCCAGCAACTTTCCAAAGCTTTGCTTCACTCTTGATCATGTCAAAAATGATGAAGGGTGGGGTAGATTTCTGCCGGAAGACCCTCACATCCTTTTGTTCCAAATGGTCCAAGAGACGAGCATGGTGATTGATGCCGTTGCTTTGCGGTGTGGCATGTGGAGATCCGACATCACAATCCACCACTCGACTGTTCGCTCGGCGACCTACATGGGAGTGTGTATCATGTATAGTTGAACCCAATCCTTTCCACCCCCAAACTCTCAAGGTGTAGCGGCACTTGTAGGGGAGATGTGCCATTGTTTCGCTATCACATTTACAAAGAGTTTGTGTGGAACTTGGTCTGTATGTTGCGACTCTGTTTTCATAATGAAAATGGGGGCCGTGTGGCCCCTCTGATCAAAAAAAGAGGGAAAAGCCTGTAATGCAGCCATCCACGCTTGACCAAACTGTCGGCGGTCCAAATCCTATCTTGGATAGCAAGCCAACCAAAAAACTTGACCTTCAAGGTGCCCAAGGCTTTCAAATGGTTGGTTTCATGGAAGTGTATATTGTTCCCAAAAACTGGACATGATAAGCGGATGCCACGGAATAGTGCCCATTTGAAGTGAGCTTCCAATCAACATCTTCTCACAATGGGTAGTTGTGTAGGCACACCCAAAGGGGGACAAATACCCGAATGAAGCCCACTGTCCAAGTGTGTGGTGGTTTAATTTTTTCTACCCATGTGTCATCTTTCATTGCCTCCCTAGACTTCCACGGTTGCCTCTTCGGGGCCTCAAAAAATAAGCGAAGTGATCTCCTTTGGTTTGCTCCCATTGACCCAAGGCGAGTCCCAAAATAGTGTGCGAGCTTCATTCCCCATGATGATGTTCGTGGAAGCATAGAATACCTCAAGGTCGCATTCATCACAACGGTTTTCCATGCCCACCCATAGTTTTGTGGGGGCCTTCTACACATACTATGGTCGCCGGAGCCTAAGAGCCCGAGAGAATTTTTCTAGGTTGAGGATACCAAGCCCTCTGAGCTCGGTGGGGCGACAAATGGCCACCCAATTAACTTTGCACTTGGCACAGGTCGCTTTGTCCATTCCCGCCCATAGCAAGACACGCTCAATCCTATTGAGGTTGTGGGTGACACTCGGAGGAATGATGAGCGGTGTGTAGGGCTACACGGCTTGGGAAGTGAGGACCGATTTTACAAGGGCCCCGCGGTCAATGGTGGTGATGTTTTGTCCATCCCGAATTGTGAGCCTAGCCACAAATTTATCTTCAAGGAACTGAAAGTCCAATCTCTTGTGTTGCCAAATAGATAGTAGAAGGTCCAAATATTTAATGGAAAATGATGCTCGGGCCATCGGAAATTTCTCGAGTATGTGCTCCAAGTTGAGCTGCCCGCATCAGATTTTTTATTTTTTTGAAGAAGAACCCTGTATTCATTCATAGTAGCAAAATACAACATACATGACTTCTCTCTGAAATAGTCCGGAGAGACAGCACACAAAGAAATTTACATCACCATCGCCAAAGAATCCAGCCGTTGCTTCGCCAGAGGAAAGAAACGCAGGCCTCCAACTTGCCAAGATCCAAGATAGTGCCATAGCAGCCACCTGCGTTATGTACCACAGAGCTCTTGAAGAAATTGGTTGCCAATCCCGTGGCATCACCGAAACTTTTTTTTTTTTAGGATCGCATCACCGAAACTTTGAAGGATGCAGGATAGGTTGCCGATGTCCTCCACCCCCTTTATAGTGTAGTGAAAAAAATCTTTGAA
This sequence comes from Thinopyrum elongatum, assembly GCA_011799875.1. Lineage (NCBI taxonomy): Eukaryota > Viridiplantae > Streptophyta > Magnoliopsida > Poales > Poaceae > Thinopyrum > Thinopyrum elongatum. Next base: position 585,171,076 of record CM022300.1, read on the forward strand.
AGTAAATAAATTTATGTAAAAATGTCTATTACGGAGCACCCTGTCACATTGGGCTGGTTACGTGACTAATTTTGCCTTCTATGCATATCACTTCGATAGCATAAGTGGTGAAGCGACCCGTCGGAATATTAAGTTGCAAAATGTGCAATATTAAGGCATGTCAACCAAGAGATTGGCAGTGCATTCTTCATAGAGGACCAGTGTAGTGCAGACACAACTATGATCTGCTTGAGCAAGACATTGACCATCGTTTGTTGAGAAACGAAACATGAAGTGACAGTTTAGGCGATGGGAAAGGCGACCGCAGGGGCGTCCGCCCGTGCGCGACTGGGATCCACCCTGAGTGGATGGCGGCATGTCGGAGGGCGTTTCTGGGCGCTGGCCGATAGCGAGGATGACGACGAGGAGGAAGAAGCGGGCGGTTCGCTGCCGGAGTCTTCGCCGACGCCGTCCGATTGGGTCTGTGAATTACTCAACTCCGGCTACAACGAGGAGGATGTGGCGGCGATCGTTCAAGACGTGTTACCGGGCGACGATCCAGCAAGGGCAGGGCTACACGCGGGAGAGGCGACGGAGATGGTCCGGCGAGTCGTTCATCGGAGGACGGCGCGTCGGCAGTTCGGCCATGGAAGAGCCCCCTCCCCAAGGTAAGCATGCCTAAGCTCACCTTATTCGATATGGTGCGTCCGGATTCATGGACTACGGTCGTCAGGAAGAAGAAGGGGCACCAGGCGGCGGCCGGCCGGACGCAGACGGCGCCGGCGGCGTTCACGCCGGAATCACCGGTGCTCGGGATCCGATCTGCGAGAACGGCTCGTTTGAAAAGCTTATTGGGCGCCGATGGGCTTCTCTCGGCAGGTTGGCCGATCTCGCCTGGGTATGTGGCCCAGCGCGAAAGCCTGATCGACGGGACGGGATCAGACGGGTATGCGGCCCGGTCTGGTTCGGTCGATGATACGGCGCAGTACATTTCAGTTCCTTCGATCGAGAATACAGAACATCCACGTACATTGGCTAGCGACGAGGACGCGGCTAGGGTTCGGCGGAGGCCGGCGACGGGCAGAGGTGACCATGGCTGGGCGAGGTGACTCCCGCCCGCCCCCACGGTTCCCAGCACAACAGCCGCCAAAGCCACCTGCTGCTCCGCGTGGTGGAGACGGCGCGGGGCGTGGGGCGGGTGAGGCCGGGCAGAACCATGCAGCGGCTCACGCTGGATCCGGCGGTGGCAGCGGAGCGTACGGCGGCGCGGGATGTGCTGATTCTGGAGCTGCTCCCGGAGGCGGTGGCCCCCGTGATTATGCTCAGGGCCGTGGTGGTTTCAATGGCGGTCATGGCGGATATGGAGGTGGACGTGGCAACGACGGTGGCTATCAGGGCTATCGTAAGGGTTGGAACCAATGGAATGACGGGGGAGGAAGAGGTTATGGCAGCAACCTGTGGCAGTGAAATTTCAATCCTCCACCCGACGAGTTTGTCGAGGGTGCCACAGGGCCTCATTATTGTCAGCGGGGAGGTCGGGGAGGGGATGGCCGAAACCCTCCTCCACGTCGCTCGTATGCCCCCAAGGTATACCCTAAGCAGCCGACAATCAAACCGGCAAAGACTGACGGTGGGGCGGTGAAGACAGCCGTGTTCACTGCTTATACTTCCACGGCTTCTCTGCCTGATGCTGCGATGGCGGCAGTTACTGCGTTGGCGGCGGTGTCTGTTCCGGCCGCGACGCCTACCGATGACAGAGATGGGATAAGTGACAAAGGCAGCGACAAAGCTGAAAATATGAGGGCTAATAAGGTGGCACGCAAGAAAGAAAAGATGACCTGTTATCGTTGTGGGGTGCCAGGCCACTTTGTGATTGATTGCACGATGGAGTTATGCGACATATGCTTGAAGCCTGGACACTCATCTGACGACTGTCCGTTGCTTCTGGTACGCACATCTGTCGTGAATATTTATGGTGTCTACAACACCAAGCTTATGTTCTTCGAGACTCCACGTACGATCTCCATGACCCCCACGTCGGAGAGTTTGAAATTTGGTCTGGTCAAGGTTACTAAAGGGACATTGACAGAGGAGTAGGTGTGTCAGCAGCTCAGACGGCTGGATTCTGAGTCTTTCCACTGGTCACCTGTCAGGTTGGAGGATCAGGTATACAGAGTTGAGTTCCCTAGGAGAGAGGACCTTAACCACTTGCTTAAGTGTGGACTCAGTAGGGTGCCCGGGAGCAAGTGTATTCTTGAGTTTGACGAGTCTACAAAACCTGAGCCGACAGGGACACCGCTGGAGAAGGTATGGGTCAGACTCTCAGGTATTCCGGAGACTTTGCTTAATGACTTTCTTATTGTCTCGAGTCTTGGTTCTCTGTTCGGTAAAACAGAGAAGGTAGATATGCCATATACTCGTCTGCATGGAGTTGCTAGGCTACTTGTCGGTGTGGTGGGGGCGGAATATATTCCGGATTATGTACCATGGAACTATGACGGTCTGACTTATGATCTGGATGTTGTGGTTGAGGAGGCTCCTCAGGCAGATAATAACACTAGGGACACCGATGTTGATATGACCGATGGTGGAGACGGTAGTGGTAACCAGGAGATGGATGGAAATCTCAATGCCCAGTTTGGGAAGAAGACACCGGCCGGAAAATCCACGCAGTCGACTGAGCCGAGGACTGAGAAGGGGTCAGCCCCTTGCCCACTCCGGCGGCCTCTCTCCGGTTTGGTTCATTCCAGGCGGTGTCTGCGCCTAGCCGGCTATGGAGTGACCGTGTGGAGATGGAGGATTCTGATGATGGCCTTCCGTTGGAGGCGATTGAGGACTATCACAGGCAGATGGTGGTTGAGGTTTCACCGCAGATGTCACCGCAGGAGAGGCGCGTCGCTCCTGAGGAGCCAGACATCCCTCCTTCTGAGTTGGAGGGTGCCCCTTTGGCCGACCGGTTGGGTTCGCCCCGGCCTTCTCCACGCCCTCAGTCGCCTCGTTTGACTGGCTTGACACAGGTGGTGTCCGCGCTGGAGGGTGATGCGGGCCAGATGAGTACTGATTCTGACATGCCGACTGACGCCCCACCGACGGCTCAGCCCGGGAGGTCGGTGTCCCCCTTCGCTTCTAACTCAGTCGGGCATACGGCAGGCGGCCACAGCCTAGCCGAAGTCTCTCTGGAGGACGTGATCGCTTTTGGAGGTATTCCGGATCCTATGTCTGGTGACAGGCGTTTTAGTCACCGGATTCAGGATCAGCCAGACGCGGATGACATACAGATGGGGCGCGCCATGAGGGCCGCCAAGCTTCGAGATATCGAAGTGCATACAGGTATGTCGGTTAATACAAGTTGTTCAATTCTTCACTTTTCTGAATATGAAATTGTTGATAAAGCCAGCAACTTAGGGATCTCTCTTGGTAGTAATGACAAAGAAACCGCAAAATCAATTAATGATATATTAGACTTAGAAACAGGTAGAGCTGTGGATTTAATATGACATTTAGCAGCGGTAAAACCTATGAACGAATCAGATATCAATGATCTTGGAGTAACTGCGCTTCAGAGTCTCTGTGAGGATTTAGTCCCCACGGAGGGCTTAGAGACCGAGCAGGAGGATATGGTTCCAGAGGGGTATGTGGCCCCTTTGCAGCCAGAGGCCACTCCTGACATCGGTGCTCAACATGTTGAGGAGATGAAGGATAAACCAAAAAAACCTGGAAGAGGAAGGTTTATCCTACATCAGCGGTGCGTCGGAGTGCGAGAGCTAAACAAAAGAAAAAATCCATGATGAAATATGAAAGGGATATTCTGGAATAGCAGAGGTCTAGCGGACTTGGCTAAAAGGAGATTCCTTAGCGATACATCAGTAGAACAAAAATTAGATTGTATGGCTCTGTTGGAGACGGGTAGAGATAATTTCACCCCGCAGTTTCTTAACACCATTTCAGGGGGTTGATTTTGATTGGCACTGTCTACCTCCAAGGGGGAGATCCGGAGGGATCCTACTTGGGGTGAAGTGTGAAACCCTAGAAGTGTTTAATGTGGTCCACAGTGATTTTGCGATCAAATTTCGTGTAAGATCGAAAATTGACGGCTTCCGATGGGCTTTGGTGGCCGTATATGGTGCGGCACAGCCAGAGCTTAAACCTGACTTCCTCGCAGATCTGATGAGAATTTGTGGGGATGAAAGGTTGCCTATTCTGGTTGGGGGAGATTTCAATATCATTAGAAGACAAGAGGAAAAAAATAATGAAACTTCGATGGACGATGGTCATTCATGTTTAATATGATAATTGAAAGTCTCGATTTGAGGGAGATTGACCTCACTGGTAGGCAATTCACGTGGGCCAACTCTTTGCCAATTCCTACCTACGAAAAATTGGACAGGGTTCTTACTAGTGTTGAGTGGGAACAGAAATTTCCTCTGGTTATGGTGCAAGCCTTACAAAGGGCCATTTCTGACCATACCCCACTACTGGTAGATTCCGGGGAAGCGACACAAGTGGGAAACAGAAATACTTTCTCTTTTGAATTAGGATGGTTTGAGAGGGAGGGATTCATGGAGCTCATTGCGGTAGAATGGGCCAGGGACACGGTAGGGTCTTCTAATATGGAGAGATGGCAAAACAAAATTAGACATTTGCGCCAGTTTTTGAGAGGTTGGGCCAAACACTAAAGCGGTATCTATAAAGTGGAAAAGGAAAGATTGACACGAAGTATTAATGAACTTGATGTGAAAGCAGAATCCATCCTTCTTAATACTTCTGAGAGAGATATTAAGAATGAGGCCGAGAAGAAGTTGCAAGCACTTATGAGAGAGGAGGAGATGAAATGGGCACTTAGAGCAAAGGTTTCTAAGATCGTCCAAGGGGATGATAATACACAATTCTTCCACATGATAGCTAATGGGAAGCATAGAAAGAAAAAGATAATGCAGCTAGAACAAGATGAGGGTACAATTGTAGGACATGAGAACCTAAAATTGTACATCTCCGAATATTATAAGAAACTTTTTGGAGCACCCGAAGAAAGTTTCGTATCTCTAGATGAAAGTGTGATCAGGAACATACCGCAACTCAACTTAGAAGAGAATGAGGTGTTGTCTACCCCTTTCACTGAGAAAGAGGTGTTCGATGCTATACCTCAAATGAAGCATAATAAAGCGCCCGGGCCAGATGGGTTCCCGGCGGAATTTTATCAAAAATGCTGGCATATCATAAAGAGAGATCTTATGCCTATATTCCATGATTTGTTCGAATGTCATTTAAATCTATTTCACCTCAATTTTGGAACAATAATGTTGTTAAGGTGGAAGCTATTCGCATTGAGCAGTTTAGACCGATATGTCTTCTCAATGTAAGATTTAAGATCTTTACAAAAGTTGGCACGAATAGGTTGACACGGATAGCCCATTCGATTGTGCAACCAACTCAAACTGCTTTCATGCCAGGACGACAAATCCTAGAAGGGGTGGTAGTCCTGCATGAAACGTTGCACGAAATCCATTCGAAGAATCTAGATGGGGTTGTCTTCAAAGTGGATTTTGAAAAAGCGTATGATAAGGTCAAATGGCCCTTCCTATAGCAAGCCTTACGTATGAAGGGGTTCAACGAAGCCTGGAGATCTCAGGTGGACTCATTCATACAGAAAGGTAGTGTCGGGATAAAGGTCAATGATGACATAGGTCATTACTTCCAGACACGTAAGGGGTTACGACAGGGTGACTCCATGTCTCCTGTGCTGTTTAACATTGTAGCGGATATGTTGGCAGTACTTATCGGTCGGGCTAAAGAGAGTGGCCAAGTAGGAGGTCTCATTCCCCATCTTGTAGAGGGGGGCGTCTCCGTCCTACAATACGCGGATGATACTATTATTTCCATGGAACACTATCTTGCAAAAGCTAGGAATATGAAGCTTATTTTATGCCTTTTTGAACAACTGTTTGGGCTAAAAATCAACTTCAATAAAAGCGAACTGTTCTGCTTTGGGAGAGCTAAAGAAGAACAAGACGATTATAGAAACGTGTTCCGTTGTGAAATGGGATCCTTACCTTTTAGTTATCTAGGGATCCCAATTCATCATAGATGGTTAACGAACAAAGAATGGAAATGTATAGAAGATAGATTTGAAAAAAAAATAAGCTACTGGAAGGGCAAGCTAATGTCTTACGGAGGACGGCTGGTGTTGATTAACTCGGTCTTGACGAGTTTGCCGATGTTCCTCTTATCCTTCATTGAAGTATCGGTAGGGGTACGAAAAAGATTAGACTTCAACAGATCCCGATTCTTCTGGCAAAGCGAAGAGGCCAAGAAGAAATACAGATTGGCTAGATGGGATATCATGTGTAGACCAAAAGACCAGGGTGGGTTATTTTTTTAGAGAAAAGGCTAGCACCCGACTTTATAAATAAAGCCACCAGGGAGGGTCACAAATAGCACCCACACACAGAGAACATAGAGTTTCAACATGAACCGCATCAACATGCCCAAGAACAGGAACAGGCACGCAGGCCCAACAGTTTAGATAAAGAAGGCACGCAGGCCAACAACCTACTGCTAAGATAGCCAAAAGAACGTCACTTCACTGAGGGTGGGGATTGGAAAGCTGATTGGCCGACGCCTTAACTTTGTTGATAAGCTCCACCATGCCATCCACATCCGCTGCTTTAGTCAATAATTTCCACTGCTGCAAGAAGATAAGCATTTTAAAGATCACATCAGCAGGCTTGTTAGGAAAAACACCCTCAATAGTGAATTTGTTTCGAGTAGTCCACAAGGACCAACACATGGCCGCCAAGCTAACCCAGAACAGCCTCTTTGCTCGACCTGTAATGTTATCAGCCAAGGTCCGAAGGTGAGCAAAGGAGTGAGGAGCCCAATTAACGCCCATCCAAGACCGGACACATCCCCAGGTCAACTTGGCCAGAGGGCACGAGAAGAAAATATGTTCAGTGTTCTACACATCGCCGCACAGAGCACACAAAGCAGAACCCGGGCCATTGCGCTTGCGGATCTGATCAGCAGCCGGCAGGCGGCCTCTAAAGGCCTGCCAGAGGAAGACCTTGATCTTAGGGGGGATCCTAGCCGCCCAGATCTATCGAAATTTGGAAGTGGGGGTACCAGCACAAAGCCTGACATAGAGAGATCTGACAGAAAAAGAACCAGACGTAGAATGCGGCCAGGTCACAGAGTCATCCTCCTCCGAGAGAATAGGGAACATAGCAGCGAGGCGGTGCCAGTCCGCCAACTCTGCAGGAGTAAGAGACCTCCGAAGACCCAGATCCCAGCCAGCACGAGAGAGCTCAGAGATTGAGATCTCAGGGTTGGAACAATAGGAAAACAACACCGGGAAGGAATTAGCTAAAGTATCGTCCCCAACCCACCAGTCCAGCCAAAACCGTGTCGAGCGGCCGTTCTTGACAACAAATTTAACGTGGTCCCGAAACACTTCACGCATTTTAACCAGGTCCCTCCAGAAATGGGAGCCATTCATAGCATGAGCAAACATAGGACTAGTGTTCGGAAAATATTTGGCTTTCAACACATCATACCAAAGCGTACTAGGGCTACTGGTCATGATCCGCCACCACCATTTAACGATAAGACATTTGTTCATAACCGCGGTGTTAAGGATGCCCAGCCCCCCAAGGCTTTTGGGCCTACAAATGATTTTCCATTTGACCAGCCTGTACTTCCTCTTGTTATCTGCAGAGATCCAGAAGAAGGCTCCTCTGTGTTTGTCAAATCCCGCATGGGTACCCAAGGAGAGCAAGAAAAAGCCCATAGTGAAATTCGGTAGGGAAGAGAGACAGGCGTTGATGAGACTCACTTTCCCAGCCTGGGTATTGTATCGCCCACGCCAAGGCATGACTCTGTTACCCACCTTGGCCACCAAGGGGTTAAAGACATGAGAATGAAGACGAAAGGGGGAGATCGGCAGCCCCAAGTACTTGAAAGGGAAGGAGCCCAACGAGCAGTTAAGGGGATGAGCCACCCTGGAGGCTTCCTCCTCATCGGTTCCAGTCACAATAACCTCACTTTTAACAAAATTAATCTTAAGCCCCGACAAAGCTTCGAAGCAAAGCAGAATGAATTTCAGGTTGGCCAGACAGGCATCATTAAGCTCCACCAGGATGATCGTGTCATCAGCATATTGGAGGTGAGTAACACCCTGGGGGAGGAGGTGAGAAACCACCGGGGAAATGTGACCAGCTGCGGCCGCCCTAGTCAGCAAGCAAGATAGAGCATCTGCCACGAAATTGAATAGGATGGGGGAGGCAGGATCTCCTTGTCGCAGGCCACGACCATTAGCAAAGAAGTTAGTGATATTGCCATTAACCGCCACGGCCGTGCGGCCCCCAGAAACCAACTGCATCAACCTATGAACAAAGCCAGCATGAAAGCCTTTGGCAAGAAGGACCTAACGAAGAAAGGACCAGTTCACCGAATCGTATGCCTTCTCAAAGTCGAGTTTTAGAATGATCCCTCGGGTCCCCCTCCGTTGGAGGTCGTGCACTATTTCATGGAGGCATAGAACCCCATCTAAAATATATCTGCCTTTTATGAAGGCGGTTTGATTGGTGCTGATAATACGGTGGGCCACCGGACCTAATCTGGTCGCCAAGCCTTTAGACGGGAACTTAGCGAAGTTGTTAATCAGAGCAATCGGTCGGAACTGGGAGATGTGGTCAGCACCTTTAACTTTAGGAATAAGAGAGAGAACAGCGTAATTCAGATGAGATATATCCACCGTCCCAAGGCAAAATCCTTGGATAACAACACATACGAGAGGACGAAGAGAGGGCTAGAAGCGACGGAAAAATGGGATAGAAAACCCGCCAGGTCCCGAGGCAGAATTAGCATTAGCCGCGCTGAGCACAGCCTCGATCTCTTCCACTGAGAGTGGAATCATCAGGGACTTATTTTCCCCGTCGGAGACCTGGCCTTGCACAGGCCAAAGGTTAGGCGATATACGGAACCCAGAGTCCGGCCTAGCCACAAACAAGCCAACGTAAAAATCATGGACATGGTTAAGGATGATGGTAGGATCCGTGATACGCACTCCATCCACCAGCAGGCTGGTAATCAAACATCTCCGACGTCTCACATTTGCAATTGCAAAGAAGTACACGGTCGGCAAATCACATTTCAAGGTCCAGTTGTGCGACGCCCCCGACTCAATCGTGCACTAATCATACACGCAAACATGCACGATCAAGCACAGGGACTCACGGGAAGATATCACAACACAACTCTAACACAAATAAACGGAGATCCACAATATTACAGACCAGGGATCACGAAGATCCGAATACATAAGTCAGTCATACAAATAATATCTGAGTACAGACATAGTTAGACAAGTTTTGCCTTAAGAAGGCTAGCACAAACAATGACTCTAGATCAAAAGGCGTAGGCCTCCTGCCTAGGAGCCTCCGATCCTACTCCTGGTCGGCTGGCTCGATCCAGTAGTACGTGCCGTCTGGACCCTCCTGGTAGTAAGCTCCTGCTGGGACATCTGGCTCCTGGGCTCCATCGTCTGTTGTATCACCAAGTAGGGTAATATAGGGAAAAAGAGGAAGCAAAGCAACCATGAGTACTCATCCGAAGTACTCAGCAAGCAAGGATCTACACTACATATGCAACATTATCAAAGGGGAAAGGTTGTATATGTGGACTGGGCTGCAGAAATGCCAGAATAGAGAGAAGGCCTAGTCCTATCGAAGACTAGCATCTTCAAACATCTTCACGAAGCCACCATCTTGCAGCAATAGAAGAGAGTAGAATAGCATTTTATTAAGCAAACATGTTGAAGTAAAGCCTAGAGATCCTTCCTCGACTCCCTGCGAGAAAGCGATCCCGAAACTTCAATTAAGTAACAAGTATCCAGTTCAAGTAATAGATCGGGATACCAAACTGAGCGTCCTTTACCGTAGGACCGGCTATCGATAGATTATTCTTCCCTGCAGGGGTGCACTACTGTTACCCAACATGCTCGATCACCTCTGGCCGGACACACTTGCTGGGTAATGCCTGGCCTCGGGAGATCAACACGAAGCAGCGCCCTACCTAGGCTTAGCAGAGAGGTCAGCACGCCGGACTAACCTATGCACCCAGAGGTCTTGGGCCATCGCCCTGGGCACCCTGCGTGTTGCGAGACTGGCCGGGGAGCAGGCGCGACACTGAACTCATCAGTGAAGTATCCAGCCCAACCCCAACAATCAGCCCGCACGGTGAACCGTGACGTCTGAAGAGCTTTCGGGAGAAACGTACAACGTAGAGGGCCCCATAAACCATTATCCCGTGTGGTGGTAGTGCGTATAGGGCACGTCGACCCACTCAGATCAAATACCCAAATCCGATATGCTCATTTAGTAACACGCGGAGACAATCAGAGTTTCCGAAGCTCCGCCACAATATCACACTCGAGTGCCCTTCCGGCACACCCGACATCATAGATCCCCTGCGGGTACCCATCAGGGTCGACCCGCCTATAACAAAGGTCAAAGTAATCGTGTGGTCATAACATCAAGGGGGAAACCCCGAGGAATCACCCTCGGTCGATTCCACTCGATGAAATCATCAGGGTGAACGTATGAGGCATCACCCTCGAGGTTCACACTAAGGGGTTGCATGACAGAGTCGTATCGGAAGTGGAGAAGGAGGAATCACCCTCGATGACCACGACCAAACAGCTACACTGCAGAGTATTCATCAGGAGTGTGTTACGACGTATCACCCTCGGCACTCGATAGTAATCATGCAGAGTCGTACAACTAAGGGGGTGAAGTGATGTGTCGGTCTCTGGTCGACGATCACATTGATCGAGTCGTCGATGATCAAGCAGGGGCAACAAGGGTAAGGTGGTGGGGGTCACTGATGGTTCACTACCAACCTATACTAAGCAGTTTAACATAGGCAGGTAAGGTAACAATAAACAGGTTACAAAAGCAGGCTATGCATCAGAATAGGAGCAAACATTAACAGTAGCAAAATCTAATGCAAGCAGGAGAAATGGAATGGGCGATATCTGGATGCTCAAGGGGGGGCTTGCCTGGTTGCTCTGGCAAGAAGGAGGGGTCGTCAACGGGCTGCTCGTCTGGAGCGTAGTCGTACTCAGCTGCAACGGCGTCGGTCTCGGCGTCTATCGAGAGAGAAGGAGGGGGAAGAAACATTAAATTCACGGCAAAAATGCAAACAATATGTATGACAAGCCTAAATGATATGGCGGGGTGTTCTACTGCCTATCTAAATGATTTAGTTAATTTAGGAATTTATTTGGATTTATTTAATTTAAGTTGAGCACTATTCATTTATCGAAAACAGTCTAAAAGTTCCATGTTCAGGTAGCTAGGGGCATCTGACGGATGAACGGACCACGTATTCGGATTCGTCTCGAAATTCTGAGCAACTTTCATATATAAATTATTTTCATCTGAGTTACGGTTTATTTTATATGATTTTATAAAGATTTAATTATTTTCTGAATTTAATTATTTTTTTAAACTCGAATTATCCAGAATAGTAAATGATGATGTCAGCAGGTCAAACCCACCTGACCAGAGTCAAACCTGACAGGTGGGTCCAGTGGGACCCACATGTCAGTGATAGAGCTAACTAAACAGAGTTAGTTTAATTTAATTAACCTAATTATCAGGTGGGGCCTACTGTCAGTGAGAGATTAGTATACTAATTAACTAATTAATTAATTATCAGTTTTATTTATTTTTAATAAATGTTTAATGGGGTGGGGCCCGCATGTCAGTGGGCAATTGCGCCCAGTCAGCGTGTTGACTGGGTCAAGGGGGCCCAGTGGGGCCCGTGGTCAGTGGCACGGGGCGGGGCCCGCGGCTGCCACATCGGACGCCGGCCGGAGAGCGCTCCGGCGAGCCTCCCGCGGCGGTGGAACTCCGGCGAGCCCGGGATCTGGCTGTGGTGCACCGTTCCAGGTGGTTTCGGGCGCGTTCGAAAGTTGACCGTGGGCCGCGTCGGATGGCGGCGGTGGCATGGCCGGGGACGGGCAGAGCTGACGGCGGCGAGCACGTCGGCGGCGACCGGTTCGGGCGTGCAACGGAATCGGCGCTACGGCGTGTTTACGGGCGAAGCAAAGGGGTAGGCGAGGCCTACGCGAGGCGGCAGCACATGACCAAATGGTCGCCAAATGACATGACAGTGTATTCATAAGAGCCATATCGAGTAACAAAGGCAGTCTTCGGAATATCCTCTTCGCGAACACGGATCTGATGATAACCCAACCTCAAGTCGAGTTTCGAGAAGACTGAGGATCCAGCAAGCTGATCATAAAGATCATTGATCCGGGGAAGTGGGTATTTATTCTGGATTGTGGCTTGGTTAATGGGCCGATAATCCTGAACCAATCGGTTAGTTCCATCCTTCTTCCTAACGAAGAGTGAAGGTGCTCCCCAAGCAGAGGAACTAGGGCGGATGAAACCTTTCTTAAGTGACTTGTCGATTTCTTCCTTAAGCTCGAGAAGGTAGTGCAGAGGCATCTTATAAGGACGCTTCACAATAGGGGTAGTGCCAGGCTTCAAGTCGATGACGAACTCGACAGCCCTAACCGGGGGTATTCCTGGAAGTTCTTCCGAAAAGACGTCCAGAAAATCTCGAACGACAGGAACGTTCTCGATTCCTTCCAGAGGTGAGGCGTTCAAAGCATTCAGAGCATATATCTGAGCTTCAACATCCAGTGTAATGCGGGACAGTATAGTTCACTATCTCATCGGAGGGGTGAAGAAGTTGGACAACTTTAGTGGCACAATTGATCGAAGCAATGTGAGCTTTCAGACAATCCATTCTGAGTATGAGGTCTATGGTGGAAGACTTCAAGACGATGGGTGAGGCAAGGAATTCCAACCCTTTAATTTTGACGGTAACGTCACGTGCTATCACGTCAGCATGACAATGACCTCCGGGAGTTTTAACGACTAACAAAGTATGCATCTTCTCATATCGGATGCCATGCATGAATGCAAATTTTCCAGAGAGGAATGAATGCGATGCTCCTAAATCAAATAAAACAGAAGCAGGTACTGAGTTAATGAGAAGGGTACCCATCACAGTAGCAGGTTGATCCTGGACTTCTTCAATATCAATGTTGTAAGCGTGTCCACGACCATGTGCAGCAGACCCAGTATTATAGTTGCGGGCCTGATTGTTGCCACGACCATTGCCACGGCCAGTACGAGGAAAAGCCAACTGATTCTGAGTCTGGCGGCAGTCCTTAGCAAGGTGACCTAGTTTGCGGCACTTGAAGCACAGACCATCTTTAGGACGAAGAGGAGCATTGTGTGGAACAGCTTGAGCTCTTGGCTGCCTCAGTGGTGGAGGAGCCAGACGTGGTGCAGCATAGTTGTTCTTTGCCACAGGGGCAACTGAACGGAACACGTTGTTGGGAATCCAGACTCGACGCTTCTGTGCTGAGCCCGAAGATGAGCCAGCATCACGATAGCGCTTCTGCGAGTCCTTGTGCTTCATCTGAGCGGTCTCAACCAGAATAGCCTTGTTCACAAGAGTAGAAAAGTCGTTGAAGTCTTGAGCAGCAAGTGCAAGCTCGAGTTCTAGGTGGAGTCCAGTACGAAACTTCTCTTGTCTACGGGCATCTGTGGAGATGTCTTCTTCAGCATAGCGGGACAGGTCAAGGAATTCCCACTGATAAGCTTTGACAGTCTTGTTGCCCTGGGTGAGGTTGCGGAACTGGGTTTTCATCCGGTCCATAATTCCCTGAGGAATATAACGGGCACGGAAAGCAGCCTTGAACTCAGGCCAGGTGACTACTGTTCCAGCAGGCAGTGCACGCTTATGTGTGCCCCACCATTGAGCAGCGGGACCCTTTAGGAAAAAGTATGCGAAGGTGACAAAGTTGGCAGGGGTGACATTTGCAGACTCCATTTCATGAGTGATGTCGCGAATCCAGTCATCAGCATCCAGTGGCTTGTCAGAGTTGCGGAACTGAGTGGGGTTAAGACACACAAATTCCGACAGAGTTATTGCAGCAGGGTTCTGGTTCTGGTTGTTCTGATGCGGAAACTGAGCCATAATCCCAGTCATGAACTGACGGTTGAGCTCGAATTGTTGCATCATAGCCACCATATAATCTGGCGGTGGTGGGCGTTCAGGGGCACGACCACGACCACCTGGTCTAACCATCCTGCTAAGTATCAACAGGGGGTAGTTTAGTAAAAGCAATTGCGAGTGTTTAGCGACAAGCATGATGTAACTCGACAACAATTTAAGCAGTGTAACAGATACATAACAGTAGTCAATTAAGACATACAGATCCATACACAGAGTCGGGTACATGCGGACACCATAATGGCGCAAATTTAGAAGCTAGACATACTAGGCGGCGCGCAGGCACGCGGTAAGGAAGTACACAACGAGACATAGCAAAGGCTACATCAACGTCGGAGAAAACACTTGAAACAGGGTAACTGCACATGCGGACGATGAATGGCCGTCGCGGAAAGATCCTGCGCTCCATGTGCACTCTGATGCAGAACCCGGTCTCGAGCTGTAAGAAGAGGTCCACGTGTAGGTGTGTGACCTCCAACAGCAGGCCAATCAATACCAGCATACATCTGAGTCCTGCGCGGGTAAAGGATGTGCTCCGGATGTATCCCTGCACGAACAGCTGGTAGCAACTGCGTCATAGCATCGTAGAGACGTGCTCGAGTGGCAACCAACTCGACGGCAAGAGCCCGTACAGAGCAATCCAGAGCCTGAGTGCACTGAATCAGAACGCGCGGGTCGTAGTGACGAGGCTCGTACGGGGCACAGATAGCTGTGTAGTATCCAGTAGCATCTCCAGTAGGTGCATACGGAATGTATCGGAACTCAGAGGCATCCAAGATACTGCTGAACTCTCCTCGGAGACGTGCGATAGTAGAGTAGGCGGCATCATGGACTGCCATCTCAATCATCACGCCGATACCATGGAAAAGGTGCAGCTCAGTATCTGAGTCATCTTACTGATCATAGATACGAACATCAGCATGGTACTGCTCCTGGTTGAACTCGCGGTAATCCTCGTAGACCATGTACTCGGGGTACCAGCGGTAGCCAAGTCTGGTCAGGAGGGCGATCAGGACAGCTGGAAAACCAGGGGCATCACGAGCCCAAGTGCGAAGCACAAGCTGCATCATAGGACGTGGTGGAAACAAATGATCCATCTGAAACAGAGGAATTCAGGATTGTCAAACGACAATGAGAGGTATAGTACAATTCGGGAAGAAAGGTTAAACAAAACAATGGAAAGGAAAATGATTATCAGAATAATCAGATCAATGGTAAGGAATTAAGCACAGATATCCAGCTCTTCGGGTAGACGAGATTTATGAGATCCTAAGTGTCGGCGTTAGTAAAATTTATTTAACCCGAAAAGAAGAGAGATCAGAGTCCCAGAGTATAGACGAGGAATAAAAGATCCTAATACCACCCAGTTGGCGATGTGGGCCCGTAAGCCACACAGCCAAGTTAGTAAATTAGTTTTTCGATGTCTAGACTCAACTTCGGCCAAGGAATTGGAAGGGGGCTTCCTACAGGCAGTCGGCTCTGATACCAACTTGCGACGCCCCGACTCAATCGTGAACTAATCATACACGCAAACATGCACGATCAAGCACAGGGACTCACGGGAAGATATCACAACACAACTCTAACACAAATAAACGGAGATCCACAATATTACAGACCAAGGATCACGAAGATCCGAATACATAAGTCAGTCATACAAATAATATCTGAGTACAGACATAGTTAGTCAAGTTTTGCCTTAAGAAGGCTAGCACAAACAACGACTCTAGATCGAAAGGCGTAGGCCTCCTGCCTGGGAGCCTCCGATCCTACTCCTGGTCGGCTGGCTCGATCCAGTAGTACGTGTCATCTGGACCCTCCTGGTAGTAAGCTCCTGCTGGGACATCTGGCTCCTGGGCTCCATCGTCTGTTGTATCACCAAGTAGGGGAATATAGGGAAAAAGAGGAAGCAAAGCAACCGTGAGTACTCATCCAAAGTACTCAGCAAGCAAGGATCTA
Source organism: Thinopyrum elongatum (assembly GCA_011799875.1). Taxonomy (NCBI): domain Eukaryota; kingdom Viridiplantae; phylum Streptophyta; class Magnoliopsida; order Poales; family Poaceae; genus Thinopyrum; species Thinopyrum elongatum. The sequence continues at coordinate 585,187,105 of CM022300.1, forward strand.
CACTACATATGCAACATTATCAAAGGGGAAAGGCTGTATATGTGGACTGGGCTGCAGAAATGCCAGAATAGAGAGAAGGCCTAGTCCTATCGAAGACTAACATCTTCAAACATCTTCACGAAGCCACCATCTTGCAGCAATAGAAGAGAGTAGAGTAGCATTTTATTAAGCAAACATGTTGAAGTAAAGCCTAGAGATCCTTCCTCGACTCCCTACGAGAAAGCGATCCCGAAACTTCAATTAAGTAACAAGTATCCAGTTCAAGTAATAGATCGGGATACCAAACTGAGCGTCCTTTACCGTAGGACCGGCTATCGATAGATTATTCTTCCCTGCAGGGGTGCACTACTGTTACCCAACACGCTCGATCACCTCTGGCCGGACACACTTGCTGGGTAATGCCCGGCCTCGGGAGATCAACACGAAGCAGCGCCCTACCTAGGCTCAGCAGAGAGGTCAGCACGCCGGACTAACCTATGCACCCAGAGGTCTTGGGCCATCGCCTTGGGCACCCTACGCGTTGCGAGACTGGCCGGGGAGCAGGCGCGACACTGAACTCGTTAGTGAAGTATCCAGCCCAACCCCAACAATCAGCCCGCACGGTGAACCGTGACGTCTGAAGAGCTTTCGGGAGAAACGTACAACGCAGAGGGCCCCATAAACCATTATCTCGCATGGTGGTAGTGCGTATAGGGCACGTCGACCCACTCTGATCAAATACCCAAATCCGATATGCTCATTTAGTAACACGCGGAGACAATCAGAGTTTCTGAAGCTCCGCCACAATATCACACTCGAGTGCCCTTCCGGCACACCCGACATCATAGATCCCCTGCAGGTACCCATCAGGGTCGACCTGCCTGTAACAAAGGTCAAAGTAATCGTGTGGTCATAACATCAAGGGGGAAACCCCGAGGAATCACCCTCGGTGGATTCCACTCGATGAAATAATCAGGGTGAACGTATGAGGCATCACCCTCGAGGTTCACACTGAGGGGTTGCACGACAGAGTCGTATCGGAAGTGGAGAAGGAGGAATCACCCTCGATGACCACGACCGAACAGCTACACTGCAGAGTATTCATCAGGAGTGTGTTACGAGGTATCACCCTCGGCACTCGATAGTAACCATGCAGAGTCGTACAACTAAGGGGGTGAAGTGATGTGTCGGTCTCTAGTCGACGATCACATTGATCGAGTCGTCGATGATCAAGCAGGGGCAACAAGGGTAAGGTGGTGGGGGTCACTGATGGTTCACTACCAACCTATACTAAGCAGTTTAACATAGGCAGGTAAGGTAACAATAAACAGGTTACAAAAGCAGGCTATGCATCAGAATAGGAGCAAACATTAACAGTAGCAAAATCTAATGCAAGCAGGAGAAATGGAATGGGCGATATCTGGATGCTCAAGGGGGGGCTTGCCTGGTTGCTCTGGCAAGAAGGAGGGGTCGTCAACGGGCTGCTCGTCTGGAGCGTAGTCGTACTCAGCTGCAACGGCGTCGGTCTCGGCGTCTATCGAGAGAGAAGGAGGGGGAAGAAATAATAAATTCACGGCAAAAATGCAAACAATATGTATGACATGCCTAAATGATATGCCGGGGTGTTCTACTGCCTATCTAAATGATTTAGTTAATTTAGGAATTTATTAGGATTTATTTAATTAAAGTTGAGCACTATTCATTTATCGAAAACAGTCTAAAAGTTCCATGTTCAGGTAGCTAGGGGCATCTGACGGATGAACGGACCACGTATTTGGATTCGTCTCGAAATTCTGAGCAACTTTCATATATAAATTATTTTCATCTGAGTTACGGTTTATTTTATATGATTTTATAAAGATTTAATTATTTTCTGAATTTAATTACTTTTTTAAACTTGAATTATCCAGAATAGTAAATGATGATGTCAGCATGACCTAGGTGTGACGTCAGCAGGTCAAACCCAGCTGACCAGAGTCAAACCTGAAGGAAATATGCCCTAGAGGCAATAATAAAGTTGTTATTTATATTTCCTTATATCGTGATAAATGTTTATTATTCATGCTAGAATTGTATTAACCGGAAACTTGATACATGTGTGAATACATAGACAAAACACCGAGTCCCTAGTAAGCCTCTACTAGACTAGCTCGTTAATCAAAGATGGTTAAGTTTCCTAACCATAGACATGTGTTGTCATTTGATGAACGGGATCACATCATTAGGAGAATGATGTGATGGACAAGACCGATCTGTTAGCTTAGCATAATGATCGTTAAGTTTTATTGCTATTGCTTTCTTCATGACTTATACATATTCCTTTGACTATGAGATTATGCAACTCCTGGATACCGGAGGAATACCTTGTGTGCTATCAAACGTCACAACGTAACTGGGTGATTATAAAGATGCTCTACAGGTATCTCCGAAGGTGTTTGTTGGGTTGGCATAGATCAAGATTAGGATTTGTCACTCCGAGTATCGGAGAGGTATCTCTGGGCCCTCTCGATAATGCACATCATAATAAGCCTTGCAAGCAATGTGACTAATGAGTTAGTTGCGGGATGATCTATTACGGAACGAGTAAAGAGACTTGCCGGTAACGAGATTGAACTAGGTATGAAGATACCGACGATCGAATGTCGGACAAGTAACATACCGATGACAAAAGGAACAACGTATGTTGTCATTACGGTTTGACCGATAAAGATCTTCGTAGAATATGTAGGAACCAATATGAGCATCCAGGTTCCGCTATTGGTTATTGACCGGAGAGGTGTCTCGGTCATGTCTACATAGTTCTCGAACCCGTAGGGTCCGCACGCTTAACGTTCGATGACGATTTTGTATTATATGAGTTATGTGATTGGTGACTGAATGTTGTTCGGAGTCCCGGATGAGATCACGGACATGACGAGGAGTCTCGAAATGGTCGAGAGGTAAATATTGATATATAGGACGATGGTATTCGGACACCGGAAGTGTTTCGGGATGCACCGGGTACTTATCGGGTCACCGGAAGGGGTTCCGGGCAACCCCGGCAAAAGATATGGGCCTTATGGGCCAAGAGGGGAAACACACCAGCCACAAAGGGGCTGGTGCGCCCCCCCCCCCCCCCATATGGGCTGGCTAAATTGGAGAAGGAAAGGGGAAGGAGGAAAGGAAAAAGGGAATAGGATTCCCCCTTCCCCCTCTTCCCTTCCTACTCCGAATAGGAATAGGAAAGGGGGGAGGCCGAATTGGGAGGACCCCAAGTAGGATTCCTCCTACTTGGGGCGCCCCCTTGGCTGCCTCTCCTCCCCTCCAACCTATATATATGTGGGGGGGGCACCACTAGAACACACAACAAACATTGTTAGCCGTGTGCGGCGCCCCCCTCCACAGTTTACGCCTCCGGTCATATTCACGTAGTGCTTAGGCGAAGCCCTGCGTGGATCACTTCACCATCACCGTCACCACACCGTCGTGCTGACGGAACTCTCCCTCGACACTTTGCTGGATCAAGAGTTCGAGGGACGTCATCGAGCTGAACGTGTGCAGAACTCGGAGGTGCCGTACATTCGGTGCTTGATCGGTTGGATCGAGAAGACGTTCGACTACATCAACCGCGTTAAGCTAACGCTTCCGCTTTCGGTCTACAAGGGTACGTGGACACACTCTCCCCCTATCGTTGCTATGCATCTTCTAGATAGATCTTGTGTGAGCATAGGAAATTTTTTGAAATTGCATGCTACGTTACCCATCAAAACCTGATAGGTGGGTCCAGTGGGACCCACATGTCAGTGACAGAGCTAACTAAACAGAGTTAGTTTAATCTAATTAACCTAATTAGCAGGTGGGGCCTACTGTCAGTGAGAGATTAGTATACTAATTAACTAATTAATTAATTGTCAGTTTTATTTATTTTTAATAAACGTTTAATGGGGTGGGGCCCGCATGTCAGTGGGCCATTGCGCCCAGTCAGCGTGTTGACTAGGTCAAGGGGGGCCCAGTGGGGCCCGTGGTCAGTGGCACGGGGCGGGGCCCGCGGCTGCCACATCGGACGCCGGCCGGAGAGCGCTCCGGCGAGCCTCCCGCGGCGATGGAACTCCGGTGAGCCCAGGATCTAGCTGTGGTGCACCGTTCCAGGTGGTTTCGGGCACGTTCGAAAGCTGACTGTGGGCCGCATCGGATGGCGGCAGTGGCGTGGCCGGGGACGGGCAGAGCTGACAGCGGCGAGCACGTCGGCGGCGGCCGGTTCGGGCGTGCAACGGAATCGGCGCTACGGCGTGTTTACGGGCGAAGCAAAGGGGTAGGCGAGGCCTACGCGAGGCGGCGAAGCAAACGGGCAGCAGCACATGACCAAATGGTCGCCGAAGGGCCGCCGGCGACGAGCTCGTGCGGGGACGAGCTCGGGCATGACGGGAAGAGGGGGTTACGGTGGCGAAAACAGAGCGCAACGAGGGGGAGAAGGAAGGGGAGCTCACGGCGATCCTGCAGAGGTGCAAAGCGTGCGCGGGGAAGGCTCGACGTCGCCGGAGTCGAGGAAGATTGCCGGCGGGTCCGAGAAGAAGAAGGGCGCGATGCGATCGTTGCGGGGCGCCTAGCTCGAGCGCGTCCTCCTAGTCGACGTGGTCGACGTAGGCGGTGCTCCTGGTGCGGTCTCAGGTGGCGGGGAGGCCGCAGAGCGCGTGGGCGACGGTGGTCATGGCGACGGCGGCACTCGGGTGAGGTGAAAGAAGGCGAGAGGAGGGGAGTTGTGGCGCTAGGGTTCGTCCTCGGGGTCGAGGAGGGGTCCTTATCCCTCCCAGAGGCGCTGCGGGTGGCAGCTGTCGACCGGGGACGAGGGGGGGCCGTTGTGCGGGCGCGGGGCAGAGGACGACAGCGAGCGAGGGTGAGCAGTGAGAGGTGGGGGAGAAGCTGCGCGGGCTGGGCCGGCGCTGTGCACTCGAGGCCCAGGCACAGTGGGCCTTTTCTTTTTCTTCTTTTCTTTTCTCTGTTTTTCTTTTGTTTCTACTTTTGCAATAATGTGTGGCCTCATACACAGTTTTGTAATATAGGTTACTTGTTCCAATATATACAGTGCATTAGTTAGTACTGCTAAAAATTGGTTTGGAGGAAAATGGAGTTCACACAAATTTTGTATTAAATAAAATGTATTAAACCTTGCTGTTTTGGTACTATTAGAGTCACTTAATTAATCTATTAAATGTTGGTTACAATTTTAGCATTGTCTCTGGAATATTTGTTATTTAATGAACATTTTAGTTTCTGTTTATGAAAAACTTTATTTTCACTTTAATTTAATTTGAAGTTTGAATTAGGAGTTTGGAATGCAATATGATGTAAATGATGTCTAGGCACTGTTAAACTTGCTGACATGGTATTAACTAAGGTGATCACTGTTGTTAAGTACATGGGGTGTTACAAGTTGATACTACCTCTTTGTTTCCAGTAAAGCTCCGCCTGTCGATGCAACTGCATCAGCCTGGCCTCTAGATCGTATCTACGGAGCCAACCATCAGCAGATAACCCAACCAAGTCAGCCTCCGCATCCAACGCCGTAACCTGCCCCAACAGGTCCCGCTTAGAGCGAAGGGCCTCGGCCGCCTGATTACGGCCCCACCCTTTCAAAAACTTCCTAAGATGGTAAGAGCAGAAATGCCAATCATCCATGGGCCCGAAAGAACGGGTCCTGGAGTTTAGGAGAGAGGCAATTTTCACCGAAAGCATATCCACGAAGCCGTCAATCAAAAGCCACGATGCATCGAATTGGAATCTAGAGGCTTTGGCAAGGGAGGTAGCACCCAAGTCGAGAATGAGGGGGGAATGGTCAGAACCCACATGTGGCAGCGCACAGAGAGAGGCACGTGAGAACATCATGTCCCAGGAAGCATTAACGAAGACACGGTCCAGGGCAGAGCGGATAGGGTTGGCCTGGTGATTAGACCAAGTAAAACGGGCCCCAGACCTAGGTAATTCCCGTAGAGCACAATCGGCAATGAAATTATTGAAAGCATTCGCCAGCGGCCAAGAGAAGATATTATTGTTCTTATCCGACGTGTACCGAAGCAAGTTAAAGTCACCAGCAATCACCAGAGGGAGATGGCAGGATTTGATCTTAGAAGAGAGCTCATCGAGAAAGAGCTGCGACATCGAGTGATCCGCAGGACCGTAGACCACCAGAAACTCCCAGAGGACGTTTCGCTCTTTATGGAACACCACCATGCTGGCCCAGAAAAGGCCATGATCAAAAGATGTTTGCTTAGCAAATGGCTATACAGACTATCTACAGAGACCGAGGGCATGTGGGTACAAATCTTGGGGAATAAGAGGGTGTTTGTTTCCAGGGACTTATTGGTTTAGGGACTGAAAAAAGTCCCTATAAGTCCCATGTAAACCAAACAGGAGGGACTTATAGGGACTTAAAGTGGGCATTTGGGACTTATGAAATAAGACTCTCAAGGAGAGTCTTATAGGGACTTATAGTTGTAATATGGTCTTTTAGTCCATGTTAAGTCCCAGGAACCAAACAGGTAGGGACTTTTTAGGGACTTGGGACTTATAAGTTGGGACTAAAAAAAGTCCTAGGACTTATGAACCAAACAGGGCCTAAATACCTAATTACTAAGAATTTGGCCCAGGTGAATGTAAGGCCAACGGACTCACCCTTTTGGAAGGGGTTAATGAAGATGAAAGTAACTTTCTTCCAGCGGGTGAAGTTCCTAATGGTACCACTACTAGATTATGGGAGGATACATGGCTAGGGGAGACGCCTCTGGCTTTACAATATCCTTCCCTATATAATATTGTGCAACGTAAGGAGGATTATGTCGCCACAGTATTAAACTCGATATCACTTAACATCCAATTTAGGAGATCCCTTATAGGGGAACGTTGGAATGTCTGGTTGCATCTGGTCCGTAGGTTGATGGATGTTCAACTTTCAGACCAGGCGGATACAATTAGCTGGAAGTTAACCATGAATGGATTATTCTCTGCAAAATCCATGTATTTGGACTTAATTGATTCCGGGCCATTGTCGAGGTCTCTGCACGTACGAAAGATTAAAGTTCGACTCCGCATTAAAATCTTTATGTGGTTCGTCCACAAAGGAGTCACCCCAACCATGTGAAACCACGTCATGTTTTAACACTCCAGTTAACGTGCACACGACGTGGGGCAGACAGTCTACCCTTCCTACCAGACCAAACCAGTGGCACACGGGCACACGCACGAGGAGCACATTTTTTACACCGTACGTCGACGCCGTGCTGCCAGTGACAAGTCGCGCACCAGCTCGGCCACCAGCGCGTTCATCACCAGCTCCCCCAACGCCGTGCCGACCTCCCGCTCCTCTTCGGCGACGCACACCCACCGCCGGCCCCGCTCCATGTCCGCCAGCGCCGCCTCCCCGGCGTACAACACGTCCTCCGCGCCCCACCGCGTCCCGGCGCCCTGCACCCAATCCTGTGCCGCACGCACCAGCGCCGACTCGTCGTCCGACGGCCTCACCGCGCCGATCACCGGCCCTGCCTCCGACGCACGGTGCCGGTCGAGTCCCTCCTCGAAGAAGTCAAGGAGCAGCCGTTCCGTGGCACCCGAAGTAACTGCCGTGTCGTCGTCGTCGTCGTCTTTGAGGAGTCGCGCGAGGAGGCGCCGGGGCACGTCAGGTTCGCGCTCTGCTTCACGATCGGTGCTCCGGCACCGTGGTGACCACGTCGTCTCCGCGCCGTGGTCGGCACTGGTGCTGCTGCAGTTGCTCGTCTGGGTGTGCGTGTCCTCAGATTCCGCAGACTGGTGATCAGATTCGGTGCTGAATTGCGCCTCGAGATCCACAGGGCCCACCGCATGCGCCAGGCCGTCGAGCCGTCGGATCTTGTGCAGCAGCAGCAGTTCCTGCGCCTGCGCCTTGTTCGACCCTGCAGTTCCATGCATCGACGAGGTTAATTAAATCAACGTCTGTGAATTGTTAACACTAGATCCATGAAAATTACAGTACTCTTGATGGTTGACCTAGTGCTGCTCATCCTACGACTCTTCAGGTTGTGAAAAACTTATTTACTGCACACGATGCGTTGAGTATACATGATCGAGTCGACAAGCGTCACGATCACATGCGGCGGCCTAGATTCCGCTGCTCGTCGTAGCATGCATGGCGGCAAGGGTCAATTCTCATTGGACGTCTCTGGCCAGCCAGCCAGCCAAGGAGACCGGCCGGCACGCCAAACGGGGAGAGCTCAACGCGGCTGCCTGTGGTCCAGTCCAATGGGCAATGGGGTCTGGAGTCTGGACCGTGGGTCGATCTGGAGGTTGAAGATTCAGCTGAGGCGGCTTTAATGCCCCTGGTGTCGTGTCCGAGCAAGGGGCGTGCAGAGCACGGTGCCGACTCCGGCGTGGCACGCTAACCAACATTGATCGACCACGTACGGCACCGATGAATTAAACCATTTCTTTTCCTGTCTTTTTTCAGTGTCCCGATCTAAGCCAATGCGGCTACTAATTAAATTGCCGGAAAATTTCACACATGCAAACGAACTCATACTTTCATTGTAGTTACTACTAGATGCTTGTACTAAAAAAATCAACGACACCTTTTTTGGGACGGATGGGGTAGCAAACTTGAGAGGAGAGAAGGCTTACGTAACGTAATTTCGGGATCATCGGGGAGGCAGTGCTGGAAGGAGGTAGCAGGCGAGCAGGTGCCGGCGTCGCTCGTTTCCTCGTCGTCGTCGTCACCGTGGTGGTGGAAGGGGAAGTCCATGACGGACACGGGGCTGAGCTGCTGCTTCTCCTCCTCCGTCGACCCCACGGCATCGCCGCCATGTGTTAGCTGCTCCTGCAACGCACGCACACACTTGGTTAGTTTACCATGTCAATCAGCTCTACATACTCAGGGAAGGAGAGCAAGCAAAAAGGGCCACACTGTCGATCGAAAACCAACCCAACCCATTTGGGGTGGTTGGATCGGTTCTCTTCTTCTGGATCTACATACAGTATTTTCTGACGGGAGACGTGCTCCACACCACAGGGATGGAACCAAAAGAGCAAATGTCAGATAGATACTCTTCCTCTTTGCTGCTGACAACCTTGGTGGATCATCTTCATCGGGTCATTCATTCCGGTGGTCACCGCGGCGGTGGCTGTGGCCTGTGGAGGAGAGAACGTGGCTTGGCGTTTTCGGGGCAGCTGGCTGGCAGACGTACGTACTCGTGCGTGATGTGGCGGTGCCACCGTGGGCGATACATGCCTGAGCAAGACGCTACTACGACTACGGAAAAGTACACTTCATCTGCCAAAATTTATGAGTTCCACGAGCGGTGAAGTGGATGGATGGCTTTGCTCTCTCACCACCACCCCCAAAGAAGCCCGAGCGATTAACTAGCCTTGCTAGCTGCCGTCTTGAATCAGCAATGGCAGAAGCTGGCTGCTGTTAATTCGTGAGTGAGCCCACTCGAGCTCACTTGAACCCATGTCACCGTGCAGACAGCAGGAGCATACAAGCGCACACACGCACAGCTACTCTAGCTAGCACATCAAATACTGCTCCCTCTTCACTCCACTCATACTGTGCCCGTACGTACACCACTTGATGCGATGCGTGGTAACTTGTCTGCTGCTAGAATTGAAGAGCTTTTGGTCTCTAGACTGAAGCACCCAGCTAGCACGGTAAAAAAGACCTTTCCCCATTTCTGAGGCACGTCGCAAAGCACCTTTCCGGGAGGGAGTATACTACTAGTCCTCGTGGGCCCACTTGTCAGTGAGCTCGAAGCTGTTAACGGCTTAACGCCGTCAGCCGTGTGTCGGTCCGTGGCTAATGACTCGAGTTGACAGCGACGCACGCACGCGGGCAGGGGGTACGGGTACAATCTTACACTAGTCATCTCCATCACATCGAAATCAAGAGAGAATATTTTGGGCTCACCAGTCACCACTAAACACACAGATAGCCCATCCCGTCCCTATACTTTGAGTTTCCCTACGACCTCTGCTCGCGGCAGCTGCCCATGCATTGTTTTTGTATACGTCCGTAACAATGATTAAAATCGCTTGGAAAATCAAGAGTGATTAAATTTTGTACGTCCGTAACACTAAACAACACAAGATCCAGAGTATAGAAGTCTTTTTTTTCCTTGTGATGTGGAGATTTTTCGAATTTTGCTGATGTGCCCATCCAAGCCATGCATGTATGCAGTGCGTTGCCCATGCACAGCGATCGATCACCAAACTCCACTGTATTTACGACGCGCCAACCAACAAATCGCACAATGATTCAAGCGGCATTCAACGCGCGGGCACCACCAAAGCCAGGGCGAGCGAGCGGCAACTAGTCAAACATGCAAGCAGAGGAATGGACTGGACCGGGGCCGGAGGACTCACCTTGTGCTTGGCTCCGGCGGCGGCGGGGCTGTCGTCTGCGTCGACGCTGCCCGAGCTAGACGACGGCGAAGGCTTCGAGGCGGGCTTCTCCTCCGCCGCGTCCGTGGGCGGTGGGCCAGGCGGCTCGGCCTCCGACTCGGCGTACTCGGACGCGGAGCAGCTGCTGACGACGGGCGACGGGAGGGCGAGAGAGTCCCGCTCGCTGTCCTCGTCGGGGTGGCGCCTCCAGAAGACGAGCCGCCGCGAGAGGGTCCTGGAGAGGCGCGAGATGGCGGCGAGCGACCGCGGGCTCCTGGGGAAGAGAATGGAGGAGAGCGTCCGCGACGGGCTACGCCGCAGGTCGGCCTCGATGAGCAGCCGCACGGGCGCCGTCTCCGCCTCAAGCTTCTCCTTCGTGGCCGGGGCGCCGTCGTCGGAGTGGGAGTGGGAGACGGGGCAGGGAAGCAGGCGGCGCGGGTAGGAGCGGAAGCCGTCGCTGCAGCTGGACTCGCACGTCATCTCCAGGAAGTCCCGGAGCGTCAGCGGCGCCGCCGCCCCCATCGGTGCCGAGCCGACTGCTGAGTGTCCTGCGTGCGCGCCTGCTACGGTCGAGCTTGGTGCCGGCGAGCTGTGGCGCGCGTCGGCGGGAAATGCAGGCTCGACTTGTGCCGGGCCGGCGAGGTTTTGGGTAGTTGAGGGCCTGAGATGGAAGAGTGATGGGGAGGGAGAGGAGAGATGGCTGCCGGTGTGGCAGCTGTGGGGTGGCTCACTTTAAGTAGAAGAAGCAGTTGGATGCACGCAGTGGGCCGGCGTTTAAACGAAGCCCGCTGGCTGTTCCCGCTGGATCTTTTCCCCGTGGTCACCGGCCGGTCAGTCAGCAGGCAGCACCACCTGCGATACTACGCGATTATATATCAACCAGCCACTTAATTAAGCTCACGAGTATTAGTTGTGATGAACCGGAGTGGATACGAAGACACGCTTTTGTACAAGTATATAAATGTAGTATAACTAAGAAGACATGATAATATTGTATCTACAGAAAGGGTGTGGCTAGGTCTAAGTCGACTGAGATTTAATCAAGTCTCAGTCAAGTGACCTAACATGCAAGAGAGAAAAAGGAAAAATAGAAAAGAAAATTTTGCACAGATCTTAATGTAAGATCTCACGGATATAGCATCGACTGAAACTTAACGAAGTCTCAGACTGAGACTTAGCAAGACTGCTACAGAAAATGTGAACGCGCGTGATGTCGTGCAAAATATGCAGAGTAATTGGATCCGGTCCGGTCGAGCGAGGCACTAAGCGTGTGTTCCTTTTATTTTCTATATATATATATATATATATTTGTATATATATATATATGTGTATATATATATATTTGTATATATATATATGTTTCAGGAGATAAGATTTTTTAAGCCTCCGTCCAATGTCCATGATCGGCGTTGCGATCCGTGCAAATTTTTGCACTTTTATTAGCTTCTAAGAGTAAACGAACACATTTTTTCTGCATTACATGACTGAAATACTACAAACGCAGTAGATGCCGTCGAGCGAGGGGGTGAAATTTGCATTGTGGGAATAGACTGACGGGCGACTAGGGTTCCCCCTCCTCCCCTCCCGCCGCCGCCGGCCGCCGGCCTAGCCCCCCGCCCCCATTCCCTTCCGTCCCCTCCTTCCCCCGTCCAGATCTGCCCTCGCGCCGCCCCCCTGGGTGGTGGCCGGGGCGGAGCTCGAGCTCCTCTCCCGCGGGCTCCCTCCTCCCCCGTCTCCCCCCGCCGCCGCCGGCAGACGCCCCCGGCGCTGGCCCGGGTGGTGCCGGCGGCGGCGGGCCTTCTTGTCCCCGCGCGCGCGTGCTCCTTTCCCGGGGCAGGGAGGCAGCGGCGGTGCAGCCCGGTTTGGCTGCGGTCCGGCGGCCCTGCGGCGGTGGCCGGCGACAGGCGTGGTGTCGGCGCCGCTCCTTGGCGGCGGGGCGGCGTGGTGGCGCAGGGTGGCCGGCGTCGCGCCCCCGGCCCAGATCTGGGCCCGGCGGGCCCCATCTGAGTCCTAGCGGGCCGGCCCCTCGGCGTGGCCTCGTTGTCTGCTGCGCGGTGAGGAGGAGGAGCGGCTCGGATGTGGGGCGGCGGCGCCGACGGCGTGCCTGCAACAACGCGAGGGCGGGAGCTTTACGGGCCTATGAGGGCCCGGCAGGGCCTGGTGTGCTCCTGCTATTGCGTCCGGACGGCTACCGTCGCTGACAGTGGAGGTTAAGCCCTCCCGCGTGCCGACGGTGCTGTTGCCCTAGTCCCGGCTCCGAATCATCGCCGTGCTGTCCTCACTTCGTTGTGCCGTGGTGAGACGGCGTTGGGGCCTCAAGACCGCGTTGGCGCAGGGTGGTGGTTGGTTTGGTGGCAGGCTCCGGAGCGCCCGAGGTGCTGGTTGGGATCGGGGGAAACCCCTGTCGGCATCGCCGACACCGGCGCGGTGGCGCCTGCGGGTGCCACCTGACCTTCCGGGAGGGCGTCGGGGGCTACCCTTCCTCTCACCTCGTCGTGTACCGGGGGAAACCTTTGGCAGCAGCGTCGTCATCATCGCGATCCTTCTTGGAGGTGTTGATTGGTGCCGGCGCTTTGGAGTCTTGGAGCCTAGTGGAAGATCCCCGGTGGGCGCAGCGGTCGCGAGGCTTCTTCGTTTTTGTTGATCTGCAGTTGTCGGCATTTGTTTCTTTTGCTCTTTCTCTGTCGTTTTTTTTTTGGCGTGACTGTGCTGCTTCCGCCCCAGCACCTATCCCTGTATGATTCGGTTGGTTGCTTTGTAATACAAAACGGGGGGAAACCCTTTTTTGGAATGCAGTAGATGTCTATTCAGATATGCTCCTATATGGGAACAATAATAGTATAATTAGAAAATATCCCGTGAGACTATATGACTTATAAGGACTCACATATTTTTTTTCGACCAGTCTTGCTGCATCTCAGTCAACTGGCAGTCGATACTATATTCGTGAAATCTTACTTTGAGATTTGTGCAAAGAAAATCTTCAGTTTTTTCTATTTTCTTTTTTACATGTTATGTTATTTGACTGGGACTTGATTAAATCTCAATTGGCTGGGACCTGGCCGCACCCTTTATCCACTAATACTGCTCTGCAACATATGTTCAGTAATGTACCTTGGAGCAGCGGGCTACCAAAATTGTATACAGTTGAGGTTAGGCAACCAAACTTATTTTTTGAACACAGCACAGGTATAGACACTTAGACACACTTGTCTTTATGAACGCACCCAACACTATTTGCTAAGTATATACTCCCTCCGTCTTAAAATAAATGTGTTAACCTTAGTACAACTTTGTACTAAAGTTAGTACAGAGTTAAGACATTTATTTTGGGACAGAGAGAGTATTACTACGGAGTAGTTTTAACCTGTGGATCAGTTGTGAAAATAGAAAAAAAAAATCTTTTCTAAACCAAGACCAAGATGTGTTAGACTAATGTAGTCCCACAGATTCAGACATTGCAGCAGTTGGCCACCTCAGTCTGCATCCCAAACGTTTGCTGACCTTTTATCTAGTAAATCGTGTTTAGGTGAACAGAAACAGGCTGGGTCCACATTACTAGAAGACTCCAGTGCAATACAAAAATTGATCATTGACCAATGCATGCAACTTTGTTGGAATTCCTAATATATCTTCATCTACTTTAACAAGTCATAAGTCCAGACCACGCTATACAGTTTTTTTCTTTTATAGAAAAGGAGAGTTTCCCGGCCTCTGCATCACTGTTTGTACCTCTCCGGCAAATTGCTTTTTAGAAAAGGGGAGTATGATTGTGTGCACCGACGATCAATGATAATTTTCCATCGTACTTCTAGTCCTTATATACCTATGCATGCCCATAAAGTCTGAGTCCCCATCCACGGATTAAATCACTCCCATCAGTATCTTTAATATTCCAGGTATAAATGTGACCTCAACTAATTTGCTGAGGATGACGAGCACATGCTACTGTAGAGATCCCATGACTAGGCGGCCATGCCGCTTCACGAATGATGAATCCAGCTATATTACTACATTTAGTATTTGGCAATCATGCGTGTTTGCTGTTTTTTTTCTTTGGAGCTGTAGTACGTACTACTACGTGGTCACCTTTTATCGACGACGACCCACGAAATATACTTATCATTCGCCTCCCATGCTTGCCACAATAGTCAAGCACGCCACGTTGCAATGTACACCTCGGAAATTTGACAACTCATTCACTTTACTCGTTTGTGTTCGTACGTACGCGGTATAGTTTCTCTGGCTTTAATAACTTTGGTGGTACGTACGTGTGAGGCAGTGAAAGCACGGTTGCTGCAAGCACGCCATTTTTGTCCCCCTCCGTGAGTAAAATCGACCGTACGTACGTTAGTAAAGAAGAACGAGTACTGAAATTTACCTGTTGTACACGAGACGAGCAGTTGACCTGTGTGAAGCTTGATTAGCTTCGGCGCTGTTTCCGCCGTCGAGCTAAGATTCGTGGCCGTGAGAGAGATTCGATTTCTTCCTGGGGTTCGAGACGTGTAAAATATACTGTAGTATATACGTCTGCACGTACGGATTGCACACCTGTATGGCAGGGGATTACGCAGGTAGTCTCATGATCATGGAGCACGTCATAAATAAATACTGCAAGTAAGTACTTGTGTTGACACAAATACTACTGTACTATAGTGATGAATTGCAGCACTGGCGCGTGCACTAGAGCAGCACAGTGGAGGTTTCAAGCTGGCTCCAGCTGTGCCATTAATCGTCGAGTCAGATGCCCCTTGCCTGTTTGATCATCCTGTCACCCCTGATGTGGGAATGAATTGAGTAATCAAGCTTAGTTCCCAGGTCAACTCGTTCATCGGTTGATTATGTTTATGCGTGCCTTGCCTGCGCACGTACTGGCACACATCGGCGTGGCGCCCTGGCCGGCGTGGAGACCGGGCAGAAAGAGGTGCAAACTGCTGGCTGCATCAGGCCCTGCCGGGGGATGCCCGTACGGCCAGGTGGTGGAGTGCCTAGTTAACTGGGCCGCCTTCATCTTTGATGCCACGGCCAGCCGGGCTGTAAAGATCTGGGAGCGAGGCACGTTCGCTGGTTCGTTCGTACGTGGCCGTCGCGTGCCGATGCCAGCTGCTCCGTCGTACTACGTGATCTGACTCTCGCCCAGTGCCAGCTGCTCCGCCGAGGGTCCAACGCGGTGAAGTGAACAGAGCAGAGGATGCGCTAGAGCAGAGGGTGCGTACAGGAGGTGTGGCATGTCAATGGGCTCTGTCCTCTGGAACCAGCCGAGGGTCCAACGCACCTGCTGGTTTCTTCCTGCCAGTTTGATCGCTGGCTCTTTTCGGAAACCAAAAGGTTCGTTTACCGAGAGCGGCGTCGCAAAAAAAAAATCAAGAATATTTAAAAGTTCCGAAAAAAATCTCTAGTTTTCTCTAAAAAATACATAGGCATGTTCTCCAACTATATATAGTTTCATTAAGTAATTCAATTATTTGCAAGCTACACAACAACAGAAAATATTTGGCCCAAAAACAACAAAGAAAAGGCCCATTATATTCTACTCCCTCCATTCCCATATGTAGTGCGTATTAGTTTTTTGCTAGAATTCCACAATGTAGTGCGTGTGAGCTACTTTGGACAAGAATTACTCTCAACTGTTCACGGTAGGTGCAGCCACATCCACATGCATGTGTACAGAGTGTGTGCATGCAGGGTTACTATGGTCTACAAGTACAGCTCCGCATCATGCCTTGGTTCTGGAGCTACAGACCATGCGCACTACATATTGAACCAGTGGGAGTACTAGTCAATGCGTACGTGCAATGCACGTTAATTTGGAAGTATATTAAGTCCATGTGGATATTAAGTAGGATATTATTTGCGTGTTATTATGTAATTAGCACTATATTTGGCATGAAATTAACTGCATGTTAAACGTGTTGAGCGCTCGACATTGAAGCAGTCTAGGTCGTTGGATTGACATGATTTGATGGCCGAGATTAATTGGATCTGTCCCTTTGGATCTTTATATATATATATATATATATTTTGCGGGTGAAAAGGGATTTCTCATTACTCAAGGTGGCCTCTCAGCGGAGGCCAGACGTACAACAGACTCAATCCCCGAGTGAAACCACACAGCGGTCCGGGGGGTCCTTCGCCCGTAAGAGGCAAGTTCATGACTACATTTATTTTCTGAACGACAACAAAGAGTAAATGAGATCTCCCTTCCAGCGGCAGCCGCTATATATCTAATCTCCTGAATGAGGGTGCGGTACACCGAACGATCCTCCACATTTGCTGTGATCATCGCCACAGCCTCCGCGCAATCAAGCTCGACCGTGATAGGCAAACCGGTCCTATGCAGAGCCAACTCAAGGCCCTCCTTGCATGCCGCAACCTCCGCTCCCAGGGCATTATCGCATGTGCGCAACTCTCTACATGCAGTATAGATGATTTCTCCTCGATCATCGCGCAAAATCATCCCTCCTCCTGCCGCTCCCGTCGCCGCAACAAAACTTCCGTCGGTATTCAGCTTAGTGCAGCCCGACGCTGGCGCGGTCCATGATCTCTCCTCCTTAGCCACCTTAGGAGGACGAGTGACAAACGGTGGCAAGGAGACCGTCATCTTCCCCTTGACCATATCAGCATTTGGGAATTGTTGGATACAGAGCAGCGAAGTAATATACCCATGCAAGAACCGTCGTGAGGCTTCAGCAGGGGGCGGCTTCTTGTCATGCGTGATCTCATTCCGGACATGCCAGGTTCTCCACATGATCATAAGCACGATCATCCTCGTTGCCTCGTCAAGGGGGTCCAGCAGGGTGAAGAGCCATTCCGGACCAGTGTTCATGATGTCCTCCACCTTGGGGATACACCAATCCATGGCCATGGCATGCCACAGCTCCTTTGCCAAGGGGCACCTGCAAAAAGCGTGGAACATATCCTCCCGTTCCAGTCCACACAAGGGGCATAGATCAGAAACCTCAAGATGACGAGAGAGCTTATTTGCCCAAGTAGCAAGCGAGTTCGTAACGATCCTCCAAGCAAACACGCGTACCTTAGGGGGAGCAGGGCACCCCCATATGATCTTCCAGATGGCGCGATGACCATCCGGTGCCCTGCTCGTGGCGGTGGCCAGTGGACTTTCGCGCTCGTCCATGGCGAACCGGTAAGCGGATCGAACGGTGAAGATACCGTTCTTCTCCGGAGCCCATGCGATGATGTCGTCGGTAACGCGGGTCGAAGTATGTATGCTAGAGATCACCTCCACGTCTGCCGGGTGGAAGTAGCGATGGAGCAGGTCAAGACGCCATGCCCCGTCCTCGTGCAGGAGCTCGGCCACTCGTCGTAGTCGGCAGGTGCCCTGTTGGGTAATAAGTTGGCGTGAAGGCTCGCGGGGGATCCAACGATCTCGCCAAATCCGGATGTTTCGGCCATCCCCTACACGCCAGACGAGGCCCTTCTTGAGAAGCTCGAGGCCATATTGAATGGCCTGCCACGTAGGGGAGGCGTTGCCGGAGAAGACTGTATCCTCGAGGCGGCCCTCGGGGTAATACCTCGCCTTGAGCACCTGTGCACATAAGCTGTGAGGATTAATTAGTAAGCGCCACGCCTGCCGGGCAAGGAGGGCCTGGTTGAAGGCGCGAAAATCGCGGAAACCCAGCCCGCCCTGAGTTTTGTGCGCCAAGATCTTTGGCCATGCCAGCCAATGTGTCTTCCTCTTCCCTTCCGATGCGCCCCACCAGAAGTTCCGGACCATACGGTTGAGGTCATCACTTACAGACATTGGTAGCTTAAACACCCCCATTACATACGTAGGTATAGCCTGCGCAATCGCTTTGATCATCGTCTCCTTTCCAGCATAGGATAACGTATCTCCCCATGCTATGATTCTCTTCAACAATCTGGACTGCAAGTTTTGAAACTTCCCACGAGACATGCGGCCCTCCGGTGTAGGTAACCCCAAGTATTTATCCTCAAACAGATCTGTCACAATATTAAGAACTGCACGTACTTTCTGTTGCTCTTCACTTGGATACGCATCACCAAATAAGGCGCTGCATTTTGCCGGATTAATACTCTGGCCCGTGGCCCTCTCATAAGCATGCAGGACCTGCTTCACATTCCTTGCTTGCTCCTCTTCAGCTTTGAAAAAGAGTAGAGTGTCATCTGCAAAAAGTAGATGGGACACGCCAGGAGCTCTGCGGCACACCTTTAGCGGGGTAAAGTCTCCATTTTCTTCCCCTTTCTTCAACAAAGCAGATAGACCATCAGCCACCAATAAAAATAGGAACGGGGATAGAGGATCACCTTGCCGTAGCCCACGGGACGGTGCAAACGAATCCAAGAGGGTACCATTGAATTTTACAGTGTATCTCACCGAGGTGACGCATGACATAATCCAGTTCACCCATCGGTGAGCGAAACCCATCTTTTGCATCATTCGCTCCAAGAAGATCCAGTCCACCCTGTCATATGCTTTAGACAAATCCAGTTTATAAGCGCACAAACTTTTTTCAGGGTCCTTCTCTTGCTGTATGTAGTGAAAGCACTCAAAAGCAATTAAAGCGTTGTCTGTTATGAGGATCTTTTTATATTGGTATAGATATAGATGTATTTGTCTTTTTTGTGTACATCACATATGGAATTTTGTACGTCAATATTACAAATATATGCCTATGTGTATACTTTTTTCAGATTTTTTGAGGTGCGGAAAATGTATTTTTGCTGAAAATAAATTTGTGATCATGGACATGTCGAAGAATCAGGCTCATTGAGATGCTCAAAGCTAGCCATAGCTCGTGTGCGCTACGTCTCGCTTACTATGAGATGAAAGAAAGCGTCGCCTCAAGCGGGGTATGGATTGGTTTTAGAACATTCTAAGTGTGTTTTTTGTTTCCTTCTTTTTTGATTTTTTGCTTCTAGTTTTTTTTGTCTTTTTCCAAATACACGTGGCTTTTCTGAAAATACATGTTGAGCATTTTACGTATATAAGTTGAACATTTTCAATGCACAATGAACATTTTGAAACAGACATTTAAAATAATTTAAAACATGTGCAAACATTTGATAAGTAATAGATTTTTTTTCTAAATAACTCTAAGAATTTTTATATGTTACGAACATTTTTCTAAATGTGTGTGAACGAATTTCTACATTTCCTGAACATTATAATAAAATATTAGTATGAAACATATTTTTAAACGCATGAACATTTTTTTTGAATGGTATGAACATTGTTTTTACATCACCAAAACATTATTTTAGATTTACATCAATATTTTTCAAAAATGACAGGAATATTGAAAGAACATGTGGTGCCCCATGTGTGGTTTTGGTAATTGATGACATTCTCTATGGACTAATGGTTGCATTGAGTTATATTTGAAGGATTTGTCCATAGGCATTTCTTGAAGTCCATGTGTTGGTTTCAAGGAGTTTATGAGTTGACCAAGGTGCTATTAAGGAATTATCCAAAGATTGGTCATGTGAGTGTTGAGCTTATTGCAAGCATGTCTTGAAGAAGAAGATTGTATGATCATTCATGTTTACCTTCAAGACATCATCCAAATGAAGAGAGTTGGAAAGATTCAAGGTTGATCAAGACTAAGAATAGAGAGTGATTCAAGTTGATCAACACACAAAGCATAGAAGATGTACCGAGTGGGATCATGTGATCCCACGGTATGGTAAGTATTGTCCATTACGCTTTGTGTACTAACCCATGGTCTACGTGAGAGTTCTATGTGGGGTTAGGTATGTTTCCATGGGTTTGCGTCAAAAGAGGAAGATATCATACAACCCATGGAGAGGATGACATCAAGTGGTGATCGTTATCAAGATTGCGTGTGCAAGGTCAAGTGGAGCATCACGAAGAGATCAAGTGCTTGAAGCTTGCCGTCCATTGTGGTGTCAATGGACTTGTGAAGATGTGCCAAAGAGTGGCTCACCCATAGTGGAGTATGGGGGAGCAATCAACTAGTCTTCATCGAGCCAACGCAATCAAGAAAGATGGTCCAACTTGAGGGAGTCAAGATCGTCATCATCTAGCTCAAGTGGACTATGTGCAAGGCAAAGGTTTGTCCTTGATAGGTTTTCTATTTTACCGGTCTCATGGTGGTAGTTGGGAGACCGGGTTATATGATCGATTGCCGTACTATCAAGGAGGGCTCTCGATGAGTAGCTTGATCGTTTCGTTCGTAGAGAGCTCAAACCATTACATCCTTGCATCATCTTTCATGGTTCTTGTTTGGTGTTTCTCTTTGTGAGTTTTGGAGCTTTTGGTCATCTTCATGACAAGCTCGAGTTCATCGAAAACGGAGTTCACATGCTTCTTCTATGATGTTTTCGATGTTGGAGGTTATGTCGGTTCTTCTTTGTTGGAGGGTTCACTCCTCTATATGTTAGGCATATCTCCCCTGCCACTTCTTAATATAGCCAGTCGCTGTTTGGATAGCACTCGTCGTCCTCTATCCAATAAGTTTGAGTTTGCTCAATTCAGAGCTCATATGTAGAAATTGTGGCAGTTCAGGTTTCATTGTATCCTTCTATTTGTTTGGGCAAGTTTTCAGCACCCAAGTGGTAGTACCACTCGGCACCACGGTAGTACCGCTTAGGCGGTACTTCCTCTGTGGTCTGCCGCAACAAGTACCGCTTGGGGATCTCCTTCTGTGCAACTTTCTGTTGCCTAATTTCTTTTAGCGGTAGTTGCACGGTAGTAGCCCGGTAGTACCGCTTAAGCGGTACTTCCGCATACTGCTACCGCTACTTGTACCGCTTAGGAAATGCCTTCTATGCTGGTTTCTGTTTGCCCATCTTGCTTTAGCGGTAGTAGAACGGCACTAGCACGGTAGTACCGCTTGGCGCCGTACTACCGCGCCGGTTTCCCCTACTACTGCTGCCTTGCCTTGTCCAGGGACCCCAAGCGGTAGTACCGCTGGGGGCAACGGTAGTACCGCTCCGGCGGCACTACCGCTCCTGTACACAACGTACTCCTTAGCCAGCGCGTGGTAGTACCGCCTAAGCGGTAGTACCGCTCCTAGGAGCGGTAGTACCGCTTAGCTGCTGGCTGGGCAGATAACGGTTGGATTTGGGGGGCCCTATAAAAGGGGGTCTTCTTCCCCATTGCATCTTATCCTTTGAGCTCGCCTTTGCCCCCCATTGTTGACCTTCTTCAAGCTTGCTATCTCTCAATCCCTCCATAGATTCTTGCTAGTTTTTGGGGGGAAAGAGAGAGGAGATCTAGATCCACATTTCCACCAATCACTTTCTCCTCTATGTGAGGGGAACCCCCTGGATCTAGATCTTGGAGTTCTTGGTGTTCTCCTTCTTCTTCTTCCTCTCATTTTCCTCCCTAGCATTAGTTGCTTTGGTGGGATTTGGGAGAGAAGGACTTGGGCACTCTGTGTGCCCTTGCCATTGCATTTGGTGCATCGGTTTGAGTTCTCCACGGTGATACGTGGAAGTTACAAGTTGAGAAGCTTATTACTCTTGGGTGCTTGGTACCCTTGAGCTTGTTCCTCTTGGGTGCTTGGGCGCCCTAGACGGTTGGTGGTGTTCGGAGCTCAATCATTGTGGTGTAAAGCTCCGGGCAAGCGTCGGGGTCTTCAATTAGGTTGTGGAGATCGCCCCGAGCAATTTGACGGGTTTCGGTGACCGCCCCCAAGGGTTGCCAAAGTGTACGGGTTCGGTGACCGCCCCCAAGGGTTGCCATTTGTACGGGTTCGGTGACCGCCCTCAAGGGTCCCTTAGTGGAATCACGGCATCTTGCACTGTGCGAGGGCGTGAGGAGATTACGGTGGCCCTAGTGGCTTTTTGGGGAGCATTGTGCCTCCACACCGCTCCAAACGGAGATTAGCATCCGCAAGGGTGTGAACTTCGGGATACATCGTCGTCTCCACGTGCCTCGGTTATCTCTTACCCGAGCCCTTTACTTATGCACTTTACTTTGTGATAGCCATATTGTTTCTTGTCATATATCTTGCTATCACTTAGTTGTTTATCTTGCTTAGCATAAGTTGTTGGTGCACATACGTGAGCCTAGTTTTTGTAAGTTTTGTACTTGACAAATTAATCGCTAGATTTATTTCGTATTTGTTCAAGCCTAAACCGTAATTATTTTAAAGCGCCTATTCACCCCCCCCCCCCTTCTAGGCGACATCCTCGATCTTTCAAATATATATATAATCGTGTGAACATTTCTTTAATGATATGACCGTTCAAAATCACACGAGCAAGTTTTACATTTCATGAACATTTTTTAATGCACGGTGAACACTTTTATATTATTTTTAACCTGTTAACTTGTAGCGCCAAGATACACATGGAACCCCCACAATGTTGTTGTTGTTTGAAGACAGAGTGTTTTTGTTTTTGTTGTTGTTGCTGTTGCTGTTGCTGTTGTTGTTGTTGTTGTTGTTGAGGACGAGTAGTGTTTGAAGACAGAGTGAATAGTATAGTGTAAACCTCACTCAACCGGCTCTTTCCGAATTGACGAACTTTGGTTTTGCTCGCAGAACTGGGCAACTCTTTCAGGAACTTGGAACTTTACGAGATCACTTTAGGATGGAAGTGCCATGGTCTTCTCCACCACACTAGCTGGTCTTCACACCTACATGTGCGTACCTTCACAAATTTTGATTACTTTATTGTTGTCGCTACCGCCATCATTGCCATCTCGTTGGGTGTGAAGTTAGTATGGTATGATTTTTCTGAAATTTTGAGTAACTAGCAAGGGAGGTGTTTTTTGTACTGAAGATTGGAGTAGCATACCACTTCACCCCCTTTTGGCTTGCACAATAACCAGGGGTCATTATCGGTTGGTAATGCCTAATGAGAAAATTATTTTTTCATGTAGTTTTTCCTTTTCCCTTTTTTGCTCTAGATTTTTTTCAGTTTATTTATTTATTCACACCTTTTTATATGTCATTGTGTTGATGTTCACTTTCCTATTTATAACTTTCTGTAAAACCATTCACGGGATGTTTCTTGAATTGTTTGAATTTATTTTTTATAGTTTGTTGTTCTATCAATCACTTTGATTTTGTTCTAGTGGTAAAACATTTTGTTGAGTACATAGGGATAGTAACTTATTTCCCATTTGATTGTTGAGTTGCCCTCTCAATTTATTTAGGCAAAATTTCAATGTCTCTTGGGAATGGCTTGCAACAAAGAAAAAAACAGAGCAGCGACTGCTTGTGGCGGTTGATGGCGCCACGGCGGCGAAAGGATATTGCGGGTGCTACCCCTCAAGGTTTGTGATGGGGCAAAGGATCGGGATGAGCGGAGAATAAAGGGGGAGCAAGATCTTGTTTTTTTTTAGAAATCTAAAGGGGGAGCAAGATGAGTGGTGTTATTCCATACCAGTCGATATGGGCTGCTTTGGGGTAATGTGAGGCACCACATCGGATTAGAGGGGAACTGAAACCGGGCCAACCCAAACAAAAACAGGTACTCCTTAAAGTTGTACTAAACTAGCATCAATTAATTTGGATCGGAGGGAGTAATGTATTAGTGAGCAGGTTGTAATCTTTTCATTTTTGGATCAGAGGGAGTAATGTATTAGTGAGCATCAATTAATTTGGAACGGAGGGAGTAATGTATTAGTGAGCAGGTTGTAATCTTTTCATTTTTGGACAAGGTTGTAATCTAGAGAGATGCCGAAAAGTTAACAAACCAAACGGATCGTTAGTGTGTGTGCTTTCCGTTGTTAGTTTGTGCATTTCTCACTGATGACATTTTATCTTGGACTGGACGGATGACCAATGTGACGAGATCATCATGCTACGTATCGATAAAGGGGAACCGCAAAGTTCGCACAGCTCTGTACTTGCGTGTTATGTCTGCCCGTTCAAGTTTCGTACTAGTGCAAGTGCAACACACCAGCTACACAGGATAAGAGAATCTCAAGAGTGTTCCCACAAGCTCACGCCGCCATCCTGGTCGTCGTCCACCGCGGTCGCCGCGCCCAGCCTCGGCGGGCTCATCATCAGCCCCTCCGCCATGCTCGCCAGCAGCCGCGGCATCTCGAAGACGTCGTCCTCGTCCACGACGCGGCCCTGTTCACCCGCACTGCAGCTCCCGGACCCGGAGCTGCCGCCATCAGCCTCCGTCCGAGGAGAGCTGCCGGCACCGACAACCATTGCCGCTGCGGCGGCCGCGGCCGCGCGTATGTCGTCCGGCGCGCGCGACGCCGGCGCGGGCCGCGACAGCGCCTCGCCGGGGAAGTTGAGCGCGGGGCCGGCGGCCTGGGCGCCCCGCAGCGCCAATGCGGCGACGTCGTACGCGGCGGCGGCCATCTCGGGCGTCCGGTACGTGCCCAGCCAGATCCTGCTGGCCTTGCCCGGCTCCCGGATCTCCGACACCCACTTGCCGCCCCTGAAGCGGATGCCCCGGTACACCGGGTGCCTCGTGTATGCCCGCGCCCGCCTCCCCGTCAGCGCCACGCTCGCCTCCTCCATCCGCACACAGCACAACAATGCCGTAATTGTGTGATGCTACTCGGATCACGGCGAGGGTTTAAAAGCACAGGGGAGGCCGGTGCCATTGGCGGTGAGAAACAGGAAAGAATTTCTGAGACGCGTCTCTCCTGGTTGCTTCCTTTGCTAGGGATTAGCTTAGCTGGGGAGCACAAGAGAGCCAAAAGTTCAGATGATCTTTCTTGGCGGGTGGTCGAATGGCGAGCCGCCACGTCGGGGCCGTCCTAGGTTGTTAAGAATGTCATTAGTGCGTCGCCTTTACAGGTCTGTTAAGAATAGCCGGTGAGCACACGTGTTGATCTGTCAGTGTCGTTACGGTTGACTGGGGATAGTTTACTGGGTCAGGGGATCACTGTCAGGTTGACTCGTTCTACCGGAGCCCCGACCGACGACAGTACCATGCATGATCATAATCCACCCCGAAGAAGATGAAAGGGGATGCGGGGAGAGAGATAGATACAAACACCGTTTTTATGCTCGGTTGCTGTTCCTGAGGCAATTGAAATAAAAAGTGTTTTCGGCCTCCATCCTGAATTATTGTCACGAAAAATACATCCATTTCCGCGACATGTAATTCGGGATGGAGGGAGTATGTTTCAATTAATTTCGCCCGAGAGAAACCTATTCTTCGACTACTGCGCTCTGTTCAGTTCAAGATTTCTTTTCTCTCGGGTTCAGTTCATTTCCTAACCACTATTGTTCGTTCAATCATTCAAATCAATCTTCGATTTTTTGCTTCCGCTGACAACAACAAATTGAGAGGAGATGGGATCCGAAAAAGAAGGGGTATCTTTATCTGCTTTCATTCGGGCTATCCCTTCATCTAAGCTTTCGAGAATCACTGTTTTGCTTTTCTTCGGGAATATTCCATGTCATTTTTTCCCCAACCGGGCTCACACCCTTTTCCATTAAATTGCTTTAACGGAAATACATCAGTATCAGTCTTCAGACCAGACAACACCACAAAAGGGACTAGACCATAGCAACAGAAGACTGAAAGGGGAGAGCGAGCTGGAGCACCAACAGGAAACCCACTGTAGATGCCTCTAAAACGAAGCACCCACCATCGGTCGAAAACCTGTTAACACTAACCATCTAGCAATCGAAAAGGAACTAAAAGGATGATCCAATTAGGGAGCTACAACCACCAACCAAAAGGCTACAGATCAAACTCAGCGGGCATCATACCCCAATGAGAACCGAACACAGAGCAAAAGGCAAGCTTGCCATGCTCCAGTGCAAACCTTCCTCGGGAAGTAGATCGATCAGCCAGTGCCGTCGCCACCCGGACCATCATCTACACCCCAGCCTGGAATTTAACCTTGTCATCACCCTTCATCAGACCTGACCAATATAGCATAAAAGAAAATGCAGTGAAGACAGTCACTAAGGGAGTACCAACAACGCGTTTCTCAAAAGTGATCTTATTGCGAGTGCACCAAATCCCCCAACAAATAGCAGTAATAATTTCCATGTAGTATTTCCCAGCTCAACCATGCCAAAGCGATCCGGGGCAGCTAGATGCCCCTAAAGCTAACCCCCCCTCCCTACAGAACGGGCAAAGGTGCATCCAAAGAACAAGTATCCAGCAGATTCAATATCACGGCAAAACGAGCAAGAAGGATTTCCAGGCCATCTTCTCTTACGCATATTATCTCTAGTAAGAACAACATTCTGAAAAAGTTGCCAAAGGAAGATTTTAATCTTCAAGGGGATCTTAGCTTTCCAAACCCATTTATAATCAGGTCCCGCTAAATCTCTTTCCAACCACTCATATACATACTTAGTGGTAAAGACTCTTTTAGGAGTGAACATCCAACCTATAGTATCAGGAGAACCATCAGAATATTCCATGTCATGACTTTACCTTTAATCATTCAAGTTGGATAAAAACATAGGAATAGAGATTTGATTCTTGATCCAATCGGTACTCTTCCCTTGAATTGAGGGGTGGCCAGAACACAGTGCATCTCTGAGATCGAGCCAAGGATGTTGCGACCGACCGCGGCGTCGCCTCTAGAGGTGAGGACGAGGGTTCACTGGTGCGAATGAGGAGGGAGGGGGGGGGGGGGGGGGATTTTGACCTCCAGGAGATTAGACAACACCTGAGCTTGAGGCGATCGCCATTCCCGTGATCAGGTAGGGCTTGCCAGGATCTGGCCGGAAACAGGAACGACACGACTCATCTCCTTGCCTGAAACAAGCATTGCCCCACCGCTGTCGCGCGGCTTTTGTCAACGGTGCCCTCTGATGGCGCCAAGGGGAGGGGCCGAGGGAGGTGGTGGCCGTTCTGGTCATCGCGCGCTACCTAAGTCACCAAAGACGACACGGGCAGCTCGACCTTTCAATTGATATACAATGTTGTAAGAAAGTTCAAAGAATATTTACAACAAATGTAATCACATAAAACATATGTTCTGACAATTCATAAATCAGGCCGTGTTAAGAAAAGGAAATTCAGGCTATGTTCTGACAGTAGACATGGCTACGCCTGCAGCATCCGCAAGCAGCTGATGGAGCGGTACCCACATCATTGCATCAGCCGCCGCCGGAGGTCCACCTCCGCCGCTGATGCCGCCGCCGACCACCACGGGCACACTCCCGAACAGGGCTCTCCACGCCCGCCTCCTCCGCTCCGGCGCCCTCGACGCCGACCCCTCAGCCGCCGCCCCGCTCGCCGCGTCGGCCGCCAACTCCTCCCTCCCCTACGCGCTCTCCCTCCTCCGAGCCCACCCCTCCACCTTCTCCTACAACACCACCATCCGCTCTCTCGCGCACGGCCCCCGCCCCCACCTCGCTGTCGCTCTCTACCGCTCCATGCTTCTCGGCCCCCTCTCCAACCCCAACAACTACACCTACCCGCCGCTCCTCGCCGCCTGCGCCCGCCTCGTCCCCGCGAGCTCACCAGCCGCGGCAGCACCGGGCACCGCCGTCCACGCATCCCTCTTCCGCCGCGGTCTCGACTCCCACGACCGCTTCATCGGCGCGTCACTCCTCTCCTTCTATGCGGCCGCCGGGGACCTGCGCGCCGCACGCCAGGTGTTCGACGCAAGTCCCCCCGGCCAAAGGGACCTGCCTCTCTGGAACTCGCTTCTCCACGCCCATCTCTCCCAGGGCTTCTACGCCCACGTGCTACGCCTCTCGCGCCGGATGCCTGCTGCGGACGAGGTCACGCTGCTCGCCCTCGTCTCCGCCTGCGCGCATCTCGGCGCGCTCGACACGGGCCGCTGGGCGCATGCTTCCTATGCAAGGACCCGCCGGAGTACCACCAGGAATCTCGGCACCGCTCTGCTCAACATGTACATGAGGTGCGGAGATGTCGAAAGCGCATGGTCCGTGTTCCGGGAGACGCTCGACAAGGATGTCCGGACGTGGAGCGTCATGATCGCCGGGCTGGCCATCAACGGGCTCCCCAGGGATGCGCTGGCCTTGTTCGCTGAGATGAAGAACACAGGGGTGGACCCAGATTCCATCACCATGACCGCTGTGCTGAGCGCGTGCGCCCATGCTGGCATGGTGGATGAGGGCAAGAAGTTCCTGGACTGTATGCCTGTCGAATATCATGTACAGCCCACCATAGAGCATTATGGCTGCGTCGTCGATCTGCTTGGTCGAGCAGGGCAGCTGGAGGAGGCATTGGCTCTCATTAAGACTGTCCCTTTCAAGGCCGATGTTGTGCTATGGGGTGCTCTCTTGGTCGCCTGTAGGGTTCACAAGAATGTCGACATGGGGGAGATGGCTGCCATGGAGATACTCAAGTTGGATCCTCAGCATGCCGGGGCATGTGTGTTCTTATCTAATGTCTATGCTGATGCTGGGAAATGGGACCTTGTACAAGGGGTAAGGAGCTCAATGAAAGAAAATAAGATATACAAGCCTCCAGGATCCAGCATTGTTGAGCTGAATGGTGTGGTTTACGAGTTCTTGTCCGGGGACCGTTCACATCCTCAGTCTGATCGAATATATGCAATGCTTGATGAGATTTGCAAGACCTTAAGCCTCAAGGGCTACAAGCCTTTAACTAAAGAAGTCACCTTTGACGTTGATGAGGAGGACAAAGAAGTTTGCATCTCGCAGCACAGCGAGAAACTCGCGCTTGCCTTGGGACTCATAAGCACGACAAGAGGGGCTGTCATCCGTATAGTGAAGAACCTGAGAATCTGCGAGGATTGTCACTCTGTCATGAAGATAGTCTCAGAGGTCTACGATCGGGTCATAGTTGTCAGAGATCGAAACCGATTCCACCACTTCAAGAACGGCTCCTGTTCCTGCTTGGACTATTGGTAGGACAAAATCGGAATGGTAAGGTTCTTTAGGAAATATGCAATCAATTCAGTTGGCCTTTTTGTATTAGGATTCATCAGTTTTATACAACCGGTAGCTGGGATGATATAAACATAGAAGTAGTAACCTTTATCCTATTCATGATCATAAGATCCTTTGGTTGAATTAAGTCTTTTTTTCACGAATGAAATGTAGATGGCATGATCATGTACTTCAAGACGAGTGTCTCTGCTGCTGGTTGACATGATTTATACGCGGGGTGTGGACTGATTGAGCAAGAAGCTTGCTAAGATTCTGACCCCAGTGGCACAAACTGTTCACCTAACGTAAGTCTCCACTCTCCCTCTCAGGTCTCAGCATATACCCCTTCACTTGTACTTGACTCAAGGGTTTGACAGAAACTCTGATGTAGATGAGATTTTTACAAAGAACACATTTTCTTCATTGTTTGCTGCTGTCAACAACAAAAGATTCCTTTATAAGAGTATGTATATTTCACTTTGTCCTCATTACACTGTCCGAGGGCCTGTTCAGGAAGGCTCCAGATCCCAACTCCACAGACAGAGCGTGTGGAGCTTTCCCGGACGCTCTAGCTCTGAGGAGCTGAATCTATAGAGTGGCTGCGTGTGTAGTCCACCACAGGAAAGATGAAGGGGGAGGGAAGGATACACAATTTTTGTTTCATACCCATTTGTGCGCCAGACACGGTGACATGGATTATCACTGATATATATATATATATATATATATATATATATATATATATATATATACAGATATAATAGGAAATTTCAGTTGATAGTGATTTTACAACAGAATGTAAGGATGTCACTACTAATCCACAACATATCAAGGGGGACACATAGACCATGTCATTTATACGTGCATGCCATTCTGGGGAGAAGCAGAGGTGGGAAATTCCCTGTTCTCAATTCTCAAAGAGAAGACGCGGCTATGCCTTCAGCATCCGCAGGTAGTCTTCGATTATGGACATAGCTGAGGAGCGGTACCCAGAACCGAAAAGGTTGTAGTGATTCAGGTAGTGGTATAGGAGATACAGGTCCCTCCTCTTCTCAAAGCCTGGCTGCTTTGGCATCACCTGAATAACAGTTCAGTAATGTTTCATTTAATTTTTCCATCAGGACAGTAAATTGAGAGGCCCATCCGGCACAAGATGTAGTTAAATAGGAATAGAGAAAGACAAGCAGTCAAGCACCCAGCGGGATGTGTTGGAAAATATGCAGATGAACTCAACAAATACAGCCGGAGGTGAGGGACTTCATTTTATGGGAGTGATACACAAGTTGTACTATCTCGTTGAATTACGAAACATGTAGTGGAACAAAATGAGCATTGGATACCTCGAAATAGGAGCTGTAGAAATCCCCTCTGAATCCAGCACACCATGACATCCCAAACTCTGCTTCATTATGTCCATCTGCAGTTAAAGAACAATCAATGACATTTCTTCAGCGATTATCTACAAGTTCTAACAAAACTGTGCAAGAAATTCAGTGATTCCAAACAAATTAACAACCGCTCGGTTAGTGTTTGCCTTGATTGACACTTTTCTTATAAAATTGAATCAACATATTGCATATACAATGATTATGATTCTGGAAATTAGGGCAAGAAATAGTGATTTTTGCATACAGTAGCATGCCGGATCCAGTATTACAGGATCTCCATTAGCATCAGTGCTTATATTTCCACTCCATAAATCTCCATGAAGCAGGCATGGCTCGATAATAGCACCGTCAAACAATAGATGCATTTTCTCAATCAATCGCTGACCTGCACAAGAGGAACTTATATGAAAAAGTTATGAACTATTACAAACTTGCGATCAAGAGAAAAATGACTAGCACTCAGTTATTGATCTGTCCATCAGAAGAAATGGGAACATAATGGTCAAGTTCCACATTCTCCTCCTTTCTCCTATGTACCTTTTTCATATATGGCTGAATCTCCGAACCGCTGCGATATCAACTTCAACTGGTATCCAAGTCTATGCTTAGAATAAAACTCAATCCAGTCAGCAGTCCAAGTGTTAATTTGCGGAGTGCTACATCAGGAAAATTGGTGGATTAAAAAGAACAGTATTTCAAAGCAAACATGAGTTGCAAGTCACACGACTGGAGGTGGACTTCAAAGTCAAATGTCACTGAGACTTCCATCTACTCGTGATAAAAGGGATAAATTCAGTTTCAGAATACCGAGTGCTTAATTTACCTTCCAATAGTATTTTCGACATAGAAACCATAGCCCTTGTCCGATTTTGCAGCTTTATGCATTTCAGCGAGCTTTCTCCCTAGAGCTGACTGACAATAAGCTGTTTGTTAATGATGAATGATTTAAATAAAAGCTTGCAACAAAAGGTACAGGTTACCTTTTTCTTTGAACGAAAGGGGTTTCGGGACAAGGTTACCTGGTCACCCCTAGAACGACCAAATTGAATATACTCCATGATGATAAAAGAACCACCAGTTGGTAACGAACCAACCTGTCATAAAAGGGGCACAGAGTAAGAAATACAGTGAAGAAGAATGGCGGCTGTAGGCAGGAAGTGAAAAATAAAGATAGTACACAATCTCTGTGCTAAGATGCTAACTATTACTCCCTCCGTTCCTAAATACAAGTCTTTGTAGAGATTCTACTATGGACTACATACGGAGCAAAATGAGTGAATCTATACTCTAAAATGCATCTACATACATCCGTATGTGGTCCATAGTGAAATCTCTACAAAGACTTATATTTAGGAACGGAGGGAGTAGTTGCTAGATGAGAAGCAACCAACGACCTTTAGATGAATATAACTGGAATAGGATTATGTATACCGATCAAATATCAGAACAAAGTATCTAGTTCTGCAATGTATGGTGTAGTGCAGTTTCAGTCATGAACGTCAGGTATGATTATCTTGTAGCACTGTTTTATGCATCACGCAACTTATAGATGCTCTTGCATCTGAGTCTTCACTCACCTTGTATGGCAAAGGAACACGGATTGACTTCGTGTCATACATCGCCTTCAAACCCAGAGCCTCCCCTTCAAACATAGCTGGACCGATGCGCCTGGCATACAAGAATATGTTTCCATTCCATTGTTGCCACCAACATGACTACTTGAACTACTCCACTACATGGTGACTGGTGAGTTAGTTTTAAACATAAATTTGTGTTAGCACACCTGTTGGTCTTCACAAAAAAGGAGCCAGCATCGGTGTCGTAGCGCTGGGCGGCGTTGATGCACCCACCGCCAATGGAGCTGGTCCCTGTAATCTGGGTGGCCTTCCCCTCGGTGAGGATCCACTCCTTGATTGGGTCGTCGCTCATCGCAGCCACTGCCCAATTGCACGAGACAGGATCAGAGATTCAGAATGACACACAAAACATGCATCCACAGCCACAGCCATGGCAATGCCATGAACTGGGCATGGAAATTGAAGCTGGTACCCACATAATCACAGCTATTGCAGGCCATGGCTGCCACAGCACCTCAAACCCTATCCAGATTTCTACGGCCAACAATTCACATCTGGATTGGCCATGGCCTGCCCTCGCCGTGCTGCCGGAGACCATCAACACAGCCAGGAGCACGGCGAAACCAAGCTTCAGCGCAGGTCGTACGTCGGCGAGGTGAAAAAATGTTGGATTGAGTTTTGAGAGAAGTGGTGGAGGACTTGCCGATGGATAGCCTGGAGGCTGCTCTGCAGGGGCAGGCGGAGCGGCGAGGCGGGAGGCGGCGACGGAGGACCGAGGAGGCGGAGGCGGAGGTGGAGGGCGAGGAGGCGGAGAGCAGCGCCACGTTTGCTGCCATCGCGCTCGCCTTCTTCTCCGAGCACGGACGGACGCCCGGCGAAATCCTATTGGCTGCCGCCCGCCGTGGCTACTGGCTGGGACTAGGAGTAAGGAAACGGGTGCTGCCCAGGGCCTGATGGGCCTGGTGTTGACAAGCGGATGGGTCACATTTCCCCGAGAACTATGGGCTTTTCTCAGATTCGAGGCCTGCTGTACTATTTTCCCTTCTTTGAGCTATGCGTCACACTGTTGTGTTTACTGTTGTACACTAAAAAAACTGTTAACTGCTGTTGGTAAAAAAAAAAAAACTGTTTACTGTTTATTACTGTTTGCCTAAAAGAGCCAAAAAATATTTACTGTTGCTGATTCAAAAAAAAAAACTGTTTACTGTTGTTTTGTGTACAACAGATCATGAGTTTATATATTGGCTCTGTCAGCTGACTGGAGCTAGCATGTCCTAATTTTCACCTTGGAGAAGCAGCCGAATGACACAGTGGAATTATTAGGCCATGCAGATTGGATCGTTCAATAGCCATACTCAGCATTCTTCATCTCCTGCAAATTTCATTTCGCCGAAGAATGCTGAAGCTTTACTTGACACATTCCTAGTAGCCAACAAGAAAGAAGGGATCATTGTTTAGGGATGGCATTTTGGCTCCGGGAAGCATTTGCTCCTGGATGAACAGATACCTCAAAAGAAGTCGTAAAATGTTTTAAAAAAATTCTGAATTTTTTGGTGGATGTTCGTGTTAGTGTCGCAAGCATGCTTGACAATTTTCATGCAAAACGGAGCAGTACTGTTTCGTCGGTGAAAAGAACGAATTTGGAATGACATTTTGGGGTAACATTTGGTGTTCAATTTATTTATTTTTTGCACAGGCCAAAATGTTTAACCTTTTTGCCTAAAACTTTGCAGGGAGCATTTGGATGTGACTATGAATACATAAAAGATTTGTTAGGATTTTTTTTGACATTTCAAAAATCATTTTCCGCGCGTAGGAGCACGTGCTCCTAGGAGCCAAATTGGACTTCCGTCTTTGTTCACTGCAAATAATTCATGAATCTTTCTTTTATTACTATTGCAGCACTTGAACCAAACCTGGTGAGAAAGATCACCTCTTTCCACATGGCTTGTTGCACGGATTGCCCACGCCGATATCTAATCTTTACCTGCTCTAGCATCTGTCTCCTCTTCTTCCGTCGCCGTAGCGATGCAGATTAAAGTTTTATCAAGAATAAACCAACTTTTTTGTTATAGTCAAAATGTAAGGAACTTAAACACAAATAGTCAATATGCTTTCCGCCTCTATTTTTCCTTCTTTGAACTCCGCATCAATATGTTTAATTGTTTCCATGTTGCTGCTATCTTATGTTGTCATGTTGGATCATTTTTTAATGGGTTGTCATGTATGATAGTTGCTGAGATGAAAGAGAAAGAAGAAGAAACCAGTCTTGCACTCTCTTAGATGTCTTCTTTTCTTTGCACATTTTCTAGTTTTAATTTTGACCGCAATAATTTAGGATCTTGTAATATTAATTGCAAGAGATAACGCTAAAAGATAATGTTTACATAGTCTAGCCACGAAGAGGTAGATATGTGGGAAAGGTATACAGGTGCGTGACCCCTTTCACTGTGCGTAGGCAAGTCGGATAATCTGGCTCATATTCGACCTGATGTCTGACATGGTTCAGAGATCTCAGAGATGTCAGACATGAAGTTGGACTATCCGACGTGTCAGGCAAAAAGTCAGACATATTTGCTAGAAACATTCTACTTGGTCTAGAAAAGTTTTACAAGTCAAACATTGAGTCGGTCCCAAGGCAGCTTGTCTAACTTTGCAGTTTTCAACAGGTTGAGCTGTGGTGCTTCTCACTTCCTTCTCAAGTCGTTTTCTTCTCCTCCATGGCTTGACCTTCGTTCCTCGCTTCCCCATGCTCGATTCCATCACACTTAATATACATAGATTCCGGCTTGACGAAGAGAAATGAAGTGACCTTGCGTTTGATTGCACATGCTCTTGTCCTTGTCGACTGTCCACTTGGAGCTTGAGGGTTCGATGATGGGTTAATGATGATATACATGGGATGCCCCGCATCATCCACCTCCCCCTAGGAGAGATCCGTTCTCGGATTGAGAACCCCATTCACCATGAAGAGCGTAAATGCCAACTAACTTCTGGGCGAGTATACTGTATGTCTTGTCGTGGGCACCACCTTGTGATTCTTTCAAAATGAGCAAACACAACGAACACTTGGAAACACAAAGGGGGTTAGCGGGACCACAATATCCACCATGCATGTGGTGATTCACCCAACAAATGCCGTCATCGTGCTTAGCATAATATGTGACAAAGAAAGGTTTCATGGCATAGGAGTATATGAAGTGGTCACAATCAAAGGCATTGCACTCATGGTCAATAAGCATTTTCACTTTATGAGGAAAAAACATGCATGTGCATGAATCATCAAAGCGTTTGTGATATAGGAATGTGTCGCCGAAGTAAAGAACGATAAAGTTGCTAAGGAGATGCTTAAGCACACCTGTCATCAAGTGCATGAGAGTATTACATGCAATAGACAATCCAAAGTGCAAGACAGTCCATTCATATTTTTTTGCTCTTTTTGAGCTTTTTTGCCATGCGAAAAAGCAAGCTAACAATAAATATAAATAATCAAGCAAAGTAAATAACGAGTAAGAAAAAGGAATCAAATGCAAAACCTATAAGAGCATCAATTGTAATCTATTTTTTAATTGAAACGTTCATGGTATGACTGAGATTATTAATCTTGACCTGTTGACCACCGGGCGCAGAATGCCGCCACCACGTACCCACGATGATGGATGGCTCAATATTGCTGGGGTGGCACGCACTCGCACGTCGGTGTCACTCTCACCCCGCACGCGAGAACGCTAAATCAGGAATCTGAACTAACCGGGGAGACGCACCGGTCAGCTAACCGCCTCGACCCCGGCCATTCTCATCCAAAATATCTCCGCGTTCTCTTCAGCAGCGAGCTAGCAGACATAGCTATCCCTTGATTAGCACCGCAGTGGCTACCAAGAGGAGCAGCCCCGCGTAGGGATTTCGCCGTATTTAGCACTGATTGTTCGCGCCCTCCTGTCCACACGTTATGTTTATTCCATTGCTAAAGAAATGAAAAGTTGTTAGTTCAACGTTGCACCTGCCGCATGTCATTGTCACCCAACAATCAAATTCTCCAACCTTCCATTCCACGAAAAGAAATGCATGACCACCATTTAGAGAGAGAAGCTAGCAGGGAGCAGTTGCACTACTTATTCTAATGTTCTATAATTAATTATCTAGCCAAATAACGTTGCCAAATAATATCCACACAACTTTTAATCATTTCAGTTATACTTCAATCAAATTCAGAAAACATGCATGTTGTACATATTTCAACAATTTTATATTAAAAATTCGGAAATGCTAAAAATCCGATGTTAGATTTTTAACATTGCAAATCAAAAGTTTTTTTATGGCAAATTACGTGTGCGAGCATGGCAATTCCCTTCAGCAAGCATTGCAGATCCTGGAAAAAAACATAATTGCCATGCTTCCTGAAGGAAATTGCTGGGCTCAGGACACGTAATTTGCCATAAAAAATGTTCGATTTGCCATGTTTAGAAACCTGACTTTAGATTCGTATCGGGGTCTTAAAAATTAGCTTCAAGGTGTATGTATGATTGGCCTTGTTTTTGAAGGTCTTGTAGCTGCATGCAATTACTTTTACTTGGTACCTCGCGTCTGGCGTGGCGACGTCTGACACCTCTATAGTATTTATAGGCTTGATAGGCACGAGACTCCTTCGTTCTCCCATTCATCATTCCATATCTTGAGCTCCCACACATTCCTCACCCCCTTCACTATTAGCAAAGAGAGAGGAAAAGGCTAAAGTATCTTATATATTGTTGTCGTGTGCTCATGATGATCAGCGACGGTGGTGGCATGGCCAAGGAGTACCCGGGAGTGGTGGTCCGGCGGGGGGTGATGACCTTCGTGGCCAAGACATACGGGATGGTGGAGGACCCGACAACTGATGACATGATCACATGGGGCAGAGGCGGCAATAGCTTCGTCGTGGCCGACCGCTTGGTCTTCTCGGGCACGCTGCTTCCCGCGCACTTCAAGCACTGCATTTTCTCTAACTTCGTTCGGCAGCTCAACACCTACGTATGTGCACGTAATACTGCAACTGCTACTACTTGTCTAACCGTGGCACTACCACTCTATTAATTGTAGTTAATTTGTACCACTTTCCAGGGATTCCGGAAGGTGGATCCGAACAGATGGGAGTACGCCCACGTGTTGTTCCTGCGGGGGCATGCACACCTCCTGCACCAGATTGTCCGGCTCAGGAGAACCAACAACAACAGCAAGCGCCAGCCCAAGGACGACGATGACCACAACAACACGATGGTGGCCATTGAGGTGATCCTGCTAAAGCAAGAGTAGAACGCCTCAAGGACCGCTTGGCAGCGATGTCGCGCCGGGTGCGGGAGATGGAGCGCTGGCGGAAGCAGATGCTCGACGTCCTCCTGAAGGTCATCCCAGACCCCGAGGTGCTGCGCCCTCTCGTAGGCAAGAGCGACAGCGAGGACAAAGGTGTGGAGGTGAAGAGGCTGCGACTGCTGCTGGACAGGGAAGGCCAGGTGGGCAACACCAACAACATGTCCGTCGACGGGCCGCTCTACGACATCACCCAGGAGGAAGTCTTTGTGCCGAAAACCGGCATCGACTTCACTGGCTTCTACACTAGAGGCGACTTGGTGGTGGATGGCGGCGGCGAGGACCCGTCGTACACGTTCCCCATGGACAGCGACTACTAACTGCGTGCTTTTGTTGATCTACCTGTATAGGTCAAGTTCCATATTCTCCTCCTTTCTACTATGTACCTGTTTCGTATATGGCTGAATCTCCGAACCGTTGTGGTATCCCAGTCTATGCTTAGAGTAAAACTCAATCCAGTCAGTAGTCCAAGTGTTAATTTGTGGAGTGCTATGATTAACCCGCTCGCAAGTATCCGCAACTACGAGAAAAGTATTAAGATAAAATCTAAGCATAGCTTTAAACTTTTGGATCCAAATCGTTTCCTTACGAAATAACGCATAAACTAGAGTTTAACCTTCTGTCACTCTAGCAACCCATCATCTAATAACTACTTCACAATATATTCCCTTAGGCCCAAATATGATGAAGTGCCATGTAGTGGACGTTCACATGACACCACTAAGGAAATCACAACATACATATCATCAAAATATCGAACACATATCAAGTTCATATGATTACTTGTAACATGACTTCTCCCGTGACCTTAAGAACAAAAGTAACTACTCACAAATGATAATCATGCTTAAGATCAGAGGGGTATTAAAAAGCATAATGGATCTGAACATATAATCTTACACCAAATAAACCATATAGTAATCAACTACAAGATGTAATCAACACTACTAGTCACCCACAAGCACCAATCTAAGGTTCCGGTACAAAGATTGAACACAAAAGATGAACTAGGGTTTGAGAGAAGATGGTGCTGTTGAAGATGTTGATGAAGATGCCCCTCCCAAAGATGGAAGAGCTGTTGGTGATTACGATGACAATGATTTCCCCCTCCGGGAGGGAAGTTCCCTCGGCGGAATAGAAGGAAATATGCCCTAGAGGCAATAATAAATTTATTATTTTATATTTCCTTATTCATGATAAAGGTTTATTATTCATGCTAAGATTGTATTGATCGGAAACCTAAATACATGTGTGAATACATAAACAAACACCGTGTCCCTAGTAAGCCTCTACTTGACTAGCTCGTTGATCAAAGATGGTTATGGTTTCCTAACCATGGACATGAGTTGTTGTTTGATAACGGGATCACATCATTAGGAGAATGATGTGATGGACAAGACCCATCCGTTAGCTTACCATAATGATCGTTCAGTTTTATTGCTATTGCTTTCTTCATGTCAAATACACATTCCTTCGACTATGAGATTATGCAACTCCCGGATACCGGAGGAATGCCTTGTGTGCTATCAAACGTCACAACGTAACTGGGTGATTATAAAGATGCTCTACAGGTATCTCCGAAGATGTTTGTTGAGTTGGCATAGATTGAGATTAGGATTTGTCACTTCGAGTATCGGAGAGGTATCTCTGGGCCCTCTCGGTAATACACATCATAAGCTTGCAAGCAAAAGACTAAGGAGTTAGTTACGAGGTGATGTATTACGGAACAAGTAAAGAGGCTTGCCGGTAACGAGATTGAACTAGGTATGAAGATACCGACGATCGAATCTCGGGCAAGTAACATACCGATGGACAAAGGGAATTGCTATGTTGTCATAACGGTTCGACCGATAAAGATCTTCGTAGAATATGTAGGAGCCAATATGGGCATCCAGGTTCCGCTATTGGTTATTGACCGGAGAGGTGTCTTCGTCATGTCTACATAGTTCTCGAACCCGTAGGGTCCGCACGCTTAACGTTCGTTGACAATATAGTATTATATGAGTTATGTGATTTGGTGACCGAATTTTGTTCGGAGTCCCGGATGAGATCACGGACATGACGAGGAGTCTCGAAATGGTCGAGAGGTAAAGATTGATATATAGGACGATGGTATTCGGACACCGGAAGTGTTTCGGGGGGTACTGGGTACTTATCGGGTCATCGGAAGGGGTTCCGGGCACCCCCGGCAAAAGATATGGGCCTTATGGGCCAAGAGGGGAAACGCACCAGCCACAAGGGGCTGGTGCGCCCCTCATATGGGCCGGCCTAAGGAGGAGAAGGAAAGGGGAGAAGGGAAAGGAAAGTGCGGATTAGGATTCCCACTTCCTTCTCTCTGCCCCTCTCTTTCCTTCCCCCTTGGGAAAACATGGCGCGGGGGGGGGGGGGGGGGGGGGGGGCGCAAGGCAAGGCAGGGCCCCTAGGGGGCCGGCGGCCAGCCCTAGGGCGCGCCCTGGCCTCTCCCCTCCCCCTCCCACCTATATTTATGTGGGAGGGGGGCGCCTAGCACACCCCAGACAATTGTCTTAGCCGTGTGCGGCGCCCCCGTCCACAGTTTACACCCCGGTCATATTTTCGTAGTGCTTAGGCGAAGCCCTGCGGAGATCACTTCACCATCACCGTCACCACACCATCGTGCTGCCGGAACTCATCTACTACCTCGCCGTCTTGCTGGATCAAGAAGGTGGAGGACGTCACCGAGCTGAACGTGTGCTGAACGCGGAGGTGCCGTACGTTTGGTATTAGATCGATTGGATCGCGAAGAAAGTTCGATTACATCAACCGCGTTGTGAAACACTTCCGCTTATGGTCTACGAGGGTATGTAGACACACTCTCCCCTCTCATTGCTATGCATCTCCTTGATAGATCTTGCGTGTGCGTAGAATTTTTATTATTTTCCATGCAACGTTTCCCAACAGTGGCATCATGAGCCAGGTCTATGCGTAGATGATATGCACGAGTAGAACACAAAGAGTTGTGGGCGGTGATAGTCATACTGCTTACCACCAACGTCTTATTTTGATTCGGCGGTATTGTGGGATGAAGCGTCCCGGACCAACCTTACATGTCCACGCACATGAGACCGGTTCCACCGACAGACATGTAACTAGTTGTGCATAAAGGTGGCTGGCGGGTGTCTCTTTCTCCTACTTTAGTTGAATCGAATTTGACTACGGCCGGTCCTTGAAAAAGGTTAAAATAGCAAACTTGATAAATCACCGTTGTGGTTTTTGCCGTAGGTAAGAACGGTTCTTGCTAGAATCCCGTAGCAGCCACGTAAAACTTGCAACAACAAAGTAGAGGACGTCTAACTTGTTTTTGCAGGGTATGTTGTGATGTGATATGGTCAAGACATGATGTGATATACGTTATTGTATGAGATGGTCATGTTTTGTAAGTTATCAGCAACCGGCAGGAGCCTTATGGTTGTCTCCTTATTGTATGAAATGCAAACGCCATGTAATTGCTTTACTTTATCGCTATGCGTTAGCAATAGTTGTAGAAGCAATAGTTGGCGAGATGACCACGACGCAACGATGGAGATCAAGGTGTCGAGCCGGTGACGATGGAGATCATGACGATACTTTGGAGATGGAGATCAAAAGCATGAGATGATGATGGCCATATCATGTCACATATTTTGATTGCATGTGATGTTTATCTTTTATGCATCTTATTTTGCTTAGAACGATGGTAGCATTATAAGATGATCCCTTCACTAAATTTCAAGATATAAGTGTTCTCCCTGAGTATGCACCGTTGCGAAAGTTCGTCGTTTCGAGACACCACGTGATGATCGGGTGTGATAGACTCTACGTTCACATACAACGGGTGTAAGACAGTTTTGCACATGCAGAATACTTGGGTTAAACTTGACGAGGCTAGCATGTACAGACATGGTCTCGGAACATTGGAGACCGAAAGGTCGAACGTGAGTCATATAGTAGATATGATCAACATAGAGATGTTCACCATTGATGACTACCCCATCTCACGTGATGATCGGACTTGGGTTAGTTGATTTGGATCATGTATAACTTATATAAACTTGAGGGATGTTTATTTAAGTGGGAGTTCATTAGTAATTTGATTAATTGAACTTGATTTATCATGAACTTAGTCTTAATAGTTTTTGCATATCTATGTTGTAGATCAATAGCTCGCGATAGCTCCCCTATTTTTGATATATTCTAGAGAAAACTAATTTGAAAGATAATGGTAGCAATAAAACGGACTGGGTCCATGATCTGAGGATTATCCTCATTGCTGCACAGAATTATGTCCTTGATGCACCGCTAGGTGATAGACCTATTGCAGGAGCTGATGCAGACGTTATGAACGTTTGACAAGCTCAATATGATGACTACTTGATAGTTTAGTGCGCCATGCTTTACGGCTTAGAATCGGGGCTTCAAAGACGTTTTGAACGTCATGGAACATATAAGATGTTCCAAGATCTGAAATTAGTATTTCAGAATCGTACCCATGTCGAGAGGTATGAGACCTCTGACAAGTACTTTGCCTACAAGATGGAGGAGAATAGCTCAGCCAGTGAGCATGTGCTCAGAATGTCTGGGTACTACAATCGCTTGAATCAACTAGGAGTTAATCTTCCAGATAAGATAGTGATTGACAAGAGTTCTCTAGTCACTATCACCAAGCTACTAGAACTTTGTGATGAACTATAATGTGCAAGGGATGACGAAAATGATTCCCAAGCTCTTTGCGATGCTGAAATCGACG
Organism: Thinopyrum elongatum; assembly: GCA_011799875.1. Lineage (NCBI taxonomy): Eukaryota > Viridiplantae > Streptophyta > Magnoliopsida > Poales > Poaceae > Thinopyrum > Thinopyrum elongatum. Next base: position 585,229,274 of record CM022300.1, read on the forward strand.
AAGGTAGAAATCAAGAAAGAGCATCAAGTGTTGATGGTTAACAAAACCACTAGTTTTAAGAAAAATGGCAAGGGACAGAAAGGAAACTTCAAGAAGAATAGCAAACAAGTTGCCGCTCCCATGAAGAAGCCCAAAGCTAGACCCAAACCTGAAACTGAGTGCTTCTACTGCAAAGGAAATGGTCACTGGAAGCGGAACTGCCCCAAATACTTGGCGGATAAGAAGGATGGCAAAGTGAATAAAGGTATATTTGATATACATGTTATTGATGTGTACTTTACTAGTGTTCATAATATCCCCTGGGTATTTGATATCGGTTTAGTTGCTAAGATTAGTAACTCGAAATAGGAGTTGCAAAATGAACTGAGACTAGTTAAGGGCGAGGTGACGATGTGTGTTGGAAGTGATTCCAAGGTTAATAAGATCGCCATCGCATACTCCCTCTACCTTCGGGATTAGTGTTGAACCTAAATAAATGTTATTTGGTCTTTGCGTTGAGCATGAATATGATTGGATCATGTTTATTGTAATACGGTTATTCATTTAAGTCATAGAATTATTGTTGTTCTGTTTACATGAATAAAACCTTTTATGGTCATACACCCAATGTGAATGGTTTATTGAATCTCGATCGTAGTGATACACATATTCCTAATAATGATGCCAAAAGATGCAAAGTTGATAATGATAGTGCAACATACTTGTGGCACTGCCGTTTAGGTCATATTGGTGTAAAGCGCTGATACGTCTCCAACATATCTATAATTTTTTATTGTTCCATGCTGTTATATTATCATTCTTGGATGTTTTACAATCATTTTATAGCAACTTTATATCATTTTTTGGGACTAACCTATTAACATAGTGCCCAGTGCCAGTTGCTGTTTTTTTGCTTGTTTTTTACTTCGCAAGAAATCAATACCAAACGGAGTCCAAACGCAGCGAAACTTTTTGGTGATTTTTTCTGGACCAGAAGACACAAGTTGGTCCAAGAAAGTACCTGAGGGGGGCTCTGAGGGGAGCACAACCCACCAGGGCGCGCCTGGGGGCCCAGGCGCGCCCAGGTGGGTTGTGCCCACCTCGGCCGCCTCCCGCACCGCCTCTTTGCTCTATAAATACCCCCAATATTCCAGAAACCCTAGGGGAGTCGACGAAAATCAATTCCAGCCGCCGCAAGTTCCAGAAACCATATATCCAATCTAGACACCATCACGGAGGGGTTCATTATCCTCATTGGTGCCTCTCCGATGATGCATGAGTAGTTCATTGTAGACCTACGGGTCCGTAGTTAGTAGCTAGATGGCTTTCTCTATCTCTTTTGATTCTCAATACAATGGTCTCTTGGAGATCTATTTGATGTAATTCTTTTTGCGGTGTGTTTGTTGGGATCCGATGAACTTTGAGTTTATGATCAGATCTATGCTTTTTTCCATGAAAGTTATTTGAGTCTTTTGATCTCTTATATGCATGATTACTTATAGCCTCGTATTTCTTCTTTGAATCTTTGGTTTAGTTAGGCCAACTAGATCGATTTTTCTTGCCATGGGAAGAGGTGCTTTGTGATGGGTTCGACCTTACGGTGCTGAAAGGACCATGATGTCGCCTAGAGGGGGGGCGGGGTGAATAGGCGTTTTAAAATCTTTTACGGATTTGGCTATATCCTAATGCAGAAATAAACTAAGAGGATACTTTTCAAGCACAAATTCTAAATATACTAGGCTCACTAAGTGCACCAACAACTTAGCATAAACAAGATGAAAACAACGAGGATATGAGTAAGCACAAGTAAGTTACACAAACTTACTCAATGTATATCACGAGATATGGAAATAAATGTTACAAGCTAGCAATACACACTAAACACAAGATAGAACAATAGTAGGAAGTATGAATTGCGGACTATAAAGTGTTGGCCTAAATAATCTCTACGATATGGTAACCAACACAATATAATGAGGACAACAAGATCAGTGAATGCACGGTCAAGTGACCAAGATAAACCACAAGTAAGGAGTTAGGGTTAGGGATAACCGAAGTCACGGAGACGATGACGTATCCCGATGTTCACTTCCTTGGAGGGAAGCTAGTCACCGTTAGAGAGGTGGATGTTACCACGAAGGCACACCAACGCCACGAAGGCTCACCCTATTCTCCTTGAGATATCACCACGAAGGCGATTCCCAACCACTAGTGGTAGACCTTGAGGCGGCCTCCAAACCTTCACAAACTATCCGGGGGACAAATCACAAGTTGATTCCTCACCGAAGCACTCCTACCGCCTAGGAGTCTTCAACCTCCAAGAGTAATAAGAACAAAGGGGAAATGCTCAAGACTTGCTCAAATCACAAATTCCTTTGGTCAAGAGAGGGAGAGGGAGTCGATCTATCAATGGGTGAAATCTCTCTCAAGAACTCTCACAAATCTCTCCGGGATCTAAGATTTGAGGTAGGAGAAGGAGAGGGAGCTTTTCTGAAATGTGGGTGAGGATATTTGTGTTGCTCAACCCCTCCACGAAGTGGTGAAGAGGTATTTATAGTATGGGCACAAATCTGGCCGTTGGGTGGAATTCTGCCTAGGAAAGTGTCGGACGTCCGGTGGATTACCGGACGTCCGGTGGCAAAACAGGCACTGGACGTCCGTAGCACGCCATCAGACGAATGTAGCAGGATATTTGTGAAACAGGTTTGACGGACATCCGACACTTTCCGGACGTCCGGTGACCGGACGTCCGGTAAGTACCGGAAATCCGCCCGTTTGCTGCTGGATATGGCCACCGGATTTCCGGATGCTACCGGACGTCCGGCCACTAAAAAAACAGCAGGAACCCCAAAACTAAAACATGCACAACTTTTTCATACGGACTCCGATTTTGATGATCTTGGGCTCGTTTTGAAGCTATGGAAAAACTCCAGGTCCTCACATAGAGAACCACCCAATATAAACCAAAATGGAGGGTGCAAAGTATGCAAAGGTTAGATCATATATTTTGGGAAACTATTTGGCTTTGGATTTTCTTTGGTATATAGGATATGAGTGGAATTTTGTATAGAAGATGTTGACTTGAGCAAATCCATCACGAACCCCTTTGATCCCCTCTTAATAGTGCGGGATCCCAATAAATCAAGAATCATAAAAGAGCTACACTACATAGCTATCGAGAATCCATTCTTGAGTGTATATGTTTCTTTGGTGGTCATCACTCCACAACACTAACGTCAAAGGAACTAATACCTTTGACACGAACCGTTCACTTGAGCTTGATGTTGATGTTTCTTCTTGGCTTAAGATGAAGGCAAGACATTGGTGAAGTCTTCAAGTCGCTCCCCCATACACAGTGTGAGAAGCTTTGCTTTGTATTCATCTTCACTTGTCCATCATGTGATCATCCACAAGCTTCAAGCATGTAATCTTTCGGGATGGTTATCTTGAACTTGCCCTTGTCAACCATGATCACCAACACTTGATGTCATCCTCTCATAGACACTTGAAATCTCTCTCTCGATGCGTGCCCATGAGAATCACCTAACCCTCAAAAACATAGACAACACATAGTATGGGTTAGTACACAGAGTGCAATTGATAATTTCTTATCATACCACAAGATCCTATGTGGTGCATCATTTGCGCTCGTGTGTTGACCATTTAGAGTTCGATCTTTGAGCTTCATCTTGGTCAACCTATATCTCTACTCCATGTTTAATCTTGACGTCTTGAAGGGTATATTGAATTCTTCACTTGAATAGCTTGCTTGAATACTTGATCAATCATGACTCAACACATGAGTGCATTATGATCATATCTTTGAGCCACTCCTAGAATTCATCATTCAAATCATCCTTTTAAGATCTTGATCCATTATGGCTCAAACCATAGCTCTAAGCATGGCAACCCTTAAGATACTCCAATGAACTTCATTTTGATCATCTCAATGTAATTGTTGCTTCAAAGGAGTTGTCTTCCATTATTCTTCAATCATTTTCCAATGGGACTAACCTTCAAATGTATATCTCAATGCAAACATTAGTCCATAAGGATTGTCATCAATTACCAAAACCACACATGGGGACTACATGTACTTTCAGGTGCTTGATCCCAGTGACAGAAGGGGAACCGACACGTATGTATCGTTGCTATTAAGGATAACAAGATGGGATCTATTTCTACACAATGTTGGGAATATCGCTTATCGGGAACTTATCGGTCAACCCAAGATAAGGGGTAAATCGGCTAGTTTATCAGCATAGCGGCCGATTTATCGCCATATCGGCCGATTTATCGGTCAATTTATCTTATCAGTCAGACAGCGATAAGCGATAAATCGGCCGATTTATCGGCATATCGGAAGATATCTTGAACAGTGTTTCTACATAAATAGATCTTGTCTATATCATGTCATCGTTCTTATTGCATTAATCCGTTTCTCCATGAACTTAATACACTAGATGCATGCTGGATAGCAGTCGATGTGTGGAGTAATAGTAGTAGATGCAGGCAGGAGTCGGTCTACTAATCTTGGACGTGATGCCTATATAATGATCATTGCCTGGATATTGTCATAATTATTTGAAGTTCTATCAATTGCCCAACAGTAATTTGTTTACCCACCGTATGCTATTTTTCTCGAGAGAAGCCACTAGTGAAATCTACGGCCCCCAGGTCTATTTTCTCATCATATATTTTCAGATCTATTTTGCTATTTGCCTTTTTTATTTATTTGCCACTTTTATTTTCAGATCTATATTTCTAAAAACCCAAAAATATTTTGCTTCACTTTATTTTATTCATGATCTATTTATCCAATCTACTACAATTTATCTCCCATCAACTTGCCAATTTCTGGCGCCGTTACTCAAAAGGGATTGACAACCCCTTTAACACGTCGGGTTGCAAGTATTTGTTCCTTGTGTGCAGGTGCTGTTTACGTAGTGTTGCTTGGTTCTCCTACTGGTTCGATAACCTTGGTCTCATCACTGAGGGAAATACCTAACGTTGCTGTGCTGCATCATCCCTTCCTATTTGGGGAAATACAGACATAGTTCAAGCCAACATCAAAAAGAATTTCTGGCGCCGTTGCCGGGGAGGATCAAGTCAAGATAGTCTCCCGGCCACGTGCCAATTTCTGGCGCCGTTGCCGGGGAGACATCATCAACATCTACCAGGTTCCTAATCACAAATATCATCTCCTTGCAATTTACATTATTTGCCATTTGCCTCCCGTTTTCATCTCCCCCACTTCATAAAAATTTGCCGTTTTATTCGCCCTCTTTTTCGTTCGCAGTTTTCGCGTCAGATCTGTTTTGTGTGCAATCTAGTTGATCACTTTTTGTCGTTATGGATAGTTCTTCCTCTATCGCGTGCACCCCCAAGAACGAGGTCCTTAACTTTAAACAAAGGGGAGGGGAGAATTTAAAAGATGCTTCGTATAGGATTTGCAATGCTCATAATAGATCTATCCGTAAGCAATCTACCGTTGTTCTTCTTCGCTGTTTTTATGTGGGCATCACCACTTGGTATAGATTCGTCCTTGATACGATTATTGGTGGAAATTTCTTGATGTGTCCCTCTCTTGATGCTTTTAATGCTATGGGAAATTTAGTGGGTTCACCGCCTCTTATAATTAACGAAACAACTTTGACTCTTGAGCACGTTATGGAAAGACTGGATGCTATCGAAACGAAAATGCTTACTGAAGAACACTTTGAAAACTTGGATAAAAAGATGCATAATTTTGCTACTAAATTTGGGTCAAAAACGGGAGAAGTTTTTAAGTTGTTAAAAGAAAAGGGAGCCGTAATTCACGAAAGAATTGAAAAAAGCCCTTCTCGGATCGATAAGTTGGAAGAAATTTTTAGCAATTTAAGCACGGCTTTTGCTTGTGCTAAAACTATTGAAAAAAAACCCGTAAAAATAGGCAAGATTACTCAAGCCACTAAAAACAAGGGTGCAACTTCTAATAGTAACAAAGAAGATCTTAAGATGATTAGTATTCACCCGGATTTTGTTGAAGTTATAAGAGATCCTACGTACAAGAATGAATTCTTCAAACTTGTTCCTAGGAGTATTGTTATTAAAAATTTGTATGCTAAATCTTTTAAGAATTCTAATTGTTTGATTGAGGAATTAGAAACCAAAGATGATAATATTTAGATCTTTGCATTATGCCTAGCTAAGGGCGTAAAACGATAGCACTTGTTGGGAGGCAACCCAATGAATAAAATCTATTTTTGTCTTTTTCTTTCTGTTCTTGAGTGTTTGCACAATTATGCTACTGTTATGATTGTGTTTTTTGTGTTTTAATTAGTGTTTGTGCCAAGTAAAGCCTTTAGGATAGCTTTGGTGATAGTTGATTTGATCTTGTTGGAAAACAGAAACTTTTTCGTCCAGTAAAACAATTTTGAAAATTCACAGAAGTGACGAAAAATTCTGAAGTTTTTACAAAAGATTTATATACAAATTTCCTCAGTTTTCCTATTTTTTTAGAATGTTTGGTGTTATATAAGTATGAGAACAATTCGCATCTTTACAGACTGTTCTGTTTTTGACAGATTCTGTTTTCTTTGCATTGTGTGCTTATTTTGATGAATCTATGGTTTGTATTGGAGGTTATAAGCCATGTTAAAGTTAGAATACAGTAGATATAATGCAATAACAAAATTTGAATGGGTTTTCTACAGTACTTAAAGTAAAGATTGGTTTTCTTATACTAACGGATCTCACGAAGGTTTTGTTGAGTTTTGTGTGATTGAAGTTTTCAAGTTTTTGGTGAGATTATGATGGATGAAGGAATAAGGACTAAGAAGAGCCTAAGCTTGGGGATGCCCCATGGCACCCTAAGCCATTATCCAAAGAGAAGCAAGCAACTAAGCTTGGGGATGTCCGAGTGGCATCCCCTCTTTCTTCTAACTACCATCGGTATTTTACTTGGAGCTATATTTTTATTCGTCACATATCATGAGTTTTGCTTGGAGCGTCTTGTATGATATGAGTCTTTGCTTGTTTTTCTTTTTATTTTTAGTCATGAATCCTTACTGGACACACCTATTTGAGAGAGCCAAAATTATGCTATGACTTGTTAGAATTGCTCTCTATGCTTCACTTAAATCTCTATGAGCTATGGAGTTGCTCTAGTGCTTCACTTATATCTTTTTGAGCACGGTGTGCTTTAGTATTTTTGAAGAAATGCTCTCATGCTTCACTTAGATTTATTTGAGAGTTAGTAATTTTTTTTATAAATTCTCTCTTGCTTCACTTAAATTATTTTGAGAGAAGAAAATTTTATGGTCATGTTCTTCACTTAGATTTGTTTGAGCTATCAAAAGCAACTTATGAAATTAGTCCCAAAGTGATAGATATTCAAGAGGGATATAATAAAAACTTTCATGAAGATCATTGGACAAAATAAACTTGATTCCTTGTAATAGTTTTGCGATATGTTGATTTAATATGTGAGTCATATTGATGAGTAATTATGCTTTAGTAAGAATATTGGTGTTAAGGTTTGTGATTCCCTATGCAAGCACGAAAGTCAATAGTTATGCAATGAAATTACATCCTATTTGTGGTGCATTATTCGGTGTTAATTATGCTTAATGCTCGCTTATGAGATTTTTCGTTTCTTGGTTGGATGCTTCTCAATCTTTTGCTAGCCTTCATTTGCACTAAGTATGATCAGTACTTGTGCATCCAAAATCCTTAAACCAGTTTTGCCATATGAGTCCACTATACCTACCTATATGCGGTGTTTTCATGCCGTTCTAAGCAAATTTGTATGTGCCATCTCTAATTTCAAAATAAATTTCTCTTTTGTGTGCTCGTACCGCTCATGAAACGGTAGGGGGTGGCTGATATTTTTCCATGCTAGATGTGTTATTCTCAAGATGAGTGTTTATTCACTTGTCATTGCACGAGAGTACGGCAAAGGTATTAGGGATGCCCAGTCTCGAAATGAAAAATGAATTTACTTTATGTTGTCAAATAATAAATTCCTTGGAAAGTGTTGGTATGGATGGCACCCGTGGATTACGTCGATGCAAGCTTTGACACTGATTCGGATGACTATGAGTATCAATCTGGATACATATTGAAAGTGGGAGCAATTAGCTAGAGTAGCTCCATGCAGAGCATTGTAGACATAGAAATTTGCAAAATACACACGGATCTGAATGTGACAGACCCGTTGACTAAACTTCTCTCACAAGCAAAACATGATCACACCTTAGTACTCTTTGGGTATTAATCACATGGTGATGTGAACTAGATTATTGACTCTAGTAAACTCTTTGGGTGTTGGTCACATGGCGATGCGAACTATGGGTGTTAAATCACATGATGATGTGAACTGGATTATTGACTCTAGTGCAAGTGGGAGACTGAAGGAAATATGCCCTAGAGGCAATAATAAAGTTGTTATTTTATATTTCCTTATTCATGATAAAGGTTTATTATTCATGCTAAGATTGTATTGATCGGAAACCTAAATACATGTGTGAATACATAAACAAACACCGTGTCCCTAGTGAGCCTCAACTTGACTAGCTCGTTGATCAAAGATGGTTATGTTTCCTAACCATGGACATGAGTTGTTGTTTGATAACGGAATCACATCATTAGGAGAATGATGTGATGGACAAGACCCATCCTTTAGCTTAGCATAATGATCGTTCAGTTTTATTGCTATTGCTTTCTTCATGTCAAATACATATTCCTTCGACTATGAGACTATGCAACTCCCAGATACCGGAGGAATGCCTTGTGTGCTATCAAACGTCACAACATAACTGGGTGATTATAAAGATGCTCTACAGGTATCTTTGAAGGTGTTTGTTGAGTTGGCATAGATCGAGATTAGGATTTGTCACTCCGAGTATCAAAGAGGTATCTCTGGGCCCTCTCGGTAATACACATCATAAGCTTGCAAGCAAAAGACTAAGGAGTTAGTCACGAGGTGATGTATTACGGAACGAGTAAAGAGACTTGCCGGTAACGAGATTGAACTAGGTATGAAGATACCGACGATCGAATCTCGGGCAAGTAACATACCGATGGACAAAGGGAATTACGTATGTTGTCATAACGGTTCGACCGATAAAGAGCTTCGTAGAATATGTAGGAGCCAATATGGGCATCTAGGTTCCGCTATTGGTTATTGACCGGAGAGGTGTCTCGGTCATGTCTACATAGTTCTCGAACCCGTAGGGTCCGCACGCTTAATGTTCGTTGACGATATAGTATTATATGAGTTATGTGATTTGGTGACCAAATTTTGTTCGGAGTCCCGGATGAGATCACGGACATGACGAGGAGTCTCGAAATGGTCGAGAGGTAAAGATTGATATATAGGACGATGGTATTCGGACACCGGAAGTGTTTCGGGGGGTACCGGGTACTTATCGGGTCACCGGAAGGGGTTCCGGGCACCCCCGACAAAAGATATGGGCCTTATCGGACAAGAGGGGAAACGCACCAGCCACAAGCGCCCCCCATATGGGCCAGCCTAAGCAGGAGAAGGAAAGGGGAGAAGGGAAAGGACAGTGCGGATTAGGATTCCCACTTCCTTCTGTCTCCCCCCTCTTTCCTTCCCCCTTGGGAAAACATGGCAGGGGGGGCGCAGGGCAAGGCAGGGCCCCTAGGGGGCTGGCAGCCAGCCCTAGGGCGCGCCCTGGCCTCTCCCCTCCCCTCCCACCTATATATATATGTGGGAGGGGGGCGCCTAGCACACCCCAGACAATTGTCTTAGCCGTGTGCGGCGCCCCCGTCCACAGTTTACACCCCGGTCATATTTTCGTAGTGCTTAGGCGAAGCCCTGCGGAGATCACTTCACCATCACCGTCACCATGCTGTCGTGCTGCCGGAACTCATCTACTACCTCGCCGTCTTGCTGGATCAAGAAGGTGGAGGACATCACCGAGCTGAATGTGTGCTGAACACGGAGGTGCCGTTCGTTCGGTACTATATCGGTTGGAGCGCGAAGAAAGTTCGACTACATCAACCGCGTTGTGAAACGCTTCCGCTTACGGTCTACGAGGGTACGTAGACACACTCTCCCCTCTCGTTGCTATGCATCTCCTTGATAGATCTTGCGTTTGCATAGAATTTTTTTTGTTTTCCATGCAACGTTTCCCAACAGGAATCGCTCCGCCGGAGGGCAAAAGTGCTCCTGCCCAAGTTCCGCCTCGAGACGGCGGCGCTTCGTCCCGAAAGTCCTCCTCTTTTTTTTAGGTCAAAATGACTTATATACCAGAAGATGGGCACCGGAGGTGGGCCGAGGAGGGCACAACCCACCAGGGCGCGCCTGGGCTCCCTAGCTCGCCCAGGTGGGTTGTGCCCACCTAGTGGGCCCCTTTGGTAGTTATTTGGACCAATATTCCTCATATATTGTAAAATAATTCTCCGTAAATTTTTAGCTCATTTGGAGATGTGCAGAATAGGTAACTCTGACGTAGCTTTTTCAGGTCCAGAATTCCAGCTGCCGGTATTCTCCCTCTTTATGTAAACCTTGCATATTATGAGAGAAAAGGCATTAAAATTACTCCCAAAAGCATTATTATGCATAAAAACATTATAAATAATAGTAGGAAAACATGATGCAAAATGGACGTATCATGCTACATCAGGAACATTGGTGGATTAAAAAGAACAGTATTTCAAAGAAAGCATGAATTGCAAGCCACACTACTGGAGGTGGACTTCAAAGTCAAATGTCACTCAGGGCCTGTTCTGATCTCCTCCCACTCAAAACTTTTGAAAATCTTGGCCCAAAGCCAGCCCGAACGATATAGCTTCACGAAGCTGAAATCTAGGAAGCCACGATAGGTTGTAGTGCATTTTTCTGAAGCTAGCGATTCTAGCTCCACGTTTTTGTGAATTTGAAGTTGTTTTTGTGAATCTGATGTTGAAGTTATTTATGGTCGTATGCCACCGCCAAAGAAAATGATTCGTCACTCCGTCCCTCGATCGAACCCGCAACAGAACCGCTCGCTCACATCTCCCCTCTCCCTCGTCTTCTCCCCTCGAGCCCTCACGGCCGCCGTTCCTCGCCGCTGCGCCCGGCTGCCCCCGTGGCCGACCGGATCCTCGCATGTGCCTATAGATTCGGCCGCCCCAGCTTGTTTCCTGTCGGATCCAATCCTCGGCGGTGTGAATCGCGTGGGGTGCCGGGAGCTGCGACCCCATGGCACTTAGGTGCTAGCCCCGACGCCATTGATGTCTGGAGGAGCCAGCCCCGACCCTCTGAGCCCGGAGCAGCACTGGTACGATCGCGCCCCCAAGCCCAAACCGTCAGCCCAAACCAGGCCCAGCTTGTTTCTCTCTCTTTTTTGGCCTATGTGCTGGGAGAAGCTGCCTTCGCTCCAGAACAGTTTGCTGCACGCCAGGTGAAGTGAGAAGTCAGGTTAGAAGCTGGATATGAGAAGTTTTGAAGAAGCTAGCGCGTCTGCGAACAGGCCCTGAGAGTCATTCATCTACTCTTGATAAAAGGGATAAGTTCAGCTTTAGAATATATACCAAGCGCTTAATTTTACCTTCCAATAGTATTTTCCACATAGAAACCATATCCCTTGTCAGATTTTGCAGCTTTATGCATTTCAGCGAGCTTCCTCCCTAGAGCTGACTGGCAATAAGTTGTTTGTTAATGATGAATGATTTAAATAAAAGCTTGCAACAAAAGGTACAAGTTGCCTTTTTCTTTGAACAAAAGGGGTTTCAGGACAAGGTTACCTGGTCACCCCTAGAACTACCAAATTGAATAAACTCCATGATGATAAAAGAACCACCAGTTGGTAACGAACCAACCTGTAATAAAAAGGGGCATGAAGTAAGAAAATACAGTGATGAAGAAAAGGCAGCTGTAAGCAAGGTGTCAGGTAGTGAAAGTGAAAATAAAGATAGTTCATAGTATCTTATACCCCCAATGGAGCTAGTCCGTGTGATCTGCGTGGCCTTCCCCTCGGTGAGGATCCACTCCTTGATCGGGTCATCGCTCATGGCAGCCACTGCCCAATTACACGGGACGGGGTCATAAGCTCAGATTCACACCTAAAACAGATAGAATATAGCATCCACACCCACAGCAATGCCATGAAAATTGAAGCTGCTACCCGCATAATCACAGCTATTGCAGGCCATGGCTACCACAACACCTCAAATCCTATCAAGATTTCTACGACCAACATTTCACATCGGGCCTGGCTACGGCTTGCCCTCGGCGTGCTGCCGAAGACCATCGACGCAGCCTGGAGGGCGGCAAAACTGAGATTCGGCACTGGTCGTACGGCGACGGGGTAAAAAAAGGTTGCAGGATTGAGTTTTGAGAGAAGTGAAGGAGTTGTTACCGACGGATAGCCTGGTGGCTGCTTTGCAGGGCCAGGCAGAGCAGCGAGGCCGGGGGCGGCGACGGAGGATGGAGGAGGCGGAGGTGGAAGGCGAGGAGGCGGAGAGCAATGCCACATTTGTTGCCATCGCAAGCACTTGCCTTCTTCTCTGAACACGGACTAACGCCCGACGAAATCCTATTGGCTGCCGCCCGCCTTCGCCATCGTCGTGGCTACTGACTATGACTAGGAGCGACGAAACGGGTGCTGCCAAGGCCTCGTGTCGACAAGCGGATGGGTTTGTCCCTCCTTGTTTGTGAAGGAAATATGCCCTAGAGGCAATAATAAAGTTGTTATTTTATATTTCCTTATTCATGATAAAGGTTTATTATTCATGCTAGAATTGTATTGATCAGAAACTTAAATACATGTGTGAATACATAAACAAATATTGTGTCCCTAGTAAGCCTCTACTAGACTAGCTCGTTGATCAAAGATGGTTAAGGTTTCCTAACCATAGACATGTGTTGTCATTTGATAACGGGATCACATCATTAGGAGAATGATGTGATGGACAAGACGCATCCGTTAGCTTAGCATATTAATCGTTCAGTTTATTACTATTGTTGGGAAACGTTGCATGGAAAACAAAAAAAATTCTACGCACACGCAAGATCTATCCATGGAGATGCATAGCAATGAGAGGGGGAGAGAATCTACATACCCTTGTAGATCGCTAAGCAGAAGCGTTTATCACGCGGTTGATGTAGTCGTACTCTTCGTGATCCGATCACGATCCAACCGATCTAGTGCCGAACGGCCGGCACCTCCGAGTTTAGCACACGTGCGGCTCGATGACGTATCCTCCTTCTTGATCCAGCAAGCGGGAGAGGAGAAGTAGATGGGATCACAATACCGAAAAAACTGCACTTTTTTCCGGTACCCAAAATATGACTTCCCATATATAAATCTTTACCTCTCGACCATTCCGATACTCCTCGTGATGTCCGGGATCTCATCCAGGACTCCGAAAAACATTTGGTTGCCACTCATCAAATATCCCAATACTACTCTAGCGTCAACGAACATTAAGCGTGCGACCCTACGGGTTCGGGAATTATGTAGTCATGACCGAGACACCTCTCCGGTCAATAACCAATAGCGGGACCTGGATGCCATATTGATTCCTACATATTCCACGAAGATCTTTTATCGGTTGAACCTTTATGACAACATACGTAATTCCCTTTGTCTGTCGGTATGTTACTTGCCCGAGATTCGATCGTCGGTATCTCTATACCTAGTTCAATCTTGTTACCGGAAAGTCTCTTTACTCATTCCGTAATACATCATCTTGCAACTAACTCCTTAGTCACTTTGCTTGCAAGCTTCTTGTGATGTGTATTACCGAGAGGGCCCAGAGATACCTCTCTGATACACGGAGTGACAAATCCCAATCTCGATTCACACCAACTCAACAGACACCTTCAGAGATACCTTTAGAGCATCTTTATGATCACCCAGTTACGTTATGACATTTGATAGCACACAAGGTATTCCTCCGGTATCCGGGAGTTGCATGATCTCATGGTCAAAGGAACATGTATTTGACATTAAGAAAGCAGTAGCAATAAACTGAACGATCATATGCTATGCTAACGGTTGGGTCTTGTCCATCACATCATTCTCCTAATGATGTGATCCCGTTATCAAATGACAACACATGTCTATGGTTAGGAAACCTTAACCATCTTTGATCAACGAGCTAGTCTAGTAGAGGCATACTAGGGACACGGTATTTGTTTATGTATTCACACATGTATTTAAGTTTCCGATCAATACAATTCTAGCATGAATAATAAACCTTTATCATGAATACGGAAATATAAAATAACAACTTTATTATTGCCTCTAGGGCATATTTCCTTCAGCTATTGCTTTCTTCATGTCAAATACATATTCCTTCGACTATGAGATTATGCAACTCCCAGATACCGGAGGAATACCTTGTGTGCTATCAAATCTCACAACGTAACTGGGTGATCATAAAGATGCTCTACAGGTATCTCCGAAGGTGTTTGTTGGGTTGGCATAGATCAAGATTAGGATTTGTCACTCCGAGTATCGGAGAGGTATCTCTGGGCCCTCTCGGTAATACACATCATAAGCTTGCAAGAAAATGACTAAGGAGTTAGTTACGAGATGATGTATTATGGAACGAGTAAAGAGACTTGCCGGTAACGAGATTGAACTAGGTATAGCGATTCCGACGATCGAATCTCGGGCAAGTAACATACCGATGGACAAAGGGAATTACGTATGTTGTCATAACGGTTCGACCGATGAAGATCTTCGTAGAATATGTAGGAGCCAATATGGGCATCAGGTTTCGCTATTGGTTATTGACCGGAGAGGTGTCTCGGTCATGTCTACATAGTTCTCGAACCCATAGGGTCCGCACGCTTAACATTCGCTGACGATATAGTGTTATATGAGTTATATGATTTGGTGACCGAATGTTAATCAGAGTCTCGGATTAGATCACGGACATGACGAGGAGTCTTGAAATGGTCGAGAGGTAAAGATTGATATATAGGACGATGGTATTCGGACACCAGAAGGGTTTCAGGATGCACCGGGTAGCCATCGGGTCACCGGAAGGGGTTCCAGACACCCCCCCGGTAGGTATATGGCCTTAATGGGCCAAGGGAGGGACAGACCAGCCCACAGGGGGCTGGTGCACCCCTTTCCCTAGCCGGTTAGCCCTAGGGAAGGAAAGGGGGTACGGCTAGCCCCTCCTGCCTTCCCCTCTCTTGGGAGAAAGGAAAGGGGGGGGAGCGCGTCCCTCCCCTGCCTTTCCCCCGCACCTAAACATGGCAGGGGGCGCGGCTAGGGGCAGGACCCCAAGTGGGATTCGGCCCCACTTGGGGCACCTCCAGGCTGCCTCCTCCCTCCCCCCACCTATATATATGTGGGAGGGGGCGCCTAGCACATCCACAACATTGTCTTAGCCGTGTGCGGCGCACCCCTCCACCGTTTACACCCCTGGTCATATTTTCGTAGTGCTTAGGCGAAGCCCTGCAGAGATAAATTCACCATCACTATCACCACGCCGTCGTGCTGCCGGAACTCATCGCCTACCTCGCTGTCTTGCTGGATCAAGAAGCCGTGGATGTCACCGAGCTGAACGTGTGCTGAACATGGAGGTGTCGTACGTTCGGTACTCGATCGGTTGGATCGTGAAGAAAGTTCGACTACATCAACCGCGTTGTCAAACGCTTCCGCTTACGGTCTATGAGGGTACCTAGACACACTCTCCCCTCTCTTTTATATGCATCTCCTTGATAGATCTTGCGTGGGCGTAGAATTTTTTTTGTTTTCCATGCAACGTTCCCCAACAGTGGCATCATGAGCCAGGTCTATGCGAAGATGATATGCACGAGTAGAGCACAAAGAGTTGTGGGCGGTGATAGTCATACTGCTTACCACCAACGTCTTATTTTGATTCGGCGGTATTGTGGGATGAAGCGGCCCGGACCAACCTTACATGTCCACGCACATGAGACCGGTTCCACCGACTGACATGCAACTAGTTTTGCATAAAGGTGGTTGGCGGGTGTCTGTTTCTCCTACTTTAGTTGAATCAAATTTGACTACGGCTAGTCCTTGAAGAAGGTTAAAATAGCAAACTTGATGAATCACCATTGTCGGAGTAAATGACCATGGGTAGCCTCATCAGTCCCCCATGGTATTTCAAGACATCGGGGCTAGCTGCGCCCCTCACACCTTCCGGGAGCACGACCGCCTCCTTGGGCCGGCTGGTCCAAGAGGCCGGCTGCTAGAAGGCGACAAGACCAGGGAGGGCGGCCGCGAGGGGGCCGATTCCTGGCAGGCGGCCCCTCGCCTCCTCGAAGGTAGCACCACATCACCACGACAAGACGAGGCATGGCTACAGTGCAGCCTACCACCCCCGAGTCCAGGATGGAACGTGGCCACAGTGTTGTGTATTGGGCAGACTCCCCCCGCCCAGCGCGGCACTACTGCCACGTAGTCCGTGACATCACTAGTGTCAGAGGGAGCCATGCTCCCATGACGGGCGGTTGGTACGGCCCGCAAGCAGTGGGCCCTACCTGTCCGCGAGCCACTAGAAGGCGGCAAACCTCAAACAGACGGCAATAGAGGAGGGCCGACTCCTAGCAGGCGGCACTTCTCCCCCTTGGAGTCTGTGTGCCATTAACGAGATGGGACGGGGTATGGCTACAGTGAGCGCCCGTCGGGCGATGGGACTGCAGCCACGCTCCCCCCGACAAAGCCTTCGTCATCAGGGACGAAGCTACAGTATAAAGCAGTCAACATGGCCTGCAGGCGGCGGGCCCTACCTGTCGGCCGAGATCACGACAGTCGGCGGGGTCCACCAGGCGGCGGGCCCCAGCAGTCGGCGGAGAAGCCGGCGACCAGAGACGCTGACGGTCGGGTCATACACCCGGCCGGATTACCATTGTACCCCTGGGGGGTAGGCCTATATAAACCCCCCAGGCTCACCCATGCAAAGGGTTCAGCACCCACACCATACTCACACACGTAGAGAGAAGAGTAGGGCTAGCCTTGCCCTTCTTCCTCTTCTAGCCAAAACAGCTCAAGGAGCCAGCTTGTAGCTACCTTGTTGATCATAGTCATCATGCGGAGACCCCGCAGAGCAGGACTAGGGGTGTTATCTTCGAGGAGAGCCCCGAACCTGGGTAAGATTCGCAGGCATGCGCGGTCTCGCTCACTCCCGCTTCTAGAGCCCGGCGACGTACTCTTGTCCCCATCCACGATAAGCCACCCCCTGGCATATGTCGCACAATATCCCCGACATTTGGCGCCCACCATGGGGCAAGGTGCACCGTCGTCCGGAAACACGTTCTGGACGGGAACCCTCTTCCTTCCTGGCGAGCGCAGCCAGCCCGGCACGCCCGACGGCGTTTGCGCCGACACGCTGCGTGGCGTGGAAGCCGCTTGCGCCGCGTGCTACCTCGCTGATTCCATCGGCGGGATCCGCCTCTCCGACGAGCCCGCACCCAATGCGGGCGCAGCCAGCTCCGGGAGCTGCCTTGTTGACCCCCTCAGCAAGCTTCACATCACCAACGAGCCGGCCTCCGATCTAGAGTCCGTTGGCTCCACCGACCCGCCCGTCGATATGGTCATCGACGCCGACGCCGCGCCCTCTGATGCCTTCCTCGGTGACGTGGTGATCTTCGACGACCCGCTCCCTGCTGCTGACAGCAGCGCCAGCACCAGCACCGTCACCGAGGTGCTGGTCATCAGCCACGATGGAGCCTCCGACGAGGCCGGCCGGGACCCGTTGCAGGCGGCAATGCGGGACCTGTCCACGCCCGCAGCGCCCGGTGCGAACAGCGAAACGCTGGAAGCGTGCCGTGTTGCACTCCTCGACAGCGCCAACAAGTTGGCAGCCATGAGACGCCTCACCGAGGCCTACCAGCGCGAGATCGACCGCGCCGTCTGCGGCACTCTGGCTGCTGGCGAACCCAGCCGCATGGGCACGGTCCGGCAGCGCGGTGCTGCCATTGCCAGCATGCTGGGGGCGGACCGCCCAGTCTACGCCATGCCAATGGAGAACTTACGCGCCGCCCAGGTGGCCGCAGACGAGCTGGACCGCCTGGAGGGCGACGAGCGTCGCTGCATGATGGGGTGCGTCCAGCAGCTCATTGACGCGACTGCCGCGCAGCAAGAAGCCGGCCGCCGCGTGGCGGAACCCGGCTTGTAGGCCGAGAACCTTCCCCCTCGCCGAGAGCACGGCGCGACCTCCCGGACGCCGACAGGCGGCGCCCGCGACTGAGGAAACCAAGAGCCGACTGTTAGCCGCAGCCGCACACGCATCGCCATCGAGCGCGACCAAGACGGCCGCCCACGAGCAGTGGAATGGTGGGACGATCGTCCGCCTCCCCCGCGCAGGGAGTGGCGCGCCTCCCCGCCGCCTGTTGAGCATCCGACTCTCGGAGGCCGACTGGGCCCCCGTGAAGGAGTCGGAGAGAACGACGCCCGCCTCCGAATCGACCGCTTGGCTCGATCCCTGGTGTTAGAAGAAGAAGATGCGATCGGCCCGCCTTGTTTCGGCCTCCGCATTTGCGGCGAGCCCTTCCCCAAAGGGTTCTCGCTTCCTCGAGACACTCCCAAGTACAACGGTTCCATGAAGCCGGAGGATTGGCTGGTTGACTACTCTACTGCCGTCAACATAGCAAACGGCAACAAGCGCGTTGCCGTGAAGTACGTTCCGCTCATGCTCCAGGGCACGGCCCGGACATGGCTGAACAGCCTCAAGCCCTACAGCGTCAACAGCTGGCTGGACTTTACCGAAGTTTTCATCCGCAACTTCACCAGCACCTACCAGCGGCCGCCCAAGCCTTGCCAGCTCTCTCTGGGCGTCCAAGGCCCGACCGAGTCCGCCCGCGAGTACTTGACGCGGTGGGCCGAACTGCGCAACTCCTGCGAAGGGGTGCACGAGGTGCAAGCCATAGGGTACTTCACTACCGGGTGCCGAGAGGGCACCCTACTCAAGCACCGACTCCTCTGCGACGAGCCGGCCACACTCGACGAGCTGCTAATCATAGCAGACAAGTACGCGACTGTCGACTCCTCCATGAGGTCGGAGCTCCGAGTGGACACGTCTGGAAAGATGCTCCCTCCGGCCCCTCAGACGCCGGCTGGTGACTCCAGCCGGCGCCAGCAGTCGAACGACACCAAGCGCAAGGCCCAGCAACCGGCTTCCACCAGCTGGCAGGTGGCAGCAGTTGAAGACCAGCAGCCGGAGGGGTAGCCCGGCCCCAAGCGTCAGAAAGGCGGCAAGCCTGCTTGGTTGCCCGCCTTCTCCTTCGAGCAAACCCTTGATGCTCCCTGCAAGTTCCACAGCGGCGCGAAGCCGTCCAACCACACCACCCGGAAGTGCCACTGGCTCGTCCACATTGCCAAAGGCGAAGGACTGCCCCCTCCACCCGCTGGCCCACCGGCTCCGCCTCCTCAGCAGCCGACGGCCCGCCCAGTCGGCGCAATCTAAGATGAATTCTTCGAAGAACACGGAGCCTACGTCGTCTTCACCAGGGTGGCTGACGACAGGCACAGCCGGCATCAGCAGCACCGCGAGGTGAACGCGATCGCTTCTGAGGTCCCAGAGTTCATGCACTGGTCCAAGAGGCCCATCAGCTGGAGCCGCGCTGACCACCCGGAGGGGATGCCTTCCCCGGGTTCCCACGCCCTGGTGCTGGATGCCACCTTTTCAACGGAGCGGCGAGCCTCTCGTTTCGCCCGAGTTCTGATAGACGGCGGTAGCAGCATCAACATCCTCTACCGTGACACTCTGGAGAAGCTGTGCATCAAGGAGAAGCAGCTCCAGCCCAGCCGGACTGTCTTCCATGGCATTGTACCTGGCCTTTCCTACTCTCTAATCGGCAAGATCAAGATAGATGTCCTCTTCGGAGACAAAGATCACTTCCGCCGCGAGCCAATCTAGTTCGAGGTGGTGGACCTAGAGAGCCCCTACCATGCGCTTCTTGGCCGGCCTGCTCTGGCCAAGTTCATGGCGGTGCCGCACTACGCCTACCTCAAGATGAAGATGCCGGGCACCAAGGGCATTATCACCGTAGCCGGCGACTACCAGAAGTCGGCCATATGTGCTGCTGCCAGCAGTCGGCTGGCCGAGTCCCTTGTCATCTGTGCAGAAAGGCGGCTCCTTGACTGGGTTGTGGCCATGGCCGGCAAGCAGCCGGACCTGTCACCAGATCCCAAGGAGTCGGAGGCCCAGGGCTCTTTCCAGCCGACCAAAGAAACCAAGAAGATTCCCTTGGACCCTGAACACCCGGATAGGTTCGCTGTCGTAGGGACCCACCTCGAGAGTAAATAGGAAAGCGAGCTCGTCGATTTCCTCTGTGAGAATCGGGACATCTTCGCATGGTCTCCCAAGGACATGCCGGGTGTTCCGACGGATTTCGCCGAGCACAAGCTACATGTTAGATCAGATGCAAAACCAGTCAAGCAACCCCTCCGCCGCTTGTCGGAAGAGAAGAGAAGAATTGTTGGTGAAGAGATCGCCCGGCTTCTGGCAGCCGGATTCATCATGGAAGTGTTCTTTCCAGAATGGCTTGCCAACCCAGTCCTTGTACTGAAGAAGAACAACAAGTGGCGCATGTGCATTGATTACACCAGCCTCAACAAAGCCTGCCCCAAAGATCCGTTTGCTCTGCCTCGGATAGACCAAGTGATTGACTCCACAGCCGGATGTGAGCTGTTGAGTTTTTTGGATGCCTACTCTGGCTACCACCAGATCAAGCTGAACCCGGCCGATCGGCTGAAGACCGCCTTCATCACACCATTCGGAGCCTTCTGCTACCTGACCATGACATTCGGCTTGAGAAATGCCGGTGCCACGTATCAGCGTTGCATGCAAAAGTGCCTCCTCAAGCAACTCGGCAGAAATGCCCACGTCTATGTAGACGACATTGTGGTGAAGACGGAGAAGCGTGGCACCCTCCTGGAGGATCTCAAGGAGACCTTCGACAATCTGCGACGTTTTCACATCAAGCTCAATCCAGAAAAGTGTGTCTTCGGAGTCCCAGCCGGCCAGCTCCTTGGTTTCCTTGTCTCAGAACGCGGCATCGAGTGCAACCCTACGAAGATCAAGGCCATTGAGCGGATGGAGAGGCCCACCCGGCTGCGAGACGTCCAGAAGTTCACCGGCTGCTTGGCATCCATCAGCCGTTTCATCAGTCGGCTGGGCGAGAAGGCTCTGCCTCTGTACCAACTAATGAAGAAAACCACTCACTTCGAGTGGAACGACAAAGCGGACGAGGCCTTCCTCCAGCTCAAGAAAATGCTGACTACGCCGCCTGTCCTGGCGGCTCCGGCTGCTAAGGAGCCCATGTTCCTCTACATCGCCGCCACCAGCCGGGTGGTCAGCACTGTCATCGTGGTCGAGCGCCCAGAAGACGGCAAGGTGTAGCCGGTCCAGAGGCCCATCTACTATTTGAGTGAAGTGCTATCGGCCTCCAAGCAGAATTACCCCCACTACCAGAAGATGTGCTATGGCGTGTACTTTGCAGCCAAGAAACTCAAGCAGTACTTTCAAGAGCACTCCATCACGGTTGTCTGCACTGCCCCACTCGCCGAGATCATGGGCAACAGAGATGCATCAGGCCGGGTGGCCAAGTGGGCCATTGAGCTAGCTCCCCATACCATCCTCTACCAGCCCCGCACCGCCATCAAGTCCCAAGCGCTGGCCGACTTCCTCATCGACTGGGCCGAGACCCAGTACCTGCTGCCGGCGCCGGATTCTACCCATTGGCGGATGAACTTTGATGGCTCAAAGATGCGCACCGGTCTGGGAGCCGGCATCATCCTCACCTCTCCCAAAGGCGACAAGCTCAAGTACACATTACAAATTCACTTTGCCACCTCCAACAACGTGGCCGAGTATGAGGCACTCGTCCACGGGCTCCGACTGGCCAAAGAGATTGGCATCCGCTAGATTCTGTGCTACGGTGACTCGGACTTGGTAGTCCAGCAGTCGTCTGGCGACTGGGACGCCAAGGATGCAAACATGGCGAGCTACCGCTTCCTCGTCCAGCAGATCAGTGGATACTTCGACGGGTGCGAGTTCCTTCACGTGCCACGAGCCAGCAACGAGCAAGCTGATGCCCTGGCATGGATTGCCTCCACCCGCCAAGCGATACCAGCCGGCGTCTCCCTCCAATGCCTCCGCAAGCCGTCTATCAAGCCTTCACCGGAATCAGAGTCCATCTTCGTGCCGGCTACTCCCGGAGCAGTCGGATCTGACTCGGGGGCTGCAACAGCCGGCCGGGGGACTTCAGTAGGCGGCTTGAGGACTGCTGCAGTCACACCCGGCCCGGGAACTTCAGAACCCAGCCCGGGGACTGCGGTAGTCGGCCCGGGGACGACGGCAGGCGGCTCGGGGACTGCAGCAGTCGCACCCGGCCCGGGGGCTGCAGCAGTCGGCCCGGGGACTTCAACGACACAACAAGTGGCGGCCGACTCCAACCCACCTCCTCCCAACCCAACCGCCCTGGTCCCAGTGGCCGTGATGACAGTGGTCGAAGCACCATCATGGGCGCAGCCCATCCTCAACTTCCTGGTAAGCGAAGAGCTACCAACCGATGAGACCTTGGCCCGGCAAGTGCAACGCCGGGCAGCAGCATACACGATAGTGAACAAAGAGCTTGTCAGACGCAGCGTTGAGCCAGAAAAAGGCAAGGCAATCCTCAGAGACATCCATCAAGGCGAATGCGGCCACCATGCGGCCTCCAGATCCCTTATCGCCAAAGCTTTCCGCCATGGATTCTTCTGGCCGACTGCTTTGGACGACGCTAAGGACTTGGTCAAGAAGTGCAAAGGGTGCCAGAAATTCGGCTCCAAGCAACATCTACCGGCTTCTGCACTCAAGACCATCCCCCTCACTTGGCCATTTGTCGTCTGGGGGCTGGACATGGTGGGCCCATTCAAAACAGCACGCGGTGGCATGACTCATCTGCTCGCCACCATGGATAAATTCACCAAGTGGATTGAAGCAAAGCCAATTAAGAAGCTGAACGGTCCGATTGCGGTGACCTTCATTGCAGATATCACCGTCCGGTACGGCATACCACACAGCATCATCACTGACAATGGCACAAACTTTGCCAAAGGCGCTTTGGCCCATTTTTCCGCGACGCAGGGCATCCGACTGGACTTAGCGTCCGTTGCCCATCCGCAGTCAAACGGCCAAGTCGAGCGAGCAAATGGCCTCATCTTGTCCGGCATCAAGCCTCGACTGGTCGAGCCGCTGGAGCGCTCGGCCGGCTGCTGGATCGAGGAGCTGCCGGCCGTCCTATGGAGTCTCCGGACCACGCCGAACAAATCGACCGGCTTCACCCCCTTCTTCCTCATGTACGGGGCCGAGGCCATCATCCCAACTGACATCGAGTTTGACTCGCCTCGCGTCACCATGTACACGGAGGCGGAGGCAAAGGAGGCGCAAGAAGACGGCGTCGACCTACTGGAAGAGGGCCGGCTGCTGGCACTCAGCCGGTCCGCTATCTACCAGCAGGGCATGCGCCGCTACCACAGCCAGAAGGTCAAGCCACGATCCTTCCAAGAGGGGGACCTTGTGCTCTGGCTGATCCAGCGAACAGCCGGCCAGCACAAGCTCTCGGCCCCTTGGGAAGGGCCCTTCATCATCAGCAAAGCCTTGGGCAATGACTCCTACTACCTCATCGATGCGCAGAAGCCCAGGGCACGCAAGAGGGACGATTCCGGCAAGGAAACAGAGCGCCCATGGAACACAAATCTCCTCCGAAGATTTTACAGTTAATGCAGTATGTACCACGCTACCTTTTGTATTAAGAGCAAAGACATCGGGTCCCTCGAGGAGCACTCGGGGGCTACCCTTTTTGTCTGTATGATAAGTTTACGCCTGAGAATGTGTTATTTCACTCCTCCGCCAAGCACCGGGTCCGACCAGTCGGCCCGGGGGCTCACCGCCTTGCCCTATGTTGGTGCCACCTGCAGTCGGACAAGTAGTGTGCCGACATCTAAGCCCTCTCTTGCCTTAAGCCGCAGCTCGTAGAGCGACTGTCCGGCTGGCAAGAGCTAAAGGCAGGAAACGGTGTCCACACGAAAAATAACTAAGGAAAAAGCATCAACATCGGCCAAGCCGGCTCCTCGCCTCTCCATCCGGCTGCTGAGCAGCCGGCCGGCCGGCTTCTCACTTGACTTGCTATGTTCTAAACGGCCAAAGTACTTGTCTTCCTAAACGGCCAAATACCGGACCCAGCCACAGACCGCAGAGCTGCTGTCCGGCTGGCAGGGCGGTAGCCAAAGAAAGGCCGCAAAGGAAAAAGCCAAAAAAGAGCAGAAAAGCAAGACAAAATCAGAACCCGGTAGAGCACAACTTGTGCGAATAAAGTTAATTTACATAGCAAGAGCTCATAGCCAGCATTCAACAAAGTTTGAATACAACCCCAGCGGGTGGAATTGCGTGAATTTAACATACTTGTTCAAAAGATTACAAGAACAGGAAAGATAAGATAAAGTGGCCATCTAGGCCAGGTGAGCAGCAGGCAGGGTCCGGCGGGTTGGCGGAGGCAGCGGCGCCAGATGGTGGAGCGGCCGACTGAGGGGTCTTGGCCTGATCGCCCCCGGCAGCAGTCGGTGCGGTAGCACGTGGCTCGTTGGTCGAGGCTTGGTCGGGCTGAGGCCGGCTTTCCGCTCTGCCGTCCGGAGCGTCGTCTTCACCGTCCTCGTCCTCTTCGTCCTCGCCCTCGTCGCTGGAGGCGATCTCTTTCGCCGAGTCCTCCTCATCCCCCTGGTTCAGCCCGAACCAGTTGGGCGGCACCTCAGCGCCTTCCTCGTCCAACTCGGGGCTGAAAACGGTGACGTTGGCGTACTCGGCGATCGCCGCCGCGTGTTGAGTAAGCACAGGGCCCACTGCCGCCAGCTCCGGTCCGGCCTCCTGCCAGAAGGTGGCCAGCTGGGCCAGGTCCAGCCCAGGATACCACGCCTTGGCTAACTCCAAGGCCGTCCGCGCACCCACCCGAGCCGCGGCGCCCTTCCAAGCCTCGAAGCGGCCGACCGCTACCTCCAGCCAGTCGGCAGTCCGACTGGGGGTGCGCGGAATTCGAGCATCGGGCCAGAGGGCGGTTAACACCTGAGCCTCGGCACGCTGCAGGCGGTGGAGTATCCTGCGAGCCGGCTGCAGGCGCATCTTGACGGCCAGGAGTTGCTCGCCGAGATTCCGGGGCGCGTTGGGCGCGATGCCCACGCCCGCCCTCCTCCGCAAGTCGCGACGCGCCTCGATGGCCTGGCTGACGGCAATGGAGTGACCGGGAAAGTATTCTGCACAAGAAGAAGATCAAATATTAGAAGCCAGAAGCCGACACCTACAGCAGTCGGCGGCTGTTCAAAAGAAGAAGTAACTTACCATCGATCATGTCCTCGATCTCGCCGTAGCCGTCGGTCAGGAGTCTCTCCTTCTCGGCCCAGTTCGAGCGTTGAGTCTCGAACTCGGCCTTGAGGGAGTCTTCCTCCTCCTTCAGTCTCTGCAGCTCCGCCTTGTGCCGCTCCGCCTGGTCTGCCAGCTCCTTGGCCAGGCGGTCGCATTCCCGGGCCGCCTGGCTGCGCTCCTGCTCCTTGGTGTGGAGCGCGGACTCGGCCTCGCCCAGGCACTGCCGCAGATTTGCGGCGGCCTCTGCCAAAACGGAGAAATAAGAAAACCATCAACACCAATGGAAAGTAGTTGCCGGGAGATCCGGCCCGACTGCTCAGCAGTCGGCCCAAATCTCGGGGACTACACCCAGCAGGTGCGCTGACGCGCCCCCGCGAGGAAGAAGACCAAAAGACATACTTCGGCTCTCCGCCAGATCGGCGGTCCGCTTGGTCAGCTCCCGGAGCTGAGAGTTATAGGCGGCCGCACGGAGGTTGTGGTAATCCTGCAACAAAGACAACAGAAGAAGGTAACGAGTCAGTACTCGGAGCTCAACCTGAAGTTCCGTGTCGCCTGCTCAGCAGACGGCCCGGAACTCGGGGGCTACACCCAGTGGGTGCGCTGGCACGCCCCCACGGAAGACTACAAGAAACAAAAACAAGAGCCGTACCTGGACGGCCGCCCGCGTCGCCAGGAACTCCTGCGTGTATTGCTGGAGAGTGGCGCCTTGGGCATTGAGCCGGGCCAGGACTTCCTGCGAGGCCGCGTTCAAAACGCCCGTACCGCCGCCAGACGTCCAATCCGGTGGGGCGGCGCTGGTAGCCTCGGCGTCGGGGGCTGACGAGCTACCGGCCCCGATCTCCAATGGTCGCGGTGCTGAGGCCGCCTTCTCCGCACGCCAGCGCACTGGGATACGGATTGCAGGATTTGGACCCACCACCAACTCGCCGCCGGCTGGCGGCACCAGCGACGCGTCAGGCCGCCTGCCCTGGCCGTCGACAGCCGGCGTGGGCGGGGGCACCTCCGCCTCCGGGACAACAGGGTCCCCTCCCCCCTTTAGGGCCGGCTGGTCATCGCCAGCCCCTCCGGCCGGAGCCCGGCCCTCCAGCACCACTGGCTCCACAGGTTGCGGACCGGTGGACTCCGGAGCCCGGCTACGGGACGCCTCCTCCGCCTGCATCTTGGCGGCCGCGTCCGCCTGCTCTTGGCCGCGACGTCGGCTTGAGCCTCGGCCGCCGCGTCGGCCTCCACCTTCTCCCAGGCCGCAGCCTCCCGCTCCTCTCGCGCCTCCCGCGCATTCCTCTCCATCGCCTCCTGAAGGGCGGCGAGTGGATCCATGCGGCCGGGGCCCGCGAGGCCGTCTGCCGCCCCGATCACCGAGCTGGACGGGGCTCGCGACAAGGAAAGTGGGACGCTATGCGCCAAAGGAGGAAGAGAATAAGAAGATCGCAAAGACAGAAGAAAAGCAAGCGCAAAGCAAGATGCAAGAAAGGACAAGGCGCTTACGCGGACACTAGCGGGAGCCGCTTTGGGGCCTTCTGGAAAAGGGCCGCCTTCGCAGCAGCCTCTTGCCGCTTGGTCGTGGCGGCCGAGGTCCTGGCCTTCTTGGTCCGGCTGCCGAACAACCCGGCGTCGGCCCGGCGCTTCGGCGCGCCGGCTGTTGCAGTCGGCGCGGCCGAGGAGCTGGCGCCCTCCCTGTCGGCGCCATGGGAACGGCGCGGCTCATCGTCCTCCTCGTCATCATCCGGCCAATCCCCGAGGCCACCTCCTAAGGAGCCGCCTGCTCCCTCACCGCCACCGCCTGTGGCATCGTCCTCCTCCTGAGCGGCCGCCCCCAAGTCGGGGTCGTCCACATCACTCGCCGCCCGGTCCGCCATGTACTGATGACCCGGGGCTAGCGCGTCAGCGGCCATCTGGCCTGGGAAACGCTGCACCAATGCCGACTGGTCAGGCAGCAAGAAAGAGCCCGGGCGAACAAAGGAAAAAGAATTAGAGGACTTACCGAAGGCGGCGGGCTGGCCCGGCTGTACGGCGGCTTGCCGAATCGCCACTCCGTCTCCGCCAGCTTGCAGTCGGACAAGAAGTTCACCATGCGGACCACCTCCACATCCGGCATCACCTTGGTGGACAGCCGGCACGGGTCCTTGCGCCCACTCATGTCGCTGATCAAGTGAGGCCGGGCTTGAAGGGGCAGCACTCGGCGCTTCACGAACGTGGCCAGCAGGTCCGAGGCCTTGAGACCGTCCGACGCCATCTTCTCCTGGAGCCGGAGGAGCGCGGTGGTGCAGGCGGCCGACAGGGTTCTCGGCCGGAACTTCCAGTTGGTGCGAGGCCCAACAGGTGGGCCGGCTGCGTAGGCCGGCAGGTTGACGTAGTCCCGTGTCGAGTGGATACTCTCGATGTAGAAGTACGACTTCTGTCATAGTTTGGCCGACTGCAGCAGGGCGAGAGCTGGGAAGCGGACCCCGGATCCCGTGCGCCGCACCGCGATGCAGGCTCCGCACTGGGCCACCTCGTTCTTGGCGGCGGTGCTGAGCTTGAGATAGAAGAGCTCTTCCCACAGCTCGAGTGTGGGGAGCGTGTCGAGGTAGCCCTCGCACAAGGTGATGAAGGCGGAGAGCAGCATGACCGTATTCGGAGTGAGGTGGTGGGGCTGCACTCCGTAGAAATCCAAAAACGAGCGAAGGAATCCGCTCGCCGGAAGACCGAAGCCACGGAGGAAATGCGACCGGAAGACGACGCGCTCACCGCCTTCCAGCGCCGGCGAGATCTCCCTTTCGGGGGGGGGGGACACGCACCTTGACGTTCGACGCATGAGGGAGCCGCCGCGTCTGGCGGAGGGACTCCAAGTGCCCGTCGTGAACATTGGAGCCGTCCCAGTCGCCCGCACGACCGCTTGGCGCCATGGGCTCCGTGCTCGGCGACGGCGCACGGCGGCTATGGCGCGAAAGAGGTCCGGCGATGGAAGGCTGCGGCGGCACCCCGGCGAGACGAGAGGCCGCGGCGGCAGCAAAAAGAAGAGGAAGGAGAAAGGCAGGACGAAGGGAGAGGAGGGCGCGCGTATGTTCTGCCGCCCCCCTCATCCTCCTACTTATAGCCCCCCGGCGTCGGAGCCGAGGGGGCGAGACATGGGGGGTGCAAGATTAACTGCGCCCACTCCCCCCGCGACCCCGTGATTACCGCGTCATAACGGCATGTATTAACCACACCTGGGAAGCGCAACCGCCCGCCTCGGCCGCAGCGGATCCGCGTGCGTGTCGAGGCCCAGTAGTGGCGGGCCCAGGCCTGCGGCGATGTCCCATCACGCACGCGGGCTGGCAGGCCAGCCTGGCCTGCTGGCGCCGCGTGGCGAGCGAGCAACGGGTGGCAAGCCTGTCGTCCGGCTGACACTCTACCCGGCCTCCACCATGACGATTCGAACTCGCTAGGTGGCCGTCCTGGCCTTGGCCGGCTCCTGCCAGTCGGCCTCTCCGGAAGACGGACGAAGCCCAACTACCAGATCACTGAGAGTAGGAAGCTGCTGAGGCTCCTCGTTTTTCAGCCGCGGTGCCCCACCAGCTTCGGGGACTACTGTCGGAGTAAATGACCACGGGTAGCCTCATCAGTCCCCCATGGTATTTCAAGACATCGGGGCTAGCTGCGCCCCTCACACCTTCCGGGAGCACGACCGCCTTCTTGGGCCGGCTGGTCCAAGAGGCCGGCTGCTAGAAGGCGACAAGACCAGGGAGGGCGGCCGCGAGGGTGCCGATTCCTGGCAGGCGGCCCCTCGCCTCCTCGAAGGTAGCACCACATCACCACGACAAGACGAGGCATGGCTATAGTGCAGCCTGCCACCCCCGAGTCCAGGATGGAACGTGGCCACAGTGTTGTGTATTGGGCAGACACCCCCCGCCCAGCGCGGCACTGCTGCCACGCAGTTCGTGACATCACTAGTGTCAGAGGGAGCCGTGCTCCCACGACGGGCGGTTGGTACGGCCCGCAGGTGGCGGGCCCTACCTGTCTGTGAGCCACCAGAAGGCGGCAAACCTCAAGCAGACGGCAATAGGGGAGGGCCGACTCCTAGCAGGCGGCCCTTCTCCTCCTTGGAGTCTGTGTGCCATTAACCAGATGGGACGGGGTATGGCTACAGTGAGCGCCCGTCGGGCGACGGGACTGCAGCCACGCTCCCCCCGACAAAGCCTTCGTCATCAGGGACGAAGCTGCAGTATAAAGCAGTCAACATGGCCCGCAGGCGGTGGGCCCTACCTGTCGGCCGAGATCACGGTAGTCGGCGGGGTCCACCAGGCGGCGGGCCCCAGCGGTCGGCGGAGAAGCCGGCGACCAGAGACGCTGACGGCCGGGTCCTACACCCGGCCGGATTACCATTGTACCCCTGGGGGGTAGGCCTATATAAACCCCCCAGGCTCACCCTAGCAAAGGGTTCAGCACCCACACCATACACTCACACACGTAGAGAGAAGAGTAGGGCAAGCCTTGCCCTTCTTCCTCCTCTAGCCAAAACAGCTCAAGGAGCAAGCTTGTAGCTACCTTGTTGATCATAGTCATCATGCGGAGACCCCGCAGAGCAGGACTAGGGGTGTTATCTCTGAGGAGAGCCCCGAACCTGGGTAAGATTCGCAGGCATGCGCGGTCTCGGTCACTCCCGCTTCTAGAGCCCGGCGACGTACTCTTGTCCCCATCCACGATAAGCCACCCCCTAGCATATGTCGCACAATATCCCCGACAACCGTTGTGGTTTTTGCCGTAGGTAAGAACGGTTCTTGCTAGAAGCCCGTAGCAGCCACGTAAAACTTGCAACAACAAAGTAGAGGACGTCTAACTTGTTTTTGCAGGGCATGTTGTGATGTGATATGGTCAAGACATGATGTGATATACGTTATTGTATGAGATGATCATGTTTTGTAATTTATCAGCAACCGGCAGGAGCCTTATGGTTGTCTCTTTATTGTATGAAATGCAAGTGCCATGTAATTGCTTTACTTTATCACTATGCGTTAGCGATAGTTGTACAAGCAATAGTTGGTGAGATGACCCCGATGCAGCGATGGAGATCAAGGTGTCGAGCCGGTGACGATGGAGATCATGACGATGCTTTGGAGATGGAGATCAAAAGCACAAGATGATGATGGCCATATCATGTCACATATTTTGATTGCATGTGATGTTTATCTTTTATGCATCATATTTTGCTTAGAACGACGGTAGCATTATAAGATGATCCCTTCACTAAATTTCAAGATAAAAGTGTTCTCCCCGAGTATGCACCGTTGCCAAAGTTCGTCATTTCGAAACACCATGTGATGATCGGGCCTGATAGACTCTACGGTCACATACAACGGGTGTAAGCCAGATTTACACACGCAGAATACTTGGGTTAAACTTGACGAGCCTAGCATGTACAGACATGGTCTCAGAACACTGGAGACCGAAAGGTCAAACGTGAGTCATATAGTAGATATGATCAACATAGAGACGTTCACCATTGATGACTACCCCATCTCACGTGATGATCGGACATGGGTTAGTTTTTTGGATCACGTATCACATAAATAACTTGAGGGATGTTAATTTAAGTGGGAGTTCATTAGTAATTTGATTAATTGAACTTAAATTTATCATGAACTTAGTCTTAATAGTTTTTGCATATCTATGTTGTAGATCAATAGCTCGCGATATAGCTCCCCTATGTTTTTTATATGTTCCTAGGGAAAACTAAGTTGAAAGATGATAGTAGCAATGATGCGGACTGGGTCCGTGATCTGAGGGTTATCCTCATTGCTGCACAAAAGAATTAAGTCCTTGATGCACCGCTAGGTGAAAGACCTATTGCAGGAGCAGATGCAAATGTTATGAACGTTTGGCAAGCTCGATATGATGACTACTTGATAGTTTAGTGCACTATGCTTTATGGCTTAGAACCGGGACTTCAAAAATGTTTCTAAACGCCACGGAGCATATGAGATGTTCCAAAAGCTAAAAATGGTATTTCAGACTCATGCCCGTGTCGAGAGGTATGAGACCTCTGACAAGTACTTTGCCTACATGATGGAGGAGAATAACTCAACCAGTGAGCATGTGCTCAGAATGTCTGGGTACTACAATCGCTTGAATCAAGTGGGAGTTAATCTTCCAGATAAGATAGTGATTGACAAAGTTCTCTAGTCACTATCACCAAGCTACTAGAACCAAGTGATGAACTATAATATGCAAGGGATGACGAAAATGATTCCCAAGCTCTTCGTGATGCTGAAATCGGCGAAGGTAAAAATCGAGAAAGAGCATCAAGTGTTGATGGTTAACAAGACCACTAGTTTCAAGGAAAGGGCAAAGGGAAAGAAAGGGAACTTCAAGAAGAATGGCAAGCAAGTTGCCACTCCTGGAAAGAAGCCCAAAGCTGGACCTAAGCCTGAAACTGAGTGCTTATACTGCAAAGGAAATGGTCACAGGAAGCGAAACTGCCCCAAATACTTGGCGGATAAGAAGGATGGCAAAGTAAACAAAAGTATATTTGATATACATGTTATTGATGTGTACCTTACTAGTATTCATAGTAGCCCATGGGTATTTGATACTGGTTCAGTTGCTAAGATTACTAACTCAAAACAGGAATTGCAGAATAAACAGAGACTAGTTAAGAGCGAGGTG
The DNA here is from genome assembly GCA_011799875.1 of Thinopyrum elongatum. Classification (NCBI taxonomy): domain Eukaryota; kingdom Viridiplantae; phylum Streptophyta; class Magnoliopsida; order Poales; family Poaceae; genus Thinopyrum; species Thinopyrum elongatum. The sequence continues at coordinate 585,261,194 of CM022300.1, forward strand.
GCGATGTGTATTGGAAATGATTCCAAGGTTGATACGATCACCATCGCACACTCTCTCTACCTTCGGGATTAGTGTTGAACCTAAATTAATGTTATTCGGCATTTGCGCTGAGCATGAATATGATTTGATCATGTTTATTGGAATACGGTTATTCATTTAAGTCAGAGAATAATTGTTGTTCTGTTTACATGAATAAAACCTTCTATGGTCATACACCCAATGTAAATGGTTTATTGAATCTCGATCGTAGTGATACACATATTCATAAATTTGATGCCAAAAGATGCAAAGTTGATAATGATAGTGCAACATACTTGTGGCACTGCCGTTTAGGTCATATTGGTGTAAAGCGCATGAAGAAACTCCATGCGGATGGACTTTTGGAATCACTTGATTATGAATCATTTGATACTTGCGAACCATGCCTCATGGGTAAGATGACTAAAACTCCGTTCTCCGGAACAATGGAGCGAGCTAATGACTTATTGGAAATAATACATACCGATGTATGTGGTCCGATGAGTATTGAAGCACGCGGCGGGTATCGTTATTTTCTGACCTTCATAGATGATTTGAGTAGATATGGGTATATCTACTTGATGAAACACAAGTCTGAAACATTTGAAAAGTTCAAAGAATTTCAGAGTGAAGTGGAGAATCATCATAACAAGAAAATAAAGTTTCTATGATCTAATCGTGGAGGCGAGTATTTGAGTTACGAGTTTGGCCTTCATTGAAAACAATGTGGAATTGTTTCACAACTCACGCCACCTGGAACACCACAGTGTAATGGTGTGTCCGAACGTCATAACCGTACTTTATTAGATATGGTGCGTTCTGTGATGTCTCTTACCGATTTACCACTATCGTTTTGGGGTTATGCATTAGAGACAACCACATTCACGTTAAATAGGGCACCGTCTAAATCCGTTGAGACGACACCATATGAACTGTGGTTTGGCAAGAAACCTAAGCTGTCGTTTCTTAAAGTTTGGGGTTGCGACACTTATGTCAAAAGGCTTTAACCTGATAAGCTCGAACCCAAATCGGAGAAGTGCGTCTTCATAGGATACCCTAAGGAAACAATTGGGTACACCTTCTATCACAGATCCGAAGGCAAGATCTTTGTTGATAAGAATGGATCCTTTCTAGAGAAGGAGTTTCTCTCGAAAGAAGTGAGTGGGAGGAAAGTAGAACTTGATGAGGTAATTATACCTTCTCTCGAATTGGAAAGTAGCTCATCACAGAAAACCGTTTCCGTGATGCCTACACCAACTAGAGAGGAAGCTAATGATGATGATCATAAAACTTCATATCAAGTTACTACTGAGCTTTGTAGGTCAACCAGAGCACGATCCGCACCAGAGTGGTCCGGTAATCCTGTCCTGGAAGTCATGTTACTATAACAAGGCAAACCTACGAACTATGAAGAAGCTATGATGAGCCCAGATTCCGACATATGGCTTGAGGCCATGAAATCTGAGATAGGATCCATGTATGAGAACAAAGTGTGGACTTTGGTGGATTTGCCCGATGATCGGCAAGCCATAGAGAATAAATGGATCTTCAAGAAGAAGACTGACGCTGATGGTAATGTTACTGTCTACAAAGCTCGACTTGTCGCAAAAGGTTTTCGACAAGTTCAAGGGGTTGACTACAATGAGACTTTCTCACCCGTAGCGATGCTTAAGTCCGTCCGAATCATGTTAGCAATTGCCGCATTTTATGATTATGAAATCTGGCAAATGGACGTCAAAACTGCATTCCTTAATGGATTTCTTAAAGAAGAGTTGTATATGATGCAACCAGAAGGTTTTATCGATCCTAAAGGTGCTAAGAAAGTGTGCAAGCTCCAGCAATCCATCTATGGACTGGTGCAAGCATCTCGGAGTTGGAATATACGCTTTGATGAGGTGATCAAAGCATATGGTTTTATACAGACTTATGGTGAAGCCTGTATTTACGAGAAAGTGAGTGGGAGCTCTGTAGCGTTTCTGATATTATATGTGGATGACATATTGTTGATTGGAAATGATATAGAATTTCTGGATAGCATAAGAGGATACTTGAATAAGAATTTTTCAATGAAAGACCTCGGTGAAGCTACTTATATATTAGGCATCAAGATCTATAAGGATAGATCGAGACGCTTAATAGGAGTTTCACAAAGCACACACCTTGACAAGATTTTGAAGAAGTTCAAAATGGATCAGTCAAAGAAAGGGTTCTTGCCTGTGTTACAAGGTGTGAAGTTGAGTAAGACTCAAAACCCGACTAAGGCTAAATATATAGAGAGAATGAAAGTCATTCCCTATCCCTCAGCCATAGGTTCTATAAGGTATGCCATGCTGTGTACCAGACCTATTGTGTACCTTGCCATGATTTTGGCAAAGGGGTACAATAGTGATCCAGGAGTAGATCACTGGACAGCAGTCAAAATTATCCTTAGTTACCTAAGAGGACTAAGGAAATGTTTCTCGGTTATGGAGGTGATAAAGAGTTCGTCGTAAAGGGTTACGTCGATGCAAGCTTTAACATCGATCAGGATGACTCTGAGTCTCAATCTGGATACGTATTAAAAGTGGGAGCAATCGGCTAGAGTAGCTCCATGCAGAGCATTGTAGACATAGAAATTTGCAAAATACATACAGATCTGAATGTGGCAGGCCCGTTGACTAAACTTCTTTCACAAGCAAAACATGATCACACCTTAGTACTCTTTGGGTGTTAATCACATGATGATGTGAACTAGATTATTGACTCTAGTAAACTCTTTGGGTGTTGGTCACATGGCGATGTGAACTATGGGTGTTAAATCACATGGTGATGTGAACTAGATTATTGACTCTAGTGCAAGTGGGAGACTAAAGGAAATATGCCCTAGAGGCAATAATAAAGTTGTTATTTTATATTTCCTTATTCATGATAAAGGTTTATTATTCATGCTAGAATTTTATTGATGGGAAACTTAAATACATGTGTGAATACATAAACAAATACTGTGTCCCTAGTAAGCCTCTACTAGACTAGCTCGTTGATCAAAGATGGTTAAGGTTTCCTAACCATAGACATGAGTTGTCATTTGATAATGAGATCATATCATTAGGAGAATGATGTGATGGACAAGACCCATCCGTTAGCTTAGCATAGTGATCAATCAGTTTATTGCTATTGCTTTCTTCATATCAAATACACATTCCTTCGATTATGAGATTATGCCACTCCCAGATACCGGAGGAATACCTTGTGTGCTATCAAATGTCACAACGTAACTGGGTGATCATAAAGATGCTCTACAGGTATCTCCGAAGGTGTTTGTTGGGTTGGCATAGATCGAGATTAGGATTTGTCACTCCGAGTATCGGAGAGGTATCTCTGGGCCCTCTTGGTAATACACATCATAAGCTTGCAAGCAAATGAATAAGGAGTTAGTTATGAGTTGAAGTATTATGGAACGAGTAAAGAGACTTGCCGGTAACGAGATTGAACTAGGTATAGCGATACCGACGATCGAATCTCGGGCAAGTAACATACCGATGGACAAAGGGAATTACGCATGTTGTCATAACGGTTCGACCGATAAAGATCTTCGTAGAATATGTAGGAGCCAATATGGGCATCCAAGTTTCGCTGTTGGTTATTGACCGGAGAGGTGTCTCGGTCATGTCCACATAGTTCTCGGACCCGTAAGGTCTGCACGCTTAACGTTCATTGACAATATAGTGTTATATGATTTATATGATTTGGTGACCGAATGTTGTTCGGAGTCCCGGATGAGATCACAGACATGATGAGGAGTCTCGAAATGGTCAAGAGGTAAAGATTGATATATAGGATGATGGTATTCTGACACCGAAACGGTTTCGGGATGCACCGGGTAGCCTTCGGGTCACCAGAAGGGGTTCCGGACACCCCCCGGTAGGTATATGGGCTTAATGGGCCAAGGGAGGGACAAACCTGCCCACAGGGGGCTGGTGCGCCCCTTTCCCTAGCCGGTCAGCCCTAGGGAAGGAAAGGGGGAGGGCTAGCCCCTCCTGCCTTCCCCTCTCATGGGAGAAAGGAAGGGGGGGGGGCGCCTCCCTCCCCTGCCTTTCCCCCGCACCTAAACATGGCAGGGGGGCGCGGCTAGGGGCAGGACCCCGAGTGGGATTCGACCCCACTTGGGGCGCCTCCAGGCTGCCTCCTCCCTCTCCCCACCTATATATATGTGGGAGGGGGCGCCTAGCACATCCACAACATTATCTTAGCCGTGTGCGGCGCATCCCTCCACCGTTTACACCCTTGGTCATATTTTCGTAGTGTTTAGGCGAAGCCCTGCGGAGATAACTTCACCATCACCGTCACCACGCCGTCGTGCTGCCGGAACTCATCCACTACCTCGCCGTCTTGCTGGATCAAGAAGCCGTGGACGTCACCGAGCTGAACGTGTGCTGAACACGGAGGTGTCGTATGTTTGGTACTCGATCGGTTAGATCGTGAAGAAAGTTCGACTACATCAACTGTGTTGTCAAACGCTTCCGCTTACGGTCTACGACGGTACGTAGACACACTCTCCCCTCTCATTGCTATGCATCTCCTTGATAGATCTTGCATGGGCGTAGATTTTTTTTTTGTTTTCCATGCAACGTTCCCCAACAGTTCGCTGGTCTAAGTGGGCTGCCAGCCCATTATGTCTCCCCCACCGGTTTTGGGAACCTTCTAGCCCTTTGGTTTACTGGGCTGGGTTTATTGTGGTCATCTTTTTTATTTTTCTTTCTGTTTGTTTTTTCCTTTTCCACTTTCTTTTTTAACTTTTTACTTAGAATTTCATGATTTTTTCGAAAATCATGAACAATTTTCAAATTTGTGATTTTTTGCTAATTTCATGAACATTTTCAAATTCGAGATTTTTTTAAATTCTTGAATAATTTTCAAATCCATGGTATCTTTTTGAAATTCACAAACATTTTCAAATTCATGAATATTTTTCAAATCCATGATTTTTATTCAACTTCATGAACAATTTTCCAAAAGTCAATGTTCAATGGTCAGCGGTCAAGTGGGTTGCGGCCCATATAGCGTGAGTGAGCGCCAGCAACCTAACGCACGCTATAAGCGATGAGGAGGAGCTCTCGATGTGCCATTTATCCGGAACAAGGAAAATGTTAATTTGCATCACTATTTTCCCTTCTGTAAGCTGAAGGTCAAGATTGGGGGTGTTGTGGAGGCGTGGGGGGTTGCTGTGGGACGACGAAGGAGATGTGTGCTCAATCGGAAGCCTTTGTCAGATGGGCGAGCTCGCATCAGACTCATACCCGTCGTATATCGGTATGGGTGTTTTCCATGTTTTATTTGGAGAGTCTTCGTCTGTCGTTTGTTGCGGTGAAGTGGTGGCATTGCCCCAGGGTAGGAATAATGTTCTCCCCACCTTATCCTTGTCTCGTTGGGTTTTTTGTTGGCGGAGGGCGTGTGAAGTTGTGTCTCAAGCAGGTCTTCTGCGATCCGCTTGGTCTAGGTTTTCTGGTGGATCCTTCTGGAGTCAACCGGCTTTCATGATCTTTGTGGCCTTGGGAGTTTCTACATATCCCTAACGGTGTTTTTACTCTGAGACGACGATTTGCTTCACAAATCACAGCCGCCGGCATCTCCTGATCTACATCAACGACTTCTTGGCCGCTGCTTTTACAAGCTCCTGAGTTTTAAAAAGTTTTCTCTGTGAAGCAAAGGTCCAGAGGCGGCATCGAGCTATGCTCACAGCTCACCATCAGTGGATGCAAGAGCTAGAAGACTTCAACACCCCAAAGATTTTGAATGTTTTTCTATTTATTTGTAAGGGTGTGTTTGTAAGGTCCCGTGACACTTAATGTATGGCCTTATGCCTTTTTGAAGAAAAAAACTTCTTGGTCACATGTAGTACTAATGCACTAGAAATGTTATATAACGTTGTTATGGAGTACTTGTGTACATAGTTATGGAGGCTGAATTTAAACATAACTAGAGGATTCCCCGCGTGTTGCGGCGGGAAATTTAACAATGATTTGAAGAGAGATGAAAAAATGAATTTTTTTAATGTAATATATTTATTTCGAGTGACATATTTCAAAGCAGAAGAGCCAACATTGATGCGTCTTCTAAATACTAATATCATGAAAGTGAAACTGCAGCGTGCATCTATATCTCATTCAGGGGCTTTGAAGAATATTACATTGTGACTTCAAATGATAAGGGCAGTTGTTTTGAAGCGGGAACAATGTTACCTAAAGTAAGTTAGAGAACTACATGGTATTTGCCTAAGGATAATTAATGAAAGAAAGCTAACTAATAATTCCCCCATCCCCATCTCTCACCGAGCCAATAACCTACAAATCCAAAAGGTGTATTAGAAGATTAATTTAAAAGACAATCTAATCCAAATGACGCAAAACAAATGAATGCCAGTTTTCAGAAAATTAGGGCATATAAAATTAGCTCTATGATAAAGGCCATAGTACAAATCTTAATGTATAGCACATGTGACCAACACTTCTAGAGAATAATTGCACACAAAAAAGAGCTTTAGTATTGTAGGGTAACGCAGCAGAAAACAAAAATTTTCCGACCTACGCACCAGCCCAGGACCACTATGGAGACTGCATACAAGGTTTGATCATTTTTGTTACCGACTCGTAGCGCAGCGGAAGTAGAGTCGATGACGATCGGCGGTGCAGATCCCCGCAGCTAGGATTTACAACCTCCCAACCGCGAGGATGTATACCCTCGTCTTCCCTTCGGACGGCCCTCCGGGAGGCGGTCGAACAGTCCCCCGGACGGTGTCGCGGACAGCCCTTCGGGAGGACCTTCAAAACTCGGACAGTCACTCGGACAGCCCTTCGGGAGGACTCACAGAACTCGGACCGTCACTTGGACAGCCCTTCGGGAGGCACTCACGAACAGCCCCTCGGGCACTAAGATCGAAACTACGACCTCTCTACAGAGTTGCACACATACGGTGTCATCTATCCGGCAGGGCTTCGCCGTCCAGAACTAGTTCCCACCGGAACCCAGACAGCCTTTCGGCTCTGCAAAACTATTTCGCGGGGAGGGAGAGAGAAGCCAGATCATGCAATGGCACTTGTATGTGAGAAGGAGTGAGTGTGGAGGGCTGCCCCTCCACCTCTATTTATAGGAAATCCCAAGGGGTAGGGTAGTTTTTCACAAAAACCCAAAAACCACATGAATGGAGTCCTTCCACAAGGGCACAAGTGTGAAACCAAGAGACAAGTGGGGGCTCCAAGGAGGAGCCCCATTGTGGCCGGCCAACACCTTGTAGGGGCCCCCCAAGGGGGCCTCATCCATCCATGTCACCCCCAAAAATATCTTGGGACAAAGCCCAAAATAATGGCTTTCCAAAAAGTAACCCAAAAAGCACTTTCAGTATTCATGACGACATTTTTCAGCGTCCGTTCGAACTGAAAATATTTATGTGGGCTTAGAACATTTCCAGTACCCACTAAAGTAATTTTCAACGCATTCTGGAACAATTCCAGTTTAGTGATTTCATCTGCGAAAAGCATCTGAAGCGGTTCCGGCAGCTCCGGAACATTTCCGGTTTTTCTTCCAGAAAATTCCCAAAACTTTCCAGAATGATTCTGGCACCCTCCAAGAATTATCAGGCATGTGCCAAAACCAATTTGACTTAATGGAATACCCCGAAACAACTTTTCAGTTTCACCGAAACTCATCCGGTGTTCTCTCTGCGGAACTTTTCCGCTGTCCGAAACTTTTTCGGTGTCCGAAACTTTTTTCGGTGATTTTCTCTCAGACTCCCTGTCTAGTATTCAGCAGATAGATGACCCTTAAGCGTGTGACCCTATAGGTTCGGTGAAGTATAGACATGACACGGAACCCCTTCCGATCAATGATCAACATCGGAGCCGTGGACACCCATATTGACCCCTATACCCACACGAATGAATATTCGAGTGAACCTCCAGTTGCCATGTGCTATTCCTGTTGCTTCGCGATATGTTACAAATACCTGAGGTGAGACATGTTGGCATTCCCGTGGATCAAGAACTTGTCCACTATGCTAGTTACCTCGTTACCGGTATTGTTCTCTTTTCTCATTACCGTGTTCCGGCATCCCCGTGATCAAATCACAAAGTGTCTGGCCAGACGATGATGGATACCGTAACACCGAGAGGGCCCAGAGATATCTCTCCATCGTCGGAGGAGCAAATCCCAATCTTGAGCTATCAAGTTACTTGACATACTTTCCCATGAACCCGTAAGCCGCCGTAATAGCCATCCAGTTACGGATGACGTTTAACAAACCCCAAAGTTCATGAATCAAGCACGAAGAAACTCGACACTCTCATGGTCTGAGGAATTATGCAAACATTAACCATCTCTGTGTTATTAACCATTAACTTGTGACGAATGAATCTCATAGCATAACATCAATCGGGTCAATTCAACACAAATGTTCTTCTAACATTGTGCCCACAAAGCTGCTGGCATAGACATGCCCATGATTGGGAAAACATAATTATCATGCAACACTTGAGCTAGTCTTAGAGGCATGACTAGGAATACTTTTTACCGTTTATTATTCCACACGTGCACATGGGTTTTCCCCAGAGCCTTTATGGATATACGGGCTCGGGAACCACATCAGTTATAGCATGGAACATAAACATAATTATGAGCAAGGAGATAAATAATAACATTTATTATTGCCTCTAGGGCATATCTCCTACAGACTCCCACTTGCACTAGAGTCAATAATCTAGTTAATGTTAATGCACTTTACACCTATGGCACATTGGTGTAAAATATGCTTCGCATGTGGTATAGCCTGATGTCCAACGGATCTGACGACTTCAGATCCGTGTGTATCTTTGCATATCCTCACGTTTTCACGTTTTCACGCTTTCACAAAATTTGTATTTTGTGTACACCTTGCTTTGTATATGTGTGAATCATTGGTCGAAACCTGATTCCTCAGACTGAGCTATGGAGCAACTATCTGCAATAGTGTCCCATTGACCAAGCCTTCTTGGAACCATACTAAGTTCATGAATGAACTATATGATTCAACAACTTCTTTGTCGCTTCTAAAGCGTCAACATACTTAGCCTTTGTTATAGAATTCGCCTCAGTATCTTGTTTGGAACAATTTCCAACTACCGTGCCACCATATTGTGTATTGCACAAAACCCTTAACTTTAATCGAAAATCGCTTGGAGCATGGATAAAGACTGTATCGATGTAACCTTTTACAACGAACTCTTCATGATCTCCGCTTGCGAGAAAACATGTCATCAGTGCTACTATAGTACTCAATGACCATTTTTCACTGTTGTCCCATGATCAGTACTTTTGATCACTTTGGTATCTATACTCGCAACAACTTTGGAGTATTGGACATATCTGGTTGTTTTTACATACCATGGAATACATGATTAATCCAAACATGAAGGTGTGTGGAATCTCCATCATGTATTTTGCTCATCAGTGTTTTTGGGACACCGAGTCTTGCAAAAACTCTTTCCATGTGACTTCGGCAAGAATCACTCCTTGGCGTTTTAAATGCTAAAAAGTTTTAGCATCTTGTCAATATGTATTCATTGCTTAGCCTTATTAGGCAAATCTATCTCCATAGATCATTATGCCTAATATTGAGGCCATTTAGCCCAAGCACTTCATCGAAAAACTATTTTCAAATGAAGTCCTAATTCGTGTCAAGAAATTTATTTCCAATTAACAATGTGTCAAGCACACAACATTCTTAGAAATATTATTATGATCCCACTTACTTTCTTGAATCACAAGAATCTTCGTTACCCATTGATGAAGTCAAAACCCTTTTGACCAATCCATCAAAACACGAAGATTCCAACTCCATTTTGCTCTCTTCTGTCCATTGCTGGAACTCTGAAGTTTGCATAGTTACTAGCATCCTTAGGACTGACAAAATACCTTGGACTGTAGCACATGCAAGTCCTTGGTTTCATTTCCATCAGATGGAAATCTTTTTGTCATCCATGTTTCATATCTCATGATTGAAATACGTATCAATTACTAGTTCAACCCGAACCGACTTTAAGCTTCGCTATGATGAAACAACCTCATCATAGTCAACTCCTTGAACTTGTTATTGCTACAAGTCGAGCTTTATGGATAAAACATTTTATCCACATCAGTTTATAGTTCCATAAAAGTTCGTTTAGACTCTAAGTCTTCCAAAGGGGTCATCAAGATATGATCTTGAATCATTTATATGGAAACTATCTCGGATTATATTGGCATTTAGCCAATCCCGGAGTCAGGGCCCATCAACGCTTCCTTGTGTATCGTAGGTATACTGTTGTCTAACAACAATATCTCGTCTGCGCACCTAAGAGGTTTGCACGAGCCTTGCCTACGTGGTTCAGCTGCAAGTTCGACCGAAGTCCATACATTTTATTGTAGAGACTTCCGTATCAGTCGCAGTAGGAAACTCCGGAATCACTTCCAAGGTTCCTTTCCTTTGACCTGATGACAAAGATACTGGTTATCTCGTCGAGTTGCACTGTCCTCCCACTCACCTTTTGCAAGAACAATTCTCTTTAAAAGCATACCGTTTTGTGGTAAAAACTTTTGCCTCGGTATAGTGGTGGGGGAATACCCAATGACTTGGGATAACCTACAAAGTAGCACTTGTCTGATTTGGAATAGGTTTGTAACCTTTTACACAAGCCCCATATTCCAAATGTTAAGAAAAGATATAACATGGTTGGGCGTACCATACCATGGTGTCATTTCAACAGACCCGATGGAGCTCTTTTCAGTGTAAAAGCCGCAGTCTCTAAAGCATCACTCTTTAAAAGGGATAATGGCAAATTTATTTATGTCATTTTTGATCTTACCATGTCATAAATGGTTCGATTACATTTTCACGGACTTTCCACTTGCAGTGGTGTTCCGGGAGGTGCAAATTATGAAACCCCTTTCACAACTCATCAGACATTCGCTAAACTTGTAACTCAAATATTCTTTTCTGCAATCAAATTGTAGAAACATAATCTTCTTGTTACAATAACTTCTACTTCATATTCGAAAACCTTTTGAATGAATTCAAAAGATCCAGACTTACGTCTCATCAAGTAAATATCCACATATCTACTTGAGTCATTTCTGAAGATAGATAAATCCACTACTTGCAACAATATTTATTGAACTACATACATCAAAATGTATGATCACCAATAAGTTCTTTACTCGTTCCTTACGGCCTGTGAACGGTATTTTAGTCACTTCTCTTTTTGGAGGAAAGTTGCAAGTGTCAGATGATTCAAAATCAAATGACTTCAAGATCCATCATAATGGAGTTTATCCATGCGGGTTTCTCCAATGTGACCAAATGCAGTGCCACACTTGTGTGGTATTCTTTTAGTCTATGATATATAGCGTCAGTGTTATGGATGTATCATATTACCATCAATATTCATAACATACGTCCCATCGAGGATGGAAGCATGGCCCTTCATGTTATTCATAATACTGAACAACAATTGTTCTTTTTATGAACAACCTTTTTGCAACAACATTGTGCAAGGGGCTAGAGTGTAAAACTCTAAAATGAATTATGAATGTAAATCCAGAGGTAATATATTATTATCAATATTCATAACATACATCTCATTCATAATGAAAGTATGGCCCTTATGTTATTCATAACACCGAACATCAAAAGTTCTCTTATGAACAACCTTCTTGCAAGATACCTTATGCAAAGGGCTAGAGTGTGAAACTCTAAAATGAATTATGAAAGTAAATACATAGGTAATACACCGATGGAAGGTATAGTAACATTTACTATGTCCCATGTGTGTATCTCAACCTCATTCCTGGCTAGTCTTTCAGGCCATAGTAGTTCTTACATCGAGTTGCAACAGAATGCAATCGAGCGGGTATCTTTGTGATTGTCTCACAATACCCAAGAATTAGTGATTAACATGTTTAACCATAATTCCCAATAACTATATCTTTGACCAGCCTTCTATACATTAAAAACTTTGTATGACATTCATACATGAGCTGGATATTCCAGTTTTCATTCTTATTGCCTTTATACTTCTAACAGTTTTAACTTTTAGTATTTCTCCTACTCTCAGAAGAAGCACCCAACTTAAGAGTGGCGTTAGCCTCGGACTTCCTAGGCGTGAAAGTTTCACTAACACCCTTCGGACACTTCCTTTCTCTTAAGTTGTTGTTTTATTCACCTTTTATCATATGATAGGCGTTCTTCTGGATCCCTCTCTTATCAGTCTAATGCATAGTAAACTTCTTTTACTAATAGTTTGCAAACAAACATTGCTTTGGATATCTCATATCTTTTAGCCTTTGTCTGTCTCTGAAAATGATTTTCAGATTCCATGAATATCACATAACTATCCAAACTTTCGAAGTTCGGGTCTCATGGAAACAAACATATTGCACTTGACTGAAACGAAATTCTAGCTTTTGGATCGAAGGACGAGAGTCACATGATCCATAGCATAAGCGAGAGAATACCAAAGTATGCGATAGGACAAAGTCCTTCTTGGCACTCTTGAGGATGATCCTCACACTACGTTACCAACCGTAAAGTTTTAACCAGATATTTAACAGCTATTCAATTTTAATAGGGAAGGTGGAAACGCGAGCCATTATTCTACAACTATTATGCATATAACACTTAGACAGTGTTCACAATTAATTGCACTGAGAATTAAACAAGATAATTCTACAGTGCGCTCCCACTCAAATCAATATCTCTCATAATTGATTGTGAGTGATTCAAGACCCGTGTTTTGATTATTCGTCATTGATGTTAGTCACCACTGATGACGAAAATCTCAACCGATAGGCCAACCTGCCAATCACATCTCTATGCGACTCTTGTTCATCTTTCGATGGGCGTGTTCCGAGCTCATGACTGTCATGCCTGAACGTCAAAGACAACCAAGTGATCTCGCTGCGAGGTCTGAACTCACCCGCCTCACACATCCCTAATCGTTCGTACCCATGTTAGTCATGGCGCACCCCGAAAAGTTAGGTGCCGTGACGGTGCTACACTTGGGAGAACACTATCAACTATGATATTTTTGTGAGAGATCACCCTAATAAAAAGCGACTACCGCGCAATCAAGAAGGGTGCATCATAAGGGATAAACATCTCAGGCAATTCATAATAGCATGATATGGTATAGCCCTTTCTGACGGAGAAGTCTTGTATTTCTTCGTCTTCGGCCTTCGCGTCGGTGTTCACCTTCGCGAAGATTGCCACCACCTTGTCGATGCACCAGATAATATTGCTATCTCTATAGCTAATAAAATAAGTGCATTACACAAGGTTGACAGGCAGGTCATTTAAACTGCAATCATATGGCTCCAGCCATCATGCCGAATCATGACACGCAGGTCATGTTAATTAATTTACATCATATAGTCATCTCATACATAATCAAATTATTATGAGTACTGCTATACCACATCACATGCACATGCAAACCCTCCTGCAAAACCAAGTTAGACGTCTCTAATAGGTCCATGCAAAAGCTTGTTTTTCGTGGCTTCTAAGGTTTCGAAACAAACCGAAGCTACCAACGTCCATCATCAAGTATGATAATTCAAGTCGCTAGATGAACAATGCAGGGTGTATGAAGCACGAGATAATAAAATCTCGAACCCCATACTAAACTTCATCATACGCATGACCCCCGTGCAGATCATATCTGCATTGCCCTTTCATCTGCGAAATTTCATCTTTCTTTTTAACTACGGTGGAATTCAATGAACTGTTAGCACTTCGTTGATCAATCAGGATCGTGGATTGCCAGAACATTGAAACTCCACTATACTGTTATCAAGATCAGAAATATGCAAATTCCAGGGAAGCAACAAGAACATCGGGTAACAGATTTCATCTGCTACCCGCACAAATAATTTTCAGTAATAGAACTCATCTACTACCTAATTATATTGTGCAACACCCATACATCTCTATGTATTCTAGATCGCAACTTGCATCTACGCATAGCACGGCTCATGATGCCACTGTAGGGTAACGCAGCAGAAAACAAAAAATTTCCGACCTACGCACCAGCCCAGGACCACTATGGAGACTGCATACAAGGTTTGATCATTTTCGTTACTGACTCGTAGCGCAGCGGAAGTAGAGTCGATGACGATCGGCGGTGCAGATCCCCGCAGCTAGGATTTACAACCTCCCAACCGCGAGGATGTATACCCTCGTCTTCCCTTCGGACGGCCCTCCGGGAGGCGGTCGAACAGTCCCCCGGACGGTGTCGCGGACAGCCCTTCGGGAGGACCTTCAAAACTCGGACAGTCACTCGGACATCCCTTTGGGAGGACTCACAGAACTCGGACCGTCACTTGGACAGCCCTTCGGGAGGCACTCACGAACAGCCCCTCGGGCACTAAGATCGAAACTACGACCTCTCTACAGAGTTGCACACATACGGTGTCATCTATCCGGCAGGGCTTCGCCGTCCAGAACTAGTTCCCACCGGAACCCAGACAGCCTTTCGGCTCTGCAAAACTATTTCGCGGGGAGGGAGAGAGAAGCCAGATCATGCAATGGCACTTGTATGTGAGAAGGAGTGAGTGTGGAGGGCTGCCCCTCCACCTCTATTTATAGGAAATCCCAAGGGGTAGGGTAGTTTTTCACAAAAACCCAAAAACCACATGAATGGAGTCCTTCCACAAGGGCACAAGTGTGAAACCAAGAGACAAGTGGGGGCTCCAAGGAGGAGCCCCATTGTGGCCGGCCAACACCTTGTAGGGGCCCCCCAAGGGGGCCTCATCCATCCATGTCACCCCCAAAAATATCTTGGGACAAAGCCCAAAATAATGGCTTTCCAAAAAGTAACCCAAAAAGCACTTTCAGTATTCATGACGACATTTTTCAGCGTCCGTTCGAACTGAAAATATTTATGTGGGCTTAGAACATTTCCAGTACCCACTAAAATAATTTTCAACGCGTTCTGGAACAATTCCAGTTTAGTGATTTCATCTGCGAAAAGCATCTGAAGCGGTTCCGGCAGCTCCGGAACATTTCCGGTTTTTCTTCCAGAAAATTCCCAAAACTTTCCAGAATGATTCTGGCACCCTCCAAGAATTATCAGGCATGTGCCAAAACCAATTTGACTTAATGGAATACCCCGAAACAACTTTTCAGTTTCACCGAAACTCATCCAGTGTTCTCTCTGCGGAACTTTTCCGCTGTCCGAAACTTTTTTCGGTGATTTTCTCTTAGACTCCCTGTCTAGTATTCAGCAGATAGATGACCCTTAAGCGTGTGACCCTATAGGTTCGGTGAAGTATAGACATGACACGGAACCCCTTCCGATCAATGATCAACATCGGAGCCGTGGACACCCATATTGACCCCTATACCCACACGAATGAATATTCGAGTGAACCTCCAGTTGCCGTGTGCTATTCCTGTTGCTTCGCGATATGTCACAAATACCCGAGGTGAGACATGTTGGCATTCCCATGGATCAAGAACTTGTCCACTATGCTAGTTACCTCGTTACCGGTATTGCTCTCTTTTCTCATTACCGTGTTCCGGCATCCCCGTGATCAAATCACAAAGTGTCTGGCTAGACGATGATGGATACCGTAACACCGAGAGGGCCCAGAGATATCTCTCCATCGTCGGAGGAGCAAATCCCAATCTTGAGCTATCAAGTTACTTGACATACTTTCCCATGAACCCGTAAGCCGCCGTAATAGCCATCCAGTTACGGATGACGTTTAACAAACCCCAAAGTTCATGAATCAAGCACGAAGAAACTCGATACTCTCATGGTCTGAGGAATTATGCAAACATTAATCATCTCTGTGTTATTAACCATTAACTTGTGACGAATGAATCTCATAGCATAACATCAATCGGGTCGATTCAACACAAATGTTCTTCTAACATTGTGCCCACAAAGCTGCTGGCATAGACATGCCCATGATTGGGAAAACATAATCATCATGCAACACTTGAGCTAGTCTTAGAGGCATGACTAGGAATACTTTTTACCGTTTATTATTCCACACGTGCACATGGGTTTTCCCCAGAGCCTTTATGGATATACGGGCTCGGGAACCACAGCAGTTATAGCATGGAACATAAACATAATTATGAGCAAGGAGATAAATAATAACATTTATTATTGCCTCTAGGGCATATCTCCTACAGATCTCAAAATCCCAAAAAATATGGAGTTTGACACCCTTATCTTCTAATATCATACCTGCATGAAGTAGGTTAGGAAGATAAAAGTTAGAGGAAACAACACAATTATGAGCGAGCAAATACAGTAAACATAATTTCTATAAGAAGTAAGAACATGCGACTTGTTGCACATCCAAAATTAGAAAGTTGAGAAATAGAAATGGGTTGGTATATTTGCAGAGATACCTTGGCCTATCTAGTTTCTTTTGCGAGGCAGAGACAACAGCATCCTACAATCATTTTTTTTTTGCGGGAAAAACTTTCAATCTATTCATCTTCAATCAAGGTAGTAAAATGAACACTAAAAATAATAAAAATTACATCTAGATCCGTAGACCACCTAGCGACGACTACAAACACTGAAGCGAGCCGAAGGCGCGCCGCTGTCATCGCCCCTCCCTCGTTGGAGCCGGGCAAACCTTGTTGTAGTAGACAGTCGGGAAATCGTCATGCTAAGGCCCCATAGAACCAACGCACCAGAACAACAACCGCCGCGGATGAAGAGTGTAGATTAAAATGATCCAACCTAAAGAGACACGAACGAAGACGAACAACGAACAGATCCGAGCAAATCCACTAAAGACAGATCCGCCGGAGACACACCTCCACACGCCCACCGATGATGCTAGACGCATCACCGGAACGGGGGCTAGGCGGGGAGACCTTTATTCCATCTTCAGGGAGCCGCCACCGTCTCGCCTTCCTGAGCAGGACACAAACCCTAACAAAGCTAAAAAAAAGATCTAAAAACGGAGCCTTCCCACCGACAAGTGCCGAGATCAATTCCGCCTCCATGGCCCTAAGGCCACTGGAGACGGACGGACCAGCGACAGCACCGGCGGGAGGCAGATAACCCTAGATTTTTGGAGGCGGCAGCTGGCTCTAGCAAGAAAGGTTAATCATGTTGATTTGGACGAGTCGGCCGGTGGGCTAGGGCAGATTATGTTCCAGCATCCTACAATCATTTAATGGAGAAATAAACATATGTTAGTGATGATAATTGAGTTTCTTAGTGGGAATGAGGATGATCTTACCAATAAATACAATAGGGGAGGATAAGCACAATATAACATCAGAAAACTGAACTAAAAATAATTTCTTAAAAATGGAAGCAGAAAACTAGTAAGTGACGTTATAATTAAGAAAGGCATGATAAAATAACATACTTGGAGTTGTTGCAATTGTGTACTGTAAGGAAAAGGTGAAATACTTTCTAAGGAAAAATGGGTCGCAATTGATTAGACCTTACTATGTTAACCTGAAGAAACAACCATATATGCACCCGAATCAATCCTTTTATAATGTGGAATGCGGTTAAACAACAAACCAAATTTAGTGCGGTAGTGGGAATTGCCTTTCCTACAATTTCTCAAGCTCTGCTTTGACATACGCATGAGATTGTGTTGGTTCTCTAGTGAAGCACCACGTAAAGAAATTTGGCCCTGTGTTTAGGTTAGGCGTATTAAGCGCGGATAGATATAATATTCAGGCCCAAACCTACCAAACCATCCTAAAAAGTATGATAGTGAAGTTGAAAATTGAACACAGATTGCAGGAAGATAACCAAACACTTTTGTAGACGAAACAATGTTTGGCATTACAATCAGATGTACACTACCTCGAAATAATTAGGGGAAAATGACTCGAATTTGAATGGAGAAAATATGGGACAGAGAATACATGAGGATGAGATCAACGTAGGAGATAAAATCCATGCACTCTAATTCCTCGGGTGTAGTCATCCATCTTGTGGTTGACGGCCCAGATCCTGTACAGGAGGTCAATCAACAAACTCCGATTCCATAGTTGCGGTGATCCATCTTGCGGTTGACGACTTCAATGTTGTATAGAAGGTGGACAACAATGTCATGATTGGCCCTACGAACTCCATAAGAAAAGGCAATGAGGTGGAGGAGTTGGGATCAGAAGCCCAAAGAATGCCTTTAGATGTATAGGGACACACATGCAGGATAGGAAACAGAGGGTTGGAGAAGGATAGTGGGGATCAGGGAGGGGATGTGGTGGAGAAGATGAAGTGGGGAAGGAAGTGAATCGCCAGAAAACATGGAAAAGGTTGGTCCTTTTTTTTGAGCGAGAGATGGCTGCACCTACTGGCCTTCAACGACTGCCTCGGGGAAAAGTTGATTTGTTTTCGTGAGAGACAACCGATAGAGAGGTTGAGACTGAGCGCTGACGTGTCATGCATGTCAAGAATTAGACTCATGTAAATGCTAACATGGCATGAAGCTGATGTGGACAATGTGCATTTTGAGAAAATTTTGGTAGTAGTGGGGATTAACCTCTTAAGAATGTAAGATAAGAGTGCTCATATATTGTACATGGATGTTGTTATGATAAA
The DNA here is from genome assembly GCA_011799875.1 of Thinopyrum elongatum. Classification (NCBI taxonomy): domain Eukaryota; kingdom Viridiplantae; phylum Streptophyta; class Magnoliopsida; order Poales; family Poaceae; genus Thinopyrum; species Thinopyrum elongatum. Next base: position 585,279,790 of record CM022300.1, read on the forward strand.
TGAAGTCATTGCATTGTGGAGTATGCGGCAAGCCCGAAAAAACGCTTTGGGATGATGCATGTGTGAAGAAATTTATAAAATATTTGCTTGATTGTGCAATATTAGTGACAAGGCCGACAATGCGTTTTTGGACTATGCACATGATGAATATCTACTTTCAGTGCGACGAAAGGCGTCAACATCAACACATGCGGATCCCATTCAAGAGGGGGTAAATGAAGGTACCATGAATAGGATAGCTGATGCTTGTTGTGTGCGAGAGGACAATGCGATTAGCTATGTTGATGAAGAATACCATGTGAACCATATTATGGGTCCATGCATTTTCTAATAATGTTATGGCTTCACTGTATCTATACCCAATAATAATAATAAATGGGCTATTGCTTCTAGCGGTACATCACGAAAATTGCCCCCAAAGTTACAAAATATTACCCACCAATGCCACCTGTAAGTGATAAAAACGTTTTACACAGGGGAATTCCCCGCCTGGGCCTGCCCATGCAGTAGGGACCTCCTATACCGCGCTTTGCGCGTTGTAGAAGACGCAGCGCGCATGTTTGGGCCGGCCCATGTCCGGGCAGCCTTTTCTAAATTTTGTTTTTTGTTTCTTATTTTTCTTTTTTGTTTTTGCTTTTTCTACTTTAAATAATTTGGGAATTCAAAAAAATCCCAAAAATTTTAAAAATGAGAATTTTGAAATAAATGTTTAATAAATCATAACATGCTTGTGGATTCAAAAAATGTTCGTGATTTTGTAAAAAGAATGTTTGCTTATTCAAAAAATGTTCAAAATTTAGAAAACAAATGATTGGAAATAAAAAAATGTTCATGATTTTTTCAAAATTTCATGTATTAAATTTTTTAATGAAATTAAACAAAATTTCACCAATTCAAAAAATGTTCATGAATGGAACAATATCCTAAAAATTCTATAGCTGTTCGTGACTTACAAAATAGTTTATTCATTCATAAAATGTTCGCTGATTCAAAAAATGATCATGCATTTCAAAAAATGTTCATTAAATCAAAATAATGTTTGTGAATTACAAAAATTGTTCCACCAATCTCCAAAAAAATGTTCGTCAATTCTAGAAATGATCGTCGATTCAAGAAAATTGTTTAAAAATATGCTCACAATTTTTTTTAAATGTTTGCAAATAGTATAAAATATTCATGAATTCAAAATGTTCTTGATTTTAGAAAATTTGTAAAAAGTGTTCACAAATTTGAAAAATGTTCGTGAGTTTTAAAAAAGTTCACGATTTAAAAAATTGTTCATGATTTCACGAAATTGAGAGTGATAGTGTGTCTCGGTGATGCAGCAAAATATGATCATGGCCATTGGAGATTATGAATTTTTTTCACGTTGCAACCCACGCCTTTTGCTAGTTTATATTATGTATACATATGCAACATTAAAATATAGTTATTCAAATGAACTGTGTGTATGGTCACTGTTTCTCCTTCACAGCAAATAATTCATAATTTTTTTATGGCAACACTTGAACCGAACACACTCGTGACCAAGATCGTGCCATGAGTAATTCCACATGGCTGGTGGCACGATCAGAGATGGAACAACGCCGAGATCTAATCTTCACCAGCTCCGGCATCCTCCTCCGCAGCACCGCAGGCGGCGGCGGCAGCATCAGCCTCCTCTCCGGCGTTTGCGTCATCCTGACATTATTCTTCTTCCTCCTCCTCTTCCGCTGTGAGCGCAACGGGCACCCTGACATCTCTGTAGCTGCACACGTAGGGCGCGTACCGCCCCTCATCGACACCGCTCGCGTCTCAGAAGGACGCGTACAGGAACCTGGGCTTCTCCGGCCAGGGCTCCCCGTCGCGCCGCTCCTCCCTCCGACCTCCCTGTCGACGCGCCACTCGATGGCCTCGTCGCCCCAGGCGACGGCGTAGTGGTGGAACCCGTCGGAGGAGTCGAAGGGGAGCTCGTGGACCGCCTTTGTCGTGGTAAAATCTCGACAGATGCCAGGGGGTGGCTTATCGTGGTTGGGGCCATGAGATCGTCGTCGGGTCCTGGAAGCGGGAGTGGGCACAAGCTCGGACGGACACGAGAACTACCCAGGTTCAGGGCTCTCCTAAGAGATGAAACCCCTACTCCAGCTCTGCGGGGTCTCCGCATGATCACTACGAAGCAAAGAGTACAATGATGCTCCTAGAGCTGTTCGGCCAGAGGAGGAAGAAGGGCAAGGCTAGCTCTCTCCCCTCCCTGACTATGGTGTGTGTAGAACTGAAGTGGAACATGAGGGGAACGACCCTTTGCATGGGTGTGGCCTGGGGGGTTTTATAGGCTAACCCCCAGGGGTACAATGGTAATATGGCCGGGTGGTAGGCCCCGGCTGCCAGCGTCCATGGGGGCCGGGTTCTTCACAAGCTGCTGGGACCCGCCTCTGCTGGGCCCTGCCGGCTGCCGGGGAACCGGCCGACAGGTGGGGCCCGCCGCCTGCGGGTCCCGCTGACGGCTCTTCACTGTGGTGCCGTCCGTGCTGACGCAGGCCTTGTCGGGCGCGCCATGGCTACAGAGCCGCGCCGGGCGGGTCGGCGGCCGCATGGCGGCGCCTACTGTAGCCATGCGGCTGTGATTTGGGGGAGGCATGGCGCACTGTGGCCATGCCCCAGCTTGTCTCCTGGTCGGGCTCAAACCCCTAGGGAGGGGACGTGCCGCCTGCTAGGAGCCGGCCCGTACTCTCGCCGCCTTCTGGAGTGCGCCGTTTTCCGGGGTACGTCGCCTTCTAGGAGGACGGCCTGCCGGTCCCGTCCGGCCCCGGAGGCCGGTCTTACGACCAGTCGGACTGAGGGGCTTGGCAAGCCCCGATGTCTTGAAATATGATTAAATGCTGATGAGGCTACCCGGGGTCTATCCCCCCGACAGTAGTCCCCAAAGCTGGTGAGGTTCTACGGCTTCAGCAGTTTCCCCTTCGAGTGGTCTTCCGCCTTCTGCTCCGTCCGGCTGGGAGGAGCCGGACGCTAGGAGCCGGCCACGGCTGCGGCCGCCTGGTGGAATTCGAATCGACAGGCGGGGGTCGAGGCGGCGCCACCCGCCGCAAGCACGCCACGCGGCGTCCGCAGGCCACGCCGGCCTGCCATCCCACGCGCACGACGAGACATCGCCGTAGGCCGGGGCCCGCCGCTACAGGGCCTCGGCGCGTGCGCGGATCCGCTGCGGCCGAGGCGGGCGGTTGCCCTTCTGCGGCGCATTAACCGCGCCATTACCGAGCGGGATACGTGGGGTCGTGCGGGGCGTGGGGCGCAGTTAATCCCACGCCCCCACGTCGCCTCGGCTTCACCTCCGCCGGCTATAAAGAGGGGGAAGAGGAGGAGGGGCGGCAGAACGCACGCGCGCCCGCTCCCCACTCTCTCTTCTCCCTTCCCCATTGCCGCCGCGGTGCTGCTCCGCCGCAGCCGAAGTGCTTCCGCGGCTGCCTCCCGGGTCGTCGTCGCCTAGCCGCAGTCGGCGCTCCGCCGAGGCAGCCACTCCGCCGCGGCCACCGCCGCGGCACCGCTGCCTTGCGTTGTCGCCGCGTCGCCCACCGCCTTCTTCTTCTCGGTCAAGCTCCTCCTCGCCGTCCCCGCGCCATGGCGAAAAGCGGATGGCTGGGGTCAAATGTCCATGACGACCATGTCGACTTCCTCCGCGAGACGCAGAGGCTGCCTCGCTCCGACAACATGGGCGTGCGCATCCCCCCGAGCCGGAGATCTCGCCGCGGCCGGAGCTCGGTGAGTACGTCGTCTTCCGCGCTCACTTCCTCCGCGGCTTCACGCTCCCGGCCAGCGGCTTCTTCCGCGAGTTTCTCCATTTCTACCGACTGCAGCCGCACCACCTCACCGCCAACACGGTGGTGTGCCTCTCCGCCTTCGTTACTTTCTGCGAGGGATACCTCGGCGTCTTGCCGACTATCGAGCTCTAGGTTCTTCTACCTCAAGTTAGGTACGTCGGCCAAGGAGGAGCCGGCCCAATGCGGGGTGTGTGTGGCCGTGAGGCGCTCAGGAGGCGGCACGCGCTTCCCGTCGATCCCTTTGCTCGAGTCGGCCAAGCTTTGGCAGAAGTTATACTTCTACGTCCGGAATCTCCGGAATGTTGACTACATCAACCTGCCGGCCTTCGTGCCCGGGCCGCCTGCTGGGCCGCGCGACAACTGGCAGCAGCAGCCGCCCAAGCGACCCTGCCGGGCCCCATCGTCAGCGTCCTCACCCGGCTGGCGGAGATGACAAGCCAGGAGGCGCTCAAGCCGGCTGACCTGCTGGCCGGCTTCATCATGCGCTGGGTATCGCCGCTTCAGCTTCGGCCGCACCTCATCAGCCAGAAGAGCGGTCGTCGGGATCCATGCCGGATGTCCACCAAGGAGATGCCGAGGGTGGAGGTGGTCCGCCATGTCAACGACATCTCCAACTGCAAGCTCAGCGAGGCGGAGTGGAGTATCGGCAAGGAGCCCTATAGTCGGGCCAAACCCCCTCGAGCGGTAAGTACCAGATCCGGCTGCTTTATTCACAATATTCTTCGTCCCTCCGTCCTGACCAGTCGGCTTTTTGTGGCAGCGCTTCGCGGGCCAAGGCACGCCGGCTCCTGGCCACGAGTGGATGTCGGACCGCGAGGATAGCGACACCGAGGATCCCGAGCTGGGGGCAGTCGCCATGGAGGAAGGCGGCGACGAGGAGGTCGCTGGAGGAGGCAGCGGAGGAGCGGGCGGCCCCGAGGCAGGCGGCTCCGCAGGAGGCGGCGGGGGAGCTGGCGGCCTCGAAGCGGGCGGCTCCGCAGGAAGCGACGGAGGAGGAATCGGTGATGTCCGGGCTTGGCCGGACGACGACGAAGGTGACGAGGAGCGGCGCCCGCCTAGGGGGGCGTGGGAACGGGAGCCGAAACCTCTACGCCATGGCCGGCAGCCGCACCCGGTGGGCACAAGCGCCGCCTGGCGGGGAGGTATGGCAGCCACCCGGCCAAGAAGGCCAAACAGGCGGACGCCACCAGACGGCACGAGGCCCAGAAGGTGGCTGCCGCCCGGAAGGGGCCAAACCCATGCTGCTCACGTCCGGGTAAGCGCACTTGCCGCTCTAACTTCATGTTTTCCCTCTTTCTTGGGGTGTTTGCTCATCATTGCTTTCTTGTTGAGCAGGACGGCCTTCGCCGTCACGTGGGCTTCATTCGCCTCGCTGATGGACTCAGTGGATGGCTCCGCGGGTGCTCGGCGTCCGGATCCGGCTGCTGCCCTCCAGGAGGCGCAGGAGATGAACGCCCGCGAGGCGCGCGAGGCGCAGGAGGCCGCGGAGAAGGCGCGGGCCGACGCCCAGGCGGAGACCCGGGCCGTGGCGGAAGCGGAGGCGGAGGCGGCGCCGAAGGCGCAGGCGGAGGCCGCGACCAAGGCGCAGGCGGGGGCCGACGCCAGGGTGATGGCGGATCCGGCTCGTGGCGAGGTCCCGGAGACCGTCACCCTCGAACAACCGGAGGTGGAGACGGCGGAGAACCAGACGCCGCCTGGGGCGGCCGGGGCAGACCAGTCGGTGCCGGAGCTGGTGTCCCCCGACACCGTCATCCCGGAGGTGGAGGAGCCCCAGCGCACGCCGAAAGCCGGCGGACAAGGAAGCGGCGAGCCCAACCAGCCGGAGGCACCACCAGCCGGCGCCGGGCGGGCGGCACGCCAGGCCTTGGTGGCGCGCGCTCCTGCGCGCCGGCGTGCGATGCAGGCGACATCAGAGCCCAGGCGGCAGGTGGAGGCTGCGGCCTCGAGCTCGTGGGGAGCCGACGCCGGGGCCACGAGCGCCCCTCCATCAGGCTGGGTGGCGGGGGCCAGCTCGGCCGCCTTGAACCTGGCGGTGCGCGACCTGGAGGACCGGTTCCTCGCCCAGAGCTGTTGGCGACGCGGTCGGCCGTCCGGGTACGTACACCTTATTTTGCTATATTTTTGTCTTGTAGTCCTCCGTGGGGGCGCGCTAGCGCACCCACTGGGTGTAGCCCCCGAGTTCCGAGCCGGCTGCTGAGCAGGCGGGTTGGAACTCCAAGGTGTTCTTTCCTTTGGCTGAAATGCTTGCTGCTGTTGCAGGATTACCACAACATGCGGGCGGCCGCGTACAATACGCAGAACCGGACGCTCACCACCCGGACTACTGAGCTGGCTCAGAGCCGAAGTAAGTAAGCCGGCTTTCAGTGGGGGTGCGCCAGCGCACCCACTGGGTGTAGCCCCCGAGATTCGGGCCGACTGTTGAGCAGTCGGGCCGAATCTTCTCTGGTAGGCTTGTTTTTGTTTTTGTCGAAGTAGATGATGATGATTTCTGTCTTCTTCCTGCAGCGGCCGCCGCCCAGTTGAGGGAGCGCGTGGCCGAGCTCGAGGGCCAGCTCCGGGTTTTGGTGCAGGAGCGCGACCAGGCGGCCGCGGCTCGCGACCGGCTGGAGAAGGAGCTGGTGGAGCAGGCCGAACACCACGCGAACTAGGTCCGGATGCTGAAGGCGGACGAAGAGCGCCTGACGGCCGTGTTCGTGACTCAACGCTCGAACTGGGCCGAGAGGGAGAAGCTCCTTGATGACGGTTACTCCGTGATTGAGGACATGCTTGACGGTGCGTCTCTATTCTCCGGGTTGTGGGTTGCTGATTGTTAGTTGTCGGCTGTCGCTGGAAGCCGGCCTCTGACATCTTTGTCCTCTTCTTGAGCAGAGTTCCTCCTGGGCCACTCCATCTCCGTCTGCATGGCGATCGAGGCCCAGCGCGAGGAGCAAAGGCGGGAGGGCAAGGAGATCGCGCAGGACCGGCCTCGGACCATGGGCGAACAGCTCACGGCCGTCCAGATGCGCCTCGAGCCCACGCGGCGCCTGCTTCGCCGGCTTCAGCGCGCCGGGTCGTAGGTCTTGGAAAGCTTGTGGCCGGGTGCTCAGATCCCGCGGACTCCCAGTCGGACGGCCGACTGGCTGGAGGTGGCGGCGAGCCGGCTCGAAGCCTGGAAGAGCTCCGCTGCGCGGTCCGGGGCTGCAAAGGCTCTAGAGTTCGTCAAGGCCTGGTACCCCGGCGTGCGCCTGGCGCAACTAGCGACCTTTCGCCAAGATGCGCTCCTGGAGCTGGCGGCGCAGCACGAGGACATCGCCGTCCGCGCGGCGGCCATCGCCAACTATGCTGATGTCGACGTCTTCGTCCCGGAGCGGGGAGATGACGGCGCCGTGGTTCCTCCGTCCTGGTTCGGTCTGAACCCGTCGGACGGGGAGGATTCGGCGAAGGAGATCGCCTCCAGCGATGAGGGCGACAAGGACGAGGAAGGCGGCCGCGTCTCACCGGACGGCGGAGCTACCAGCCGGACTCGGTCCGACCCAGCGCCGACTAGCGACCAGCCGGAGACCATGTCAGTCGCCGCCGACCGCCAAGCCGAGACTCCCCAGCCGGCAGCCCCACCAGCCGGTGCTACGCCCGCCGCTGACCAGTCCATGCAGCTCGAGGGGCCGTCCGCCTAGATGGCCTGTTATCTTTTTTCGAGTTTTCTTCATGCTTGGAAACAATGTCAGTTATGCGCAGTTCCACCCACTGGGGGTGTATTTTTAAACTTGATGAATGCTGGCCTTGGGCCCTTTTGCAATGTACAAAGTTTAAATCCCCACATTTTGCATGTGTTGCCGGGTTCTAGCTTGAGTTTGCTTTTGCCCTCTTTGTCTTTTTCCTTCGCCGCGTTCCCTTGGCCGCCTCCCTGCCAGCCGGACAGCCGCGCTGCGGTCTATGGCTGGGTCAGGGACTTGGTCGTTTAGAACAGGCAAGTTACTTCAGCCGCTTAGAGCGTAGCTTAGTCAAGCGAGAAGCCAGCCTGCCGGCTGCTGATCAGCCGGACGAGGGAGGCGAGAGGCCGGCTTGGCCGTAGTCGGTGTTTTCCTTTGTCGTTTTTCATGTGGACAGCGTTTCCGGCCTTTGACTCTTGCCAGTCAGACAGCTGCGCTGCGAGCTGCGACATGGAGCGAAGAGAGGGCATTGGCGTCGGCACACTACTAGTCGGCTCCGGCTGGTGTGAACTTAGGCCAAGACGGCAAGCCCCCGGGTCGGCTGACCGGAATCCGGACGGGGCAAAAAAAACTCAATTCATGGTATAAGCTTATCTCATGGATAAAAAGGTAGCCCCCGAGTGCATCTCGGGGGACCTGAGGTCGTTACTTAATACAAAAGTTGGCATGGTACATACACTCGCTTTAACTGTGAAACGGACGGAGTAGGTTCGCGTTCCATGGCCGCTCCGTCTCTTCGCCGGCTGTGCTTCGCTTGCTTGCCCTGGGCTTTTGGGCATCAATGAGGTAGTAAGGTCGTTGCCCAGGGCCTTGCTGACAATGAAGGGGCCTTCCCAAGGTGCTGCGAGCTTGTGCTGGCCGGCTGATCGCTGGATCAAGCGGAGCACAAGGTCGCCTTCGCGGAATGTATGCGGCTTGACCTTCTTGTTGTGCTAGCGGCGCAGGCTGTGCTGGTAGATAGCGGACCGGCTGCACGCTAGCAGTCGAGCCTGTTCCAGCAGGTCGACACCGTCTTCTCGCGCCTCCTTTGCTTCCGCCTCCGTGTACATAGTGACGCGAGGCGAGTCGAACTCGATATCCGTGGGGATGATAGCCTTGGCACCGTACACGAGGAAGAAGGGCGTAAAGCCAGTTGATCTGTTAGGCGTGGTCCGAAGACTCCAGAGGACGGCTGATAGCTCGTCGATCCAGCAGCCGGCCGATCGCTCCAGCGGCTCTATCAGGCGGGGCTTGATGCCGGACAGGATGAGGCCGTTTGCTCGCTCCACTTGGCCGTTTGACTGCGGATGGGCAACAGACGCTAGGTCCAGTCGGATAACCTGGATTGCGCAGAAACAGGCCAAGGCGCCTTTGGCGAAGTTGGTGTCGTTGTCGGTGATGATGCTGTGTGGAACGCCGTATCGGATGGTGATGTTGGCGACGAACGTGATGACAGTCGGACCGTTCAGCTTCTTGATTGGCTTGGCCTCTATCCACTTGGTGAATTTGTCCACGGCGACCAGCAAATGAGTCATGCCGCCGCGTGCTGTCTTGAAAGGACCCACCATGTCCAAACCCCACACGGCAAATGGCCAGGTGATGGGGATGGTCTTGAGCACAGAGGCCGGCTGGTGTTGCTTGGTGCTGAACTTCTGGCACCCTTTGCACTTCTTGACTAACTCCTTGGCGTCGTCCAATGCAGTCGGCCAGAAGAAGCCATGGCGGAAGGCCTTGGCTATGAGGGACCTGGAGGCGGCATGGTGGCCACATTGGCCTTGGTGGATGTCTCTAAGGATCTCCATGCCCTTCTTCGGCTCCACGCAGCGCTGATAAATGCCGGTCACGCTCCGCCTGGCGAGCTCTCTGTTGACGATGGTGTAGGCGCCTGCCCGGCGATGGACCTGTCGGGCTAGCACCTTGTCTGCTGGTAGCACGTGGCTTACCAGGTAGTCGCGGATGGGCTGCGCCCAAGATGGGGCTGCCACCACTATGAAGACGGCAACTGGCACGAGGGTGGCCGGGTTGGGAGGCGGCGGGCTGGAGCCGGCCGCTCCTGGTGGTGCCGATGAAGTCCCTGGGCCGACTGCTGCAGTCCCCGGGCCGACTGCTGGGGTCCCCGAGCCGGATCCGACTGCTCCAGGGTCAGCCGGCACGAAAATGGAGTCGGACTCTGGCGACGGCTTGATAGACGGCTTGCGCAGACATTCGAGGGAGACGCCGGCTGGTATGGCCTTCCGGGTGGAGCCAATGCGGGCGAGGGCGTCCGCTGCGTCGTTGTCGGCTCTTGGCACGTGGAGGAACTCGCACCCATCGAAGTGCCCGCTCATCTGCTGGACGAGGAAGTGGTAGCTTGCCATGTTGGCGTCCTTGGCGTCCCAGTCGCTGGACGACTGCTGGACGACCAAGTCCGAGTCGCCGTAGCAGAGGATGCGGCGGATGCCAATCTCCTTGGCCAGTCGGAGCCCAAAGATGAGCGCCTCATACTCGGCTACGTTGTTGGAGGCGGCGAAGTGGATCTGCAGCGTGTACTTTAGCTTGTCGCCCTTGGGAGAGGTGAGGACGATGTCGGCACCCAAACCGGTGCGCATCTTTGAGCCATCAAAGTGCATCCGCCAATGTGTAGAATCCGGCGCTGGCGGCAGGTATTGGGACTCGGCCCAGTCGACTAAGAAGTTGGCCGGCGCTTGGGACTTGATGGCGGTGCGGGGCTGGTAGAGGATGGTATGGGGAGCCAGCTCGATGGCCCACTTGGCCATCCGGCCTGAGGCATCTCTGTTGCCCATGATCTCGGCTAGGGGGGCGGTGCAGACCACCGTGATGGAGTGCTCTTGGAAATATTGCTTCAGCTTCTTGGCGGCAAAGTACACGCCGTAGCACATCTTCTGGTAGTGGGGGTAGTTCTGCTTGGAGGCGGACAAGACCTCGCTCAGATAATACACTGGCCTCTGGACCGGCTGCACCTTGCCGGCTTCTGGGTGCTCGACCACAATCACCGTGCAGATGACTCGGCTGGTGGCGCCGATGTAGAGGAGCATTGGTTCCTTGGCAGCCGGAGCCTCCAGGATAGGCGGCGTGGACATCATGCGCTTGAGCTGACGAAAAGCTTCGTCCGCCTGGTCGTTCCACTTGAAGCAAGTGGTTTTCTTCATGAGCTGGTACAGGGGGAGCGCCTTCTCGCCCAGCCGACTGATGAAGCGGCTGAGGGATGCCAGGCACCCGGTGAACTTTTGGACGTCACGCAGCTTGAAGGGTCTCTCCATCCGCTCGATGGCCTTGATCTTCACGGGGTTGCACTCGATGCCGCGTTCAGAGACAAGAAAACCGAGGAGCTGGCCGGCTGGCACTCCGAAGACGCACTTCTCCGGGTTGAGCTTGATTTGAAAATGGCGCAGATTTTCAAAGGTCTCCTTGAGATCCTCTAGGAGGGTGCCGCGCCTCTTCGTCTTCACCACAATGTCATCCACATAGACGTGGGCGTTGCGGCCGAGTTGCTTCAACAAGCACTTCTGCATGCATCATTGGAAGGTAGCGCCGGCATTCCTCAGGCCGAACGTCATGGTGATGTAGCAGAAGGCACCGAATGGTGTGATAAAGGCGGTCTTCAAGCGGTCGGCCGGATCTAGCTTGATCTAGTGGTAGCCGGAGTATGCGTCCAAGAAGGACAGCAGCTCGCAGCCGGCCGTGGAGTCTATCACTTGGTCGATCCGTGGCAGGGCAAACGGATCCTTGGGGTAGGCCTTGTTGAGGCTCGTGTAGTCGATACACATGCGCCACTTGTTATTCTTCTTCAAGACGAGGACTAGGTTGGCAAGCCAGTCCGGGTAGAACACTTCCATGATGAAGCCGGCTGCCAGAAGCCGGGCGATTTCTTCGCCAACAATCCTTCTCTTCTCTTCTGATAGGCGGTGGAGGGGTTGCTTGACCGGCTTAGCATCCTGCCTCACATGTAGTTTGTGCTCGGCGAAATCCGTCGGGACACCCGGCATGTCTTTGGGGGACCATGCGAAGATGTCTCGATTCTCATGGAGGAAATCGACTAGCTCGCCTTCCTATTTTCTGTCGAGGTTGGTCCCTACGACAGCAAACCTCTCCGGGTGCGCCGGGTCCAAGGCGATCTTCTTGGTTTTCTTGGCCGGCTGGAAGGAGGCCCTTGCTTCCGTCTCCTTGGGATCATTCGGCATGGCCGGCTTCTCGCTGGCCATGGCTACCATCCGGTCAAGGAGACGCTTTTCTTGAGCGATGACGAGGGACTCGGCCAGCTGGCTGCTGGCGGCGGCGCAGTCCAGCGACTTCTGGTAGTCGCCGGCAATAGTGATGATGCCCATGGCACCCGACATCTTGGCCTTCAGGTAGGCGTAGTGCGAGACCATCATGAATTTGGCCAGCGTTGGGCGGCCCAAGAGCGCGTGGTAGGGGCTGTCCAGGTCGACCACCTCGAACCAGATTGGCTCGCGGCGGAAGTGGTTCTTGTCACCGAACAGGACATCGATCTTGATCTTGCCGATTGGAGAGCAGGAAAGGCCGGGAACTATGCCGTGGAAGACAGTCCGACTGGGCTGAAGCTGCTTGACCTTGATGTCGAACCACTACATGGTCTCGCGGTACAGGATGTTGATGCTGCTGCCGCCATCTATCAGAACTCGGCTGAAGCGGCAAGTCCGCCTTTCCGTTGAGATGGTTGAGTCCAGCACCAAGGCGTATGCACCCGGTGAAGGAATCACGGCCAGGTGGTCAGCTTGGCTCCAGGTGATGGGCCTCTTGGACCAGTGCATGAAGGTGGGGACCCCTGAGCTGACAGCATTCACCTCGCGGTGCTGCTGCCGTCTGCTGTGCTTGTCGTCGGCTTCGCTCGTGAAGACGACGTAGGTGGCGTTCTCTTCGGGGAACTCATCTTGAAGCATGCCGGCAGCTCGGGCCGGTTGCTGAACAGCCGGGGCTACCTGGCCGGCTGGCGGAGGAGGCGGCAGGGCCTCGCCATTGGCAATCCGGGCGAGCCAGTTGCACTTCCGGGTGGTGTGGTTGGACGGCTTCGCGCCGCTATAGAACTTGCACGGGGCATCGAGGGCTTGCTCAAAGGAGAAGGCAGGCTGCCAGGCACCCTTGCCGCCCCGCTGACGCTTGGGGCCAGGCTGCCCGGCCGGCTACTGATCCTCGACAGCGGCCACCTGCCGGCTGTTGGAAGCCGGCTGCGGGGCCTTGCGCTTGTTGTCGTTCGGTTGTTGGCGCCGGCCGATGTCACCAGCCGGAGTTTGGGAACCCGGTTGGACCACCCTGCCGGCCGCGTCAACCCGGATCTCCGACTTCATGGAGGAGTCGGCGGTGGCGTACTTGTCGGCCATGACCAGGAGCTCATCCAAGGTAGCCGGCTCGTCGCACAAGAGCTTGTGCTTGAGCAGAGTGCCCTCTCTGCACCCGACGGTGAAGTACTCGATGGCCTGCACCTCGTGGACCCCCTCGCAGGAGTTTCGCAGCTCACCCCAACGCCTCAGGTAGTCGCGAGTAGACTCGGTCGGCCCCTGAACGCACATGGAGAGCTGGCGTGGCTTGGGGGGCCGCTTGTACGTACTGGTGAAGTTGCGGACGAAGGCGTCACTGAAGTCTATCCAGCTGTTGATGCTGTTGGGCTTGAGGCTGTTCAGCCACGTCCGGGCCGTGCCCTGAAGCATGAGCGGGACGTACTTGACTGCGACGCGCTTGTTGCCGTTGGCGATGCCGAATGCTGTGGAGTAGTCGATCAGCCAGTCTTCCGGCTTCACGACGCCGTTGTACTTGGGAGTGTCTCTGGGGAGCGTGAACCCTCTGGGAAAGGGCTCATCGCGGATGCGGGGGCCGAAGCAGGCCGGCCCGATTGTGCGTTCCTCTTCCAACAACTGGGACCGAGCCAACTCCTCGATCCGGTGGCGTGCGTCGTTTTCGCCGACTGCTTCACGGGGGCCAAGCCGGCCGCCGAGCGTCGGGTGACCAGGCGGCGGCGTGGGAGTGGCTGGCCTCTCCCTCCGAGGGGGCAAGCGCTCTTCCGGCCGGCGTCGAGGCTCCGGGCTCTGGAGCACGTGGAGGCTGCCCGCTATCGTGCGGCGCACCCGCTGGCTGTTGCTAGCAGGCTGCTCTGGGTCTCGCGGCTGCCCGCGGCCTCCGCCGCTAGGGGACCGAGAGGTTGCGCCGTTCTCGTGACGGGGCACATGGGTGTCGACCCGTCGGCCTGCTCCCACCGCACGGTTGCCCGTGTCCTGCTGCTCGTTCGCAGCGTCGATGAGCTGCTGGAGGCGCTCTAGTTGCTCGCGTAGCTCGTCGCCCTACAAGTGCTTGAGCTCGTCTGCGGCCGCCTGGGCGGCACGCATGTTCTGCGCTGGGGTCTCATAGACCGGGCGTTCGACCCTCAGCATACTGGCACTCGCAGCGCCGCGTTGCCGGATGGCACCGGCCCGCCTAGGCTCAGCCGTGGCCGGCGTCCCACCGACCACGCGGTCGATCTCGCGCTGAGTAGCTTCAGCGCGGCGCTTCAGCGCCGCCATCTTGGAGGCGCTGTCGAAAAGCTTGACGCGGAACTCCTCCAGCTCCTCTTGGCTGGCGCCAAGGGGAGGAGGCGTCGCCAGGGCGTGTATGACCATCACCTCTGCGAAGGTGCCGGCATCGAGCGCGCCGACAGGAGCATCGCGGGCGGCGGGAGGGAGGGGATCGTCGACGATCTCCACGTAGCTAGGGAAATCGTCGGTGGAGGCCGTGTCGACGAGAGCGAGCTTACCGAAGAGCTCGATGAGGGAGTCGGCCGCTCGTGCGTCGGCGGCGGGCTCGTCAAAGAGGCTGAGCTCGCTGAAGAGGCCGGCGAGGCGACCCGCGGGGAAGGCGGCTCCCGCGTCGGGCGATGCGCCAAGGCCGGCACAGGCGGGCGCATCGGGCCGGCTAATCTCGCCAGCCGCGACACACTCGCCGGAGAGGAACAAGGTTCCCGTCTAGAACGTGTCTCCGGCTGATGTCGCTGCTGGCCCCACGGTGGGCGCCAACTGTCGTGGTAAAATCTCGACAGATGCCAGGGGGTGGCTTATCGTGGTTGGGGCCATGAGATCGTCGTCGGGTCCTGGAAGCGGGAGTGGACACAAGTTCGGACGGACACGAGAACTACCCAGGTTCAGGGCTCTCCTAAGAGATGAAACCCCTACTCCTGCTCTGCGGGGTCTCCGCATGATCACTGCGAAGCAAAGAGTACAATGATGCTCCTAGAGCTGTTCGGCCAGAGGAGGAAGAAGGGCAAGGCTAGCTCTCTCCCCTCCTTGATTATGGTGTGTGTAGAACTGAAGTGAAACATAAGGGGAACGACCCTTTGCATGGGTGTGGCCTGGGGGGTTTTATAGGCTAACCCCCTAAGGGTACAATGGTAATATGGTCGGGTGGTAGGCCCCGCTGCCAGTGTCCATGGGGGCCGGGTTCTCCGCCGGCTGCTGGGGCCCGCCTCTGCTGGGCTCTGCCGGCTGCTGGGGAACCGGCCGACAGGTGGGGCCCGCCGCCTGCGGGTCCCGCTGACGGCTCTTCATTGTGGTGACGTCCGTGCTGACGGAGGCCGTGTCGGGTGCGCCATGGCTACAGCGCCGCGCCGGGCGGGTCAGCCGCCGCCTGGCGGCACCTACTGTAGCCATGCGGCCGTGATTTGGGGAAGGCATGGCGCACTGTGGCCATGCCCCAGCTTGTCTTCTGGTCGTGCTCAAACCCCTAGAGAGGGGACGTGCCGCCTGCTAGGAGCCGGCCCGTACTCTCGCCGCCTTCCGGAGTGTGCCGTTTTCCGGGGTACGTCGCCTTCTGGAACGCGCCGTCTTCTAGGAGGCGGCCTTCCGATCCCGTCCGGCCCTGGAGGCCGGTCTTACGACCAGTCGGACTGAGGGGCTTGGCCAGCTCTGATGTCTTGAAATATGATTAAGTGATGAGGCTACCCCGGGTCTATCCGCCGACAGCCTCCCTGCCGCCGCAGCCGGCGACGAAGAAGTTGGTCTGCACGGCGCGCTCGTCGTTGCCGAGGAACTCGAAGTCGATCTCGTCCATGTCGCCGGAGCCCTCGAGGGAGGAGAGGTAGAGGTTGTAGTTGAGCTCCGCGGCGTCGCCGGCGGGGGCGCGGACCGCGGCGGCCACGGCGCCGCCCGGGAGGAAGCGGCCGCGGGACCGCCAGCGCGCCCCGCCGCGGTCATCGTAGGTGACGTGGATCTCGCCGGACTCCGGCGCGTGGTGGCAGGCGCCCGGGGTGTAGTCGACGGCGATGCGCGCCAGCGGCTCCGTGCCCTCGGGGCGCATGTGCCCGTGCTGGTCGCACTCCGGCGCGACGTCGCTGGACTCGGAGTCCGACGCCATGGTGGTGGACAGGAGAGCGCAGAGGATTGGGAGCGAGGTGGTGGCGTTTTATTGTGCCGGACAGACGACAGCCGCCGCACCGGGAACGTGCGCCACCACCCACATGCCCTCGAGCTGTGCAGCTGCAGGAGTATTGGAACATGAAGAACCATGTACTCCCTTCGGTCATTTTTAGTTCCCATATGAGATTTGTCCGAAGTCAAACCTTGTAAACTTTGATCAAGTTTATAGAAAAAAATACTAACATTCTGAATGTGAAATCAACAACATTAGACGCGTCACGACTTTAGTTTTCATATTGTATAAATTTAGCATTGTAGATGTTAATATTTTTTCATATAATATGGTTAAACTATACGAAGTTTGACTTCAGACAATTCTTATATGCAGAGTAAAAAAGACCGAAGGGAGTACAATAATGAGTCAACTTGGTATTATTATTATAAATGAGAACAAACAACATGAGAACCATTTGCTGCAAGAGTAACGTGTAGACCATGTAAGAAATATTATCTTGATTACACATGACAACCAACAAAGGCTGGATCTACCTTACAAGAACAATTTGTCCACGAAAGAACATTTTAATATTTTATGCAAGATGGAATAATAAATAAATAAAAACACAACTGTGCAATCTGTCATTGCACTCACAAGTGCCACAATTGTTACTCACAGTAATTTCCACAAGCAAGACTGAGAACCAAAAAAGCTGGATCATTTACCTTGCAAGAACTATTTGTCCATGAAAGAAGAAAAGAAAATAAATTCAACTCCGCATGGATGCAGGTTCAGGCTCAAGTTCACATGGCTGGGTGTTTACAACAGGAGGCCACAAATCCTCATCAGACTGAAAAGATAAGATGCTACAAATATCCCTCAAGCAGCAAAGTTCCATTCACCTCCTTGTGCTCCACATTCTTGAGTGGAAACGACTGGCTGCCACCAAACGCCAGGTCGCTCAGCCCAGGGCTCACCATCCAGACAGGAGAGAGCTCCACAACAACCTTCTGCACCAGCTTGTCCTCCTCAAAATTCTTCAGCAGCGACGCCAGCACGCCTCCGGCATCTCTGAAATCCACCAGCACGCTGCATAACCCTCGATCGGCGAGAATTCGAAGGATGGACTCTAGGTTCATCTGATCGAGGACCGAGACGCTGACTCCCGATGGCTCCACGGTGACGGTACTATCGGCCAGGACTATGGCGTTAGATGCAGAATCCTCGTCGAGAAACGGGATGTGTAATTTGGAACCTTCTCCCTGCGCTATGATGATGTACAGAGGCTGCTTTGCGCCAGCTTCTTGTGATATTGGTAAGGTAGACGCCTTGGCCATGTCGCTTGAAATTATAACTCCGTCGTATTCTTTCGCTAATTGCGAGTAGTATCCTCCTGGTTGATCAGCTCCGCTCCCGATTTGATTTATGACAATTCCGTTCATCGAGAGTGTAGTTCTGGTTCAGTGTGAACAGATAAACATCAGCAGCAGCATCACACACTGTATTCAGACGAAAAGGACTAAAGAAAATGGCATGCGACGGTACAAAATACAAATATCACTACACCAAAATAGCTGAAGCAATGAGTGTAATACGTTTTCCTAACCACAGATGTAAAACACAAAGTTTGAACATACTGTGCAACTTATATTTCAAAATTAACCTATCCCTATATTTAAGAACTGGCAAAAATGTGTGTACTGATATTACCAGTCTAGAATCCTAGCAAAGATATTTGTAGTGGGATATCTACCTCAAAGTTGCAAAGGCCTTCCCCGTAAGCATACGATGAATGTAAGCCTCATTTAATCTGAGACATAATGCTTCCTCCACGCCAACCCTTACATCTATCCCGGCGTTTCTGAGTTTTTCAATCCCTTTAGATGCTACAATAGGATTTGGGTCCGTCATCCCCACCACAACCTCCTTAACTTTGGCTTTGATGAGTGCTTCGGTGCAGGGAGGGGTCCTCCCGTAGTGGTTGCAGGGCTCCAAACTCACATAAGCCGTTGCATTCTCTGCTAAATCCCCTGCATCTCTCAAAGCAAATACCTGCAGACAGAGCCACATTGTAACAATACCATACTTGGCTACGAGCGTATTATATTCTCCATTATACTTTTAGTGGCCCAAGTTCTTATGCAAGCAAAATACATATGTTATCTTACCTGTATCTAATAATAGGGTAATAGCCGAATATCACAACAGTACGAATTAGTATTATTTTATTTCTTCATAACAGCATTTGCTGAGATCAAATTGTTGTGTATGGCTGCAAACCACTGCATTATGTTGACATACTGGCTACAAGTGATACGTCCTAAATATTTGTTCGTTGTTATATGCATCATCTGCTAGACAGCTAGAAGTGAACAATTTATGACATAATGCAGTATTGGAACAGTACTGATTAATGTAGCGCTGGTTTTTACTAAATGGAGTAAAATATAGTATGTGAAATTAGGGATCGTATGAAGATTGTGAACTGCTAATAGGCCAGGCTACTGGTAAAGATTAGGGGAAATTCTGTTAACGATGAGTAAATCAAGAAGATTTGACAGATGAGATAGTTGTTGAATTCCCAGGCTTGCCATAAATATCATCCAACAAATCCTTCGTAATCCGCAAAACGAATGAGCATCAATTTGAGAAGAAGTGTGAGAGGGGTGACCTCGGCGTGGGGCTGGCCGGCTTTGGGGTGGAATCCCTCGCCGACGACCTCTCCTTCGCGGACGATGACGCAGCCCACCATGGGGTTCGGGCTGGTGTGCCCGGCCGCCGTCCACGCCAGCTCGACGCACCGCCGCATGTAGTGCGCGTCCATGTCCCCCGCCTGCGCCTGGCACCGCACGCCGGCCGCGAGCCCGCGCGCGCCGCCGCCGCCGACCGCGAGGCGAGCGCGGCAGGGGGAGGCCGCAGCGGGGACGGGGCGCGGGGCGAGGCGGGGGCGCGAGAGGAGCGAGGAGGAGATCATGTCCGAAGAGAGGAAGCCAATCCAGCGAGATGTGGGGCGGCGGAGCCTGGCTTTGGTATTGTCTGTGTGCGGTGCCCCTGTAAGCTGCCTCGAGTGCGTGTGCCGCTGTCGCGGTTGGCGCAGCCGGCTTGCGAGGTAACACCGGCGAGGTCTTGCCGCCGCGCGGAGCTGCTCAGGCCGCGGCGGCCGGAGACGGGGAGGCGGCGCCGCGCGGTCCGGGCGGAGGCGAGGGGGGCGGCGCGTCCCGGGAGAATGAGGACTCGCACGTTGCGCCGGAAAGGAGGCCCCAGAGGGGGCGCGGCGCAGATGCGAGGTCGACGGGGAGGGGGGCGGTGCAGCTTGGTGGGAAGCGGCGAGCTCGACGGAAGGGCGGCGCGGGGTTCGCAGAGGAAGCAGACTCTGTTCCTCAACCGACCACACGAGCTTGCTCCAATCTCGATTGATTTTTTTTTTTTGAGGGGACAATCTCGATTGATTCGATGGTTGTCCGTGCAACATAGGAGTATTAGGGGAAAAAAATGACCTAGGCCTAGTTTTTTTCTTCAGGAAATATAAGATCTTTTTGTCTACATTTACACAAAAAATCTTATATTTTAAGACAGTGGGAGTATTAGGGCGTGTCCTGAAGTCCTCCAAACTTCCTAAAATCCATAGATTCAGCTTCCCAATGTTGCTTCTTGGTCCATGCAGTGATTGTCAACCCGTTCGGGACCCTTCGTAGCTTCTTAAGCGTTGTAGCCCAGCTGGGCGCCAGTTTGGGCCCGCCGGAGGCAGCCCCCTTCGGGCCAGCCTATACAGAGGCCGAACTGTGGCTGCCATGGCCAGACCTCCATCGGGGGAGGAGGCGAGCTGGAGGGGAGCTGTCGGAGGGGAAGCTTGATGGTCGACGAAGGGGTGGAGCTGGGGTGGCGGTGGCGTGGCGAGATGGAGGGACGTCGGTGTCGAGATGCAGCGGGGATCCTCCTCCTTGAGACGGAACCGGCGGGAACGGGGCTGGAACGGCTTCATCTGCCGCCGGATAGGAGCGGCGACTGGAGCAAGGGTGGTGGCGTGCGCGGCGGTGGTGGTCACGGCGACGACTAGGGTTGGCGCTAGGGAAGAGAAACAGAGCGATGTCACCGCTGCGGTGCCCTTCTTCTTGGGCGCCATGGCGATGAAGATGATGAAGAAGCTGGCATGCTAACTACTAGTTCAGGTCCGCGCAAGCGACCCCCCTACCTGGCGCGTCAAAGATGTCGTGCCTACGACCATCTATGGGATGAATGGTGACCCCTTTTGCGGTTCGATTGGGGAGATTGACGTGCACAGAGAGCAGAACTAGCAGAACGCACAAAGTTTACCTAGGTTCGGGCCGCTGGGAAGCATAAAACCCTACTCCTGCTTTTGTGTATTGATTGCGTTGAGCACAAGTATAAGGGAGCGCAAACCCGTCAAGGTTGAGCGGGAAATGCAGCTACACGCGTGTTTGTGCAGAATGTTGACCTTTCTAAAGGTAGCTATGGGCCTCCTTTTATAGGAAAAAGGGGTCACCACGGTGGCAAAAATGGTAAATACACAAGGTGTACAGTGGCTACAGTGCCAAGTACCTAACTCTGACGGGTTAGGACAAATGCATTAATTGCGCCGTGAGATGTGTGATGGATGGAGCTCCCCGACAAGAATTTCCTCTTCTTCTGTGTCGTTCGCCCATCTACCTTTTTGTAACACCCCCTTGTAATAAGCTCTGTGACACTCTGTTAAAACTGCCAAGTCATGATCATTTGCAGTGCCAAGTCATATGGGTTAATGATCCAATTCAAATTCACATCTGAAAATCAACTCAAATTCAAAAGTGAATTATAAAGTTGATCAAACACTGTTGGGAAAATGTTCATTAAATAGCAAATAATCCAAGAACATTTGTAAATTCATCATCAATAAAGTTGGAGTTAGATAAGTGACTCAAACAAGATGAAACAGCACCTAAACAGAATATTCAAATCCATTTAAAATCATTTCAAACACAAGTGAACTCCAAATCTGCCCAAACCACTTTTTGGTGAGAGCTAATATTGCATTGCAATATTTGGGCCAACTCCCACATTTTTCAAAAGAGCACAAGTGGCCTAATCTTTTTTGAAACAAAAAAAGGAATAAAAGAAAAGGGAGAAGAGAAATAAGAAAAAGGAAGACGCTACTGTTGGCTGGGCCTAAGTGCAAAGTGTGCAGCCCAGTCCAACAGCAGCCCACACCTTCTCCCTCCTCGTGCGTGTCGGCGCGCCCCTGGCCGAGCGCGCACGCGCCGGCGAGCGCGCGACACCGGGGCAGCCACCGACGGAACAGGGCGCGGAGGGGATAAGGTCGACGCCCTCCACTTCGCCCCGGCCTCTCCGTCATTCTTCCCCCTCCTCTCCTCGCTCGCCTCGCCTTCTCTTCCCCTCAGATCCACGCGAGACCGAACGGATCCGCCGCCGTTCGTCGCCGTTCTCGTGGCCAGCGACGCCGCCTCGCCTCGCCATCGTGTCCAGGAGACGCGCCGTGATCGACCACGTCGCCTGCTCCGTCGAATCGTGGCGTGGAGGCCCTGCAGCTGCTGCTCGCCGTCGCCCCCTTTCTTCCTCGACTCCGGAGCTCGCCGGCGGCTGCGACCCTCTCTGCTGCTACTAAGCTCCCGCAGGTCTTTCGTGACCACTCGGTGAGCTCCTCCTCCTCCTGTCTCCCCTCGTTGCCCTCCTCGCACGCCGTAGTTAGCTGTCGCCGCGCCCGAGCTCTGTCCGTCGTCGACGAGCTCGTGCCCGTGGCCATGGCCACTGTCACCTACACCTGAGCACAGCTGCGTGCTCCTGGTGCTCCCAGCAACCGAACGCGCCCGCATGCGAGCTATTCCACGCCCTCTAACTGCGTTCCCGACGAGCGCCAGATTGCGCCGCCGCTCGCGCTCGTCGCCGGCGCCGTTCCGATGACCAAATGGTCACGGGGACGGGCCTGTTGCACTCGTCGCGTCGCGCAGCTCCTTCCCAGCCTTTCCTTTTGCCCCGTAGCGCGCTGCTACTCCGTTTCCAACTACGGCCGAACTCCGGCGTCCGCCGCGATGCTCGCCGCCGTCGCTACACGCCGTCTTCGGCGACGCCACCGCCATGGTTGGACGCGGCGTTGAACGCCCGTTCGAAAGAACCTACCCACGGCTCGAACCGAGCTCTGTAGCGCAAATCCGAGCGGCTCCAGCGACGCGCCGCCGCGATTTTGGTCGCCGGCGCAACTCCGGCGCCGGCCGCCGACGTGGGACACCCCTGGGTCACTGCCAGTGGGTCCCACGGGCCCAGTTGACCGCGTTGACCCGAGTCAACGCGGGCACTGTTCACCCCTGTAGCTGACATGTGGGCCCCGTTCGATAATTAGACTAATTAAACATTTAATTAAATAAAACTAGATAATTAGCCTAATGTCTCACTGACAAGTGGGGCCCGCCCCCTAATTAACCCTGTGGATTAAGTTAATCCACTGTTAGACGAAACAGAGACTGACATGTGGGTCCCACTGGACCCACATGTCAGGTTTGACCCTGGTCAACCGCAGTTGACCTGCTGACGTCACTGTGACGCAATGCTGACGTCATAATTCATTTTCTGATAAATAAATAAATTCCAGAAATTCAAATAAACTTTAAAAATTAATAACTTTTAAACCGTAGCTCGGATCGAAAAGGTTAAAACATGAAACTTGCTCAGAACGACGAGCCGAGTCTGATCGTGCCGTCTGTTTCTCCATCGGACCCCCCTACGTAGAAGAACTCGTAACTTCGGACCCATATCCGGCAGATGAATAGTGCACACACGTCGGATGTTAAATCCCAGATTAATTCTAAAAATAACTAAAATGACTTAGATGCATAATTAGACAACCCTGCACTGCATCATAGCATCACACGCACCGTATTGCATTTGTTTGCATTATGTTTACCTGTTTCTTCCCCCTCTTCTCTCTTGGTAGACCCCGACGTTGACGTAGCTCCCGAGGCAGACGCAGCTCAGGAGTACGTCTACGTCCCCGACGATACCACTGAAGACCTTGCCCTTGCCCCAGAGCAAACAGGCAAGCACCCCCATTTTGAGCATGCCTATATCGCCTATTCCTTTCTCTCTTATGCTTGCATTAGAACTGCTACTGCTACTGTTTTCCTATATCTGCTGCATAGCCTGATTATTGTACCCTGCCTTGTTACCTTTCTGGTTATCCTAGACTGATTAGTATAGGCTGGGTAGAGACACGACAGAGACCCCCACTTGATCCCGACTGCCCTGCTGGATATCAGAAGACCCGATCATCGGGATTGAAGACCAGACCCTGGCACTGCACATCACTTCCCCTTAGTTGCCGACACTGCTGGGTTACCGTCGAGTGCCGAGGGTGATACCTCGTCAGCACTTCTGATGATAACCTTGTAGGTTAGTTAATCGGTCGTGGTAAGCGAGGGTGATTCCTCCTACACCACCCCCGATAACGACATCGTCGCGCAACTCCTCAAGTGTGGACCTCGAGGGTGATTCCTCCTTCGTTCACCTTGATGATAACATCGAGCGGGAATTCCATCGAGGGTGATTCCTCAGGGTTCCCTTCGGTGTAAAACACACAGTTACTGTTGATGAGTGGACTTGCACTAAACCATGATACTAAAGACGGGTCGGCCCTGAGGGGTACCCACGCGAGCTTAGTGCGAAGTGATGTGGAGTCGGGTTGACCTGGATGGTGCCCGCGAGATAACTACGAGGCGTGGCCGGGCATTCTTAGCCCTTGCCGCAAGTCCTCGAGACGGGCGACGGGGTCACATCGATCGTGAGTCTCTGCTCGTTTCCGCGCGCTCCTAATCCACTACGGTTTGGATATTTGATCCGAGGGGCCTATGGCCCGATAGCACTAACCATCACGTGGGCATAGTATGGGCGTTCTGCGTCGTATACTTCAGCCGAAGCTTAATGGACATCAGCGACTGAGCGGCGCGCGCTGGATTGGACTGGTTACGCAACCGCGCTTGTATTAAGGGGTTGCTAGGTCTGCTTCCGGCCGCCCACGCAACGCGCAGGAGTTCCCAGGGCGATGGCCCAAGACCCCTGGGGGCATAGGTTTAGTCCGGCGTGCTGACCTCTCTGTTAAGTATTTGGTCGGGTTGCGGCGTGTTGCTTGGCCGAGGCCGGGCATGACCCAGAAAAGTGTGTCCGACCGGAGTTAAGCGAGCGTGGTGGGTAAGTTGGTGCACCCCTGCAGGGAAGAAACTTCTATCGATAGCCTGTCCTACGGTAACGGACACTCGGAGTTGTATCCCGATCGGTACAACTAGAACTTGATATGAGAACTGGATAGTACGGCTCTGGGATTGCTTTCTCGCAGGGAGTCGAGAAAGGATCTCAGGTCGAGGTTGATGATACTACTACTACTACTATACATTATGTTGATCTGCTCTCTTCTATTGCTGCAAGACTGTCGAAGATTGTTGAAGATGCTAGTCTTCGATAGGACTAGGCTTTCCCCTCTGTTCTGGCATTTCTGCAGCCCAGTCCACATATACAGCCCCCTTTGAAAATGATGCATATGTAGTGTAGATCCTTGCTTGCTGAGTACTTCGGATGAGTACTCACGTTTGCTTTATTTTCTTTTTCTCCCATATTCCATTTGATGCCACCAGACGACGGAGCCCCTGAGCCGGACGCCCCAGCCGACGACCAGTACTACTACCCGCCTGGCGAGTACTACTACTACGAGGAGCCGACTGACGACCAGGAGTAGGATCGGAGGGTCCAGGGCAGGAGGCCTACGCCTTTCGATCGTAGTATTTTATTTTACCCCGCCTCTGTGAAGGCCTATTTCTCTCTATGTCATATATCTGTACCCAGATATCTAATGCTTCCGCTGACGTTTATATGCCATCGAGCTATGTATTCGAGCCCTCGAGGCCCTGTCTTGTAATATAAAGCTTGTATGACTTTATTTATGTTTTAGAGTTGTGTTGTGATATCTTCAAGTGAGTCCTTAGGCTTGATCGTGCGCATTTGCGTGTATGATTAGTGCACGATTAAGCCGGGGTCGTCACATGTTTATTCTCTTAACACGCATCTGGACGGGTGTCATTAAAATTGTCTTCAGAGTGGCGAGCTGACACATGCCCAGACAAATCTCACCTAACTGCCTGCCCGCTCGACACCTATACGATAGGTGACAACCTGATCGATGAGGTGGAGCGGTGGCAAGATAGTGGGGTTCTTGCCGAGCTCGGAGCTTGCCGGGTCTTCAGAAGCTTGCCGGCAACCCAAGCTTGATCTTCTGGACTTTTCTGTAGTACTTCTCAAACATCTGCCTAGAGGTCTGCTTTGTAGTCTTGAACCTATCTTGGGTTATCCTCCGTCGAGCCCCGCCGTCGGGAAGGCTGCCACTGTCTGTGCACAAGTCTGGGGTACTAAAGTATCCAAACTTTAGTACACCGACACATGTCGAGGTCATGCCTGTTCTCAATTTGGTGTTCACTCCACTAGATTACGAAAGATTTGTAGGATTATGTTTGTTGCAAAGCGTGGTAATTCAGCGACTATCTCATATGTCGAATCTTGGATGGTCGTTAACAGAGCATGGCATGACTTTCCATAACCTTTGAGAAAACAGTCCCCTAATCTTCGTGTGGTCATACTAGTAACTAGGCCTCATGTCAGTTCCCAATCTTCATATGATCCCTAATTTCACTTCTCTTGGTAAAACCAGCGCCATTATTCGCTACTGTTCCAATACTGCATTATGTCACAAATTGTTCACTTCTAGCTGTCTAGCAGATGATACATCTAACACAAAACAAATACTTGGGAAATATCGCCTGAATCCACTATGTCAGCGGTATGCAGCGGTTTTCAGTCATAACCAACAATATTATCTAAGCTAATGCGATGATGAAGAAATAATAATTAGTACCACCGTAGAATTAGGCTACTCAAGAGCACATTGATTTATTGCTTGCATAAGAACTTGGCCACTAAAGTATAGTGGTGTTGGCAATATCATACACTCGTAGCCAAGCATGGTGTTATTAATATGGTGGCTATGTTTCCCGTTCAAATAAAAAACATGTGGCTATGTATGCAGGTATTTGCTTTGAGAGATGCAGGGGATTTAGCAGAGAATGCAACAGCTTATGTGAGTTTGGAGCCCTGCAACCACTATGGGAGAACCCCTCCCTGCTCTGAAGCACTCATCAAAGCCAAAGTTAAGGAGGTTGTGGTGGGGATGACGGACCCAAATCCTATTGTAGCATCCCAAGGGATTGAAAAGCTCAGAAATGCCGGGATAGATGTAAGGGTTGGCGTGGAGGAAGCATTATGTCTCAGATTAAATGAGGCTTACATTCATCGCATGCTTACTGGGAAGGCCTTTGCAACTTTGAGGTAGATATTCCACTACAAGTATCTTGCTAGAATTTTAGATTGTGGTGATATCAGAACCCACATTTTTGTCAATTTATAATTATAGATGCAGCTTAATTTTGAAATATAAGTTGCACAGTATGTTCAAAATTTGTGTTTCGCATCTGTGGTTAAAAAACGTGTAGTGCTCATTGCTTCAGCCATTTAAGTGTAGTAATGTTTTTTATTTTGTACTCCCTCCGTTTGTATTTACTCTGCGTATTAGCTTTAGTCAAAGTCAAGCTATGTAAACTTTAATAAAGTTTATAAACAAAAATATTAACATATACAATAACAAATCAATACCATTAGATTCATTATTGAATGTACTTTCACATTATATAGATTTGTTATGGTAAATATTTATATTCTTTTCTATAAACTTGGTCAAAATTTAGAAAGTTTGACTTCAGTCAACTCTAATATGCGGAGTAAATAAAAACGGAGGGAGTACTGTTGCATATCACGTTTGTTCGTTCTTTTGGTCTGAATATGATGTGTGCTGCTGCTGATGTTTTATACGTATGTTACACTGAAATCAGAACTACGCTCTCGATGAACGGAACTGTCATAAATCAAATTGGGAGCAGAGCTGATCAACCAGGAGGATACTACTCACAGTTAGCGAAAGAATACGACGGAGTTATAATTTCAAGCGACATGGCCAAGACGACCACCTTACCAATATCACGAGAGCCAGGGGCAAAGCAGCCTCTTTACATCATCATAGCGCAGGGAGAAGGTTCCAAATTACACATCCCATTTCTCGACGGAGAGTCTGCATCTAACGCCATAGTTCTGGCCGACTGTCCCATCGCCGTGGAGCCAGCAGGAGTCGGCGTCTCGGTCCTCGACCAGATGAACCTAGAGTCCATCCTTGGACTTCTCGCGGATCGAGGGTTGTGCAGTGTGCTGGTGGACTTCCGAGATGCCGGAGGCGTCCTGGCGCCGCTGCTGAGCAAGTTTCAGGAGGACAAGCTGGTGCAGAAGGTTGTTGTGGAGCTCTCACCTGTCTGGATGGTGAGCCCAGGGCCCAGCGACCTGGCGTTTGGTGGCAGCCAGTCGTTTCCACTCAAGAATGTGGAGCACAAGGAGGTGAATGGAACTTTGCTGCTTGAGGGATATTTGTAGCATCTTATCTTTTCAGTCTGATGAGGATTTGTGGCCTCCTGTTGTAAACACCCAGCCATGTGAACTTGAGCCTGAACCTGCATTCATTCCGAAAACCCCACCACCTCGATCCCGCTCCTGTGCTCTCCTATCCTCCGCCATGGCGTCGGAGTGCGAGTCCAGCGAGGTCACGCTGGACGACCAGCACGAGCACCTGCGCCCCGAGGGCACGGAGCCGCTGGCGCGCATCGCCGTGGACTACACACCGGATGCCTGCAGCCACGCGCCGGCGTCCGGCGAGATCCACGTCACCTATGACCACCGCGGCGGGGCGCGGTGGCGGTCCCGCGGCCGCTTCCTACCGGGCTGCGCCGTGGCCGCCGCAGTCCGCGCCCCCGCCGGCGACACCGCGGGGCTCAACTACAACCTCTACCTCTCGTCGCTGGAGGGGTCCAGCGACATGGACGAGATCGACTTCGAGTTCCTCGGCAACGACAAGCGCGCCGTGCAGACCAACTTGTTCGTCGCGGGAGACGGCGGCAGGGAGATGGTCCATCAGCTCCCCTTCGACTCCTCGGACGGGTTCCACCACTACGCCGTCGCCTGGAGCGCCGAGGCCGTGGAGTGGCGCGTCGACGGGGAGGTGATCCGGCGGGAGGAGCGGCGCGAGGGGGAGCCCTGGCCGGAGAAGCCCATGTTCCTTTACGCCTCCTTGTGGGACGCGAGCGACGTCGACGAGGGGAGGTGGACCGGCACGTACCACGGCCGCGACGCGCCCTACGTCTGCAGCTACAGAGACGTCAGGGTGCCCGTTGATGCGCTATCAGCAGGAGAGGAAGAAGAATGCCAGGATGATGCGAACGCCGGAGATGAGGCTGATGCTGCCGCCACCACCTGCGGTGCTGCGGAGGAGGAGGTTGATGCCGAAGCTGGTAAAGATTAGATCTCGGCGTTGTCCCGCCTCTGATCGTGCCTCCAGCCATGTGGAAATAGCTATCTGGTCACGAGTGTTCCAATAAAAGATCCATGAATTATTTGCGGGGGAGGAAAAACAATGAAAACATACACAGTTCATTTGAACAATTGTTTTTCTTAATGTTGCAAAAAAAGAAAGTGTCCTTCCCACAAACAAGCATCAGCTATCCGGGTCCTCAGCTATCCTACTTTTTTTTTAGTGTTCCTCATGTTAAATTGTGATACAAATTCTAGTATCGTGTTGGACTAAAAATAGTACACACGGTGTGGACCTTTGCGTTGGTACCGACGCGTACGAGTACAACTCGTTTACTTGTCCTCCAAGG
Source organism: Thinopyrum elongatum (assembly GCA_011799875.1). NCBI lineage: Eukaryota > Viridiplantae > Streptophyta > Magnoliopsida > Poales > Poaceae > Thinopyrum > Thinopyrum elongatum. Next base: position 585,308,392 of record CM022300.1, read on the forward strand.
ACTCTTATGTGTTGCCCCTTATATATACCTCATGTAGTCGCATCTAATATGGTATGTCGTCTCATACTTGTAATACTTCTCCTCATGGTGATTGCGTCTTCGTGTGTCCGTGGTTTTCTCCCGCAAGGATTTTCACGTTAAAATTCGTGTGCTCTCGTGTCTCGTTTATCTTATTTTATCTAACAAATGGTATACAAAGCCAAGTTTGTAGATCCGAGTTTGAGATCGAGTGGGATTAGGGTGCACACGTCCGTGCGCCGCCGCCGCCGAGACCGTGTGGAGTCTCCAGGAGAAGGCGATCCCCGATCTTGCTAGCGGCCGCCCTCGCGTTCCGCACGCAGCGGATCTGCCGCTGCTACTACTACGCCGAGTTGCCGCTGTCGGCTCCACGTACAGGATCAAGTCCAAAGGCTGCTCTTCGATCGTGACGTGAAGACAGGAATCAAGTACTACTAGTACTCACGATTTTCAAGGTCTGGACAAGATCTGCTACTTCCTCACGTGGGACCGAAGAAACGTCCCACTTCAAGTTTTTCCTTCTTCGGTAGATTCGTCTGCTACGTCCACTGCCTATACTACCAGGTGCTATCTGTTTTAGTTTTTTGCTCCGCATATTAAGTTCTGTAAAGAATTTTTCTATCGGCTTGTACTATTTTGTGTATACAAATTTATCGACTCATGGCATCCATGAAGTACGATCTTCCGCTGCTGGACCATGACACAAGGTTTACCTTATGGTAAGTCAAAATGCGGGCGTTGTTGGCACATGCCGACTATGATGATGCATTGGATAGTTTTGGGAAGACTAGTACAAATGCCCGTGCGTTGCAACGGGCAAAATAAATTAGTAAAACCTACTCCGCATGCCATTACGCAACACTTCTTATATCCAATTTTGGGAAACATAAAAAATAAAGTTGTGAAGAAGCCATCGTCATGTCGTTTGTCGGGACCTACTTCAGGTCCGCACTTTCATCTGATGAAAGAGTTTTTTTTTTTAAATCCGATGAAAGAATTGTGGTACATGGAATAGCCTTTATTTAATCAATTTTATTTTTTGTTGTTTAGAAAAACATGAATATTTATTTATTTTGAAAAGGTGTTTTTTAAAAAAAGTTGAGAACTTCTTTAGATAATTTTAAGTATTTTTTAAAATGTAATCATTTTTATTGGGATGATATTTTAAAATATAATTATATTTCATTTGTAGTATTTGTTTTTTGTACTGTTTGGGCTTGGCCCAAGCAGAAGAGCTTGTTGATCTACACACACAGACAACACGCACTGCTACCCCTAAAAAAAAAACATCACGCACTGGAACTCTCTAGTACTAAAAAGAATGTTCGCACGAATTTATCTCCCTTCCCACGGGGCCGTCGCCGCCTCTCATCTCCCCGTCGTTCTCGGAGGACCATGGCAGGAAGAATGGCCCGGCGGCCCCATCGCCGTGTCCTCCGACCGCGCAGCCGTACCAGTGGTGCGCTTCTTGCTATTCCTCCATGTTCCCTCCCAACCCTCCCGCAGGTTCCATCTGTGATGTGTGTGTGTGTGTGGGGGGGGGGGGGGGGGGGGGGGGGGGGGGGGCGAGCAGCCACCGTCTCGTGTCCGTGTCTTCTCGCTGAACCCAACTCCTTCTCCCGCAGGCTTCAACAGTGGTTAGTTGTGGCAGTAGTAGTAGTTATCAGATTCAGATTTGCTTTGGTAGCTAGCTTTTCAAACTTTTTGATCAGTGACTATACTATGTGTATGGCACAAATGGTAGGACGTAGTCATTATGTGTAGCTGAGTATGATGCATGAACAGCCTAGCTAGTCTACGTATGGCCATTAGCATTCTGATTGAAGATCATTCATCTGCTTGTCTACTTGTTTTGTTTATCTATAGCAGTGAATTTGATATGTATTATTCCAAAATGTATCAGATATACTCATTCAGTCTCCCTGCTGCCCAGCGTCGCCGCCGCGTCGTGTCGCTTTGTCATTCTCAGAGCAGGAGTTGAGTAATAATAGCGCCACCTGCGGCCGCTCCGCCGAGTCCGCTGCCCCCGCCGCCGTATCAATGGAATCTTGCACGGCTCCCTCTTCCTTTCTAAAATTTCTAAAATGTGCATACATATAATTTTCTGGTTGGTTTGTTTATCTTTTGCTACGAAATTATATGTATTTTTGCAAAATTGGTCATATTTTTACAAAATTGGTCATATATATTTCAGGTTTGGGGGGGGGGGGGGGAGGGTAGAGAATGTGATGTTTAGAGAAATCAGGGCAGCAGCAGCAGCAGCAGTTCCAAGGGGAGAAATATGTTCTTATTTTGACTTGTAAGTCTCTTTTTGCCCTTAGTTACACATTTTGGTGCTAAATTTGTATATACACATAGAATTACTTTTGTAGCAAAATCATGAATGAGTTATATATGATTTAGTGGTTCAGGACATTATACATGAGAATTATACCATGAATGATTTGTATATACAGAAATGAGGTAGTCTTCTTCAAGACAATCAAGTTCAGAATTCTAACTTGGAAGTTATCACTTGGCTGCAATGTTTCTGTAGAATACAAGCAATAAATTTAAGGTTAGAAAATAAGCAATGCAATGTGAAATATAAATACTTAAGTTTTTCTTAAACGATGATCTTACCAAGTAGAACTGAAATTTTAAACAAGAAACTGAAAGGTTGCATTACCTATTTGGTTAGGACTTCCGTGTAAACAATATTTTTCGTATATGTCCCGCTTGTACTGATCTTCTTATTCTTCTTTTTCTTCTTCCCCTTTGTGTATGTGTCGTCTAACTAGTATTTTTATTCTTCTGCTTGTTCACATCATTTGTACCTATTAGTACCTTTATATTTGATGTTGCGGTTGCTCTAGAAAGCGCGACATATAGTTGACCATGTGAGAAAACCGGTTCAGGCAGGTAGACACCGACATTTGGTATTGTCTGACCTTGTGACTTGTTTATTGTCAATGCAAAACTGAGCCTAACTGGAAATTGTTTCCTCTTGAAATTGAATGGGAACATGTCATCGTCAGAGGGGCATAATGATATTCGAGGCAGGAAAACTCGCATTCCAGAGTGTTGTCCCACAACAATCTCTGCATCAATTGTATTTTTTTGAAATCCACGTACGACCATTCTTGTGCCATTGCAGAGTTCATTAGCTGGGTCGATGTTCCTAAGTAGTATGATTGGACAATTTATTTTGAGCGTCAACATATGTGGAGGCAGTCCATTTGAGGTTAGGGTGTTTAGGAATTCCGGTGGATAGTAGTTATTTGGGTCGTCTTCTACAGAATCAAAGCTGTGGTACACGATCTCCTCCCCTGGAAGCGATCAATCATTTTTAGGTTGATCTTGTCTACACAGTCGTTCCTTGTGGATAAAATTGCTCTTGACGTGATGTACTTTGGATCTTTTAGGGAAGCATTTCCCGTTTGGTAGATACTGTCAATGCGTCTATCCAGGCCATTATCATCCGTCTTATTTGGCACACATATACTTGTAGGTAGAAGTATTTCACCATCATCATTTGTCTCCTCGGTTCCGTTTCCAATGCGTAGTAGGTATTCTGCGAACCACGGGTCGTTTTGAGCCCTCATGTTGCGCACAAGCTTCAATTGATGCATGCAATTCTAGAGCTCCGACCTGCGTAGTGACGCATCTACTATCTGGGCTCTTGTTCCCTTTTGGACAACATGGAGCACTTGTCTAAAATCTCCTCCAAATAGGATTGTTTTTCCACCAAATGGAAGATCTGGTCTATCCATTATGTCCCGCATGCTTTTGTCTAGTGCCTCCACTGTCTGCCTCTTGGTCATAGATGCTTCATCCCACATTATTAGTGATGCTGCTCGGAGTAGCTTTGCTGTCCCACTCTGTTTTGTGAAGCTACAAATAGCTCCATCATCTATTTTTAGTGGAATCTTGAACCTCGAGTGTGCGGTCCTCCCTCCAGGCATTATGGAAGCAGCAACACTGGAAGTGGTCGTTGCCATAGCAATCTTGCCTTGTTCGCGTATTGTGGCCAAGAGCGCCCTATAAAGAAAAGTTTTTCCTGTGCCTCCCGGCCCATCGACAAATAATATACCTCCTCTTTGGTGGTCAATGGTGGCTAGGATTTCGTCGTAGGCCTTCCTCTGCTCGTTGTTTAGGTTTTCATGCAACGATACGTCCTCAGGGTCCACCTCGATGGAGGTCTCCTCAATGATCTCCCTAGGTATGTCGTCTATCGTCTCATGTTATTTGTCGATCTCTGGAAGAGGAAACGATTCTATGTCTTTTCCCATTGAGTGCAACATGTCCCTAATATTTTTCAAAACCATCTGTTCGATCGTGTGCTTGCATTTGCAGTTTCTGCTGTATTCTTCTGACATTGCCTCAAGGTGTTTGTTCCAGAGGCCACGTACGTCGCTAGGCTCGCAAAAAAACAAGATTGTCGCGAATAGCCTTCGTAGCGATGATGGCATTCGAAACAACTCTGCTTCTGTCATGCAGTCATCTAGTGTGTTGTCTGCCTCAATGAGCCCCCGTTTTTCTGTGGCTTCACGGAAGGTTGGCATCACTTGTCCATCGATTGTTCGTAGGTCTTCGTAGCTGGTGGCGCCTGTCACGTGATTTAGGAGAACTCGAAGGTAGTATCATTCTCCTTCAGCCGGGTGTGCTGAGACGATCCTGCCAACCTGGAACACAGCGGCTTGTTTCCTCTCTTGCCAAAACGTCCCTCGTCTTTGCCAAGTATAATATTCCGGGAAGTCTCTGTATTATGCCTCTTGCTTTCTCATGTAAGTTGTTTGCTTCAAAGTACGCAGTCAACATTGATCTTTCCGTGCCATCACGGTCGATAATATTCTTTATATTTTCCATGCCATGGTATGAAACCATGTGCATATTTGGGAGATGTAGCTGCAGTTGCAAGACTGGTGGGTGCATTTTGCTTAGTTCGAGGCCATATATTCTCCACAGTGCTTTCGGAGGTGTCACCCACCGTGCGTCTCTGTACTGTTTAATCTCGTCGATTTCGACTTCATCTACTTTGTCAGTTACAGATACAGATGCCTGGTCATGACCCTTGTAGATGTATTTGAAGAGGTACTTAACGGCTTTAATGCTTGAGCATATCTCAACATTTATGTGTCAGTTGAACATCCTGAGCAGATAGGGGTTGTAAGGAACCACCCACCTATTATCTAGTTTGCAACCTCGGACCATTTCATTACGACCGTCATTGCGTCTCCTATATAGTGGGTAGGATTCCTTGCCTTGAATCGTAGTTTCGTTAAATGGCCTTGGATAATTGTTCTTGCATGACGGACGATTCTTTGTGCATGGGCAAAATTTATTCAATGCACCGCAAGGACAATGCATCATATGTTTGACTACCATCTTGTATAGCTCTGGGTACTTGTGCTTGTTAGGGAGCTCAGCAGAGATGATTCTGTCATATTGTTCCGGACACGTGTATTTGTATTTTCCGGTCATGATGAGCAAAAAGTGAGCATGGGGTAATCCCCTCTTTTGGAACTCTAGGACATATGTATATGCCTTAACCTTTCCAAGAATGGCCTTCTCAAATAGTTGCATCTTCATTTCTTCTAGCTTCGCCCTGAAAACACGAACGACAATGTCTGGGCGATCTTGTGGTGTTTGTCCAAACTGTAGTTCACGTGTGATCTCGTCCCAGTTGGGGTTGCAAGTCATTGTGAGGAATACGTCTGGTTTTCCATATTTTCTAACTAAAGCCATAGCATCTAGATACCGACAAAGTTTATCTCGTGGCCCTCCAATAAATGATGAGGCAAGTACTCTTCGTTTTCCGATTGCATCTCCATTCTGTTCTCCCGCTTGAATGTTGTCTAGAAGGCCTTGGTATAGATCCGCCCTTATTTTATTTTGATGATGCCACATGTAATCCAGTCTGGAGCTTTCAATCTTGATGTATGTATCTACAGCAAACTGCTGGAAAAGCCTTCCGCCGTGCAATATTGGGTTGAATATGTTTGGTCGTGTATGGAGCTTATAGCAGTAGTATTCTCTCATGGTTACCCACAGGCCACTGGCTGAATCTGTGCAAATATTGCATCATGAAAATTTAGTTGCATATGTAGTAGTGAACCATATATGAAAATTTAATTTTGAATACAATTACCTGGGTCATCGCCATTACTGATATTTTGATCACCAACATCTTCCTCTTGTGTATCCTTCTTTGGGATTTTCCTATGCCAACCGAGTTCAGCTCTTGGAAAGCATAGAGGATACGATTACGGGTCGTAGCACCCGTAATATGATCTAATGTGCTCTATTTCGTTGTTGTTCCCATGAAGTATTACATTCCTATCATAAGTATCTCTTCTTTCATTTCCTTCAATCCACACTGCAGCTACCTCCGAATTAATTGGTGCGTTGTATGTTCTCTGGTCCAATCTTTGGTCAAGGTTCAAGATAAGTCTGTAATCCTCGAGGTTTTGGGCTTGTCCCAAACTCCTAAACTATTGAGAGTATGGGTTATCGCGTAGAATGTCGGTTATGATTCCAATCACCTGCCTGTCTTGCTCATACATTTCCTCGCGGTAGCGGCGGTACCAATGCTCTAAGCTTGGATCATCATCGTAGAAGTACAACTCCAGATGCTTTGGATCTGAGCGACTATTACCAAATGAGTGTATGTTGTGATAGATCTGACCATGAGCTCGGAAGGTGTAAATACCAGTTGTTCGAATGTCGGTTGTGTCTCTGTCAAGCTGGCAGTATAGAGTAGTGAATGAGAAGTATCCATTGAAAAATCTTATATTGTTCCGAAAATGTCTTGCATCAGAGTTGTTGCTTGTCCAAAGTCTCATAAGTTCAGGTGATGTGTCTGGATTGGCTAGTCTTATCTACCCTTTTCTGCAGCATAACCCCTTAGATTCATACTTGAATTTCGTTGCATTGCAGAACTTGCAATTTTGTTCCGTTTTGAACACGTGTGTGTTCTTTGGTATGTTGTTGTAGACGATATCATACAGATCAGGGTTGTGACATTCCTCATCTTCTTTGGTTTCAATTTCCACTTCTCCGTCCCATTCTGCTTTGATTTGTAGCAATCAGAAATTAGTAAAGGCTAATATAATGATGCAAATATATTTAAACTGTATTGAGCATACCTTCACCAAAGAACATGTATTCATCCTCGTTTGTGTCTTCTTCAAATATGACTTTATCATTATCTGTGTTGTAAAATTTTATTGTTTATATATTTCTTTGTATTGCATAAGAACATATATGAAATTGACAACCTTACCGTGATCATCGTTGTAGATTGATTGTTTTGGTGCATCTACTTCTTTGATGGTTTTGTCTTGCTCACATATGCCTTCATCGTTACCTGTTTAGTAATTTTTAATATAGAATTTTTGTATTGCATAAAAGTAAATATGAAATTGATAACCTTACCGTGATCATCATCGTAGAATGATTGTATTCGTGCATTTACTTCTTTGATTGTTGGACACATTGAAGTGGGGATGTCTGGCCAAAAAGCCACCTTACTGTGATCTTCGTTGTAGGTTGTTTGTGTTGGGGCATCCGCTTCTTTAATTGATGGAAACATTATAGAGAGGGGATGTCTGTCCACAAAAGATGGTTAGTTGCATAAATGGTTGCATATATTTTTGGAATGCGAGAGTATTGTATACATTTTAGATTTTACCATTAATCATGACTTCTGGTTGTTCCGGAGGTTCTTTGTCATTGTTGTCATTTTCCGACATGGATCTATCTTCTTGTGATGATTTCATCTGTCTTGCTGCGAATTCTTCGTTACGACGGCATAGCAACGTTTGTCTTTCTCCCGCTGTCACATGCTTTCCATGTTTTATAGTACAGGGAGATGTACTAACTTCCTGCTCGGTTGCAATATATGCAGGGTTCTCCATCGCAATTGAATCTTTGCTTGGCGTGTTGCGCTTCAATTCACGATTAGCTTTAATTTTTTCTATCCTAGCTTTCTTCTGTTCCGGTTGCATATTTGCATATTCCTGCCTTTTTTTTGCCTTTTGATCTGTCTTCTTCCTTGAATCTTTAGTTTTTTTTTGTTTTTTTGATAGGCTTCTCGACATTTCCTCAGTTTTTCTTCCCTTTCTTCATTGGTCATTGCTGCATAGCGCTCTCTATCTCTTTTCTGTTTTTCTCCTGACATGGCATGCTTTCTCTGATTTACACTAACTTCTTGTTCGGTCGTGATATATGCAGGCTTCTCCATGGCAATTGAATCTTTGTTTGGTGTACTGCGCTCCAGTTCACAGTTACCTGCAATTTGTTCTGTTCTAACTTGCTTTTGTTCTGGCTCAATTGAATCTTTGGTTGGTGTACCGCGCTCCAGTTCACAGTTAGCTGCAATTTGTTCTATTCCAACTTCTTTCTGCTCTGGCTGTGTATTTGCATATTCCTGCATTTGTTTTGCCTTTCGATCTGACTCCTTCCTTGAATCTTTGTTTGTTTTGTTTTGCTGATAGGCTTCATGGCGTTTTTTCAGTTTTTCTTCCCTTTCTTCATTGCTCATCCGTGCATACCGCTCTCTATCTCTTTTTCTTCTCTGTTCATTTGCATCCATGGCTTGCCTGCTTCAAAGTTTGTATACGGTAGTTTCATAACTGGATGATATCAATGAAATTGTTATTCTAACGTTTTTATTCCTTTTTAGGTGTAAATGGTAGGTCCTCTGCCTTGGCATTATAGATTAGGGCTGTACAAGAAGGAGAACAAGCAGTAGAGAGAAGAGCATAAGTAGGACAAAAGAAAATGAAGAAGCAGTCATCCCAGGCGCTACTTGTACATGCATGTTCAGCTAATGTTGTACTACATTCAGCCTGTTCAGCTGCAGGTCATTGAAAAATTCAAGTAACTGAGTTTGCTTACTAAGAGATGATTACTCACCTTCCTCTTTGCTCAGTTAAAGATATCCCAAGAAGGTAATTTGTTCGCTTGCTTAGTGTCCGTAGCAGGAGAATGGCGTTTTGGAGGCCGAGCTCCATGGAGGCCTTTATTTTTAAAAAATTCAAATTCAAATTTTTATGTTTCAAAAAAATCTAAAAAAAATATGCGTGTATGTAAGGATGTAACCCACATGTGTGTAAAATTTCATGATGAAATACGTTGAAATGCTACCTATACAAAAAAGACAAATTCATGGCCTGAGAGGATGAATAGTATCATGTGTTAAACAGCCCCAGATTTGTCTTTTTTGCACAGCCCTCATTTCAACGTGTTTTGCCCTGAAAATTTACACACATGTGTGTTATGCCTTCATGTATATCTGTACTTTTTTTCAGAATTTTTTGAAATGTAAAAATATGAATTTCAATGAAATTTGAATTTTGAATCTGGAGGCCTCCAGTGAGCTCGGTCACCAAAGGCAATTTCCGACGTAGCAGTCGCTATCTAGAGTAAGATGTTTTGGGCTGTGTTATCTGCTGGAAAAAGAACCATGAAGTGTATGGCTGCATAAAGTCCAGCACGATTAGGATCAGTTAGAACCAAATTAAAGTTAATTCCTGAAACTTCAAATTGGTGATGACAATTTTTTAGTTTATACATGCAGGTAGCAAATTTTATAATAAGTCCTATGGAAGGAGATAATGATGAACACACCTGATCGCTGGTTGTCTTTGCTGTCAGCGCTGATGCCGGCGAGGCGACGTGCTGATGGCTCATTGTTTTTGGTTTCAGTGGCGATATCGGCGTGGCGATGTGCAAAGCCGAGTTGCTAAGTACCTTATTTGACCGAAGACTTGAGATTACATTAAGGGTGCTGTACATGTGTATTTATAAATCTATACCTCTATATCTATATTTATTCTATACCTACTAATAAAGCAAGGTGCGTTTCTCTCAAAATTTCATCCGTTCACCGTGTAAGTTTTTTTTTTACCAAAAAAAAAAACTTACACGGTGAACGGATGAAATTTTGAGAGAAACGCACCTTGCTTTATTAGTAGGTATAGAATAGAATCCATGATTGGACTGATGAGGGGAAAAGAAGGGATCATAAGGCATTGTCACAAATTCAACTCCATTTGCATAATAATATTTTGCAAGAAGTTTTGAGCAAGAAAACTGCCGCCGCTCTATGGTTAAAGCTGGAAGGGATTTGCATGATTAAAAATCTCACCAGTAAGATGCATCTGAAGCAAAAATTATTCCTACACATGTTACTCGAGAGAGGTAATGTTTTGAATCATATTTCAGAATTTAAAGAACATGCGGCCACGCGAGGTCGGTATCAACACCGCTTGTTCCCTCGTGATTAGTGCTACTCCAATACATCGAGTCTGTATATAGATTTCAAGCCACCGTACACCAACTAGTATAGCTAGCGTATTGCCTCTGACTTCTCCAGTAGATGGCCCACAAGCCAGCCTCACGCATTGAAATGAGAGGGGCGTTGATTACACGCCAGTTCCAACGGCTAGCTGCACGCTCATAAATTCCGTGTCATAGCACGTGTGCTCGTAAATACGAATTCAGAAATAACCCGAACGGTACAGAGGGATAATTACGCTTGAAACAGATCGGCCGAGGATGCACCGTTTTTGGTGGGCACTTGCGGAAATGGGGCAGCAGAGTTTCAATGGAGCAAACAAACTTGATCATAAACGAATAAAACCACAAGTGCCGAAGAGAGTTGCAGAGAGTAAATAAACAAATTCATAAACAACACGGGTGTCGCTACATAGCGAACAATCGCCAAGTACATAACACAACGGCGGCAAACATGCTGAATTAATGAGGAGGGATGCCGGGCATCGTCGACACCAGAGGCTTGCTGCATGTAGTTCCTTATCTATCCTGCAACTCCTCTCTCAGTCATCCTGCTTCTCTAATTCTTGCTACTTGGTTCATGTGCATATCTAGATATAACTCATCCATGGAGATGTGGAGCTTCTTTTGGAAACAAAATGGAGATGTAGACTCTCTCTCTCTCTCTCTCTCTCTCTCTCTCTCTCTCTCTCTCTCCTCTCTCTCTCTCTCTCTGTCTGTCTCTCTCTGTGTGTGTCTGTTCCATGCATGAAACGAGAAATCTCCATCATTCTACCAATGGCTCAGTGTCTCACAGCAGTTCATCGGCTCCTCTAGCACCTCTAGCACCTCTAGCACATAGATATGGCAGATCTGAATGCAGCTGTGTTTCTTTAGCAAAATTCCTAACCTCGAGCTGCCATGCGTGAGAGTAAACCATTGAGAATGGGAGTAGTACTGACAATTTGGAGTTGTTCTTCTGTCCGAGGATCCCAGCTAGGCTAGAGAAGTAATAAAAAAACTCTACTAATCCATTTTAAGTTGTAGTGCACTAATTAAGTTGGTAGTACTAAACGTAATATGTCGCATGGAATATACCAGCTACCTCCAGTTTATCTTAAGTGTTGCCAAATGTAATAGTTCGTACATAATGTATGATGGTTAGCTGCTTCTGTTACTGTTTTGTTTCCTTAAACGTCTCATAATGAATCAGCCACACGCTCATGAACACATCAGTACAGTTTACATGTGATGACTACGGGAGAGAGACGCATGAGATGAGAGTGGTAGGTGGAAATATGACAGAGTTGCCTGGGACGCATTTGTTAGCACTAAAGTGTCCTGGCCCACTATACAATGTATTCGTTTTGGTATCTATTGTTTATCATGATGTATATATCTCGTATTTATTAAATGCTATATTAACCACAGATCTCAAAGGCAAAACTAATGGTCTAGATATGATCCTCGCGCGGAAGCAAGTCCCAAAAATCCGCGTCGAGGAAGATACTGCTTTAATGTTACTTTGTTCACTGCCAAGTTCTTATACCAATTTTAGAGACACCATATTATACAGTCGTGATACTCTCACACTTGATGAAGTTTATGAAGCTTTGAATTCTAAGGAGAAGATGAAATTAATGGTGCCTCATGATGGTTCGAGTTCATCCCAAGCCGAGGGATTATCAGTTCGTGGCAGGACAAAGAAGAAGAACTCACACAATGGAAACAGGGGCAAAAGTAAGAACGGCCACAGGGGCCGGTCGCAATCCAGAGACAAGAAATATTGCAGATATTGCAAGAGAGACGGGCATGACATCTCAGAATGTTTCAAGTTGCAGAATAAAGAAAAGAGGAAAGGTAACAAACAAGGTGAAAATTCTGCTAACGTTGTTCGTGATGATAGTTCCGATGATGCTCTTGTTGTTATTGCTGGATGTGCTGAGACCAATGATGAGTGGGTACTTGATACTGCATGTACTTTTCATATGTGCCCGCATAGAGATTGGTTTAATACTTTTGATTCTACTACGGCTGCTGGTTCCGTTTTGGGTTTTTATAATTCACCAGGCAAGATTGAAGGCATAGGTTCCGTTCGAATCAAGATGTTGGATGGCACAATCAGAACTTTGACAGATATTCGGTATATTCCGAAGATGAAGAGAAATCTTATCTCTGTGAGTGCCCTTGATGCAAAGGGGTACAAGTATTTAGGTGGAGATAGTGTTTTGAAAGTCATCAAAGGCTCCCTTATTGTGATGAAAGGTGACTTAAGTTCGACCAATGGTCTTTATTACCTTCGCGGTTCTACCTTTTCAGGTAATGCTACTCCAGTTATTTCAAAGAATTCTGATTGTGATGCTGCTAACCTTTGGCATATGCGTCTTGGACATATGAGTGAACTTGGTTTAGCAGAGTTAAATAAGAGAGGTCTTCTTGATGGATATGAAACTGGTAAATTGAAATTTTGTGAGCATTGTATCTTCGGCAAACATAAGAGGGTGAAGTTCAACACTTCGACTCATACGTCTAAAGGTATTCTTGATTATGTTCATTCTGATTTATGGGGACCATCTCGCAGAAAGTCACTAGGTGGTGCTAGTTACATGCTGACTATTATTGATGATTATTCGAGAAAGGTTTGACCTTATTTCTTGAAGCATAAATATGAAGCATTCTCAGCATTTAAGGAGTGGAAGATTATGATTGAAAGGCATTCTGTTCTAAGCAATTTAAGAATTATTGCAAGTCTGAAGGCATTGTCAGACACTACACCGTTCCTTATACCCCTCAGCAAAACGGTGTTGCTGAGCGTATGAACAGGACCATTATTTCTAGAGCCCGTTGCATGTTGTCCAATGCAGGTTTGCATAGGCGTTTTTGGGATGAGGCCGCTTCCACTGCTTGTTATCTCATTAACCGTTCACCATCTATTGCTCTTAATAAGAAAACTCCAATTGAGGTATGGTCTGGTTCACCAGCTGATTATTCCCAGTTGAGAGTTTTTGGTTGCACTGCTTATGCTCATGTTGATAATGGAAAATTGGAGCCAAGGGCTGTTAAGTGCATCTTTCTTGGTTATAAATCTGGTGTTAAAGATTTTAAATTGTGGAATCCTGAGACACAGAAGGTTTTTGTTAGCAGAAACGTTATCTTTAATGAATCTGCTATGTTACATGATGTTCCACCTACTAATGTTCCTGTTGAGAGTGAACAGCAGGCTACTATTCAACATCCTACTGTTCAGGTGAAGCATGTTATTGATTCAGGTGATATATCTGATAATATTGATGCACATGATGATCCCGTCGTTGATGATGAACATGTCACTCCAAATCAGCCTATTGTTCCACCCAGTTGGAATCTTGCACGTGACAGAGTTAGGCGGGGTATTAATAAACCTGACAGGTTAATTGAAGAGTGCAATATTGTTTCTTTTGCCTTATCTGTTGCAGAAGAAATTGAAGTTAATGCTGAGCCTTCTTCATATTCTGAGGCTATTATTTCTGGTGATAGTAATAAGTGGATGACCGCTATGCATGATGAGATGGAATCACTTGAAAAGAATGGCACTTGGGATTTAGTAAAATTACCTAAAGAGAAGAAACCTATTCGTTGCAAGTGGATTTTTAAGAGGAAAGAAGGTGTTGCTCCTAATGATGAGACAAGATATAAAGCAAGGTTAGTTGCTAAAGGTTACAGTCAGATTCCAGGTACTGACTATAACGAAGTCTTTTCTCCTGTTGTGAAGCATAGCTCTATTCGCACTTTACTCAGTATTGTTGCCATGCATGACTTTGAGCTTGAACAATTGGATGTTAAAACTGCATTCTTACATGGAGAATTAGAAGAGGGTATTTATATGGAACAACCTGAAGGTTTTGTTATTCCTGGAAAAGAAAAGCTTGTCTGTAAGTTAAAGAAATCTCTTTATGGATTGAAACAATCCCCTAGACAGTGGTACAAGAGATTTGACACATTTATGCTCTCTCAAGGTTTTAAAAGGTCTAATTATGATAGTTGTGTTTATTTGAAAACTGTCAAAGGTTCAACTATTTATTTGCTCATTTATGTTGATGATATGTTAATTGCTGCAAAGAGTATGTCAGAGATTAATGAACTAAAGAAGCAATTGAGTAATGAATTTGAGATGAAGGATTTGGGTGCAGCAAAGAAAATACTTGGCATGGAAATATCCAGAGATAGACCATCTGGAAAAGTATATTAAGTCAGAAGGGATATATTGATAAAGTTCTTCGTCGTTTTAATTTGCATAATGCCAAGCCGGTGAGTACTCTGTTAGCTGCACACTTCAAATTATCATCAGCCTTATGTTCTAAGTCAGATGCAGATATTGAGTACATGTCTAGAGTTCTCTATTCAAGTGCAGTTGGTTCACTTATGTATGCCATGGTTTGTTCTCGTCCTGATTTATCATATGCATTGAGTGTTGTTAGTAGATACATGGCTAATCCTGGAAAAGAGCATTGGAAAGCAGTTCAGTGGATTTTCAGATACCTGCGAGGTACTTCTAATGCTTATTTACAGTTTGGGAAAACTAGAGATGGACTTGTTGGTTTTGTTGATTCTGATTTTGCTGGTGATTTGGATAAGAGAAGATCGCTCACAGGTTATGTTTTCATCATTGGTGGTTGTGCTGTGAGTTGGAGATCAACTTTGCAGTCTATTGTGGCTTGTTCTACTACTGATGCCGAGTATATGGCTATTTCTGAGGCATGCAAAGAAGCTATCAGGTTGAGAGGTTTGTACACTGAGCTTTGTGGAGATTCATCTTGCCCTATCATATTTTCTGACAGTCAAAGTGCCATATATCTTACAAAGAATCTAATGTATCATGAGAGGACAAAGCACATTGATGTCAGATTTCAT
Organism: Thinopyrum elongatum; assembly: GCA_011799875.1. NCBI lineage: Eukaryota > Viridiplantae > Streptophyta > Magnoliopsida > Poales > Poaceae > Thinopyrum > Thinopyrum elongatum. The sequence continues at coordinate 585,323,560 of CM022300.1, forward strand.
TATATTCGAGATGTTGTTGCTGAAGGCAATTTGAAGGTATGCAAGATAAGTACTCGTGATAATCCTGCTGACATGATGACAAAGCCAGTTCCTACCAATAAGTTTGAGCTTTGCTTAGGCTTAGTTGGTATTTCTCACTAGTCCTATGGACTTTGACGCACAAGGTGTTTATGCTGATTTAGATGGAGTTATTTACTTTATTTCGACTACTGGAGGGAATTTGGCTCAAGGTGGAGATTGTTAAATTGTGATCCAAATTCTAGTACCGTGTTGGACTAGACGTAGTACACACGGTGTGGGCCTTTGCGTTGGTACCGACGCGTATGAGTACAACTCGTTTACTTGTCCTCCAAGGACTCTTATGTGTTGCCCCTCATATATACCCCATGTAGTCGCACCTAAGACGGTCTGTCGTCTCGTGCTTGTAATACTCCTCCTCATAGTGATTGCGCCTTCGTGCGTCCGTGGTTTTCTCACGCAAGGGTTTCCACGTTAAAATCCGTGTGCTCTCATGTCCTATTTATCTCATTTTATCTAACACCTCAGCTATCCTACTACGAATAGTGGTTTGTGGTATCTTCATCCTACCCCTCTTGAATGAGATCTGTTAATGCCGCCGTATTTCGTAGCACTGAAAGCACTGGTGAAGCCATCTGGGCTGGGTGCCTTGTCTCTTGGCATTTGGTCCACTGACACTCTTGGTCTCCTCTTCGGTAGCTATTCTCTTCGGCGTCTCACCCAAAAACCGACGGCTAAACGAAGGTCACCAACCGGAGGCTCTCTACGCTTCTCCGTGTGTTGATCAAGAAAAACATTAATGAGTGGGAGGAATGCTTGCCCATTGCCGACTACGCCTATAATAGAGAACGACACTCTACAACCGGCATGTCCCCTTCGAGGTCATCTACGGCTTCAACCCATTGTGCCATTGGACATCCTCCTGCTACCACTACAAGAATGAACAAACATGGACGCAAGCGCAAGGGCAAGTTACCTCAAGAAGATGCATGAAGATACAAGGTACTAATTGAATGTCAAGAACATCGTCTCGCCACCAAGCTAAACATCAACAAGCACCCCATGGTGTTCAACCCCGAAGATCTTGTGTGGCTACACCTTCGAAAAGACCGCTTCCCCAACGAGCGCAAGTCCAAACTTCTAGCTCGCGCTGATGGACCATTCAAGGTGCTAGCACACTACAATGACAATACCTACAAGATCGACATTCCACGTGACAAGTACAACGTGAGCGACATCTTCAACGTCAAGAACCTATCTCCCTACGAATCTTTCCCGCAGGGGGGGGGGGGGGGGAGGGTGGGGTGGATGCTGCGGAGCATCCTTCGGTCATCCCCATGGACACCACACCGACTCATCAAGCACCAAGTGGACCCATGACAAGGGCTCGCGCACGTGCCATCAGAAACGAGGTGAACTCCTCTTCGAGTTTGACATGAATATGGGTGGAACTTGGATGCAACCTCACAATGAAACCTTGTGCGTCATTAGGTACGAGGATGACCCCCACCAAGGAGCTAAAGAGCCTCCCCAAGTCCAAGAAGAAGGAAGGGAAAGTCGCAAGGAAGACGGAGGCAAGCGGCTGAAAGAAGAAGACGCGCCCAGGCGACCCCGTGCGCATGACCCCTCCTGAACCCTGTGCGCACAACCTGTCTAGAGAGTTTCTGGACACCCCGTGCGCACGGGCCTCCAGGACCCCGTGCCCAAGGACCCCCTACGCTGAAGCACCTAGGAACCCCGTGCGCACGGGCGTGTACCGTGCACACGGGCCTCACTTACCCCGTACGCACGGGCTCTACAGGAGGCTGGCTGTGGATTGTCTGTCCCCCCCCCCCCTCACCTCCAGTCATCTATTTAACTCGTGCCTAGGTCATTTGTTAGGGTTAGCAAAGTATTAGAGATTACTAGAGAGAGTTTTCCTCCTTGTACCTCCATCTTGGGGATCAAGACCTCTCAAGAGTGAACGATCCCCATCATAGGATCATCAAGACCTCCTAAGGGAGAAGGATCTGCCTAGATCATCAAGACTTCATCTCCTTTGGATTTGAGAAGAATCTTACCTTTGTGCTATTTTCTCTTGATTGTTCATGTTATACTTGTGGATCTCATGTATGCTATTCTGGTGGATGTGTGATTTGGGTTTGTTTGAGTGATTCCTCTTGTTGTTCATGTTTGTTCTTCCCTTTCCTCCCTTCAAGTGTGAAAAGATCATCAATTAGGGTTTCACCGTCCAACATTGGTCCATGTTTTATTTTTGGAATCTGATAACGCCCAAACGTCAGGTACGAGCACATGGCAAATGGAACGTTTTCGATGCCAAGTTTAGTGACGCGAGGATAACAACTTCAGTTGACAAGCATGGTAACTTGGTGCTTCAATTTATTTTTTGACAGAAAATTGTCGTATGTGTCAACTAACTTGTTATTCTTGCGTCACTAGAATTGCCATAAAAAACGTTCGATTTGTCATGTGCTCGTACCTGACGTCAGGTACTTATCATTTCCGTTTTTTTACAGCTCAAATTTTTTCGAGAGTACTTTACAACTCAAATTTGAGGAGTTTAAGGTTCAAGGAGGCAAGGAGAGGATCAAAATTTAAGAGCTACGGTTAGAGATGCCTTGAGCGCTTGCATATAATTCCAGCCCACACACGAATTATCTATCGCTAAATCCAATCTCGGCCTGGTGTCGTGTGGGCACAGCCACACGCATGGCAGGGCTAAAATCCAAACCCGTCCGTCTCTCATCAGCCGGAGGAGAGGGAGGCAGCCCCGTCCGTCCCTCCACGGCTCATCTCCTCTCAGTCCACACAAAAATCGGATGGTGAAGCAGCAGTAGCAGCCGGAGAAGCAGTTCCCCTCCCCAGCAGCTAAGCACCAGCTGGCCGCCCCTTCTCCACCCTCCTCCCCTCTCCCCGCTCCGTCATTACCAAGGTAATTGCACTGCCCAGCATGCATCTTAATCCCTTCCATCGGTGCTCCGGCTTGCGTCCCGTGCCAGCTTGTGCAGCTATGCCTGCTGCCTAATTTCCTACTGATGCAGTATTGCAATGCACTCCTGAGCTGGCTGTCTCAGAATTTTAGCTAGTGCCTGTGCATCTCCCGGCCTGCTCGCTCGCTTCTGTTTCAGTTGCTAGCTTTCTTTTCGAGAAATTACACCCTGCTTGCCGACAGAAATTCTCGATGCTAGTAGGAGATTATTTATAAGCTGTCGTCTGCTTCGGCCTCTGGTTTTCTGAATTTTGTTGTCACGCGTGGTAGAAGATTGTAAGCTCTGGTCTTCTGAGTTTCGAACTGCTTCAGATCGAGTTCAGAAGAAGTTTCACACGTAGTACTAGAAGACTGCCATAAAATCTGGTTGTCTTTCTGAATTTGGTGCCATTAATTTACATGTTCAGAGCGCAGGAAGGAAGATGGGCTCGTTGGAGGCGACGAGGGCGGAGCTGGGCCTGGCGGTGCTGTACCTGAACAAGGCGGAGGCTCGGGACAAGATGTGCAGGGCCATCCAGTACGGCTCCAAGTTCATCAGCAACGGCCAGCCCGGCACCGCGCAGAACGTCGACAAGTCCACCACCTTGGCTCGCAAGGTCTTCAGGCTCCTCAAGGTCAGCTCATGCCCACGCACCCCATGATAATCTTGTTATACTTGCCGGTCTCAGTGTATTATGTATGCTATAATTTGCATCGATCCATGGATCTGCAGTGGGTAAACGATCTGCATGCCCTCATCAGCCCAGCCGCCAAAGGGACCCCTCTCACACTGGTCTTGCTTGGGAAGGTACTCTATACTTTATACTGCGTTAAGTTCTCACAGTTTGAGTAAGGCTGTAAGAATGATGTGCTGACTGTTAACTGTTTCTGTAATTGCAGTCCAAGAATGCGCTGCTGTCGACCTTCCTGTTCCTGGACCAGTTCGTGTGGATAGGAAGATCGGGGATTTACCAGGTTCGTTGCCGAGATATAAGCGTCTCACCTCCTAATGGTCCATTCCATCAAGTATAATAGTATTGGTTAAATGGGTAGCAACTTGTGAAACATAATTTGAATTTCTGTTGTTGCTGCTATATAGAACAAGGAGCGCACGGACCGCATCGCCAGGATATCCCTCTACTGCTGGATGGCCTCCTCTGTCTGTGCAAGTCTAGTCGAGGTACGTACTAGGCACAATTTCATCTCATGGGAACTCTTTTGATATATTCATGGCTGATCTTTTGAGTGGGATTGCAGCTTGGTGAGCTCAAGAGGCTATCAAAGGCGATGAGGAAGCGCGCCAAGGAGCTCAGGGGCGCCGACAAATACGAGGTACATAATGAACTGATCATCCATATCCATGGACGCGTGGTATACGGAGCATTAGAGCCTGCGCAACTGACATGATATTTGCTGTGTGGATAATTTGTTTGTGTACGCAGGACGAGCAGTACCTGGGGAAGATGAAGCAGTCGGACGACCGGCTGCTGGCGCTGGTGAAGGCGGGCATGGACGTGGTGGTGGCCGTAGGGCTGCTGCAGCTGGCGCCCAAGAAGGTCACCCCCCGGGTCACCGGGGCCTTCGGCTTCGTCACCTCCCTCATCTCCTGCTACCAGGTATGCCAAACTTCACTGACCAATAAACCTTGCCTTCGCTCTGTTCGGCAAAATTTTGTGTTTTGACCCTTTTACGAAACTTGTTTGAGATCTGACCCCGCTTTACAAAAATTTCGAGATCTGACATTTTCTTACCGCCAAGGCCCCTGGCGGTAGGGTATAACAGCCTACCTCCAAGGCCCCTGGCGGTAGGAAACACCCCTACCGCCAAACAGGCTGGCGGTAGTCTGTACAACCCTACCGCCAAGGTGCCCGGCGGTAGGTGCGAGCATGCACTGTGTTCCATACTTCAAAAAAAAATGCAACCTTACCGTCAGAGGCCTTGGAGGTAGGCTGTTATACCCTACCGTCAGGGGTCTTGGAGGTAGGCTGTTATACCCTACCGTCAGGGGCCTTGGCGGTAAGAAAAGGATCAGATCCTAAATTTTTTGCAAAGTAGGGTCAGATCTCGAACAAGTTTCGAAAAAGAGTCAAAACACGAAATTTAGCCGCTTCTTCTGACGGCTCTGAATTTTATGCTCTGTTTCTCTTCAGCAACTCCCGTCCCGCGCTCCCCTGGCCAAGCTGAAGGCGTGAGGAACGCTACACCATTCTAGTCCACAGTCTGCCTCCACTTAATTGGAGTCGATGCTGTGATCCAGCATGGAATCCGAGATGTTTTATTCCTGTGTACGTGGCAGTATAGAATGATGATGTCGATCGTCTGTACGTACGGTTCTTATACATATACATGTACACGGTATGCATGCTATGAGTAGTAGTAATGGACATGGTATGTATGGTCGATCATGTGTTCGTGCATGGTGCTTATATATGCCAACAGTGTTGGCACTTGCGAACCAAAGATAATAAGTACAGAGAGAGAGAGAGAGAGAGTACGTACTACGTATTAAACAGAAGAACCTTTCTGTGCGCGCCGCACACCGGGGATATATGGTTCGTGATGCACTTTGGATGTAACCTTAAGCACGGCACGCCGCCAAAGAGAACTTTTGGAGTAGGAGCACTATATATGCTTGACGTACAGTCGCCGGCGGCCGGCCTAAAGGCGACGCACGACCAACCGCTGATGCACTTGGCCGCCAAACTGAGTGAGTGAGTGGCTAATCATGGCGATCCCCTGAGTCGGACGGGCGCACGCGTGCGTGCAGCCGGGATTTTCTTTGGTTCCCCATCGCGCGTGCTCCACTATCGCACTAATCTAGTCGTAACGCTCTCATCATTCATATTATCACAGTATCACACACGCACGCGCAGGATCATATCGAACGGTGGTCGCGATCACGGCAACAAACAAACGCAATCATCCAGCTCTGTTTCGGAAAGGTCGGGAACCAAATGAGAGCGCGGGACACTAGTATCAGACTACTACCAGCACCAGCACTGAAGTTTGTTTGTGTTAGCAGCACGATCTAATCAACTATCTAGCTCTCAAATTCGTGGCTCCCCTTCTCATTTCATGGTGGACCGTGGTTCAGAGGCATTCTCCATCAGAGGCAATTCCAATAGATAAGACGATGCTTTAATGTACATGTAATAATAAATACCTGAGTTTTCTCCGTGATGTAAAATAGGCACTTGGTGATGCAGCGGCTCGAGCAAAACGCAGCCGGTCGAGCTGCAGCCGCTCCTTCACCCGCCTACTGCCGTCGACGATTTCATCTGGGAAGTCTGCCAACGCCGCTCGTTCGTCCACCCCTGACCCCGCTGCCCAACCCCACCGCCATGCACGCCGCCGGAGGTCCCGCCGACGTGCTGACTTGTATCCACCACCGTGACATTTTTTGGCCGGTTCGGCTGTTGGCTAGAGCGCCATGCCCGTGATGTTTCGAAAAGGTCGGGAACCAAATGAGAGCACGGGACAGTAGTATCAGACTACTACCAGCACCAGCACCAGCACTGAAGTTTGTTTGTGTTAGCAGCCTGATCTAATCGACTATCTAGCTCTCAAATTCGTGGTTCCCCTTCTCATTTCATGGTGGAACGTGGTTCAGCCGTTCAGAGGCATCCTCCATCAGAGCAATTCCAATAGATCATGTAGATGTATAAATAACTGTGTTTTACATCACGAAGGTCTAAAGACCATGCTTCGACAGATGATGCAGATGTAAAAATAACGGAAAACGTTTGTGCGTGGCGCGCCGGCGGAATGCTCGGGCCGATCACTTCGCCACGCTGGCGCTAGCCACCAGGAAGACAATATGTGTACCTTATCCTCTTCCCAACGCCCGCATCCACTCTTTCCTCGCGACTGCCCACGCAGCAAACTCCATGGATCCAGGCCGGTCTTCAGCTCCTGCCTCCTGTGCTGTTCGTGCGCCCCGAGGGGCGACGCTACCATTCCATGGTCGTGCTCTTCGCCATAGCCGCGCCGTCGTCCCATGACCGCGCGTGAGAGAAGCTGCAACCGGCAGCGCAAAATGCTACAACCGGTGGCCAAGATAGCTTCAACCGACAACATAAAAAGTTTCAAAAGACAGACGAAGATGCTGGTCGCCGGCGCACTCCCGCAACAAAAGCTGCAACCGGTGGCCTGGAAAGCTACAACCGGCAACAGGAAAGCTTCAACCGAAAATACGGAGAAGCTGGTCGCCGAGGCACCGAGCACAAAAAAGTTGCATCCATTGAATAGGGAAGCTTCAACTGTTGAATCGAAAAGCTTCATCCCGCTTTATAGAAAGCTTCAACCGGCTTCATAGAAAGCTTCAACCCGCAAGTACACAAACAAAAAGCTGCAACCGTTGACATGAAAAGCTTCAACCTAATTTTGAAAAGCTTCAACTATTTTTGATGCATCCGACTACTGGGATGGCTTTATTAAGGAGCTACAGCGGTGAGGAACTCCAGGGACCGACTACTGGATGGCTTTCACCGGACATGCGGCTGCCAACGATGAACGGCGTTCCTACAAGCTGGATGGGGCGGCACTCCCTTCGCCTGAGCTGCTTGCAGCGGAGCCGGCGAGAGACACGGCGAACGGGGGGGTGCTCCAACCGGGGAGGGGGGGCCCTGCTGGGAACAAGAGACGCTGCCGCCAGTAAGGAGCGTCGACGGCGACGGACACGCACGAGCGGAGCCCTGCCTTTTTCCCTGGAAGCGTTGACCGGGAGGAAGAAGAAAGAGTTGGGGTTGGGATTCAGATCAGAAGGATCAGATAGGCTGCATCGGGCGGCTGGGGCACGACCGGCCGTAAACTTTCGGTCGGCGCGCCGGCGCTTAGTAGTCGCCAAAAATAAATACTCGAGTTTTCTCCGTGGTGTAAAATAGGCACTTGGTGATGCAAATTTGCGTCACCTGTGCGGCTCGAGCAAAACGCAGCCGGTCCCGCGCGCAGCCGCAACTGCCGTGCTGCATCCGCTCCTTCACCCGCCTACTGCCGATGGCGATTTCACCCGGGAAGTTTGTCGCCATTGCCGCTCATTCGTCCACCCCTGACCCCGCAGCCCAACCCCACCGCCAGGCGCACCGCCGGAGGTCCCGTCGACGTGCCGATTTGGATCCACCACCGTGACGTTTTTGGCCGATTCGGCTGTTGGCTAGAGCGTCGTGCCTGTGATGGCTCCCGCAGCTCATGGCCGCTGTCCGAAGTAGGACTATTGGCTGCCAGAGCTACCATGGGTTGTTGCACGACCACCACGACCGAGTCTATCGGCCAGTGATTCAGTCAGCGTCGCCAGCGTTGCATCGCCTCGATTAGGGTGAGCTACCAGCCGGCATGCATCAAGGAGGTGTAGGAGACGCCCTCGCGAGCAGCTCGTTGGCGGCACAACTATCGTCAATGCTTCGACGAGCAACCGCCCGGTTTCTTCCTCCTCATGCACAAGGTGTTCAACAAAACTTCCCCAAGATAAAAATTTGGTTAAATTTGTCGGTTTTTTTATCGTGCACGAAGATGTAGTTTGATGAAGATTTCCGTATTGTAGAAGAGCTCATGCGATTCCTTTGTTTGAGACGATTCCTTATTGGATGAGGAATTCAAATTGGCCGGGAAGAGGATCTCGTATTGATGCACAAGAAGAAGAAGAAGTGAAGCATGGCGGTTTCGTGGCCGTGAGTGCATACAGAGAGAATAACGACTAGAGGCGCACGAAAAATTGATGCGCAACTATTTTGGTACTCCATCAATTTTTTTTAGAGAGGTCCTTCCGACGCCGTTTCAGGATGTCGAAGGATTTGTTTATTCACATTTGTTGTTCTTTGACATAGCACTGAGCAGAAGGTCACTGCCGCATCACGCAGAGCCAATTCTGTTGTGCGGCTGGCCTATTTTACATCATCTATTGGAGCGGCTGTCGTGTGGTTGCCTTATTTTATATCATCTGTTGGAGTTGAAGATTTTTGGTGATGTAAAACCCCACTTTTTGGTGATGTAAATTTTACTCTAACCACTTTTTGGTGATGTATTTTTGCATCATCTATTAGAGATGCTCTCACCTCTGTTCGGATACGATTACACCCCAGCCTTTCAGCCATTTCTTCCTTGCAAAATTTGTCGATACAGCTAGCTAGACTATATATAAAAACTAAGGGCATCTCCAAAACGGACCCTCAAACCTCCCGCAAACGTTCGGATCGAGTTGTACGAATGCACTTCGTCATCCAACTATGTCCCGCATCAGTCCGTACACCAGTCTCGAGTCCCGACGTCCGTTTTCCTACAAACTGGAAGCAAACTAGAAGGGCTTTCCGGGAGTCCGGACACCAGCCACGTAGGACTCCGACACCCCTGTCCCACCTAAAACCCTAACCAAAACCGCACCCGGACCCAATGTCTCCATCCTTCCCTCTTTCTCTGCATCTGATTTCTCTCTCGCCGATGCCACCGCTCTACCAGCCCGATCGCTCGCCAAGCTCCTGCTAGAACTCCGCACCCTACATCGCTACAACAGGCCTCCACTACCGTGATCGTGGTGTTTGGAGCTCATTACTTGAGAGAACCAACTGTTGTAGACATTGAGAGGTTCTTGAAAATGTCCGAAGCAATAGGGTGGTCAGGTATGCTCGTAGCTCTTGACTGCATGCATTGGAGATGGAAGAACTGTCCAAAAGCTCTACAAGGGCAATATCAAGGCCTTGTTAAGAAGCCCGCCATCATTCTTGAAGTAGTTGCCTCATAAGATCTCTAGATTTAGCACGCTTTTTTGGCATGCCCCGGTCTCACAATGACATCAGTGTGTTTCAACGGTCTTACTGTTTGCTAGGCTGACTGAAGGGAAAACTCCTCTTTGCAGTTATACAGTCAATGGGGATGAATACAACATGGGATACTATGTGATTGATGTTATCTATCCTCCGTGGGCTACCTTTGTCAAGACCATCTCTGAGTCAGTTGGTCAAAAAATGTCTTAGTTTTTTCAAAGATGAGAAGCAGCTAAAAGGATGTGAAGAAGGCATTTGGAATGCCCCAGAACCATTTCGCAGTTGTTCGTGGACATGCTAAACAATGGGATCTGGATACCTTGTGGGAGGTGATGACATGTTGTGTGATCATGCGCAACATGATCGTGGAGGATGAGGGTGAAGATGTTGTTACTACTCTTGAATTTGAGAGCATGGGTGGTCCTAACAAACTTCCAGATGGCATTCAACCATGTTTGATGAGTTTGTTCAAATGAACCAACAAATTCGGCATCGAGCAACTCAAGGAAGATTGATTGAGTACATGTGGCGGTTAAAGGGGACAACTAGAACATACTATGTGTTAGTTGATTTCAAGTTTGAACTATATTAAATTGGAACTACGATTTGGTATGCTGTTATTGTGAGCTTGCAGACTAAAATAAGAGGCAGAAGTTTCGTGGCTAGCTTTGGATGGCCGGCTCTCGTATCAATGTCTATGGACTTGTCCCCACCGGTCTGCGGACAAGAATACGGTATCTAATTTGGGGGTCAGTGTTGGAGATGCCCTAAGACTGATACAAGGCATAGACAACCCATTCCTAGCCTGCAAGTCAATGCAGCCGACGCTTCTCTCTGGTGAGCCTAGCACTTGACCCGTTGCTTGTGATGGCTGTAGAATTTGATGTGAGTCCGGTTTGTATAATACGACGTCCGGGCCATCCCATATTCGCCCTACATATGGACTGGATATGAGTGATGCCGGTCAGCCCGGGCGACCAGGTTCGGTTTGAGGGGGGTGGTTGAGTCACAATACTGTGATCGGTCACCGACCGGACCATCCGTGCAGAAGTATAGGGGGCATTTGACGAGCGCGATTGTAGATGCTCTTACGACACATAATAGAACCCCATCCTCCTCCCCAGCACGCGCGTGTTTGTAAGTGCATCTAGTGCCACCCCTAGTTGGTTTTAGAGTATTGATGACAAACTTGGTTGAGGGACTAATGTGTTTGTGAGATTCATAGGAGAACACAAGTAGAAGTCCCTGTTGATTCGGTTTACCCATCGAAGATGACCCCTAAAAATGTACGAAGACATTGAAGACATTCGTGTAGAAGATAATGACGCGTGAAGCCATTCGCTTGAACACAATGGAGTGCAAAGACATAGTTTCTTTCGTAGTTTCATTTTCTTCTTTTCTGAGTCATAGGAACCACCGAACTGTTAAGTGGAGTCCAGGTGAACAAAGTCAGAAAACTGACGTGATGCTCAACCTAAAATCCTATGTCTTCGAGTGAAGACAAATGAGAGAAAATCTTATCCTGAGTTGGATGAATCAGCTTTACTTGTAGCCCAAGTCAAGCTGCCACGTGTGTTTGAAATCCGACGTTGGACACATGTCAGTTGTCCATTGACCCAGGGTCATTTCAGACAAATCATGTCAGGTTGCCCCCTGGCTATAAATAGCCACCCCCTCCACCATAATTTGGTGGCTGCTCCAAATTAAGAGTACGAGTTTTGTTGTTTGAGAGCAACCCACCTCTGAAGCCTTCGAGAGAGAATCCTTGCGAGGACAAAACCCAAAACACCCAAAGCCCAAAGAGTGTTTGGCATCACTGAAATCTTTCTGTTCTGCGTGAACAGAAGACTTATTACACTTAAAGACTGTGATCTTCCAGTCGGTTAGGCGTCGCGTTCTGAGCATCGAAGATTCATTGTGGATGGCCGGTGAACGAAGTCTGTGAAGGCTTGGAAGTCTACCTTGAAGACTTACCTGAGTGATTGGGTGAGGAATAAGTGACCTTAGCTCAAGGGGAATAAGGTGAAGATGTGGTCTTCTGAGTTCAATCTCAGCCTCCCTAACCAGACGTACAGTTGTCACAGTAACTGGAACTGGTCTACCAAATCCCTGTCTTCATCGAGCAACCGGTTCTATCACTTTACTCCTTTACTTACTGTTTAGCTTCATGAAGTCTTTGCTTGCTTGTTCTGTTCGAAGACATTGTGTGAAGACATTCACTCTGATTGCATCTTTGTCTTCACACTTTCTTCCACCCAATTGCGACGTTGAGCTCGCCTAACCATGAGGTTGTCGCAATAGGACTTGCGGCTTAAGGCATCAGCCATCACGTTAGCCTTGCCAGGGGTATATGAAATACCACAGTCATAGTCCGTAATTGTTTCCAACCATCGCTGTTGACGGAGATTAAGATCCGGCTGAGTAAACAAGTACTTCAGACTCTGGTGATCAGTATAAATCTCACAATGATTACCAAGAAGGTAATGCCGCCACAGCTTCAATGCATAGATCACAGCAGCAAGTTCAAGATCATGCACTGGATAATTTTCTTCAAGTGGACGCAATTGTCGCAAAGCATAAGCAATTACTCTTCATTCTTGCATTAGGACACAGCCTAATCCTTGACGAGAGGCATCGCAATATATCACAAAGTCTTTGCGAGAATCCGGAGGAGCAAGCACTGGAGCGGAAGTTAGCTTGTCCTTGAGGGTCTGGAAACTTTCCTGACATTTGTCTATCCACTCAAACTTAACACCTTTGTGAAGGAGATTAGTCAGGGGCTTGGCAATCTTAGAAAAGTTCTCGAAAAATCGACGGCAATAGCTTGCAAGGCCGAGAAAATTTCTCACTTGCTTGACGTTCTTCGGAGGAGTCCAGTTCAGAATAGCCTGAACCCGCTCCGGGTTAACAGCAATTCCATCCTTGGAAATCACATGACCAGGGTAGGTTACTTCAGAAAGCCAGAATTCACATTTGGAATACTTAGCATACAGCTGGTGTTCTCGGAGCCTTTCCAGAACAAGACGAAGGTGTTCAGCATGTTCTTCCTTATTCTTTGAATAAACCAGAATATCATCTAGATATACCATGATGAACTTGTCGAGGTAATCCATGAAGATGTAATTCATCAGACGGGAGAATGTGGCTGGAGCATTTGTTAAACCAAATGACATGACAGTGTACTCATAAGAGCCATAGCGAGTAACAAATGCAGTCTTGGGAATATCCTCTTCACGAACACGAATCTGATGATAACCTAACCTCAAGTCAAGTTTCGAGAACACAGAGGACCCAGCAAGCTGATCATAAAGATCATTGATCCGCGGCAGTGGGCATTTGTTCTGGATTGTGGCTTGGTTAATGGGCCGATAATCCTGAAAAAATCGGTTAGTTCCATCCTTCTTCTTAACGAAGAGTGAAGGTGCTCCCCAAGCAGAGGAACTGGAGCGGATGAAACCCTTCTTAAGTGACTTGTCGATTTCTTCCTTAAGCTCGAGAAGGTGGTGCGGAGGCATCTTATAAGGACGCTTCGCAATAGGAGTCGTGCCTGGTTTCAAGTCGATGACAAACTCGACAGCTCTAATAGGGGGTATTCCTGGAAGTTCCTCTGGGAAGACGTCTTGAAAATCACGAACAACGGGAACGTTCTCGATGCCTTCAAGAGGTGAAGCATTCAATGCATTCAGAGCATATATCTGGCTCTCCGCATCCTGAGCTATTCGGGCTGAGTATTTGACTATTTGGCCGGAAGGGTGTGTGATGCGGACTGTTTCAGCGGCACAGTCAATCAAAGCTTTATGAGGCTTCAACCAGTCCATACCCAGAATAATGTCTATGTTGGAGCTCTTGAGAGCAATAAGTGAAACAGGGAACACCAATCCTCCAATCACAATGTGGTTACCGTGGCTTACCAAGGTAGTTTGCCAATTAGCCCCAGGTGACTGGATTACTAATGGGGTGCACATCTCCTCGAAAGGTATATCATGGCTTCGCGCAAAACTTTCGGACATGAAGGAGTGCGACGCTCTAGAATCAAAGAGTACAGAAGCTGGGATTGAATTCACTAGTAGGGTACCCATCACGATAGTCGGTTCCTTCTGAGCCTTTTCAGCATCGACATGATTGGCATGGCCAAGTACAATGGCAGTTGATAAGATATTACGATTCCTGAATCGGCGGTTTCGACAACTCTTCTTACGACCAACAGGAGGACAAGATGCATTCTGATCATTATGGGATGGAGCCACAACATTGGACTGTCCACCCTGAATCGTTAGTTGTCTCAGCGGCGGAGGCAGACGAGGTGCAACATAAGACAGCCTGGGCGTTGGAGCAGGTCGATGATAAACATTATGTGGGATCCAGACTCGAAATTTCTGAGCAGGTCGACCCGAAGACGAACCAACATCATAAGTGCGCTTGAGCGACTCCTGGCATTTAGTTAGAGTAGTTTCAACTTGAAAAGATTGGCTGACAAGCGTTGCGAAGTCTGTGCAATCATGGACTGGAAGTGCGAGGTTTATATCAGTACGCAGTCCTTCACGGAATTTCTCCTACTTGCGAGCGTCAGTGCAGACGTCATCTTCAGCATAGCGGGACAATTCGAGAAATTTCCTCTGATATTCTTCCACTGTCATTATGCCCTGTATGAGTTTGCCGAACTCCTTCTTCTTCTGGTCCATCAGACCTTGAGGAATGTGCCATGCACGGAAAGCTGACTGAAATTCCTGCCAAGTGGTTACAGTTCCAGCAGGCAGTATACCCTTGTGGCTTTCCCACCATTGGGCAGCTGGAACTTTCAAGTGAAATGTCGCAAAGGTGATGTAACTGTCAGGAGCAACATTAGCTGATTCCATCTCAAACAGAATGTCACGAAGCCAATCATCAGCATCCATAGGATTGGTGGAGTTGCGGAAAACAGACGGGTGGAGGCGCACAAATTCTTGCAGTGTTATTGGGGTAGGCTGTTGATGAGCATTCTGGTTTGGGAACTGAGCCAATATCCCGATCATAACCTGACGGTTCAGTTCAAACTGCTGCATCATTGCGGCAATATAAGGTGGAGGTGGAGGATCGTCAGTCATCCTACTAGAAACAACAGGGACAGTTTAGTAATATCAACTGCATGTGTATGGAGTTATTCATGATGAAACACGGGAAATGAACAAGAATGGCATTAGATATATGATAGTAGTCATTAAAGACATACCAATCCATGCACAGAGTTAGATTCAAACGAATAGTACGCGCTCGGGAACGCTCGCAACTAGACAAACTAGGCGGCGCGCAGGCGCGCGGTAAGGAAGTACACAACGATACATGTCAAAGGCTACATCAACGTCGGAGAAAACTGTTGGGGCGAGGAATCTGCAAGTGACAACACAGGGTGCCCTCAATAAAAGGATCCTGTAAGCAGAACCTGGCCCACAATCTTGAAGGAAGGGGGGGAAACTTCAGAACACCGGCTGGATGTGATCACGAAAACCTAATATTGGAGTTAGTAAAACCATTTAACCCGAAAGGAAGAGAGGTCAGAGTCCCAGAGTAAAGACGAGGAATAAAAGATCCTAATACCACCCAATTGCGACGTGGGCCCATAAGCCACACAGCCATGTTAGTAAAATGGTTTTTGAAAGACTAGACTCAACTTCGGCCAAGGAGTTGGAAATGGGGATTCCTAGAGGCAGTCGGCTCTGATACCAACCTGTGACGCCCTCGGCATTAATCGTGCACTAACCATACATGCAAATGCACACGATCAAGCCTAAGGACTCACTTGAAGATATCACAACACAACTCTAAAACACAAATTAAAATAATACAAGCTTTATGTTACAAGCCAGGGGCCTCGAGGGCTCGAATACATAAGCTCGCTTACAAGCGTCAGCGGAAGAATCAGATATCTGAGTTCAAATATAAAAGATAAAACAAATAGGCCTTTAAAAGGCGAGGCAAAAGAAAACACTACGATCGAAAAGGCGCATGCCTCCTGCCTGGGAGCCTCCGAACCTACTCCTGGTTGTCGGTCAACTCGAAGTAGTAACCACCCTTGGGGTGGTAGTAGCAGTCGTCGACGGGGCAGCTGTCTCAGGGCTCCGTCATCTGGTTGCATCAAACGGGTATGGGGAAAAAGGGGAAGCAAAGCAATCGTGAGTACTCATCTGAAGTACTCAGCAAGCAAGGATCTACACTACATATGCAACATTATCAAAGAAAGGTTGTATATGTGGACTGGGCTGCAGAAATGCCAGAATAGGGAGGAGGCCTAGTCCTATCGAAGACTAGCATCTTCAACGATCTTGCGGCATTAGAAGAGTGTAGATTAGCAAAGCATAAAGCAGTATCAGTTTTAAGAATCAACCTCGGCCAGAGATCCTTTCTCGACTCCCTGCGAGAAAGCAATCCCAGAGCCATACTATCCATAACTCATCTCATCATTAGGTTCTAGTTGTATCGATTGGGATACAACTCCGAGCGTCCGTTACCGAGGATCCGGCTATGCATAGATTAGTTCTTCCCTGCACGGGTGCACCAACTTACCCACCACGCTCGCTTAACTCCGGCCGGACACACTTTCTGGGTCATGCCCGGCCTCGACCAAACAACACACCGCAGCCCTACCTAGAGCTCAGCAGAGAGGTCCCCGCCGGTCTACATCCTAAGCGCTCAGGGGTCTTGGGCCATCGCCCTGTGCACTCCGGGTCGTTGCGCGCAGGGTGGATACCAGCGTCGCCTCGGATGGCCGACATGATCAGACCGTGCCGCAATGCTGAACTGGACGTCTGATAGAGCTTTCGGCTGATGCTACGATGCAGAGTACCCATATTTGTTCCCGCGTGATGGTTAGTGCTATCGGGCCAGAGGCCCACTCAGATCACATATCCAAATCGTTGGTGTATTGGTAGTGCGGTAACGAGCAGAGACTCACGATCGATGTGACCCCGTCGCCCCATCTCGAGGACTTGCGGCAAGGGCTAAGAATGCCCGACCACGCCTCGTATTCATATCTCGGGCACCCTCCAGGTTAACCCGTCTCCACAACACTCACCACTCAGGCTCACGCAGGTACCCCTCAGGGTCGACCCGCCTTTCCAAGTAACAGTTGTAAAGTCCAAGTATCCGAGTGTCCATATCATCAGGGGATCCGAGGTATCACCCTCGTTGGATTCCTACTCGATGTATCCGTCAAGGTGAACTTAGGAGGAATCAACCTCGAGGTTCACACTTGAGGTGTTGCACCACAGCGTTGTTATCGGGAGTGGTGAAGGAGGAATCACCCTCGATGACCACGACCCAGTAACTACTCCACAGAATTAACATCGGAAGTGCTGACGAGGTATCACCCTCAGCACTCGATAGTAACGCTGCAATGTCGTACAGATAAAGAGAATGTGATGTGCGGTGCTGGGGCCTGGTTGTTGAGTCTTCTGATAATCCAGCGGGGCAATCGGGGAAAGTGGGGTCACTAGGGTCTCTAACCATTCTATTCTAAGCAGTTTTAGGATAAGCAGGTAATCATCAAAAGTAGGTTACAAAAATCAGGCTATGCATGAGAATAGGTAAAGCAGTAGTAGCAGCAATTCTAATGCAAGCACAAGAGAGAAGAGAATAGGCGATATAGGCATGCTCAACGGGGGGTGCTTGCCTGGTTGCTCGGCGGCAAAGGCAGGATCGTTAGTGAGGTCGTCGATCTCCGGAGCTGCGTCAGTACCGGGATCTACTGAGAGAGAAGAGGGGGAGGAAACAGATAAATACACAGCAAACATATGCAACATAGAGCATGCTATGCCAACATGCAGTGCAGGGTTGCCTAAAGTATGTCCAAACCATTTTAGTTATTTTATGATTAAATTGGGAATTATTAACCGGTGTGTATGCACTATTCATCTATCGGAAACTGGCAAAAAGTTGCGGGTTCACCTCCGTAGAGGGTCCCGACATGGAAACAGATAGCACGGTTGGATTCGTCTCGTCGTTCTGAGCAACTTTCATGTAGAAAGTTTTTCGATCCGAGCTACTGTTTAATTTCTATGATTTTCTAAAGTTTTAATCATTTTCTAGAATTTATTTTATTTATTTAAATCAACATTATCCAGAACAGTACAGGGTGATGTCAGCATGATGTAATGGTGATGCCAGCAGTCAACTGGTCGGCTGACTAGGTCAAACCTGACATGTGGGCCCCACATGTCAGTGTCTTAGTTAATTAGAGAGGGTTAATTTTAACTAAATGGGTTAATTACTAGTGGGGCCTACTGTTAGTGTCAGATTAGTTAATTAGTTAACTTAATTAGGATTAACACATTATCATATACTTTGCTCATGCTTTTCTTGATGACCGTCCTATCATATCCTCAATGAAACTTACCTATGCTGAACGCCTTTATCGACATATGTTTTGTCTTCACAACAGTCTCTGTGAAGAATATCCTACTAACTGCACTGTAGGGTACATCTCCGAAAGCTATTGAATGGATCCTGGACAGTGGCTTCACTAACCACATGACTGGTGACCGAAGTCTTCTCATGGACTCTACTCTTCGACCGTCTTCAAAAAGTCACATCACATTTGCTGACACTGATAAAAGCAAGGTATTGGGTATAGGTAGGGTTGCTATCTCAAAGGATCAACACATGCATAAAGTGATGCTTGTTGAATCCCTTGGATACAACCTAATGTCAGTCTCAATGCTTTGTGATCTCGATATGATTGTTATCTTGGGAAAATATCGCTGTCTTGTGCTTACGGACTCTGACAAATCTCAAGTCTTCGAAGGTTATCGAAGAGGTGACTCGTACATGGTAGATTTCTCCGCTGGACCACAGCTCACCGTATGTCTTCTAGCAAAAGCTTCAAAGTGTTGGCTTTGGCATAGAAGGCTTGGACATGCGGGCATGACGAACTTGCACACTCTTGTGAAGAAAAAGCATATCATTGGGATTGAGGGCGTCAAGTTCAAGAAAGACCATCTTTGTGGAGCTTGTGAAGCCGGGAAGATGACTAGGGCCAAGCATCCCTCGAAGACAATCATGACGACTACTCATCCCTTCGAGCTGCTACACAATGACTTATTTGGCTCTACTCACTACTCTACCCTTACTACTACTGCACACCTATATGGCTTCGTGATTGTAGATGATTACTCTAGATATACTTGGGCGCACATAATTCTCTACAAGACTGAAGTGCAGGATGTCTTTAGGCGATTCGCCAATCGTGCCATGACCAATTATGGCATCAAGATCAAGCACATCAGGAGTGACAATGGCACCGAGTTCAAGAACACAGGCCTCGACACTTATCTTGACACTCTTGGCATCACGCATGAGCTATCTGCTCCATACACTCCTCAGCAGAATGGCGTCGTGGAGCGCAAGAATAGGACTCTTATTGAGATGGCACGTACGATGCTTGATGAATACAAGACACCTCGCAGGTGGTGGCCTGAAGCCATCGACACTGCATGCCACATCATCAACAGAGTTTATCTTCACAAGTTCTTCAAGAAAACATCTTATGAACTACTCACTGGTAAGAAGCCAAGTGTAAGTTATTTCAAAGTCTTCGGTGCTAGGTGTTGGATAAAGGATCCGCATCACACTTCCAAATTTGCATCGAAAGCACATGAGGGTTTTATGCTTGGCTATGGAAAGGATACACACACCTATAGGGTGTTCAACCTCTTTCAGTATAAAGTGGTTGAAACTGTAGATGTGCGGTTCGATGAGACTAACGACTCACAAAGAAAGCACCTACCAAATGTGCTAGCTGAAGCTTCTCCTAGTGAATCTATCAAGCTATTGGGTACTGGAGAAATCATACCCACCGAGGACCATGGGGAAGAAGAAGTTGTGATTCCTGCTTCTGCTCAGCGTGAAGATAATGCTCGGCCTGAAGATAATGTTGAAGCTGATGACAATGCTGCTGGCAGTGAAGACAATGCTCAGCTGCAACAAAGTCTTCGCCCTATTCATCGTCATGTGGCCAATGAAGTTTAAATTGAGAAGATCAATGCACCTGGTCCTCTCGCCCGATCAAGAGCTACGCATCTAACTAACTTTAGTGGGCACTTTGCATTCGTCTCCATCTCTGAACCCACTAAATCTGATGAAGTCTTCATGGAACCTGAATGGATTCATGCTATGCAAGAAGATCTTCAACAATTTGAGCTCAATAACGTGTGGGAGCTAGTCAAACATCCTGATCCATGCAAGCACAACATCATTGGCACCAAATGGATCTACCGCAACAAACTAGATGAACATGGTCAAGTTGTCAGAAACAAAGCTCGTCTTGTTCCTCAAGGATACACGCAAGTTGAAGGAATTGACTTCGATGAAACCTTTGATCCTGTGGCTAGGCTTGCAGCCATTTGCATTCTGCTTGCCTATGCCAATCACAATGATATCCTTCTGTATCAAATGGATGTGAAGAGTGCCTTCCTAAATGGCAAAATTGAAGAAGAAGTCTATGTTGCTCAACCACCTAGTTTTGAAGATCCAAAGCATCCTGATAAAGTCTACAAGCTCAACAAGGCACTGTATGGCCTCAAACAAGCGCCTTGTGCTTGGTATGTGATACGTCTCCAACGTATCTATAATTTTTGATTGTTCCATTATATTATATTATCTGTTTTGAATGTTTTATATGCATTAATATACTATTTTATATCATTTTTTGGGACTAACCTATTAACCGAGTGCCCAATGCCAGTTGATGTTTTTTCCTTGTTTTTGGCTTTTTCAGAAAGGAATATCAAACGAAGTCCAAACGGAATAAAACTTTTGCGATGATTTTTCTTGGACCAGAAGACACCTACGTGACTTGGAGAGAGGGCCAGAAGAGTCCCGAGGAGACCACAAGCCCTCAGGGCGCGCCCTAGGGGGGCGTCCCCTGGCTTGTGGGCCCCTTGGGAGTCCCTCAACCCTAATCTTTGCACTATAAATTCCCAAATATTCCCAAACCACCAGAAGCGTCCACAAAATTACTTTTCCGCCACCGCAAGCCTCTGACCTCGTGAGTTCCCATCTTGGGGCATTTTCCGGCGATCTGCCAGAGGGGGATTCGATCACGGAGGGCCTCTACATCAACCTTGCTGCCCTATCGATGATGTGTGAGTAGTTTACCATAGAAATACGGGTCCATAGCTAGTAGCTAGATGGCTTCTTCTCTCTCTCTTTGTTCTTCAATACCATGTTCTCCTCGATGTTCTTGGAGTTCTATCCGATGTAATGTTCTTTAGCCGTGTATTTGTTGAGTTCCGATGAATTGTGGATTTATGATCAGATTATCTATGAATATTATTTGAGTCTCCTCTGGATTCTTATATGGAGGATTTGATAGCTTTGTATTTCTCTCCGATTCATTAATTTGGTTTGGCCAACTAGATTGATCTATCTTGCAGTCGGAGAGATGCTTTGTGATGGGTTCAATCTTGCGGTGTCCTCTCCCAGTGACAGAATGGGCAGCGAGGCACGTATTGTATTGTTGTCATTAAGGGTAAAAAGATGGTGTTTATATCATATTGCTTGAGTTTATCCCTCTACATCATGTCATCTTGCTTAAAGCGTTACTCTGTTCTTATGATCTTAATACTCTAGATGCAGGCATGAGTCGGTCGATGTGTGGAGTAATAGTAGTAGATGCAGAATCGTTTCGGTCTACTTGTCACGGAGGTGATGCCTATATTCATGATCATTGCCTTAGATATCGTCATAACTATGCGCTTTTCTATCAATTGCTCAACGGTAATTTGTTTGCCCACCGTATGCTTTATTCAAGAGAGAAACCTCTAGTGAAACCTATTGCCCCGGGTCTATTTTCCATCATATATTTTCAGATCTATAAAACCAAAAATCCAAAAATACCTCACTGAGTTTTATTTACTTTTATTTCCTTTTTATCTATCTCTATCAGATCTCACCCTTGCAAGTGACCGTGGACGGATTGACAACCCCTTTATCGCGTTGGGTGCAAGTGTTTGATTGTTTGTGCAGGTGCATATATTGGAGACTTGCTTGTACTTCCTACTGGATTGATACCTTGGTTCTCAACTAAGGGAAATACTTATCTCTACTTTGCTGCATCACCCTTTCCTCTTCAAGGGAAAAACCAACGCAAGCTCAAGAAGTAGTAGTATGACACACTCAAAGAATTCCTGAAGAGCAAAGGCTTCAAACCTGGTTCTCTAGATCCCACTCTCTTCACGAAGACATATGATGGAGAACTATTAGTATGCCAAATTGCTACTTGTTAGCTGCGTTGGGATTTCCTCGAAGAGGAGAGGATGATGTAGTACAGTAGAGATAAGTATTTCCCTCGGTTATGAAACCAAGGTTATCAATCCAGTAGGAGAACCAAGCAACACTATGTAAACAGCACCTGGACACAAACAACAAATACTTGCAGCCCAACGCGTACAGGGCTTGTCAATCCCTCAACGGTTATGAGCAAGATTAAATTGTATAGGTTTTGATAGATAGATCTGATAAAAATACAAAATAAAAGAAATAAAAGAAAATTGCAGCAAGGTATTTTTAGTTTTAATATATGATAAAAGATAGACCCGGGGGGCCATAGTTTTCACTAGAGGCTTCTCTCGAGAAAATAGCATACGGTGGGTAAACAAATTACTGTTGGGCAATTGATAGAAAAGCAAATAATTATGACGATATCCAAGGCAATGATCATACATAGGCATCACGTCCAAGATTAGTAGACCGACTCCTGCCTGCATCTACTACTATTACTCCACACATCGACCACTATCCAGCATGCATCTAGTGTATTAAGTTTATGAAAAAATGGAGTAATGCTTTAAGCAAGATGACATGATATAGACAAGTTATACTCACGTATGAATAAACCCATCTTGTTACCCTTAATAGCAACGATACATACATGTCATGTCCCTTTCTGTCAATGCGAATGAGCACTGCAAGATCGAACCCATTACAAAGCACCTCTTCCCATGGCAAGATAAATCAATCTAGTTGGCCAAACCAAACCATTAAATCGAAGAAGAAATACGAAACAATATTAATCATGCATAAAAGAGTGCAGAGAAAACCCAAATAATATTCATGGATAGATCTGATCATAAACTCACAATTCATCGGATCCCAACAAACACACCGCAAAAAGTCATCACATCAAATAGATCTCCAAGAACAACAAGGAGAACATTGTATTGAGAATTAAAAAGAGGGAAGAAGCCATCTAGCTACTAACTATGGACCCATAGGTCGTTGGTAAACTACTCACGCATCATCGGAGGGGCGGCAAGGATGATGAAGAACCCCTTCGTGATCGTTTCCCCCTCCGTCGGAGTACCAGAGAAGGCCTCCAGATGGGATCTCTCAAGAACAAAGGCTTGCAGCGGTGGAAAAAGTATTTCGTGGACACCCTGGTAGGTTTTTTGATTTTAGAGTATTTATAGAGGCGGAGTTAGGTCAAACGGAGGCTCATGGGCCCCACTATGTACCAGGGCGCACCAGGGGCCTGTGGCGCGCCCTGGTTCCTAGTGGGCCACTCCTTCGTCTTCTCGTTCCTTCTTGAAGCTTCAAGGGTCTCTTATTGCTAGAAAAAATCTCCAAAAAGTTTCGTGGCATTTGGACTTTGTTTGGTACTGATATTCTGCAAAGTCAAAAACAAGCAAAAAACAGCAACCGGCACTGGGCACTAAGTTAATATGTTAGTCCCAAAAAATGATATAAAGTTGCTTGTAAATGTATATAAAACATCCAAGATTGATACTATAATAGCATGGAACAATCAAAAATTATACATACGTTGGAGACGTATCACAAATCTATGTGGATGACATTATATTCGGGTGCACTGACAAGAGATACAGTGATGAGTTCAGTCATATGATGCAAGAGCAATATCAGATGTCCATGATGGAGGAGCTGAAATTCTTTCTTGGTCTTCAAATCCGTCAACAAAGTAATGACATCTTCATATCTCAAGGGAAGTATCTCAAGGATTGTCTAAAGAAGTTTGGTATGCAAGATTGCAAGGGCTACAAGACGCCAATGCCAACCAATGGTCAACTGTGCTTCGGCGACAATGGTAAACAGTTCGATCAAAAGGTATACTGCTCTATGATTGGTTCTTTATTGCACTTATGTGCATCCATGCCAGATATAATGCTTAGCGTTTGCATGAGTGCCCGATTCCAAGCTGCACCAAAGGAGTCGCATCACCTCGCAGTGAAGTGAATACTTCGATATTTGGCTCACACCCCAACGCTAGGATTATGGTATCCAGAGGCTCAGAGTTTGATCTAGTTGGATTCTCCGATGCTGATTATGCTGGTGACAAGGTGGATCGCAAGTCTACATCAGGCACATGCCACTTTCTTGGTTGATCACTTGTATGTTGGTCTTTAAAGAAGGAAAATTATGTTTCACTCTCTACCACTGAAGCTGAATACATTGCTGCTGGATCTTGCTGCGCTCAGCTTCTCTTGATGAAGTAAACCCTCAAGGACTATGGCATCAACAAGAAGAAGGTGCCCCTCTACTATGACAATGAAAGCGCCATCAAATTGCACACAACCCTGTTAAGCACTCCAAGATGAAGCATATTCAGATTCGACATCATTTTCTTCGTGATCATGTGCTCAAAGAAGACATTGACATCATACACGTCAACACTGAAGAGCAATTGGCAGATATCTTCACAAAGCCCTTGGATGAGAAGAGATTTTGCAAGCAGCGGTGTGAGCTAAATATCTTAGAATCCTCAAATGTCCTATGAATGGACACATATCCTAACGCTTATTCATGTTGATAACTTAGATGTACAACACACGAAGTAACGTATGTCTTCAATTCATGAAGATATACACTCTAAGTGTGAAGATATTATCGTGGAATTTGACTTCAGAGCGCCACGATAATTGTGCGCCATGTCTGGGTCTAATACTTCCTATACGGTGGGTAACGCCACCACCAAACTTTCTTGAAGATTTTCATTTGGCATCACATACACTGCATTATCTTCATAATCGTTTGTCTTCAACAATGGATTTATCTTCATGTTTTAACTGATCTTACTGCCTATATATTGTCCTCAATAGCATTCACTTATAGCTATGTCTTCAAGTTGCCTTTTCTGCACTAAGTGAATGTGATCGGACCCTTACCCCGTCTGTGCTTATCTCTCCTATTCTCTCTAAATCTTCATATGCATTCTATTGAAACGTGTGGATTGTCTTCACTGTGTTCTTGTCAGTCGAAGATTTTGAGACCAACATTTAAAACATTTTATTATTCTTATCCATTTTGCCGGAACACCGGAGAAGCCGGAACGACCTCCCGCCAAAATAGCATATTAGTGGGTTCGTGGCGTGGCTGTAAAAACTGTGCATGCGCGCCACACGTCAATCAAATGTGTACCGGCAGGGGCAGCGCAGTAAATTCATGGCGTCGAACTCCTCCTTATAAATACTTTCCCCCGCGGTCATTAATTCCTATACTACCCATGTCGCTCTCGCCCTCGCAACCCTAGCGCCGTCGCTGGAGAAGAAGCGCTTAGCTGCCGCGACTTCCTCGACGTCGTACTCATTCCGGCCACGGTCATCTTCCCCACCTCCCCCCCCCCCGCCACCGTAGCTGTTTTCCGCCGCCAAGTTAGGGCATGGGAGATTGAACTGCTCGGGCTCCTTCTAGCCTCGTCTTGTTGGGGCGCGATAAATCTCACTTTTTACTGTTCGGGTTATCCGATAAATTTTCAATATCTTCTGAAAGTTGTTCCTTCTATTCCAAATCTGGATCTCCACTCTTTAGCATCTCATGATTTGCAAAGAAATTTCGCTTATGGTTCATAACTAGTGTGATTCCTCACTTGTACCTATTTTCGGATTCGTACAAATCTGGAACCAACATATCTATATAAGTAACTGTCTTCGCACTGTGAGATCATTATCTTCAAACTGATTTTATCTTCGAAATCCTCTGTGAATGCAGACCTCTCCTCCTTCCCTCGTGTGATGCCCCCGGCATTAATTGTGCACTAACCATACACGCAAATGCACATGATCAAGCCTAAGGACTCACTTGAAGATATCACAACACAACTCTAAAACACAAATTAAAATAATACAAGCTTTATGTTACAAGCCAGGGGCCTCGAGGGCTCGAATACATAAGCTCACTTACAAGCATCAGCGGAAGCATTAGATATCTGAGTTCAGATATAAAAGATAAAACAAATAGGCCTTTAAAAGGCGGGGCAAAAGAAAACACTACGATCGAAAAGGCGCAGGCCTCGTGCCTGGGACCCTCCGAACCTACTCCTGGTCGTCGCTCAAACCGAAGTAGTAACCACCCTCGGGGTGGTAGTAGCAGTCATCGACGGGGCAGCTGTCTCAGCGGCTCCGTCATCTGGTTGCATCAAATGGGTATGGGGAAAAAGAGGAAGCAAAGCAACCGTGAGTACGCATCCGAAGTACTCAGCAAGCAAGGATCTACACTACATATGCAACATTATCAAAGAAAGGCTGTATATGTGGACTGGGCTGCAGAAATGCCAGAATAGAGAGGGGGCCTAGTCCTATCAAAGACTAGCATCTTCAATGATCTTGCAGCATTAGAAGAGTGTAGATTAGCACAGTATAAAGCAGTTGCAGTTTTAAGATTCAACCTCGGCCAGAGATCCTTTCTCGACTCCCTGCGAGAAAGCAATCCCAGAGCCATACTATCCATAACTCATCTCATCATTAGGTTCTAGTTGTATCGATCGGGATACAACTCTGAGCGTCCGTTACCGAGGATCCGGCCATGCATAGATTAGTTCTTCCCTGCAGGGGTGCACCAACTTACCCACCACGCTCGCTTAACTCCGGCCGGACACACTTTCTGGGTCATGCCCGGCCTCGGCCAAACGACACACCGCAGCCCTACCTAGAGCTTAGCAGAGAGCTCCCCGCTGGTCTACATCCTAAGCGCTCAGGAGTCTTGGGCCATCGCCCTGTGCACTCCGAATCGTTGCGCGCAGGGTGGATACCAGTGTCACCTCGGATGGCCGACACAATTCGACCGTGCCGCAATGCTGAACTGGACGTCTGACAGAGCTTTCGGCTGATGCTTTGATGTAGAGTACCCATATTTATTCCCGCGTGATGGTTAGTGCTATCGGGCCAGAGGCCCACTCAGATCACATATCCAAATCGTTGGTGTATTGGTAGTGCGGTAACGAGCAGAGACTCACGATCGATGTGACCCCGTCGCCCCATCTAAAGGACTTGCGGCAAGGGCTAAGAATGCCCGACCACACCTCATATTCATATCTCGAGCACCCTCTAGGTTAACCCGTCTCCACAACACTCACCACTCAGGCTCACGCGGGTACCCCTCAGGGTCGACCCGCCTTTCCAAGTAACATTTATAAAGTCCAAGTATCCGTGTGTCCATATCATCAGGGGATCCGAGGTATCACCCTCGTTGGATTCCTACTCGATGTATCCGTCAAGGTGAACTTAGGAGGAATCACCCTCGAGGTTCACACTTGAGGTGTTGCACGACAGCGTCGTTATCGGGAGTGGTGAAGGAGGAATCACCCTCGATGACCATGACCCAGTAACAACTCCACAGAGTTAACATCGGAAGTGCTGATAAGGTATCACCCTCGGCACTAGATAGTAACGCTGCAATGTCGTACAGATAAAGGGAATGTGATGTGCGGTGCTGGGGCCTGGTTGTCGAGTCTTCTGATAATTTAGCGGGGTAATCGGGACAAGTGGGGTCACTGGGGTCTCTAACCATCCTATTCTAAGTAGTTTTAGGATAAGCAGGTAATCATCAAAAGCAGGTTACAAAAATCAGGCTATGCATCAGAATAGGTAAAGCAGTAACAGCAGCAATTCTAACGCAAGCACAAGAGAGAAGAGAATAGGCGATATAGGCATGCTCAAAGGGGGGGTGCTTGCCTGGTTGCTCGGCGGCAAAGGTAGGATCGTCAGTGAGGTTGTCGATCTCCGGAGCTGCGTCAGTCTCGGGGATTACGTCGGTACCGGGATCTACCGAGAGAGAAGAGGGGGAGAAAACAAATAAATACACAGCAAACATATGCAACACAGAGCATGTTATGCTAACATGCAGTGCAGGGTTGCCTAAAGCATGTCCAAACCTTTTTAGTTAATTTAGGATTAAATTTGGAATTATTAACCGGTGTGTATGCACAATTCATCTACCGGAAATGGGCAAAAAGTTGCGGGTTCACCTCCGTAGAGGGTCCCGACACGGAAACAGATAGCACGGCTGGATTCGTCTCGTCGTTTTGAGCAACTTTAATGTAGAAAGTTTTTCGATCCGAGCTACGGTTTAATTTCTATGATTTTCTAAAGTTTTAATCATTTTCTGGAATTTATTTTATTTATTTAAATCAACATTATCCAGAACAGTACAGGGTGATGTCAGCATGACGTAATGGTGATGTCAGCAGTTAACTGGTCGGCTGACCAGGTCAAACCTGACATGTGGGCCCCACATGTCAGTGGCTTAGTTAATTAGACAGGGTTAATTTTAACTAGCGGGGCCTATTGTTAGTGTCAGATTAGTTAATTAATTAACTTAATTAGGATTAACATATTAATTAGCACTTTTAGTATTTATAAAAATGTTTAAATCGCGCGGGACCCGCATGTCAGTGACACGGGCGCCCAGTCAGCGGTTAGCGGCGACCATTGACAGGTCAACGTGGCCGCGGGGCCCAGCGTCAGTGGCCCAGGGTGGGACCCGGTCAGTGCCACGTCGGCGACGATCGGAGCCTCCCCGGAATCACGCCGACGAGCTCGTTTCGCGGCGGCGTGCGTCGGATATCGTCGGGATTCGCCGTCCGGCGACCAAATCGACGGCGGCTAGCGGCATTCGAACGGGAAGATTGAACCGAGTCGATCTACGGCCCTAGCGTGAGCTAAATCGGCCGGAGTTGCGCGCTAGGTCTACCGCGGCGGCGCCGATGTTCGGGTTTGTCCGGCGCGAGGCTAGAGAGCTCCATTTGCACGGCTAGAAGCTGCTACAGGCTACTGCGAGCGCACTGAACACGGTTCCATGCTCGGACACGAGCGGCGGCTGCGGTGGCTACGATGACGACAACCGCAGCGGCGGCTAGCGCTCGGGTGTGACGGTAAGGCTAGCTACGGCGCGCTAGGAGGAGCAAGGAGGTGTTAGGGCGGACTGGGGGCTTACAGCGGAGCAACCGAGCAGACTAGTGGGCTCGGGGAAGCACCGGAGTCGTTGAGGCCAACGCGGCGATCTCGGCTGCCCGAGGAAGAAGACAAAGACGTAGGCGAGGATGGGGCGGCTCCCAGCTCCGATTCGAGGGCGCATTCGACGTGGTGGAGTACGCCGAACCTTCCAGATGGGGTTTCGGCGCTCGGGATCGCCGGTGGCCGTGAGGATGACGGAAGACGACGGCGATGGCGTTCGGGACAGAGAGAGAGAGGAACGGGCGAGCTCAAGGGAGAGGGGGACTGAGGCTAGGGTTTATCCGAGGGGTCGGGGAGGGATCTTTGTAGCCCTGTGCGGCGCGCGTTGTCGACCAGAGGAGAGGGGGGCAAGGCGCGTGCACGCACGCTGCATGCTCGACAGCGGCAAGGGTGAGCAGTGCGGGAGGTGGGGGAAGAGGCTAGGCGGGCTGGGCCGCACTGTGCCAGGTAGGCTTAAGTACACAGTAGCTTCTGGCCTTTTGTCTTTTCTTTTTTTGTTTTTCTTTTTCCAGTAGCTTTTGCATTTTCCTTTAGCCACAAATGACTTTGCAAAAATGTGCCACTGGCCAAAACAAATACTTTAGAACATTTTGCTCTGCCACATAAAGTTTGGACAATTTTGGAATTCATTTGGATTTTTCAAAAATGAAAAGGCATTTAAAGTGTTGTTTTTGCACTGTTTTAAATGCACTAACCCAAATATGAGTTGATGGTGATGTTGTTTTCCTTAACAACATTTGTTTTGGAATATTTGCTAGATAATGAACATTTTTCCAGCAACTATTGGGCAACTTTATTTCGCACTTAAAATTTGAATTGAATACAGAGAAGAAATTTGAAATGAGATATGATCCAAATGATGTCTAAGCACTATTGATCATGATGACATGGCATTATCAAAAAGGGGATTACTGTAGCTAACCACTGGGGTGTTACAAATCTCCTCCTCTAACAAGAATTCTCGTCCTGAGAATTAAGAGGTAGAAGGGAAAAGATCGGGGTATTCTTCCCGAAGATGATCTTCGTGTTCCCAAGTGGCTTGATCTTCTGTATGATTTGACCACTGCACTTTGAGGAACTTGGTAACCTTCTGACGGGCCCGACGTTCAGCTTCATCGAGAATGCGGATCGGATGCTCCTTATAAGAAAGATCATCTTGCAATTCGAGCATTTCGTGATCCACTGCGCGGTGCGGAGATTCCTTGAAGCAACGACGAAGTTGCGACACATGGAAGACATCGTGGATATGAGAGAATTGCGGTGGCAACTCCAGTTTATATGCCACCTGGCCACGTCTTGCAACAATGCGGAAAGGACCAATGTAGCGTGGAGCTAACTTGCCCTTGATTCCGAAGTGGTGAGTTCCCTTCATAGGAGTGACACGAAGATAAGCTTGATCACCAGGTTGATAAGTCAAACCCCATCGTTTGCGATCATAGTTGCTCTTCTGGCGGTCCTGAGCCGCCTTGAGATTTTCTCGAACAATACAGACTTGCTCTTCGGTGTGTTGAATAATATCCGGACCCACGAGCGGTCGTTCCCTAGTTTCTGACCAATTCAGAGGGGTTCGACACTTACGTCCATAAAGTACTTCGAAGGGAGCCATTTTCAAGCTGGCTTGATAGCTGTTGTTGTATGAGAATTCCGCATAAGGAAGAGATTCTTCCCACTTCTTGCCGAAGGAAATAACACAAGCTCGAAGCATGTCTTCAAGCACTTGATTAACTCGCTCGACTTGGCCTTGGGACTGGGGGTGATAAGCCGAACTCCAGGTAATATGAGTTCCCATAGCTTCTTGGAAACTTTCCCAGAACTTTGAGGTGAAAAGACCGCCACGGTCTGAACTGATCTCCTTCGGAATACCGTGAAGTGAAACAATTTTGGAGATATACAACTCTGCTAACTGACTAGCAGCGATAGTCTCCTTGACAGGCAGAAAGTGTGCAACTTTAGAAAGTTGGTCGACGACGACAAGAATAGCATCGTGACCCTTCTGTGACTTAGGAAGGCCAGTAATGAAATCCATCTGAACTTTATCCCATTTCCATAGAGCAATAGGGAGCGGTTGCAAAATTCCAGCAGACTTCTGATGTTCTGCTTTAACGCGACGGCAAACATCACATTCAGCAACATAACGAGCAATATCCTGCTTCATTCTAGACCACCAGTACCTTTGACGGAGATCACGATACATCTTGGTGCTACCCGGATGAATAGACAGCGGTGTATCATGTGCCTCCTTCATGACCTTATCAGTCATAAGCTCGAAGCGAGGTACGACAATGCGGTCTCTGAAATACAAGGTTCCATCTTCAGACAGCGAGAAATCCCTGTACTTTTCAAGGTGAAGAACTTTCTTCATCAGATCAATTTCAGCATCTTTAGCTTGCGCATTCTTAACAGCTTTCTCAAGATCTGGTTGTATCACAAGGTTATTAAGAGAACCCTGTGGAACAATACGCAGATTCAGCTTGCACAGTTCTTCAAAAAGACGAGGTTGAGCTCGCCTAACCATGAGGTTGTCGCAATAGGACTTGCGGCTTAAGGCATCAGCCATCACGTTAGCCTTGCCAGGGGTATATGAAATACCACAGTCATAGTCCGTAATTGTGTCCAACCATCGCTGTTGACGGAGATTAAGATCCGGCTGAGTAAACAAGTACTTCAGACTCTGGTGATCAATATAAATCTCACAACGATTACCAAGAAGGTAATGCCACCACAGCTTCAATGCATAGATCACAGCAGCAAGTTCAAGATCATGCACTGGATAATTTTCTTCATGTGGACGCAATTATCTCGAAGCATAAGCAATTACTCTTCATTCTTGCATTAGGACACAGCCTAATCCTTGACGAGAGGCGTCGCAATATATCACAAAGTCTTTGCGAGAATCCAGAGGAGCAAGCACTGGAGCGGAAGTTAGCTTGTCCTTGAGGGTCTGGAAACTTTCCTGACATTTGTCTGTCCACTCAAACTTAATGCCTTTGTGAAGCAGATTAGTCAGGGGCTTGGAAATCTTAGAAAAGTTCTCGACAAATCGACGGCAATAGCTTGCAAGGCCGAGAAAACTTCTCACTTGCTTGATGTTCTTCGGAGGAGTCCAGTCCATAATAGCCTGAACCTGCTCCGGGTTAACAGCAATTCCATCCTTGGAAATCACATGACCAAGGTAGGTTACTTCAGAAAGCCAGAATTCGCATTTGGAATACTTGGCATATAGCTGGTGTTCTCGGAGCCTTTCCAGAACAAGACGAAGGTGTTCAGCATGTTCTTCCTTATTCTTTGAATAAACCAGAATATCATCTAGATATACCACGACGAACTTGTCGAGGTAATCCATGAAGATGTAATTCATCAGACGGGAGAATGTGGCTGGAGCATTTGTTAAACCAAATGACATGACAGTGTACTCATAAGAGCCATAGCGAGTAACAAATGCAATCTTGGGAATATCCTCTTCACGAACACGGATCTGATGATAACCCAACCTCAAGTCAAGTTTCGATAACACAGAGGACCCAGCAAGCTGATCATAAAGATCATTGATCCGGGGCAGTGGGTATTTGTTCTGGATTGTGGCTTGGTTAATGGGCCGATAATCCTGAAAAAATCGGTTAGTTCCATCCTTCTTCTTAACGAAGAGTGAAGGTGCTCCCCAAGCAGAGGAACTGGGGTGGATGAAACCCTTCTTAAGTGACTTGTCGATTTCTTCCTTAAGCTCGAGAAGGTGGTGCGGAGGCATCTTATAAGGACGCTTCGCAAAAGGAGTCGTGCCTGGTTTCAAGTCGATGACAAACTCGATAGCTCTAACAGGGGGTATTCCTGGAAGTTCCTCTGGGAAGACGTCTTGAAAATCATGAACAACGGGAACGTTCTCGATGCCTTCAAGAGGTGAAGCATTCAATGCATTCAGAGCATATATCTGGCTCTCCGCATCCTGAGCTATTCGGGCTGAGTATTTGACTATTTGGCCGAAATGGTGTGTGATGCGGACTGTTTCAGCGACACAGTCAATCAAAGCTTTATGAGGTTTCAACCAGTCCATACCCAGAATAATGTCTATGTTGGAGCTCTTGAGAGCAATAAGTGAAACGGGGAACACCAATCCTCCAATCACAATATGGTTACCGTGGCTTACCAAGGTAGTTTGCCAATTAGCCCCAGGTGACTGGATTACTAATAGGGTGCACATCTCCTCGAAAGGTATATCATGGCTTCGCGCAAAAACTTTCGGACATGAAGGAGTGCGACGCTCTATAATCAAAGAGTACAGAAGCTGGGATTGAATTCACTATTAGGGTACCCATCATGATAGTCGGTTCCTTCTGAGCCTTTTCAGCATCGACATGATTGGCATGGCCAAGTACATTAGCAGTCGATAAGATATTACGGTTCCTGAATCGGCGGTTTCGACAACTCTTCTTACGACCAATAGGAGGACAAGATGCATTCTGATCATTATGGGATGGAGCCACAACATTGGACTGTCCACCCTGAATCGTTAGTTGTCTCGGCGGCGGAGGCAGATGAGGTGCAACATAAGACAGCCTGGGCGTTGGAGCAGGTCGATGATAAACATTATGTGGCATCCAGACTCGACATTTCTGAGCAGATCGACCCGAAGACAAACCAACATCACGAGTGAGCTTGAGCGACTCCTGGTATTTAGTTAGAGCAGTTTCAACTTGAAAAGATTGGCTGACAAGCGTTGCGAAGTCTGTGCAATCATGGACTGCAAGTGTGAGGTTTATATCAGTACGCAGTCCTTCACGGAATTTCTCCTTCTTGCGAGCGTCAGTGCAGACGTCATCTTCAGCATAGCGGGACAATTTGAGAAATTTCCTCTGATATTCTTCCACTGTCATTGTGCCCTGTATGAGTTTGTGGAACTCCTGCTTCTTCTGGTACAACAGACCTTGAGGAATGTGCCATACACGGAAAGCTGACTGAAATTCCTGCCAAGTGGTTACAGTTCCAGCAGGCAACATACCCTTGTGGCTTTCCCACCATTGGGCAGCTGGACCTTTCAAGTGAAATGTCGCAAAGGTGACGTAACTGTCAGGAGCAACATTAGCTGATTCCATCTCAAACAGAATGTCACGAAGCCAATCATCAGCATCCATAGGACTGGTGGAGTTGCGGAAAACAGACGGGTTGAGGCGCACAAATTCTTGCAGTGTTATTGGGGTAGGCTGTTGATGAGCATTCTGGTTTGGGAACTGAGCCAATATCCCGATCATAACCTGACGGTTCAGTTCAAACTGCTGCATCATTGCGGCAATATAAGGTGGAGGTGGAGGATCGTCAGCCATCCTACTAGAAACAACAGGGACAGTTTAGTAATATCAACTGCATGTGTATGGAGTTATTCATGATGAAACACGGGAAATGAACAAGAATGGCATTAGATATATGATAGTAGTCGTTAAAGACATACCAATCCATGCACAGAGTTAGATTCAAACGGATAGTACGCGCTCGGGAATGCTCGCAACTAGACAAACTAGGCGGCGCGTAGGCGCGCGGTAAGGAAGTACACAACGAGACATGTCAAAGGCTACATCAACGTCGGAGAAAACTGTTGGGGCGAGGAATCTGCAAGTGAAAACACAGGGTGCCCTCGATAAAAGGATCCTGTAAGCAGAACCTGGCCCACAATCTTGAAGGAAGGGGGGGAATTTCAGAACACTGGGTGGATGTGATCACGAGAACCTAATGTCGGAGTTAGTAAAACCATTTAGCCCGAAAGGAAGAGAGATCAGAGTCCCAGAGTAAAGACGAGGAATAAAAGATCCTAATACCACCCAATTGCGATGTGGGCCCATAAGCCAAACAGGCATGTTAGTAAAATGGTTTTTGAAAGACTAGACTCAACTTCGGCCAAGGAGTTGGAAAGGGGGATTCCTAGAGGCAGTCGGCTCTGATACCAACCTGTGATGCCCCCGGCATTAATCGTGCACTAACCATACACGCAAATGCACACGATCAAGCCTAAGGACTCACTTGAAGATATCACAACACAACTCTAAAACACAAATTAAAATAATACAAGCTTTATGTTACAAGCCAGGGGCCTCAAGGGCTCGAATACATAAGCTCGCTTACAAGCGTCAGCGGAAGCATCAAATATCTAAGTTCAGATATAAAAGATAAAACAAGTAAAAACACTACGATCGAAAAGGCGCAGGCCTCCTGCCTGCGACCCTCCGAACCTACTCCTGGTCGTTGGTCAACTCGAAGTAGTAACCACCCTCGGGGTGGTAGTAGCAGTCGTCGACGGGGCAGCTGTCTCAGCGGCTCCGTCATCTGGTTGCATCAAACGGGTATGGGAAAAAAGAGGAAGCAAAGCAACCGTGAGTACTCATCCGAAGTACTCAGCAAGCAAGGATCTACACTACATATGCAACATTATCAAAGAAAGGCTGTATATGTGGACTGGGCTGCAGAAATGCCAGAATAGAGAGGGGGCCTAGTCCTATCGAAGACTAGCATCTTCAACGATCTTGCAGCATTAGAAGAGTGTAGATTAGCACAATATAAAGTAGTAGCAGTTTTAAGAATCAACCTCGGCCAGAGATCCTTTCTCGACTCCCTGCGAGAAAGCAATCCCAGAGCCATACTATCCATAACTCATCTCATCATTAGGTTCTAGTTGTATCGATCGGGATACAACTCCGAGCGTCCGTTACCGAGGATCCGGCTATGCATAGATTAGTTCTTCCCTGCAGGGGTGCACCAACTTACCCAACACGCTCGCTTAACTCCGGCCGGACACACTTTCTGGGTCATGCCCGGCCTCGACCAAACAACACACCGCAGCCCTACCTAGAGCTCAGCAGAGAGGTCCCCACCGGTCTACATCCTAAGCGCTCAGGGGTCTTGGGTCATCGCCATGTGCACTCCGGGTCGTTGCGCGCAGGGTGGATACCAACATCGCCTCGGACGGCCGACACGATCCGACCGTGCCGCAATGCTGAAATGGACGTCTGACAGAGCTTTCGGCTGATGCTACGATGCAGAGGACCCATATTTATTCCCGCGTGATGGTTAGTGCTATCGGGCCAGAGGCCCACTCAGATCACATATCCAAATCGTTGCTGTATTGGTAGTGCGGTAACAAGCAGAGACTCATGATCGATGTGACCCCGTCGCCACATCTCGAGGACTTGCGGCAAGGGCTAAGAATGCCCGACCACGCCTCGTATTCATATCTCGGGCACCCTCCAGGTTAACCCGTCTCCACAACACTCGCCACTCAGGCTCAGGCAGGTACCCCTCAGGGTCGACCCGCCTTTCCAAGTAACAGTTGTAAAGTCCAAGTATCCATGTGTCCATATCATCAGGGGATCCGAGGTATCACCCTCGTTGGATTCCTACTCGATGTATCCGTCAAGGTGAACTTAGGAGGAATCACCCTCGAGGTTCACACTTGAGGTGTTGCACGACAGCGTCGTTATCGGGAGTGGTGAAGGAGGAATCACCCTCGATGACCACGACCCAGTAACTACTCCATAGAGTTAACATCGGAAGTGTTGACGAGGTATCACCCTCGGCACTCGATAGTAACGCTGCAGTGTCGTACAGATAAAGGGAATGTGATGTGCGGTGCTGGGGCCTGGTTGTCGAGTCTTCTAATAATCCAGCGGGGAAATCGGGACAACTGGGGTCACTGGGGGTCTCTAACCATCCTATTCTAAGCAGTTTTAGGATAAGCAGGTAATCATCAAAAGCAGGTTACAAAAATCAGGCTATGGATCAGAATAGGTAAAGCAGTAGCAGCAGCAATTCTAATGCAAGCACAAGAGTGAAGAGAATAGGCGATATAGGCATGCTCAAAGGGGGGTGCTTGCCTGGTTGCTCGGCGGCAAAGGCAGGATCGTCAGTGAGGTCGTCGATCTCCTAAAATAACATATGCAACACAGAGCATGCTATGCTAACATGCAGTACAGGGTTGCCTAAAGCATGTCCAAACCATTTTAGTTATTTTAGGATTAAATTTG
The DNA here is from genome assembly GCA_011799875.1 of Thinopyrum elongatum. NCBI lineage: Eukaryota > Viridiplantae > Streptophyta > Magnoliopsida > Poales > Poaceae > Thinopyrum > Thinopyrum elongatum. The sequence continues at coordinate 585,360,521 of CM022300.1, forward strand.
GAATTATTAACCGGTGTGTATGCACTATTCATCTACCGGAAATGGGCAAAAGTTGCGGATTCACCTCCGTAGAGGGTCCCGACACGGAAACAGATAGCACGGTTGGATTCGTCTCGTCGTTCTGAGCAACTTTCATGTAGAAAGTTTTTCGATCCGAGCTACAGTTTAATTTCTATGACTTTCTAAAGTTTTAATCATTTTCTGAAATTTATTTTATTTATTTAAATCAACATTATCCAGAACAGTACAGGGTGATGTCAGCATGACGTAATGGTGACGTCAGCAGTCAACTGGTCGGCTGACCAGGTCAAACCTGACATGTTGTCCCCACATGTAAGTGGCTTAGTTAATTAGACAGGGTTAATTTTAACTAAATAGGTTAATTACTAGTGGGGCCTACTATTAGTGTCATATTAGTTAATTAATTAACTTAATTAGGATTAACATATTAATTAGCACTTTTAGTATTTATAAAAATGTTTAAATCGCGCGGGACCCGCATGTCAGTGACACGGGCGCCCAGTCAGCGGTTAGCGGCGACCATTGACAGGTCAACGTGGCCGCGGGGCCCAGCGTCAATGGCCCAGGGTGGGACCCGGTCAGTGCCACGTCGGCGACGATCGGAGCCTCCCCGGAATCACGCCGACGAGCTCGTTTCGCGGCGGCGTGCGTCGGATATCGTCGGGATTCGCCGTCCGGCGACCAAATCGACGGCGGCTAGCGGCATTCGAACGGGAAGATTGAACCGAGTCGATCTACGGCCCTAGCGTGAGCTAAATCGGCCGGAGTTGCGCGCTAGGTCTACCGCGGCGGCGCCGATGTTCGGGTTTGTCCGGCGCGAGGCTAGAGAGCTCCATTTGCACGGCTAGAAGCTGCTACAGGCTACTGCGAGCGCACTGAACACGGTTCCATGCTCGGACACGAGCGGCGGCTGCGGTGGCTACGATGACGACAAGCGCAGCGGCGGCTAGCGCTCGGGTGCGACGGTAAGGCTAGCTACGGCGCGCTAGGAGGAGCAAGGAGGTGTTAGGGCGGACTGGGGGCTTACAACGGAGCAGCCGAGCAGACTACTGGGCTCGGGGAAGCACCGGAGTCATTGAGGCCAACGCGGCGATCTCGGCTTCCCGAGGAAGAAGACGAAGACGTAGGCGAGGATGGGATGGCTCCCAGCTCCGATTCGAGGGCGCAATTGACGTGGTGGAGTACGGCGAACCTTCCAGATAGGGTTCCGGCGCTCGGGATCGCCGGTGGCCGTGAGGACGACGGAAGACGACGGCGATGGCGTTCGGGACAGAGAGAGAGAGGAACCGGCGAGCTCGAGGGAGAGGGGGGACTGAGGCTAGGGTTTGTCCGAGGGGTCGGGGAGGGATCTTTATAGCCCTGTGCGGCGCGCGTTGTCGACCAAAGGGGAGGGGGGCCAGGCGCGCGCACGCACGCTGCATGCTCGACAGCGGCGAGGGTGAGCAATGCGGGAGGTGGGGGAAGAGGCTAGGCGGGCTGGGCCGCACTGTGCCAGGTGGGCTTAAGTACACAGTAGCTTCTGGCCTTTTGTCTTTTCTTTTTCTGTTTTTCTTTTTCCAGTTGCTTTTGCATTTTCCTTTAGCCACAAATGACTTTGCAAAAATATGCCACTGGCCAAAAACAAATACTTTAGAACATTTTGCTCTGCCACATAAAGTTTGGAAAATTTTGGAATTCATCTGGATTTTTCAAAAATGAAAAGGCATTTAAAGTGTTGTTTTTGCACTGTTTTAAATGCACTAACCCAAATATGAGTTGATGGTGATGTTGTTTTCCTTAACAACATTTGTTTTGGAATATTTGCTAGATGATGAACATTTTTCCAGCAACTATTGGGCAACTTTATTTTGCACTTAAAATTTGAATTGAATACAGAGAAGAAATTTGAAATGAGATATGATCCAAATGATGTTTAAGCACTATTGATCATGATGATATGGCATTATCAAAAAGGGGATTACTGTAGCTAACCACTGGGGGTGTTACACCTCGCATCTCTAATTCTTTCACAGGAACATGTCCGTGGGAGAGTCTCTCGGTTCTCATAGCCTGAATTCATTTGCATACTTTCTACAGCTTCACCTTGACTCTCCTCAACCCAGTTCCTGCCTGACAAGCAAAGCGAAGACAATCATTTCTGTGAAACCAATGGCTAGAGGTAAATCTGGAAAGAAAGGAGGACGACAGCGCCGTGAAAACACTGCTCTTGACTTGCCTTTGGATCTATATGAAAAATACAAGCCTGATCTAGAAGAAACCTATGGGGAGCGCAAGTCACGCGTACAATGGATTCGCATATACTGGGCAGAAGAATGGTTTTATTATCACTTTGTTACCCATGAGTATGCTGCAAAGAATGTTGTGAGGCCTCCGTGGGCTGATATTGTCTATAGGAAGCTCATCCCGAAGACAAAGGCTGATGCTCTTGAATTAAGCTTCTATCAGTGTATGGTGAGATACGAAATGCCTCATGATGCTGATGCATCCAGCATTTGATGGTGCCGTGAAGATGAACTCTTTGAAGCCAATTATCAGTTTGCAAGGGCTTCTGCCTGTCAGAATAAAAAGGACTATGGGATTGTCTTCAATCCAGGTCCCGCAGAACCAAGACTGGATGGCTCCAGCGAGGCCGAACCAAATCTGGTTGGCCCCTTCGATAACTTCGCTGCCTATCTTGCGCACTATGCTGAACTGAGAGAAAGTGTTGAAGCTGCCCAAGAAGGTATGCAACCAACTGTTGCCCCTAGGTAAAGCAAATGTTAAGTGTGTGTAGGGTTGTATCTTTAGCTTCTCGTAGAGTTCAACACTCTACTTATCGAAAAAGTTACAACTGATCCCCTACACATGTGGGTTATCAATTGGACAAGTGGATGCGTGAGGATGATGGAGCTCATCACAGTGGGTGCAGTTGCGATAGGTGGAAGACGGCGGTGATGGCGTCAGGACTTTTGTGGCAACGACAGCGGGGGCCAGGAAGGTTTCGGTCGCGGCAAAGGTTGCAGTAGTCAGCTCTTCGATGTGTTGTGGGGTTGTCTTGGGTTGTTTGTCGTTGTGAAGTTCGAACTGCGATGACGCGCGGCAAGTGGTATGCTTGGAGAAAAATAATGACAATGACATTAATGTGCAGCCTTGATGAGTTTTTCTTAGCATTTTTGTGATGTATCTTGTGTGTGATTGGTCGCAGAATGGTTGTGATGGCTTTTGCCTGGTTCTCCATCAATTTACTGGACAAATCCCTTTTTCTCTATTAAGAATTGATTGAGCCCTCAAGCATGTGGTTCTCGAAAAAACAAGGGGGAGACTAGTGCTGGATTTGCCCTTTAGGTGAGATCGTGGGATCAACCCCTAAATTTCATATTTAGACAATCCAAAAATTTCTGAAGAAAAATTACAGCATACCTACAGGGTTTTTTTTTTAGAAAGGGAGGATTACCCTCGGCCTCTGCATCTGAGCGATGCATGCAGCCATTTTATTAATTATTCTCAGAGATCTTACAAAGCATTACATCAGTAAGCTTGAATCCACCATCTTGGCGACACCTGTCGCTACTCCTATCCCCTTGATGCAGGGGTGCCGAATGTCCGAGCCTAATACAAAACAGACATCACACCAAAACGTAACATCTAATGCCGGTTGCCCCATCCCAGCCACATACCGGTAATGGATCACACACCGGTCCGGCGCACTCATTGAGGCTACCGCAGTCGTCATCCACCTAACCATCTTCAGAGCAGGTACCGACGCAAAGACCTTGCCAGGTCAGCTGTCGACGCCACCATGGCGCCAGACAGCGCCACCGCCCTATGCTCATCCATCTAGCTGCATCTGTCATCGATATCCAGCTGCACCATGCCGCCAATACTCATCGTCATCGACACGGTAGAAACAACGTCGCACCTCCTGGCAACCTCCACACCATCGCCGATGCTGGAGCTATGCGGAGTCCATCACCCACAACATCTCTCCGCCGAGCAGCAGAACCTCCCAAGACGGCACCTCCATGGAGGGTACGACGCGAAGAACGTCGCCGTCGCCCAATCCAGACTAAATTTTGGACTTTCATCCAGGAGGGTTTCGGAGGTGGATAGGAGAGACCTCGGCGTCACCTCCACGGAGGGTAACAGCGTCGAGAGACGTCGCCGATGCCGGACCGAACAAGCCGATCAAAGTTTCCTCCGATCCCCATCCTATACCACCAAACCTCCGTCGGCTCCGGAACCGACAACGGGCCACGAACCGAAACCTGCAGAGATGAGAGAGTCATGGGGCTCAACCCACCATGAAGGAGGATCGAGAATAATCCATCATAGATCTCCAAGCGCCAAATCCAGCGATCCGGCGTGGTCAGCGACGACCACCACCACCCCGCGGCGGCCGACGGCGTTCAAGCCCAAGACCCAGAATTGGATCCGATCTGAACCCGGCAGCTCCCGCGACCACCGATCTTGCCCACCACGCAGTCATCACCACGCCGCGAGCAGGCCGCCGCCGCCGCGCCGCTCACGACGTCGCCAAGAAACCCGCCCGCCGTGCTGCCCGACCCCACGCCCGATTTAGCTGCCCCGCGCAAGCCGCGACGGACAAGGGGGAGAGACGCCTCGCCGCCGCCCAGCCAGCCAAGCTTTGCCCGACGGCGCTGCGGACGGCGGTAAGGAGAGGTGGAGGCGGAGGAGGGCCGAGAGGGTGGCGGCTAGGGTTCCCCCTAGGTCGCCCGCGGGGGCGACACGAGGGGGACGAGGTTACGCGGGGACGTAGTGAACTACATCATACCTACGGGGTATGTCTACAACTCCAAAAAAATCAGATCAAAACTCAATCTACAGTTAGAGTGTAGTTCGAATTAGGAGCTGAAACTTTTTCGAGATTGTACGTCAAGCATGGATATATGTCTTCAAATAATTTCAGAGTTTTTGAATATGTTTTGTATCTTCAAAAAGATTGATCTTATTGATCCCACCTAAAGACAGGATATAGCACTAGTCTCCCCGAAAAACAAATACTCCAACTTCAGGAACAATGATCGATGGATCCTACTGGGTTCAGTACCAAATGGGCAACGGCAAACGCACGACAGAACATGTTGCGGAGCTCATGTGAAAGCAGGCCAAGATCGGACGTACCACGTTTCCATGTGGATTTTTTATGGACAAGCACAGGCTTCAGAGCCATACAACAGCACAATTGTACAGAGAACCGTCCAATGTGCGTGTCATCTTCTTCCCGAAGTGTTGTTTGGTTGGCAAAGATACGTACATCAAAATCGAGCTCACAAATGGACAACCGAGTGACAACGAAAGTACGAAGTAGTGTGTGGCACACAGAACAAATATTCTAGATAGCCGGGTCCTCTTTTATTTGCGAATATTTTTCTTTTCCAGAAATGCAAAAATAACACTGTAAAGTGTAGACGAATTACTTGCAGGAATATATACCATCTTTATTTGTTTAATTATATTGCTGCACGGTAAAGTGTACGAGGTTATTTGGGTGTGGCTAGGTCTCAGTCGACTGAGACTTAACCAAATCTCAGTCAAGTGATATAGTATGTAAGAAGAAAAAAAAAACTGAAAATAAATTTTTTGTATGAATCTCCATACAAAATCAAAGGAAAATAGTATCGACTGAGCTCAGTCGACCGAGAGTTAGCAATTTAGAAGCTCCTGAACTGCCCAGCATACCCAGCATCAGGCCATCACAAAACATATAGTATTACAACGAATATATTTTCACCTAACATAGCGATTTCTATACAGCAAAACGAGACAACTTGGCACGGTAATTTTACAACTAATCGTAAGTTTGGCTCGGTGGTGTCAACTTAATTACTTTTTACTGGTTCTTACTGCCGAAGATGCTCCGGAGCTTGCCGCGCTCCTCCAGCCGCTCCAGCAGGTCCCTGGCGCCGGCGACCTCCATGTCCGACAGCTTCTTCAGGTACCCGATGGCGCCGTGCGAGATCATCAGCTTCTTGCACCGCTTCGCCGGCGACAGCGACAGCAGGCACGCGATGGCGTACTTCTTCGCCGTGTTCGCCGGGCTCGGCTCCAGCAGCTGCACCAGGCTCGGCACGCTCCTCTCGTCCCTTCGCACCTCCCGCGCGTTGCCCGGGTGCCCCGCCGCCAGGCTCGCCACCGCCTGCGCCGCCACCTCGCGCGCGCCGGCCGACTTGGCCTCGAGCATCCGCACCAGGAGTGGGATGCAGCCGTGCTCGCCCACCAGCCGCTTCATGTCCTTGCTGCCGCTGCCGGAGATCCTGCAGATCGCCGCGGCAGCCGCCTGCTGCGCGCCGGTTGAGCCGACCCTGAGCGCGTGCGCCAGCCGCGGGAGCACGCCGAGGGACACGATGGTGTCGGGGGAGATGGCGTCTACCATGTTCCCGAGCGCGCGCACCGCGGACTCCTGCGGCGATGGCGCGTCGAGGTAGAGGAGCAGGCTGCGCAGCCCGCCGTCGGACGCGACGGCGCGCCTGAAGCTGTCGCCGCCCGTCGTGAGATTCTGCAGGCAGTCGGCGGCGTGCTCCTTGGAGCCCAGCACGGTGCCGTAGTCCAGCAGAGTGACCATGACGCGGACGATCCCTTCGTCGGCCAGCGCTTGCCGCGCCTCGGGCACCGCGGAGAGGTTCTTGAGCGCGCCGGCCGCCGCGGACTGGGACACGGAGTCCCCCGTCTGGCAGATCTCGACGAGCGGGCGCACGCCGCCGTGGCCGGCGATGGCGCGCGCGACGTCGGGGGACGCGGAGAGGCGCTGCAGCGTGAGGACGGCCTTCTCGCGGCCGACAAGGCTGCTGCCGGACTCGGCCAGCCGGATGAGCGGCGGCAGGCCGCCCTCCGACACGAGCAGCCCCTCGCAGGCGCCACCTCCCGACTCCGCGAGGCGGCATATCACCATGGCGGCCTTCTCCCGCGCCTTGGGCGCCGGCGCCGTGAGCAGCTGCACCAGCGCGGACACGTTGGCGCGGCCGAGCAGCGACACGACGCTCTTCTCGTCCCTGTTGAGCGCGTCGAGGAGCCCGTCCACCGCCCGGCTCTTGGCCTCGGCGTGCCCGATTTGCAGCCGCGCGAGCAGCTCCCGCACGTCCGACTGCGCCGTCGCCGGGACGGCGGAGGCGTCGGAGTCGGACAGCACGCCGGTCCGGACGAGCAGCGCGCAGTCGCGGAGGTTGACGTCGAGCCTGGCGCCGAGCGCGTCGATGGCGCTCTGCGTCTGCAGCTTCCCGTCCCTGGGCGGGCCCCGGCACCGCGCGGCGAGCTGGGCCGCGTCGGCGAGCGTGGCGGCCACGGACTGCAGCAGCTCGCGGCAGAGCGCGTTCCGGGCGAAGCATGGGTGGCTGGACAGGTCGGACAGGCGCGCCGGGAGCGTGCCCAGCTTGGCCGCGATCGCCTTCCACCGGCCCGGGAACCCCTCCGCGGCCTTCGCCGCGCCCACCGCCGGCGGCACCATCCCCCTCACGCGCGCCAGCAGCTGCTCCGCCGTCTCGCCCCGCACACTCATGGCTGGTCACCTGGAGAGTGGAGGCCCGTGATCTGGAGAATGGTCGTCGTCCGCTAGCTGACCTGAGTAGCTCGGCAAGGTACTGGTGGTAAAGGCGGGAGGGAACAAGCGCAAGAGGAGGAAGGGAGCAGGGGTGGCAGAGTGGCAGGGGAAGGAGGAGGAATCGTCTACGACTACGATCTCCCCGGCCACTGTTTCTTTAAGCGAAAACTATTAGCGGCGTCGCTTTCGTCTAGCCATTGGCGTTGCGGCAGCGGCTATCGTGGAGAGATACGGGCGGCCATGAGCGGCACGCCAAGCCAAGATACCAAAATCCAAATCCAAACCATTTCTACGCTACTCGATCGAGATCTCAGTTGGGCTGAGAAGAGATATATGGGTTGGTAGAAAGGCGGGCGTGTCGGGTCGGAATTCACGACGGACCCTGTTGTTTGTGTTCTTGATGGTGGTGGTTAGTGGGAAGTGGTTAAGAGACTTGGGACACACAGTGGGATGGGGGGCGTGGACTCGAGGGAATGAGACGAATGACGGGCACGAAAGGCAAGGCGGAGGTGTGACCGAAATTCCCGTTCTCTTATTTTAGCCGTACTACGGGATCGGATGCATGTTACTGGTGGCGCAAGGAGAGGGGCGCAGTCTCAACAGACACCACTTGCCAACAGTGTTCTTCTTCAGAAGAAAAAAGGACACCACTAGCAGACAACTGCTCTCCTACAGAACTAGGCAACAGGCATCTTCAGATGTGTACTCCCCTGTCGAGAAATAAAACTTGAACAACAGCTGGCGGTAGCATCAAAGTAGGTTAACTCTTTAACTTGGTAAAGCTATGCGTAAACATAAGCTTTTCATTCCGAGAGCATGCACGCATGCGGCGAATTACAGCGAAAGAAAAAAAAAAGCGGTTGTTGTCTATCTAGTAGTATGCGAGAGGAGAAAAGGCTTTGCGGCTTGGCACGCGGACTCTGGTGGCACTGCTACATGCAACTTTCGTGTGTGTATTCTAACGAACGAAAAGATCGCCTACGTTCGTTCTTTACACGAAAAGGGAACGACCGGAGGGGCTGGAATATTTTTGACCGGCGACATGGATGGCGCGTCGTCGTCCTTTCTACAAGGCGACGGAGTAGGCAAGCAGGGCAGGCACCAGGCAGGCGGTGCAAAAGCGTCTGGCGGCCAGATCATGGGCTTGGCCCAGCCTTAAAACTCATGACCCCATCATTGACCGCCACGCCGCATCTCTCGCTGATGAAGAAGTCTACTACTACCCCGGTGACCCCCATCATTGACCGCCACGCCGCATCTCTCGCTGATGAAGAAGCCTACTACTACCCCGGTGACCCCGCGGGCACATGCGCCGGCGCCTTCGTTGCCACCTGCTGAGAGCCTTTCGCGCCGGCACATGCATGCTGATGCAGGTGGTGCGATCGATCGATCCGTGCCATGCCGTCAGCCAGAGGAGACCCGAGCCGAGCCGACCGAGCACGAAGCACGGCGCGGGCAGTCGTCGGGGAACTCTTCCTTCCGCTGGTCGTCGGTTGGATCAGGTCCGGGCTCGGGCCACTCGAGTGCGCGTGGCCGCACAAAGCCGAGCCCGCGCGGCATCGAGCCCAGGCGGTTTTTGGATCCTTGCGCGAGAAACGACCGGTCGGACGGACGGGAAGCCCAAGGCTTCTGCTGTCCCCGTCCCTCTGGATTTTTACCACTACCGAGACGCCCGTGCCGTGCGCCTGCCCCGACGTCGACACTCGACAGTGCCTGCCTGAACCTGACTGAACGCGATGATACGACGCCCGCCTCGCGTGGAATGACGCCTTTGCCCCTGCTGTCGCAGCAAAAGGCGCGCTGGTTTTGAGGTCAATGAAGAACGACTCCTGTCTGTGTCGGTCAGCGTGATCCAAGCGCAAACGTCCATTGTAAGTAAAAATAACTCATCCACACTTACCTTATCTTCAAGTGCACTGTAGTTACTCGAGACGAGAGACTCCTCTCCTTCTGGAACGAAATGGATTGAAGCAAGCCAAGACCATGGAAACACGGCTGCAAAAGCAGCCAGATGCTTGGCTTGCAAGATGTCCAAACAAAACAACGCAACCCAAGCGAAAACAACGTACGCACGGGGACTCAAACTACCGTGTGTCCCAACGGAAAGAACCTGGCTCACTGGCTGAGCGTACGTGCACATGCAGGTCCCTAAGCTACTTGCCTCGATGATAGGATAGGCAGTTGAATGTGTTTGGACCATGCATGCATGCTTGGACGTCCAACGCCCGCCGGTCATGGCAGCGGCAGCACGGCAGCAACGGCCATTAAAACGCGCCGCGTCGATGCAACGAGCTCAATGGCTCAATGGCACCGGCTGGCTGGCTGGCTGCTTAAAGGCTGCGTGAGTGCTACGTATACTATAGTGTGGATGGATGGTCCAAATGAATTAATCAAGAGGCTTCTTAACAAACATGCAATGTGGCTATGCCAACCATCCAACCCATTAACGTATCCTGCATGTGTGGATGGATGCGGCGTAGGTGGCGGCGACGTTGTAGGTGGAGAGGGAGAGGCAAAACCAGCGAGGTAGACGGCGAGGAAAACCCATAGGGCCCAGGAGAGGAAAAAAAGTGGGTGTGAGTGTGACCGCCTAGAGGGGAAGAGCTTGTCCTAGAGCCTTTGCGGGATGATGTCACAGTGTACTTTTGTATAATAACGACAAAAAGTTAGGGGGTATCTCCACCTCAGTCTCCTTAAGACACCCGGGGAAACTAATCGAGAATGGTTTCAGATTTTTTTTTTCTAGAAACAACATGATTTTATTCATTAAATGAACAAACTTTATCGGATCGACAAAAACTAAACGAAATACCGATAAGAAAGATCTTGGATAAAACAGCAAAAAGCTACATTAAGGTTTTCTGAAGTCATTGCCTCTAGCTCCATGTTTTGCATAAATAGTCTCTCTCTTTTTTGACCGTCCTACTCTATTTTTTCCTTGAGGTCCAGTGAAAAAACTACGGAAGGTCAAGCTTGTGCAAGATGGACCGATATCATAGATTCGGAAAAACCACAATGAGCTACCCATCCAAATAGATGAGGACCTAAGATCATTCAATATGTTGTGACAAGAATAGAACTTATGAAAGTTCGAAAAAAAAGAGAATACAACTTCTGCAAGGCATACTACAAAAGCACCGCTTCATTGTGGGGAAAAGATGAGGAGCGCTAAAAAAAGGAGTATCATTGATCGGGCCGAACTTGACCTCACACTTATCACGCCAACATCGCTTTGATAAGTTGAATTGCCAAATGATAACCGATTAGATCAAGATCCCACGACAGGAGGGACAAAAAGACAACACGAGTCCTTATGTGCGATGCGGGCACAATGGCCACACCGGACAGGGTTAAACTCGTGAGCCTTTTATTCACACCACGTTACCTTTATCATCGAAACATTGATACCATGAACACACGGGGCTAACATTGAAAAAAAAAATGTAGACTACCCTCTAACATTGATCATGATTCTTCGTGACTTTTAATGCCAAGTGGTCATCCTAAAGAACCGAGCTTCCCTCCCATGAGGTTTGTCTCGCGTCCCCTTCATACCTTTCGAGAAACTTTATATTGTTCTTCTCAGGTCGATCGGTCCATGTACTATAACTGGCTTAAAACTTCATCAAGTTTGGCCTTAAAAAAAGAATCTATACGCACTATATTATGGCCCTGTTTGTTTCAGCTTTGGAAGCAGTTTTTGGACTGGAAAAAGCTGAAACTAAAACAAACAGCTATTTTAAAATAGTTGTGGAACCACAACCCAAAACTGTTTCGGGCTATTTTCAGTGTAACAGCCCAAAGCACGTCTCGGGGTACTTCACAGCCAAAGCTGTTTCCCTAGCCCCTCTGCTTTTGGCGTTTGGTCGTAATTATGTCATAAATGTCGCCGCAGGCACGACACCTATCTCTTCCTTCACCCCTCCTTCTGAAAAATAGCATTTTCACCAGCCCACAGTCGTTTCCACAGCTACGTTGACAAACAGCTAACCTTCACTGCAGTTGTTTCCTCAGCACAACAGTTTTGCCAGCACAACAAGTTCACAGCTGAATCTGTCGAAACTGAAGCCCAAACAAACACAACAATTGTTTGTACAACGGAGTGTCGATGGATGACTCAAAGCCACAAAAAGAAAAAAAAACGTTTTCATCATCTGACAACAAGATAAGGTTGCCAGCTCCGTCGGCTGGCCAGAGGTTCGAAAACCGTTGTGCAATGGGAGGGCACGCCTACCCGAATCTCCTCCCTTTCCCCACGACCGGACCCTGCACAGGCGGCATCGCCACCGGCACGGTCAGTTCGTCGTCATGCCGCTACTCCGTCCACTGCCGCCGCACCAGTAAGGTCGTCGCCGGGAGGAGAAGCGCGGCGGCGAGTGTCTCCTGCTCCGCCGCATCCGCGCAGGCGCCGCCGTCGCAGAGCACAATCAAGGTACTGCTACCACATGGCATGGAATTGATTAAGGGGGTCATTCGCTAGCCGCCTGCGTTGGAATGTCATGTTTGACGCCATGCTGTTCCCCTGGCGACGTACGATGGGAATTGATTCAGGTGGTCATCGTCGGCGCCACGGATGGGGCGGGCGGCGATCGCGGCGGTGAGCAGGGCGCGGGGGATGGAGCTCGCGGGCGCCACTGACACCCAGTGCATTGGGATGGATGCAGGAGAGGTGCGCGCGTGTTTGCTCACCACTCGTTCCCATGTGCTCTGCCTCTGTTGTTCTTCGTCTGTTGTTAGTTGTTACAGTTTGTAAGTGCCGTGTGTTGTTTCTTCAGATAAGTGGCATGGAAGAAGCTCTCGAGATCCCGGTGCTCAATGATCCCACCATGGTCCTGGGCTCCATAGCACAGGTATTAACTTGAATCTCCATTCGTGGAATGTTGATTCATCTTGTGCTTCCTTTTCGGGTGAGCGCTTCGCTGACGGCGGATTCTGCTACTTACAGACAAGAGCGGCTGGTGTGGTTGTCGATTTCAGTGAGCCTTCATCCGTCTACGACAATGTCAAGCAGGTACATTATCTAATTAATGCACTATGATCTCCATGGGCATGCATCCAGAAGCGCAAGTGCAAGTTCAAGTAGGAGTAGCAAATCAAGACTAGTACCTCAAGGAAGTACTATTTCAGAAATCACAACAATTGATAGTAATATATAGATATAATGCCATTCAGGACTGAATTCATACGTCATTTAGTTACTTGGTACTTAGATCATTATTTTCCCGTAAAAAAGGCCGTTATTTATAGAAACTAAACCACATTGCAAAACATACTGGATTCTGCTTTCCAGGCTAACAATTCTTTGATAGATGCATCGGCCTCTGTAACCTCTCCATGAACACTTAGAATTAATCTAATATACACTATTAAATTATCAAAAAATGGTTTGCATGAAGGCAGCAGCATTTGGCTTAAGCATTGCTGTATACGTAAATTGAGATGGATACCGTAACCGAGCTCTCGGCATTCTGCGAGAGGCCAAGCATGGTATGACTATTATCATGGGCTTTCGGATTTGTTTCATGTACACAAAATTAATGGCTGGAAGAAGAAAAAACTTCCTAAAAAAGTAGAAAAAGAAACAACTCATGATTTTATTAGTATATAGATAATATATGATACGAGTCAGAATCATATTCACCTAGGTAGCTACCAAACCAAATAATTTCATACTCCAGCTAAAGGGTCTGCTGAGAATCTAAACGTTGATGGAAGAGAATGGATAGACAAGTCAGTACAACGGGAGAAATTTAAACTTACTTTCAATCAAACATGTCAACTATACAATCGGAGAAATTTAAACTTACTTTCAATTAAACATTTCAACCGAGGGGTGGTTTGGATGCACCAGCAAGGATGCTCTGACCGTAGACAGAGCATCGTCGGAGTAGGGCCCCTCTAGTCGGACCTCATGGAGCCATAGTAGATACTCCATGCCGACTGGTATAATACCACCCCACCGCCGAACATTGAGACAGAGGGTTCGTAGGTTGGCCATGGTCCCAGCCTCGAACACAAGGTGCTTCGGTGCCTCGAGTTCAAAGTATTCCAGAACTGGGAATAGTCCCTTGCCCAATATAACACTAGGTGCACTCAATCTGAGGTAAACAAGGGAGGGAAGCTCTCCAAGAAGATTAATCTCCTCAGTTGATGTCTCCTCAACACTTAGCTCTAGGCTGCGGAGGTAATGGAGGCCACCTATCCATTCGGGAACTTTGTGGAATATACAATCTTCAAGTCCAAGGTGCTCGATATGCTGGAAGGGATTGAATAATGAGGCCAGCAGATTATTGTCTTCATTACACAGGCCATACATGTTGGGATTATGTGTCCTGCAACTATATTCAAATTACTAGGAATTACTAATATTCGGAATACCTCATTATGGAATTATACATGTATTTATACATGGAATTACTTTACATATTTATCATGGAATTGTCACTTGTTGGAATGTACTTAAGTAATATATGCTTAAGGAAGCTGGTCGATTATCAGTGAAATACAATATACTATTTATATTGGAAAGACTACCCGGGTACACTGATGATTAGAAGGAGCTAGATCGTATAGTTAGGTTACAGCCCTAATGTTGATCTACGTAATTAGAGGAATTTACACTCTATTATGGCGCGTTGCTCACAAGCGCGTGCTCTGGGGACATAACAGGTAGAATCCGTTAACAGACAAATATGATCGTGGTTGGTAATTTGATCTGGACTCTATCCCGGAAACTAGTGGAAAAGACTAGGAATCTTATATCTTGTGTAAGAGGTGGACTCTTTGGAAAAACAGTATAAGAAGGTCCCTACCCCCTAGCCTCAGAGATGCGAATTGTGAGCGGCACCACGGATAAGCGCAGAGGAATTAGGAGGTAGACCGCACATCCTACAATTTCCAATATTGGTATCTCGAGCTAGGTCACGCGGTCACCGCCGTCGTCTAGTCCACTGCCGTGAACTATGCCGTAGCGTGGTTGCGATCAACTGTACCCTAATCCGCTGCGTACAAAACTCTGCTAGCCGTCATCGCCGATTCCGCTGTCAACTCGTCTCCGTCTGAATTTGTTATCGATCTGCTTCGATACGCCATCGCGGACACCGTTGCGATCTCGTCATGGGATAGGTAGCGTGCCACGCTGGTGCTTCATTGCTGCGGACCTGCGGTGATACTTCTGCGTCATCGTGGAGAATCGTTGATGCACCCGCGATCAAGGAAAGCTAGGTCCTTCGCATGAGGTTTGCGCGTGGATTGACTAACGCACTTGCTACAGGCAAGGAAATCCAATCAAACTAGCGGTCGTGTGAAATCAATCCGAGGAAGCACGTAAGGTCCAAGTCCCGAGGAGGACATGTACATCAACACGAAGCCATCAGATCAATTGCTAGTTTGCTACTACTAGTACTCCACGATAGAGGAAAGGAAAAGATTGCTCACGTGATCACTCAGATCGAGGACGGAATGCAGGAAATCTCTCGCCGCTCCGGACCAAGGAAGCTTTGTTTGTACCTGTTGTTTATGTAGTACTGCATGTCCTACTCGGAAATCTATCTTACACAAGGAAAGCAAGGAATTTATTCTTAGTATACACATGTACATGCTGAAAGTCCATATCTACATTATTTGTCTATAAGGATCGGATCGTAACAAGGAAGGCTGGTGTTTCTTGGCTGTCTTAATACTTGTGCGCACCCTGATCTGGGACGGAAATCACAAGGAAGTCAACTACGTACTTTTGAGCAGCTGTCTTCGCCAAGTATACAATTGGTAAAACTTTTCTTCTGCTCACCGGGTTATTTAGAATCCATAAATTTAATATCACAGTTTGGAAGAAGGAATATTGCTGTTGTATTATCTGTATAGAATATTCATGACATTATTGTGTAAAACAAACTGGACAAGGCCAAATCAGAATGCCGCTATTGAGGAAAAGGAAATATATAATTGTTCGTTGCCTGCTGAATATAAGAGTACGGATTGTATGGAAATTTATTTGCAATCTGGAACACGTTCTTGGTGGAACATGTCTCACAGGCTGTGTTTAATTGGGAAGTGCAAGTCGTTATTGTCCTAAACTCTACGCCAAATTGTTTGAAATAATTTTATATACACTTGTCACCATGAGTGGTCATTCAATCTATGCAATATTGGATACTATTTGTTCTATGGAGGAAGACAGAAAACTCTTCGAGGGAATGATTTGGTCAATTATGGTTGACTGCACCTTGAAGAGGAAGATACAATATTTCAAATAGAATTGGCTAAGAGGAAGTGTCTATTATGGAACATCACTTATTTATGGAGGAAGATGGGAACCACTCCGTGGAAAAGGAAATTTGCTCTCACTTAATGGTATGTCCATTGCCAATGTTTGCATTATACGTTTATCTGTCACTATTTTTTCAAATAGTTGGATTATGTAGTTGGTTTATATACATCATTTATTGTTGGAATACTATAGCAACTTTATTGGCATGCAATAATTTCAAAGGAAAAATGATGTACTTTGGATTGGAAATTATGCCATGAAACTCCTTTGTGGAGGAAAACTATTATTGTAATAAGACATGCTATTTAACTTCAACGAGAAGGGATTTAATTTATTGCTCTATCTTGGACTCTATTGATTATGACATACTATTTGGAAAAGGAAGAGTGGGAATATTTCTCAATGATAAAATTAGTGAATTACGGAATTTCACACAATGGTTTATTCTTTCTTGATGGTCCATTGGAAGTTAGCAACCCAAATTGTCATTTGGGGAAGATAACTCGCGGAGAGGAATGCTGATAATAGGAACACATGCTTGGAATTTATTATTTTTGTCATGGACGACTTGGTCACACATCATGGAACAGAATCGAGTGGCATACTAGTTCCGAAATTCAAAACTTTAGTGGGAGGAATTGGTTTTCTGAAGCACATATATAATGGGTATTTAACTTGCACGCTTTTTTTTAAGGTGGAAGGAGATAAAAAGCTTCACATCATTTTTTTTATATATACTTATGGTATGTTTTTGGACACTCCCACTAGAGGTCAAATTATTTATTTTATTACATTCATCGATGATTGCACTTGATATCGTTATATTTTTCTTTCAAAATACAAGTCGGAAGGTTTTATTGCTGGTCACATGTTATACTGAAGTGGAAAATCAGTTGATTAAATAATATCATAGTTTTAACAACTGATTGGTGGGGAAAGTACACTTCAGGAATATATCGTTTGTAGGTAAAGAGCATGGAACTATTCACCATTGTAATATACCGTACACTCCACAATTGAATGGAGGAATGGAGGAATTGAATGTCTTTTATACTCCCTTGTTTCTTTGGAAGGAAGCATTACATACTGTCGGTTGTTGAAATCATTATCCATCTTGCACAGTCACTTGACTGGAAGGAAATCTTCTATTTTGGCATGAAATTCTCAATTATTACAAAGCGCACACCAGGAATTTTTTCATCGTTATTCTAGTGGATCAAAGGGTGTTTCCTTTGTTATCTGGAAGAGGAAAACTGGTGGAAAGTAGGATCACAATAATTTGTATGATCAAGGGTGGAATTATTGACAATCATACTGGAATATAATTTTGACCCCAAGGAAACTACAAGTGACACTCCCAACATGACATGCTTAGGATAAGTGGGAGGAATTAGCTTGGAATATCATGTTTAGATAATAGTTATGTGTTGTTGGGGCATGTCACTCTAAATTTTAGAGGAATCACTAAATCCCATTAAGTTTTTTTAATTGTCAACTATGGGTGGAAGAATTGAGGGAAGGAATAAACTCAGACGAGGAAGAGCATACTTTGGGAACTTAATATCATACCAAATAACTGCAAGCCTATTGTCTGGAAGTGATTTTTTTTGTAAGGATATTTGGCTCACTGGAATATTATAATGTCACTCTTGTTATTCAATTATTCACACAAAGGGAAATATACTTTGTGGAAACTCTCTCCTGGAATTTTGGGAAAGAGGAACTAAAGACATGGTTTGCTAATTGAGTATATTAATGTATGGTCTTATAACAAGCTTCACATCAATGGAATAGCAGGTCATATGGTTTTCTAAATGAAGCAAGGCGGTTATCTACAAATGTAAGTGTAAAGTATTTTGCATTATTATTGTATATGTTAATATTGTTTTGTTGTTTGTAATGATAAAGTCACATTGATGGAAGTGAAAGCTTGGTCATCTTTTAACTTTCATATGAAAGGAACATTTGAAACATCCTATGTTTTACGAATGGAAATACATAGAAAATATTTTGAAGTGTTTCTCTATGGAAAATCGCAAATCTGTTAAAATACCTTTGATAAAGGGAATCATACTCAGTGAGGAACTATATTTGAACTCCTGAGAAAAATGGAATAATGAATGGTACTGGAATTCGTATGTATCTTCATTATATTATCATAACTTAGCTTTCGGAATTTATGCTGCATTCAAGCAGTGGAAGGAAAGATGAGCAGCTAAGGGAATCTCACACATTATATAAGATTGTGGAAAGTGCATCACAACCTGTCACTTGTTTTGAAATTTATATTAAAGGTAAACACATTGAGGAAGCTATTATTGTATCTACGAGATGAGAAATAAGTCCAGGTACTCATATCTATATTTTTTTTGTGAAGTACTAATATGGTGCAGATTCACTGACCGAATTTAGGAATTTCTTTCAAAACATGGTTGCTTATGGAGCTTCATTTACTGATTGGATTTGATATTATGTGGTTTTGGAAATTGTATTCAACATGGTTATCATCTATTTGACTCAATGTGGAATTAATCATATTATTGATATATGTGATGGAAAACAATTGATGTGGAATTTTCGCTTGAGGAACAAAATACTCAAGGTGCCTATAAAGGTGGAATTACACTCGAGGAAATAATAGTCGAGGCGCCGAGGACAGCTATGCTGGAATAATTAGGCGGAAACTAAGGTCTCTATTGATCTTAACTGTCACAACAAGGAAACATATTGAAGGGAAGTATCACCATATATATTCATATATCTTTTGTGGGTTTTCAACATAGTGTTAATATGGTTGCTGATCCCTTGACTAAGCCTCTTAGTGAGGAGGTATTTGGTAAGCATGTTAAGGCTATGGGTTTACGAATATTTGAATGATCGTTTTGGACAAGTGGGAGATGTTGGGATTATGTGTCCTGCAACTATATTCAAATGACTAGGAATTACTAATATTCGAAATACCTCATTATGGAATTATACATGTATTTATACATGGAATTACTTTACATATTTATCATGGAATTGTCACTTGTTGGAATGTACTTAAGTAATATATGCTTATGGAAGCTGGTCGATTATCAGCGAAATACAATATACTATTTATATTGGAAAGACTACCCGGGTACACTGATGATTGGAAGGAGCTAGATCGTATAGTTAGGTTACAGCCCTAATGTTGATCTACGTAATTAGAGGAATTTACACTCTATTATGGCGTGTTGCTCACAAGCGCGTGCTCTGGGGACATAACGGGTAGAATCCGTTAACAGACAAATATGATCGTGGTTGGTAATTTGATCTGGACTCTATCCCGGAAACTAGTGAAAAAGACTAGGAATCTTATATCTTGTGTAAGAGGTGGACTCTTTGGAAAAACAGTATAAGAAGGTCCCTACCCCTTAGCCTCAGAGATGCGAATTGTGAGCGACACCACGGATAAGCGCAGAGGAATTAGGAGGTAGACCGCACATCCTACAATTTCCAACAATACAAGCTGAGGCGTTTGAGGTTATGGAGCTTTCCAATGGAGCATGCCAAAGCATCAAGTTTTGGTGTCTCCAAAAACGCCCCAAATCCTGCCAGCTCCAGTTCTCTCAGGTTGATGAGCTTGCCGAGACCCATAATATCCTCCACCGAGCTCAGTACGAGAAACCCTCGTAGGGTACGCAATGATTTCATGTTTCCGATCCCTCCAATCAGTTTTGAAGCAACTGGAAGGCACAAATAGGACAAGCGGGGCAAATGAACTATATCTGAGGGTATTTCCATCATCTCTCCACAGCTTAAGTGTACCGTCTCCAAGTAAACAAGCCCTTGAAGTTCTGTTGGAAGCTCTATGCCATATGATGCTTCAACTTTCAAATACCTCAACAGAAATAACTGGCTAATGGCAGTTAAGTCAACCATCTCCTTCTCATCTACCATGACATCATAAATGTTGAGCACCCTGAGATACTTGAACAGCAAAAGAGATGGCATGTAGTTCCTGAACAGTGTAAATGATCGAACATGTACAAGTGATATGCAAGCAATAATAGTTGTGTCATATGTGGCGCTTGCTCCACCCGTAGCCATGGAGCTCAGGGATAAACGACGAACCTTGTGCTTGCAGCTATGCAGCCTTTCCATGTCATCAGCATTGTATGCCACACATATAAAATTATCTTCTGCACACTTGCTTAGAATCAAATCAAGCATCAAATCATGTACTCTACATGACACCACCTCCCCCAAAAGAGTCTGTTCAGGCTGAATCATGTTTCTATTGATAAGCTCATTGAAGTAACTCCTAGAAACATCCTCCAAATCTTGCCCAGGCAAATTGGTGATAAAGCCTTCAGCTATCCACTGTCGAATCAGATCAATTGTGTTGATCACATGGTCCTCAGGATACATACCAAGGTACAGAAAACAAGCCCGGAGATGAGAAGGAAGATGCGTGTAACTAAGGTTTAATATACTCTTCATATCTTCTAGTGAAGAATTTTTGGTAGACTGAGCTCGTAGAGAAGTCCTTATATCATCCCAGTGTTTCTTTATTCTCGCTTGAGTAGCTAATAGGCTAGCTATAGTGATGATTGCAAGGGGCAATCCGCCACACTTCTTCAGAATTTCAGCAGCGGCGACTTCAAGGTAGGGTGGACAGCCATCTTCTGATGCAAATATTCTTTTGAAAAACAACTTCTTTGAGTTTTGTTTGTCCAGGGGCATCAATTTATAAATGTACTCACGGCCATTTTGACAAGCCGCAGTAGCCACAACTTCTACCCTTGTTGTTACTATTACTCTACTCCCATTATCATCATTTGGGAAGGCATGACTGATAACATTCCATATGGATGGATCCCACAAGTCATCAACCACAATAAGGTACCTGCCAAAATGTTTACACGTTAAAAAAAGTAAGATATGAATATAAACTGAAGAGAAAAGCATACAAAGTTTTTCAGTGAATTAGATCCAACATGATCTTTTGAGAAAATCATGCAAGTTTTTAATGAATTAGATTCAAATCTTGTTCCTGAAGGATCCTTTAATACGTCAGCCCAAATAACACAGCCTAACAAAGACTGATCATCGTAGGTTGGCCGGCTTATTACTATAATCATTCATAGCCGGTTATCTTTCTTTCCCTACGAACCTGTAACAGCCCCCTCGTCCCTGCCTCCTCTCTCCACCTGCACTGCGCTGCAGGTATGTAGATTTTTCACCCTTCTATTTCTTGGCGCAAACATGGGCATTGAGGATTTGAGGTGGAGTAATGGAATACAGTAATTAAGTTGAAAAGATGAAAAGAAAAATGGCCCAATCTTCTACATACAGATGTCGTGGATTTTACTGGGATTTTTGTTGTCACATATAAACAAGGTCCTTGAAGCCTAATTGCCTACTGATATTAAAAGATGGAGCAGGAGAACAAATGCATGAATAGTTAAGGGTAAAACGATAGAACATGACTATTAGGGATATGGGGATATGATTTAATAGTACACTAAGAATTATCATACTGAGTGGTAAAATTGTATCAAACTTCAAACCTATATGTAGCATATGTCTGATCACATTGAGTTCATAGATACAAGTGTCACTAAAAACTTAACCGAGTAGCCCATTACAGTGACTTCTAGAAGTGATTACTTCTTCTCCGTCAGATGTTCCGATATGTCTTCGATGATGTGTTCCACTTTGCGAGCGTAAGAAGGCTCCTTCATACGAAGTTTCGCCTCTAGGCGCTTGAGAAGCATGCTCAAATCTGGTCTTTGTGAAACTGAAAAGAATGCCTTACAATCGAATTGCCCTTTAATCTCGTCAAACACTTGCTTGGCAAGTGTAGTTTTGCCAAGACCTCCGAATCCCACAATGGACACCACCCTGAGTTCCTCCTGAGTATCCATCAACCACTTGGCAACCTCTTTCTTTGGGCCATCAATACCCACAAGGGTGGCTTTCACACTGTTAACCACTCGAAGATGAGGTTCAACAGCCAGAGAGACGGGGGTAGGCTTCCAATCATCAATCTTGTACCTCTCACGCCGAGCATTTGTCTCTAGCGCGCGAGTCTTAAGCTCTTCCATCTGGTCAGCAATTTGACGAAGCTCGCATAACCTCTTGTGAAGTTCAGTAGTCTCCGGGATGAAGCCTGCCTCAACATTGTCACCTCCATGTCGGCACATGAAGTCATCCATGCAATTCTCAATGTCATAGGAAATCTCCCTGACATCGTCCCTCCAGTTTTTGAGCTCTAAAGTGAGTTCAGCCTTCAGCTCCAGATCCTTGAGGACAGCATTTATGGAGCTCGACTCCTTCTCCAGGAACAATGCCTGTTTGCTTACCTCAGCGAGGAGCAGCTTGTACTTGTCGCCCATGAGCGCGGTGAATTTGATGGGGAGGGGCTCCATCACCCCAGTCGCCTCCCTCGTGATTGCTTCCATCTCCTCCCTCTCTTGGCTCATTTTGCTACTCTCGTGCTCCACCTCTAGCGCTGATGGTTGCAATTGGGATGGTGCAGCAGAAACAGCCATCGACTTCGTCTCATCCACCAGCTCAGAAACACACCTTATCTACAACAAAATGTAAATGGAGTTATGAGATATCATTAAAAGGAGGTAGCATGCATTTTATAACAGAAAATCGAGACATGTAGCCATATAAATGCGACATGTAGCTGATGTAGAACATGACATGGCTACCTAATTAATGACTAGGGTGTTGGATTATAAAAGACACTAGGATTGCTTGACTAGGACATCTAACTCATGTAAGTTGATTGCTTCTTGATACATCATCTAGTTCCACATGTACTGTTGTCAACTTATCGGAGATGTTTCCCGCAAAAAAAAAAATTTTATCGGAGATGTATACGTCATTACTCATTAGTGAACATACCTGGATCAAGGAAGAAACCTCAGGTTCTATATTATTCAGGAAACGCATAATACTCTCTACAGTGGGCCTCGTGTTTCTTTCACGATGGACACACCGTATTGCAATTTTGATGCATCTCTCCACTTGGTATAAATATGCTGTCACATTCCTTTTTGTCCAATATGCAAGTACCTGTGAAATTGATGAGCACAAAGATTGACAGAACTGAAGATGTAGGAGAGTGCAGAAGTATGACAAACGGTATTTGTTCCTTGTATTAGCAAACAAAAAAGTGACAATTCGACACATGGTTGACACAGAAAAATGATTATTTTTTCCAGCCTAGTAGTTATAGGATAAATCTGTATAGCTTGTTAATCGGTTCCATCGTCCCATAAATACGTCTGCCCAATATAACGCTCGATGCCCATCACTGAATTTATTCGAGAAATGGTGGCTCATGAGCGGCGAGTGGTCCGTCATTCTTGTGTGTGAATCAGATACGGTGGCGGGCGCGGGCTCGGGCTGGTGCAGCTCGGCAAAAACGAGGTTTGCCGGATCATGAGGATCTAGCACGATGCACTATGCGTTGGCTCGATCTCGTTGGGAGCTGCTGCCAACGAACTTCACCGAGGCAGTGCATTTGGCGGCGAGGCTGCTAGACGCTGTCATGGCGCGTACGACAACCATCGATGAGACAGCGGTGTGGCAGTGGTCGGAAGCAACGCGATGGTATCTTCCCTTCCGGCGTCTTCTCCTTTGGCTGGCTAGTTCTATGTGAGCAGACCGGTGGAATGGTGGATAGGGTTGCAAGAAAAGCTCGAGGCTCGTGAGCTGCTCGAAATCGACTCGTTTTTTGGCTCAACTCGAGATCGACTTGAAAAGAAACGAGCCGAGTTTGAACACTTTATGTAGCTCGACCGAGAAACGAACCGATCTTGAGCCAATATTGGCTCGCTCGATTTTAGCTCGATAGCTCGACATAATACCATTATTTTAAATGATCATGCCATATATTAAATGAAAATAAGATAATTTGTTACCATATATATGATGTCCATGATTTTTCTCCATTTTATTTACCAGCAAATATGGAAGTTTAATTAAGTGCAGAGAAGATTTAGGCCTAATTATGGTACGTGGTCGGCTATGTGTTAAATATTATGTTGCTTTTGGCAAAATTTCCCAGCATATGCACCTTCTTTTTCTTCTTTTTTGTCCACGAAGACCACCATCTATTGCTAGTTCGCCCAAGAGACAAATATGAACTCTCCCGACCACGACGAGATTGCCGTACAAAGTTGTGTTGTGTTGTGTCCTTATCTAGTTGGAATAATTGCCATAGATTTATAAACTTTTACCATTTCATTTAGCTCGAAAGTAGCTCGAGTCGACTCGAGATCGTTACAAGCTGAGCACGAGTCATGTTCTACAGCTCGATCTTGAGCTTCCCTCAGTTTAAGCTCGCTTGAATTTCAATATGAGTTGACCTGAGCCAACTCCAACTCGCTCGAACTCGACTCGTTTGCAGCCCTAATGGTGAATGGTGGATGGTGACTATAGTGGCAGACATAGCCGATGCATTCTCTCTGAGTGAAAACTCATGATCTTGCCTTTTGCCTTGATTAGAACGCGTTAATGGCGGTTCCTTCTTGAAGGTGTTGTCTTGGAGAGTTGCACCCTTTGTCTGCTAATATGTTGTCATAGGTTTGGTGGTACGATTTGGCGATGATGTCGCAAGGCATGTCCTATATGGAAAGTCTACAAAAACATTTTCTCTTTGTAAGCCGTTTGTGGCATTATCATTAACTAATAATATATGACAGTGTGCATCACTCGATGCAGATTCTAAGAGTCTCTCCCTCTTTCCAACAAGAAAAGCTCGAGTTGAAAATATTCTTTTTCTTACATGATCAGTAAATTCTGCGTCCTCCACCTCGCCGAATTTGACGTAACCTTGAGGTCCTGCCATTATGTCTATGATAGTAACACCTAAACCGAAAATATCCGTCTTGTCTGAAACCTCGCTTTGCTTTCTTAATTCTGGTGGCATGTACTTCCTGCATGATGTCATAAAATTATTATGGACACGATCAGTATAAAGAAAACATCATCGATTTGGTTACATGAGAAAAAGAGTCATTTCAAAATGAGACATTCGCATTCCACGGTGCACTTACATTGTTCCTGCAACTGTTTCGACAGTCACAATGGCTACGACTTCCTGTGAAGATCCTCGACAATCCAAAATCCGCAATTTTTGGTGCCATGTATTTGTCTAGTAATATGTTAGCAGGTTTTAGATCCACGTGAAGAATTAAGTTCTGGTGAAGACAATATAAACCTTCGCATATCCCTTTTATGATTTTGTAGTGTGTGCACCAATCATTTCCCAGAGATTGCTCTGCATAAGTAGACAATGCAACTATTACAGTATTCCTCACATGTCAAATTAAGGATTTTTTTTGAGAAATTGCATATTAAGGAATTTACTTTACTTAAACAGAAAAGAGAAGGGCCTAAAGTGAAGTGCCACCTTACCAGAAAGGCGTTTCTCTAGGCTTCCACCTTCCATGTATTCAAAGCAAAGAACTTTGTATATGTGGTTACCAAAAACAGGTCCGCCGGCACCTTTTGGCTCGTAATATTTCTTCTGCACCTCATTGCAATAACCAACTAACTGTACAATGTTTGGATGATTGAAGACCTTCATATGGTTTTTGAGTTCACTCATAAATTGTTCGTCATCAATTCCTTTCGCCGCATGAAGCAACTTCACAGCAATCGCATCCCCTTTGTAAACTGCCTGTTTGACATAACTAATTAATTTGGAAAAATATATTACCATGTATATCGTCAATTCTTTCTAATTTTGAGTCTGTTATGTCAAAATTTCAAGTTTTGCTAATTTTGAAGTGGTTTATTTACGTATAAGTTCAGGGCCTCTTCTGTTTTTTTGGCTCAAACTGTGGGCTGTGGGGCCTTCAAAATTGTAAGTCGAATCACCGGTTCATTATGTATTTTGAGATTTAACTTGACCATCGATAAGATCAATAACATATGAGATGTATGTCATAAAAAGTATACCGTCGAGTACATATTTGAAAGAAGTTTCCAATGTTATAATTTTTATAGTATACATCTCATATCTTATTAATCTTATTGATGGTTAAAGTAAATCTTAAAATATGTATATCCGAATAGAGGGAGTACTACTGTACCAGTATGTGGTCGGCCACATGGTAGTTCTCGCACGGTCTAGTCCGAGAGCCTCCAATAACCGGTTGTCAACCATGGTCGGCGGTCCAGCTCCACGGGATCTGCCAACCCCTCCACCCGCCGCAAGTAAATACTATAATCTGACCGGTGGGCCCTTTTGTCAGAGCTAATTTGACAAAATATGCCACACCTGACCGAGGTAGCAACATGGTCCCGCTGCGGCATTCCATCGAACATCACACATGTAGTGTCAATATCAGTGCAATGTCAACATTGGTGGGCACAGGTATGGTATAACAGCCTACCACCAAGGCCTCTGGCGGTAGGAAACTTATCCACATCAGCAGCACGGACCCCTACCGCCAAACACGGTGGCGGTAGCCTATATAACCCTACCGCCAAGGTGTCCGGCGGTAGGTACGAACACACACTGTGTCTGATACTTAGGAAAAATTTGCGGTAGGGCATGCAACCCTACCGCCAGAGTCCTTGGCGGTAGGCTGTTATCCCCTACCACCAAGGACTCTGGCGGTAGGAAAAGGGTCAGATCCCAAAATTTATACAAACTAGGGTCAGATCTGGATCAACTTACAGAAAAGGGTCAAAACACGAAAATTAGCCTCACAAAGGTCACGGAGGTCGAGGTGTGAACGAGGAAGGTGAATGAGTCGAGGGCGTGGTCCATCACTTTCTCCAGTGACTTGACTTCTCGGTTTCACCACCGCTTGCTTCCCGGCCACGTCCACCTAGCTCTGGCGACTCAGTCTCTAGAACAACGCCATCACGGATAAAGGAGAGCAGGGGAGGGAAATGGCAACAAGACGGGCACTAGAGGCGCACCACCCCCGGACACGGGGGTGGCCGGGGTGATCACACTACCTTCCGGCAAGGTGGATAACCGGGTTACTGTCGGGTCGTGCGGCGACCGCCTGTGGAGGGCGAACAACTGACGAGCCGGTGCTCGCCGCGGCCATGGCGGCGGCTGTAAGAATGGTCGGCGTGGGGCGACTAAACCCTAGCATGAGGAGGGCCTGTAGCGTCGCCTGATGCGTGGCCTTGGCAACGATGGCCTCGTTCTCCTAAGTGTCGGCCTTTTGTTGCACGACAGCGACCTCGATGGTGGTCTGCGGCGGCTTTCCTCTCTGCATCCCTGGCCCTCCAGCCAGCCCTCTTCCCCGATTCTCGGACAAGCTCCTCCGGCGTGAGAACTTTCTTGGGTTTCTTCTTCTTCTTCGGGCACACGGGACGGGCGGCAGTGGCGGTTAGATGGCGTTGGCGGTGGCTTTTGGCGCGGCGGTCATGGTAGGAGGAGGGAAGGGCGGGAGGGGATTTGGGAGGGAAGGGAGAAAATGGGGATGAAGTGCCCCTGACAAGCAGGTCAACGGGAGGACATGGGCCGGTGTCGCGCGTCCACGCCTTGTCCATTTGGACGCAAACCCGACTCAAATTTGGGCTGAAATTGAATCGCGGATGGACGAAAAACAGATTGCGTCAGCGTGTTTGGCCGTGTTTTCTGTCCCTTTCTACCCAAATGGACAGGAACGGACTTAATGCGGTCGTGCCTTGGAGTTGACCTTATCTCCATTAGCAACCACACAGGAAAAAAAATTGGGGCAACCTTATCCCTTTGGCATTTTTTCAATTCAGCCCTTTAGTTTTTGATATTTACATATTAATACCTCTAGTACATGTTCAACCCAGGCGACGGCGACGTTTATGTTTTTGAATTATGCACAAGAGGTTTGCCGAGTGTAACACTCGGCAAAGCCTTGTCCCCTTTGCCGAGTGCAACACTTGGCAAAGTTTCGACGACAGATGGCATCGACGCTGTTTGAACCGTTCTGTCCATGTTATTTATTTGCCGAGTACATTTTTTTTGCACTCGGCATTCTTTTCACGTGTTTTTTTGAGTGCCCGTGAAAAAGAACTCAACAAACTTAACATTGTCAACGGGTACCCAGTCGAGTCGTGTTGTCGAGTGTTGCACTCGGCAAAGCCTTTGCCGAGTGCCCTGGGCACTCGCAAAAGAAAAAGAATAAGTAAAACTAAGCCCTATTTTGCCACAACACAAACGCAGTGCGCTTCTGACGTTATTTTCAGTTCATTCAGAAAGTAGACTAACTGAAAGTGTTTTCCTACCGAACCAAGTTTAACACAACATTCACCTCCTTAAACTTGGTGTACTGAGTTCGGGTCCATCATGCTGATTTTCTTATTCAGTTCCTGAAACCTGAACTTCGGCAGACTAGCCTCCTGGTCCTGCCCGCGGAGGTCACCAAGCTTACCGCCATGGGTTGCCGCCCGTGCCGGCTAGCCTTGGCGTCAGCGTCGTGCTCCCCACTGCTGAACACGCCAGCGTCGGCGTCGTGCTCCCACACCTCCACATATTGTTAGCTTAATCTTGATTACTTGTATCTACATATTTGCTTTTGTTCAGCATGTAGTTAATTGCTAGGGAGCTGCAGGCAGATGGAACTTCATTTGAACGTGCAAGAGGTGAGATGCCGAGGTGCCGCGCGATGTGGTGCAAGGCGAGATGCCATGGTGCCGTGTGTGAAACGGACGGCCGAGACCTGAAGCCGATGATCATCCAAGAGTTGCAGCCGAGTGAAGCTGAGTTCTGTTGCATGCGACATGCAAGCTAGTTTGTTTGGTCCTAGTAGTAGCTAGAGTTTGTTAGCTGCATGCGTGTGATTATGGCCGGGTCCTCTGCCGTTGAGGATAGGATAGGCTGCCCGAGAGTGCCGGGTAGTTAGTTCATGCGTGTGGCCAACCCCTGTATATATATGTTGCACTTTGAGTTAACGAAGAAGGAGGCCGTGAGGGCTGGGAGAAAAACATGTAGCCACGGTGATAACCAAGGAAGTGTCTTTGGCAAAGCTGTTCCTCTTCCTTGGCTCATGTGTGTGTGTGTTTTCTCTGAGTTATTTTCATGGTGTGAGTTCTTGAGAGAAGCAGCGAGAGTTGTGAGAGGTAGAAAAAGAGGGGCGCTGCCAGAGGTGGCGCCAACACATATCAGCATGGCGGCGGGGCTTGGGGAGGCCGGTGGAGCGAACACAACACTAGGGTAGAGGTATAGGCGCATCTGCTAGGCTTCAACGTGAATGTTATTACACGGCAATCAATGGTATCTGTAAAGTCATGTCCCAACACAGGTGGTTTTTGGACAGAAAAAAAGAGTTAAACCGATGGTTTTCTAAAATCCGAACCCCAATTGTGATAGTTTCACGTATGTGATCAACAGGTTAAAAAGACACAACTAGAATTCTGTAACGTTATAATTTTGCTGTAATATCTAACGTTTTTTTGTGAGATATCTCACTATAACGTTGTAAATGGAAATTATCATAACAACGCCATCGAACATAGAATAGGTAAAAGCTTAATTTAAAAAAAGCTGAGAAATATTAAGTTACCTTGTAAACATCTCCATACCCACCACTTCCAATTTTTAACAAGTCCGAGAAATTCTCCGTAATCGTTTCCAAGATATGTAATGGTATCTCTAATGGTGTATATCTATCCATATTTGAAGGATATATAAGCTAGCTTGGGCCTTCTCTGCATACACCAAAAGAATCATGCAAGAAAGAAGTCAGTTCACATTTTGGGAGCGACCACAGTATTTACAGTTTTTGATGATTTCTTGAACGGGATTTCAAGAGCAGGATATTTCTCCAAAAAGGGAAAGTGGCATAACATGTTTAATATCTTTTTTAATCGAAACCACTAGTTATGGGTATCGTTTAAAGTTTACTTTGCCTTTCGTGGCGACTGGCGACACGTGGCATATGAGAGGCTATGTACGTCTTTTTTGTTGTTGTGAGATTCAAATTTCAAATCGAATTATCTTTTGAACCGAGAGTCCAGATTATGAACCGTTTTCACCATTGCGTTCCTTACGTCGATATTCGAAATTACATTTCCACGGAAATACAGTTGAACTTACCGTAGTAGTGCATGTGTACTTCCCATGTTGCGTGTGTTTGTATATGTGTGTGTACTTCTCAAAATAGTGTGTGTTTGTTTTTGTGTCTTAACTTCCAGTGTACTTGTACTTCCTACTGTAGTTTATTTGTACTTTTGGTTTTAATGCGTCTATACTTCTCACATTAGTGTGTGTTTGCATTTGTGTGTATGCTTCCAATGTTTGTGTGTACTTCCTAACATTACTAACAAAATCAGAAAAACAGAATCATCAATTGCAAATATACCAACATTACAAAAAAAAAACCACACTTCTTCATTTTTTTTCAAACATTTCTAACATATTAATATTATACAGATTATTTACAAATAGTACAATCACCCACTAAAATTATACAATAACTCAGAAAACAGTAGTGTCACTCACAAAAAATACTAACAACAATAGTAACATCATTCATAAGAATATATGATTACTAACCAAAAAAAAAACCATCATACATATGAGAAATATTCACAAAGATTACACGGCATCATTTATACCTCAGCGTCAAGATATCGCTCCAAAAATAAAATACGTGTCACAATGTTTCCGAATAATTTCCGCCCGCATCAACATATCACTATCACCATTTCAATAGAGTCCACCTATTTTCATATGAGCATACATATTAGCCATGGTAATTTTTTTGCAAATAAATTCATTAACGTAGGGATTGCATGTACAAAATCATTACCTCAAAATGGAGAGCAAAGATCAACACACAATATCTTCAACTACGTCATCTCCTCTTCTCGTACTAAGATGACCCAAAAATTCCTAATTGCGAACATTATTAAACTAATTAGAATTTATCCAGCATGGCAGAAAAATGTACTAGTCAAGTTTTCTAAATGTGCACAATTCCTACTCTAAATGTTCTAAAACTTGCATGGAAATAGCTAATTACGCATTAGCGACGTCAGTAAATAATATATTGGCATTAGATAGAAATAGCATTGATCTAATACTTCTTCAACTACATCATGTCAAAATTTTAATTCTAAGTGGTACATATCTTGGGGAAGATTTCTAAGAGCTAATACGACATGACATAGCTAATTACGCCTCAATAAACAGCTAAACTACACCGTGCATGTCAAAAATAATTGGTGCATTACATAGCTCGTACCTTGGTGTGCAACTTCTTCAGTCACTTCGGGTTGAAAATCCAACTACAAGACGTCCAAAACCCATCTCCGAAACGATAATCAAATTCCTAAAACAGCAGAAAATAAGTAGTTAAGAACTAATCAAACGTAACAAATATGCTTTGCATGTGCAAAAGAAAATACGAATATGATAGATCTTACCTTGATCTATATTTTCTTCAATTGCAACATCTTCTAAATCCGCCTCTAAATTGCTTCAAATTATGGTCAAAGTAACTATTTTCTGCTGCTCTTCATACGCTATAACACACAGAAATGAGAGATTGGGGAGGGAAATTACTGGCTGTGCACGGGTGGTCCGGGACGCACTTTAAAGCACAAAATGAGATAGGGAGGGGCAAACTGTCGGCACATAATGCCAAGAGGCAAAGCACTTTGCGTCCCCGTGCCCAACAGTGTCTGCATCGTTTTCTATAGATTCCTCATCCATTTAATTTTGCCGGGACACAGAAAATATTTGCAACCGGGGACGTATCTTGTCCTTGTTACAAAACATTATGTATGTTTAGGATATAGGAACATGACCCATCGTTGTATAACTAACTGGCTTGAATTATCTTGTACCCATACAGTTTTGAATGGAAAACCATCAACGCCTGGGAAAGCACTCAAATTTACTTAATAGTTACTTGTAGACACACTTAAACATATAAAATCAAATTGCGCTGTACTAGAAAAAATAGAGATGTTGCCGAAATACATACCTATACAGTATCAAATCCAGCGCCTCCCCATTCCATGTGCTCGTCATAACAGCTGGTCAGTGTGTAGGCAGGCATGCGACCAAATCGCTGGTCAAGTTTGCTCAACTACGCATGGAGGGATCCATGCTTCCGAAAATCTTCTTGTGCCTGTGCCCTAGCGTGGCCATGACGGCTGATGAAAAGGCTTGATTACGCCATGCCCTATCCTCGGTGTGGACGACGCGGAACAGAAACAGAACGGCTGTTTGCGTAGATGCGGTTATTGCGCATGGTAATCAATCAATCGGTGGTTCGATGAGAGCAACTAGTTAACGAGCGCTTCTTCGGAGTGCTTGGAACAAGCGGTTGGAGAGCGCTCCGCGGGTGACAAGTGTCGCGCGCGGAGTGCTCCCACGAGGGAAAACCAGCCGGCGCGGTTGGTTCCCGGTTTTCCCTTTTCGGTTTGTGGTTTCGTGCGTTTTACAGTTTAACCCTCCAACTACTAGAATTTTCCGTTTTTTCCTTTCCGCGCGATAACACAAACAAAATAACGACCAACCGCATCGGTTCCCTGTTTCTTTTTTGTTTTCCTTTTTGTTCCCATTATATTTCTGGGAAATAGAGATTTATGGGGTAGTTACGGGCGGGGGCTACCAACACTATCAAATGTGACCTTTTAAGTAAGAAAAAACAGCAACTTTTTCATACACACGAAGCAAAGGCATGGTTTGACGCACGGTCGTGATGACTACAGAGGCATTGCTCAATCCCGTGAATGCCAATGTGTGAATTCTCTATAGGCACATGTGTATACTAGCAGAGGCATGGTTTGTATAACTTTACTAAATTGGAGCACGGCGCCTCCGGCACGGAGGAACCTCCTGCTCGCCTTCGGCTCGTTTAATTTTCATAAACATCTTGAAGGGGGAGGGGGGGCATAGGTCGAAATGTGTGTTGGTCGTGCAGCGTGTTGGTTCGTGTGGCGCGTTGTCCGTCGTGGTGTCACACGGCGCCTCCGGCGCGGGGGAACCTCCTGCTCGCCTTCGGCTCGTTTAATTTTCATAAACATCTTGAAGGGGGGGGGGGGGGGCATAGGTCGAAGTGTGTGTGGTCATGCAGCGTGTTGGTTCGTGCGACGCGGTGTCCGTCGTGGGTCACACGGTGCCTCCGGGCGGGGGAACCTCTGCTTGCCTTCGGCACTTAATTTTCATAAACATTCTTGAAGGGCGGGGGGGGGGGGGATAGGTCGAAGTGTGTGTTGGTCGTGCAGCGTGTTAGTTCGTGCGGCGCGTTGACCGTTGTGGTGTCACACGGCACCTCCGGGCGGGGAAACCTCCTGCTCGCCTTCGGCTCGTTTAATTTTCATAAACATCTTGAAGGGGGGGCATAGGTCGAAGTGTGTGTTGGTTCGTGCGGCGCGTTGTCCGTCGTGGTGTCACACGGCGCCTCTGGCACGGGGGAACCTCCTGCTCGCCATCGACTCGTTTAATTTTCATAAACATCTTGAAGGGGGGCATAAGTCGAAGTGTGTGTTGGTCGTGCAACGTGTTGGTTCATGTGGCGCGTTGTCCGTCGTGGTGTCACACGGCGCCTCCGGCGCGGGGGAACCTCCTGCTCGCCATCGGCTCGTTTAATTTTCATAAACATCTTGAAGGGGGGGCATAGGTCGAAGTGTGTGTTGGTCGTGCAGCGTGTTGGTTCGTGCGGCGCATTATCCGTCGTGGTGTCACACGGCGCCTCCGGCGCGGGGGAACCTCCTGCTCGCCTTCGGCTCGTTTAATTTTCATAACATCTTGACGGGGGGGGGGGGGGGGGGGGGCAGGGGTGGTCGAGTGTGTGTTGGTCGTGCAACATGTTGGTTCGTGCGGGCGTTGTCCGTCGTGGTGTCACACGGCGCCTTGGCGCGAGGAACCGCTGCTCGCCTTTGGCTCGTTTAATTTTCATAAACATCTTGAAGGAGGGGCATAGGTCGAAGTGTGTGTTGATCGTGCAGTGTGTTGGTTCGTGCGGCGCGTTGTCCGTCGTGGTGTCACACGGCACCTCCGGCGCGGGGGAACCTCCTGCTCGCCTTCGACTCATTTAATTTTCGTAAACATCTTGAAGGGGGGGCATAGGTCGAAGTGTGTGTTGGTCGTGCAGCGTGTTGGTTCGTGCGGCGCGTTATCGTCGTGGTGTCACACGCGGCTCCGGCGCGGGGGAACCTCCTGCTACCTTCGGCTCGTTTAATTTTCATAAACATCTTGAAGGGGGGGCATAGGTCGAAGTGTGTGTTGGTCGTGCAGCGTGTTGGTTCGTGCGGCGCGTTGTCCCTCGTGGTGTCACACGGCGTCTCCGGCGCGGGGGAACCTCCTGCTCGCCTTCGGCTCGTTTAGTTTTCATAAACATATTGAAGGGGAGGCATAGGTCGAAGTGTGTGTTGGTCGTGCAACGCGTTTTTTCTCGCATTTGGTTGGTTGCTGAAGTTCATGATATTCTATAAGAAGTTCACAGCTCAGGATAAATTCTTTATACAGGTCGTGCAAAAGCCAAGCTTCTTCGCCTGGAAAGGCACGGGTTTGAAGCATGTGCAGTCATGTGTGCATAGCAGCTAGCCATGGTTGAGGCACTAGAGGTATGTGCGTGCATGCACATGTGTGGATCCTCCGGAGGCACTAGCATGTCGCCTCCGGAGGCACGAGTTTGAAGCATGTGCAGTCACGTGTGCGTAGCAGCTAGCCACGGTTGATGCACTAGAGGTATGTGCGTGCATGCACATGTGTGTATTCTCCGGAGGCACGGGGCCATGTCGCCTATGGTGGCACGGGTGTGAAGCATCTCCAGTCACATGTGCGGAGCAGCTAGCCACGGTTGAGGCACTCGAGGTATGTGCATGCATGCACATGTGTGTATTCTCCGAAGGCACGGGGCCATGTCGCCTGTGGAGGCACGGGTGTGAAGCATCTTCAGTCACATGTGCGGAGCAGCTACCAACGGTTGAGGCACTCGAGGTATGTGCGTGCATGCACATGTGTGGATTCTCCGGAGGCACGGGCATGTAGCCTATGGACGCACGGGGCCATGTCGCCTCCGAAGGCACGGGTAGGTGGTCTCCAGAGTCATGGGTAGGAGTTCGTTTTGGGAGTCACTGCTGTCGCACAGTTAAAAAGAGGCACTGTTGTTTATAGTGTAGTGGCACTCTCTGATGATGTTCTCTTTTCAACATGAACACGCAATTTGTAACTAGATTACATATAAATATGAGTCATTGTTAAACTATTTTGTCACGTTTTGATGGAATTAGGCTCGCTGCCTAAATCAAAAGTTTTATTCTTCATTCTTGCTGAAGATCTTGCTAATCTCGTCACCCATTTCATTAGCTTTGACTTCATTCATCTCGCTAAGTAAAAGAATGTACATTGCCTCTGCCCTCCAGTCTCCCACTTCATCCTGTGAAATTTTGCCGAGAAGAGAAGTATATTCTTAGAGTTCGTGCATATATATATTCCAATATTTTCTATGTATTGTGTCCAGAAGATTTCATTGAAAACTTACTGTCAAATCATCCAGGTCTTCGATGAACTTTTCACCATTGTAGAGGAATGCAAGCTTTAGAATAGCAAATGATGATTCGCCATTTTCTACCACTGGAGCATTTTGCACGGTATGAAACTGCCATCTTGTATTCTTGGGATTCATTGTTTGTTCTAGTATGCCGTTGAAGACTTCTTTAATCCTAGGGACCTGGGAATTGCATTTTGTAATTGTTTTAATATTGTAACTTGTAAAACTGAAAAAATCGTTATTTAGAAATGCTTACGATTGCCGATTTATGAACATGATATTTCTTAAACTGTTTTTTCCTTTCCTTTTCACCTTGTTCCTTTTCCTGAAGAATTCGATCTGCTTCAAATGGATCCAAATATTCTATGTCTATGTTTCTTTTTCAATTTCCTCTGTAGTTGCTTCTCGAGGATCAATAATGTGAACTTTGTGTTTATATTTGTCCAGCATATATAGCACGTAGCGGTGATCCTTCTCGAGTGGAATGAATATCTGCGTACCAAATATTTGTTGCTTAGATGACAGTTTAATATAAAGTAATATGATAGGACACATATTTTTTATTTTGTTGTGGAGTAAAGGGATGTTACCATGTTTGCTGTTGAGAGCTTATTCTGTTGATGTTCTTTGAGATACATGGGAATCAGTTGATTCTTTGTTCTTTGCAATTCAGTTTTAAATTTGCTAATAGTAGTTTTGTGATTCTTTAAATCCAGTATACGCTGCAAATAATAATTATGATAAAAAAACTGTCAGAAAAAACAGCTGTGTAACAATATAAAAGAGCAGGCGTTGCAATATAGACAAGTTTGTGCTTTTTAAAAATTTACCTCTGCAAAGTTTGGGCCTAATATTACTCTATCGCTCTCTTTTGAATCTTGTTTGCTTTCCCAGATTTCTGCTATATCATCGAGCACTCTCTTTTCTATATGATGTGGTATGGTCGTCTGTGCTGGTCTTGGACCAAATACTGCCTTCAGTTGGGCTGCAGTAAGTTGCGTGCTTTCGCTCTCTCTACGAATGCGCTTAAATACAATTTTGCTGTGACAGGAAAATAAATTAATTTTGGAGGTGAGAGTTAGTGAGAAACATAATTTTATATTCTTTTTAGCCTCGATCCAACTATTTTTAGGTGCAATAGAAAACAACTCACTTTTTGAATTCTTCCTGCCAGCTGTCGCTCATGACTATTTGGAAGAGGTCGGACGCCTCCTTTGTGTGTTGGAAGCAATGTGAATGTTTTGGGTATGGATTGGTGCTTCGTCCTTTTTTCCTTTTTGTTGCATCTGTTTCTACCAGCGGAAGCAGATATGTAATATGTAAGCTCTCGTGATACTAAAGACATTGGTCAACCATGGGATGGGTAGGTCATTACAAAATAAGAATACCAGAAATAATTTTCTTACCTTTGCTGGTGGAAAAGAACTTTGAAGTTTCTGGTTTGAATTCTTTGATTCTTCCAGGTAGTTGCTCGCACTTTACTTGGTTTGTTTCACCAAATATGGCTGTAGAAAGGAACTCTGGTTTCCACTCAGCATCTACCTTGCTATACTGCATGAAGGTCATCGGATATTATTTTATTTTTCTTTGTTGATATAATTGAAGAATTCAAGGAGTGCTGCTTCTAAAATAAAATTGTTGCTCTCATACTATTCACTTACATGGAAATCCTCATCGTCCTTTGTGAGATCAATGCCATTCCAGTATTTTGCAAATTGAACCATGAAGTGTCCGCATTGGGTACCCTGCTGTTTTGGCACGCAAACTCTGTTAGGTGTTTCTGCTATCCTTGACCAGTTCGGTTCATTGTTGGCTTCTAGTTCCGCTTCTCCGTAATGCTTCTTCATGAGTGCATACATCCTTTTAATCTGTGATTATGGTTTGGTTTTACTGTTGGATATTGCCATTAAGAAAGGTAATGCAAGAATTAGAAAACCAAGGTTGAATTGATGTACCAGTTCTGGGTGATCCTTATGGTGTTTTTTCCATGTATTATTTCCTGTGTGTCTGTAACTCAGTGAGTCAAGTATGTCGATGGAGCTCATGTACTTGTTCAGCACGTACAATGTGAAGTGTTTATCTATGTTGTGAGGTATCATAATCTGCGGTGTTTGGAGACAGAGTGAGTTAAAGTTCATTGTTGTCAGGAGAATTAAATGACTTGTAAATGTGCAATCTTTAGCAAGAATGAATTATGTTTGTATATTTCTATTAACTTACCAGCTTTTTCTTTAAAAGTTCTTTCCCTCTTACAAGGGGTACAAACTCTTTTAATGCTTCTTCCTCATTGAATTCTCGTAGTCCTCCTTCTTTTCCAGGATTAACACCGAGCACAAGCTGCGACAAAAAAGTTGTCTACTTTTTAGTTGAAACATATAATCACTGAAATGATGCAAGTGTTTTCGTCCAATTGGACTTCATACGTTTGCAAATTCTACTGATCGTATGGCTTTATCGGTTGTGTTGTATTGTTGCTGCTCCGTCCATTCTTCGAACAATGCGTTTGCGATGGAGCCCTTCATCTGTCCATCTCCTTTTCGTAGCTGTTGCATTATGTCTTGTCCTGTAATACAATCGGGTCGCTTTGAGTTATTATATACGTTTAGGCTGCAAGCAGAAAATGTTTATACATTAGTTAGGTCGCTTTAAAAAGGAGCAGCACTTCTTTGTTTTTTGTTTTAACAAGAGAAAGTACTTACTGTCCGCATTCTTCCTGTCCTTCTTCGCTGAATAGGTATTCATGAAGTGCCTTGGCTTTGTTCATAAATTTGAAATCTCCTGGGACAAATGTAGGAATCTTGATTTTTTCATGGAGCCTGCTCGAAGGCTTCACCGGCCTCTTCTTGACCGAGATTTTCTTGGCTGAGCTGTTCTCAGATGATTGAGCCATTGAATGTTCTCCTGATTCTTGCTGCAAGCTTGCCAGATACGGCGTGGCATTTTTGTTGAATTCAAAGTCGTCGTGCTGAATCCGTATTGTTTTGATTTCATCGAATTCATAGCCCATCTGTGTAAGCTCATTGTATATCTTTAGTTGGTCCGGGTTAAGGCTTAAAAGAAATTCATCAACTTCTTCTTGCTTTTTCGTCGTTTTGTGTTTTAAGAAGTCTAAAGAGACGGTGCTGGAGGTGCCTTGCTGATTGTTTGTCGATCCTGTTTCTTCTTGAAGAAGAACATGTTGTTTCTTTTGCTCGGAAACCTGTTCTTGTGTAGTTGGTACATCTTTGCTTCTGTCATCCTCTTTTAAAGCAGTGCCTGTTTGTTCAAGTTGCTCTATGCTCGGGATATTCCTGTTGATATTTTGCTCATTAGTGGTGTCCGTTGCCTCTTCAGGTTGGTGTGGTATCTTGTCGTCTGGTGGTGGTTGATCTGGTTCTATTGGTGGATCCTTTTCTTTGTGGTTTGTGCAAGATTCTTTGACGACGGCGTGGCTGCTGTCATGCATAAGCTCTTTGTGTTCACTCCATATATCAATAACTTCTTGCTATTGGGTGGTTGTCGCATGCATAATATGTTCCTTTGGCTCGGGATTTGGCGGAAACTCTTCTAGTACGCAACATTCTGTCTGTTGCATTTCTTTGTCTCCCATATCGACTTCATACTTTAGCATATCTGTTAGAATCAAAAAATAATAATTAAAAAAAACTTATTACTAGTTGGTAGTGTGACAAAATTGTAAGGTTTTGTTTCTGAAAAGACTAACCTGTTGTACACTTGATTAATGATAGTGCGGTATTGCCTCTGTGTTGACTGATTAGTTGATATAGAATTTTTTTCCTCAACTCTGGTACTTGTTCTGCCTCTAAGGCCGCTGTTGTTCCATCTTTGGAGTAGTGCTTCACGTTCATGTACATATAGAATGCGCAGTCCATTTTGCATGTAGAGGAATGGTAGTAGTAAAATTGATGCATTCGAGAAACGGAAAGAAGAGAAATGTTTTAGCAATGGTAGTAGTAATTGTTGCATTGAAAAAAATGAAAGAACAGAATTATTTGAGGAATGGTAGTAGTGAATCTTGCATTGAAAAAAAGAAAGAAGAGAAATGTTGGAAGTGCTTACGTGTCTTCTCTCCGAAGTGGCACCTCCAGTTTGACCTTTTTGAAATGGTCGATGCTTCTTTGTGAAAGCTGGAGCTCTGTGCTTATGTGCTTCCAGATTTTCATTAATTTTCTGGTTACACTATTGAAGAATTCTATTGTGCCTGGAGATGCAGTTGAAGAGTCAAGGAGTTCAAAGCGCTGTTTTTCCATGTTAACTGTAACGGTGAAGTAATGACTGATAGTTTCGTCTTTCTTAAACCCGCGCATCGAACATGGTAGAAGGAACTGCAAAACACAAAATAAAAAGAAAACATTTGGAAATCTTCTTAGATTTAGACATGATTTGTCTGTCATGAAAGAGAACTTTGCATATCATACATAATTGGATTTTGTTTTTGTAACAGCTGATCTGCTTACCATGTTATAATCTTGCAGTTTTTCTTCTTGTTCTATGTTGAAAAATGCTCTAAGCCTGGCAGGTAGTAGTTTTTTTCTTCTGATATGTGCTTGATCATTATTTTTGTAGCACATTGGATCTTCGTCGTCGGCTTCCTTTATTGAGTGCTGCTTGTTTTGTCATACATACACAAAGGGAATTTGTCAGTTCAGTTATAGGTGAAGTTTATCTATTTATAAACTGATATTTATCGTTTTAAACGTGATTCTTTTGCCGTGATCTTTACTTACAGTGTTGCTTAACGATAGAATCTTTCTCCCTGTGCCATTGAGTTGTTTTCTCAAGATTGTTAGCATGGGCTCGATTGCTTCGCTGCTTACTGGGTTACCGACCTCGAAGCTTTCGGCGACATGACCTAGATTGACATCGAACCTGTCCGTTGTAATGAAAAGCTCATCCCTGCAAAGTATATTTGGAAAAATATTTTAGTTTACACAGAATACAGTTAAAATCATCGTATGTAAGAATGTGTTGTGTGTTAGTTACATGAACTTACCTTTCTTTCTTTGTCCATGGCTTGCATACAGCGTTGTACAGGTCTTCGATGGCTTTGTTGACGGCATCACTATGTTTGCCCCCTTTCTCCTTTGTGCCTGGGATGATTTTGAATTTAATGTAAATAATTTCAAGTCACAAGATAGCAATTAAGTTTCTATTGTCTTGCCTGCTTCGATGCTAGAAGATATGCCTTGTCCACTGTTGTTCCTTTCTTGTTCTCGTTCTGCTTCTGGCGGCATGTGATGTTCTCCTTTTTGCATTGTACATTCGAAGCTCTGTTCGTTAGTACCCTTTTGTCCAGTTTCTGCTACATCCTCGTTTGAGTCGTCTGTGCTTTTCTTAGCGTCATGTTTTTGCTTGTCAACCGTCATGTCTTGCTGGTGGTCTTTTCCGTCTTGTTTTTCAGTCTCGACCTGGTTGGCAGTAACCTCTTTGCCAGGAGAATCGCCGTCGTACGACGGTGTAGGGTTTTCTTCGATAGTGTCTGGTTCTTCCTCTGAAATATCATAACCAAGTTTCTGTAGAACAATCTGTGTGTTTGCTTCATTGATTGTATCTGTGTGGTTGCCTTATTCGTGTTTCTGCGTTATCATTGAAAGGGCGTTAAAATAATTTAATTTGCTACTTTATTTTAATTATAGTAGCTGTGATAGGAAAATAGCGAAGCGTTCGGTGCGTGTTTTGAGCTATTTTGATTGTGAATAGGCGTTATTTTATTGAGATTAAGCTATAATTTTGTAGAAACATTTTGCGCAACTTCACCTGTTTAGTTGTCGTTGCTGCTGACTGTTCCACCCGTTCTTCGTTGAGTGGAGTTTTTTGGGGATCCTCTTGTTCTTTCTTTTGGTGTTCATCGTCACTGTCCTCGTTTTTGTCTTGCAGCTGTTCAATCATAGAGGTGGCTAAGTGGCAGTGCATTTGAGTTTTCATGGAGCTACTTTATATTTTCGTAGAATCAGCTTACGTAACTTTACCTCCTCAGTCGTTGCAGCTTCTGTCGTCTCTGCTACTGTTCTCGTTGCTGCTGCTGACTATTTTGCCCGTTCTTCGTTGAGTGGAGGTTTTTGGGCATCTTCTTGTTCTTTCTTTTGGAGTTCATCGCCGCTGTCCTCGTTTTTGTCTTGTAGCTTTTCAAACATAGAGGTGGCTAAGTGGGAGTGCATTTGAGGTTCCACGGAGCTATTTTATACTTTCATAGGATCAACTTTTGTAACTTTACCTTTTCAGTCGTTGTCGCTGCTACCATCTCTGCTACCTGTTGTTCGATGAGTGAATATTTCGGGGCTTGGTATTCTGTGACGTTGATGTCTACCATTTGAAGAACATGTTGCCCTTCTTCAGTGGCCTCCTCTTGCTCATTGGCCTCCTCTGTCTATGAGGACAGGAAAATAGTGAAATGTCAAGTGCGTATTTTTGAACTATAAGATCGTGAAGAGGTATTATGTGATTTCACCTTTTTATTTGTTGTTTGTTACTGCTGATTGTTCTACCTATTCTTCGTTGAGTGGGGGTTTTTGGGCCTTCTCTTGTTGTTCATTTTGCTGTTCATCGTCACTGTCCTCGTTTTTTTCTTGCAGCTGTTCAAACATAGAGGTGGAAAAGTGGGAGTGCATTTGAGTGAACACGGAGGTGGTAGGTGGGAGTTTATTTGAGTGTGCATGTAGCTATTTTATAATTTCATAGTTGCAGGTTATGTAACTTTACCTTTTCAATCATTAACGCTGCTGCCGTCTCTGCTACCTGTTGTTCGGTGAGTAAATTTTTCGTGGCTTGGTCTTCAATGGCATTACTGTCTACCATTTGAAGAACATGTTCCCCTTGTTCATTGGCCTCCTCTGGTTGTGTTTGATGGTCTTGATTGTTGGTGCTCTCTTGAGCTTCTTGTGCCTGTTCCAACACAAAAAGTAATTAAAAATGGGTGCATTTCTGACTGTGCAGTTGCAGTTATTTTTTTTATAAGACCTCTTTCTCTGCAGTGGTAGGACTGTCTACTGCTGGAAATACGGCTTCTCCTTGTTTCG
The DNA here is from genome assembly GCA_011799875.1 of Thinopyrum elongatum. NCBI lineage: Eukaryota > Viridiplantae > Streptophyta > Magnoliopsida > Poales > Poaceae > Thinopyrum > Thinopyrum elongatum. The sequence continues at coordinate 585,402,806 of CM022300.1, forward strand.
TGTTGTCCTCTTGTTTTTCATGTTGAATATCTATGCTAGTGCTTTCGTTTGCTTCCTTTTCCTGTTTAATAAAAATTGAAATTATAGATTGAACTTCATTTGTGTCTGAGCTACATCGTACATGTGAACTTCATCGTTGCAACAATATTTTTTTTGTCATAGAAACAGGCTTTGTAACCTCACCTCTTCAGCCATTGTTGTTTGAAGTTCTCTGTGTTTTTGAGTTTCCTTTGGTTGTGCTGCTTGTTGATCTTCGAGATTAACGTACTCGTTTGTTTCCTGCATTTGTTCAGAGAAAAGGGTGAGTCATCCCTTATAATCCTTGTATTGCGGTGGCAGGGTGTATTAGGTAGTTCAGACATCATAAATGTTTTGAAAAGGGGTTGTTGTTGTTGAATTTTACCTCTGTATTGATGATTGGGTTATTCGTGCCTGCATCGACTGTTTCTTTGTCAGGTATAACAGTCTCGAGTTTCTCATCGGCTGGGATGTCTTGGGCTTTCTCCTCTGTATTTGTGATGGTCATCTGCATTGTTGTGGCACTGAAAATCTCTTGTACACAAACTTCCCGTTCGGTGACGCTTTTGTCTGTTTGAGGTTCATCATGGGGTTCAAGTTGAACACGGGTCGTGTCTTGCTCTTGCAGTGCTTGTGATACCTGGAGATCAAACAATACGAGTTTGCGGTGCATTTTCTTCCTGCCATTATGAGTTTCCGGTGTGGGGTGTAGTGGGCTGTGGAAGTTTACCTCCTCTTCGTTGTTTTCTTCTTCTTTGTCGTGTGTGATGCTAACGGTTGATTATGGGTCAGCTTCTTGTGTTTGGTTGGCGGGACTGCTGATTTGATGGTTGTCCAGCTGAGCCTGTATTTTGTTGGAGGTTTGTCAGTTAACTTATAACTCTATCCAGTTTTGAAAGGAAAAATGAATGTTCATACTGACCTGTTCACTGGTTCTAACGTCGATCGTATCTTGTGCTTGTGTTGGGGTAGTTGTTGTTGTAGCATTGTCTGTTGTGAGGTTGCTTGGTTTGTTGCATTCATTCTTGTTTTTGGGGTTGTTGACATCATCCTGCTGTTGGAGTTCATCTTGGCCTGGCGTGCTATTGGCACGTTCCTGAAAGTATTCAGACAGTTCTTTTCAGTTCAGGTATGAAAACAGGGCTTTGCTTTAGGTGCAGATGGCATCATGCATTACTATTATTTACCTGTTTCTGCCGCTTTATCTTTTTCTTGTCAATTCCCATGTCCCTTGATTTTGTTCTTCTCTTCCTCTCTTCGTCTTCTTCTTCCTTCTTTCTTTTTCTCCTTTCTCCTGGTTCTGTTCTGGCTACGACTTCTTTCGTGCGGTTGCCATCGACTAGTGTACTTGTGGCTGTTGCATCTGCTTGCTCTAGCATCTGCAGGGTCGCCTCGTCTGTTAAGTTCTTTTTGCAAATCATGTTCTGAAATTCTCTGTGTTGTTCGACAGCTTCGATCAGGGACATTGTTTGTTGCACCACTGACTTCTTGGAATTTTGATCCAATCTCTCCTCTTGTTCGGTGCATTGGTGTTCAGCCCTGGTGGTTACTCCGGGTAACTGGTTTGCTTCTTCGAGCACTTTTTGCAACAATTCCTTTATCGTTTCGAATCTTTCTTCTGATCCTGTGCTGGTGCATGTGTCGGGTTCCCTGCTTCCACTGGTGCTGACATGTGATTCGCGCTGGCGCTTGGGTGGAGGTGGTAGCAGTTTGGTCGTGTGCTGGTGTTGCTATTGTTTATGATGTTGTGCTGGTATCTGTTGAATTGAAGACGAAGGTGATGCTGTGCTAGTATAGAAGATCCTCTCTGATGTTCCTTTCCATGTCTGCATTGTTTCGGTAGAATGGAGTTGATTAGAATGTAAACTGTTTTTAAAAGGAAGGACTGATTTATGTACAATATAGTTATGCCTGTATCTTGCCAAATTCATAGTCATCCGGTCGTGCTTTTCCGTCCCTTTTCATGTCTGCTTTAGCTATTTTCGCTAGGTCACTCTCTTTGAGATGGTTTGCTCGTGGTAATGAGGTCTTGTCCATTATCTTGGCAATCTTCCGCATTTCTTTGGTGTTGGTTGGCAGCAGCAGGGAGTCGAGGTACATGATTACTGGTCCCCGTGCCAAACCATTGACGTGCTTTTTGTTCTTTTTCTCTTGATCCAACGTCCTGTGCTCCTGCCATTTCATGGCTCCTGCCTTAATTCTTTCGACGATTACCTCGCAGAAATCCATCTGTGCCATTTCTTCATACTTCATGTCCTTGACCATTATCGCTTGTTGGCTAAAGATAGCGGCGCTTGTCCCGCAAACAACGTTGTGGAAAAAAATAAGGAAAAATATTTTAACTGATTTGCTATTTGATTCTTCATCATCTAGTTCCACCAATTTTTCTAGCTTCTCGAACAGTTCTTTTGGCTTGAAATCTAGACGTTTGAAACCAAGGTCTGACATCAGTTCTTTCATTGAAGTTTGGCAAGTCCGTGGCCTTGGTGCTGACTTTTGCGTGCCGTTTGGGTATCCAAAGACCTTGTGGATAGCTTCCTTGGTAATCTTGATTTTTTTGTCTTTGGTAGCATCACCGAAGGTTATTGTCATGCTTTCTGTGTCCAGATTGTCATAGATGTGTGCTGCAAGCGGTCTGCAGATGGAGCCCGTTATTTGGCAGTTCTCTATGCTACCAAATCCTGCCTTCCTAACATCTTGCCTGTGACGTTCTTTAAGTAATTTCCATGCTTTCTTGACATGAGCGAATGCTGCCCCTGCCTTGATTAGGCATTTGTCTTCATTTGTTGCTTCCTCGTGTTCGTCAACTGTTGGTGCTGCCAATTCTTTTCTGCTTGTCTTTCTCCTCTTCACGTCCTTCTGGCTTGATTTGGGCTGTTTCAGAAGAAAAAAAGGGTTTTGTTAGAAAGGAACGTTTGATTTTGAGTGCTGAATAGTGGTATTCAAAATTAGCACATAAGTGCGTTTTTACATTGTCGTCCTCTTCTGCGTCATTGTCGTGCTCTTCGACATCATCGCCGTCTGTAGGAATGAAATCTGCATCATGTTGTTTGTCATCGTCGACATCATCGGTATCTGAATCTTTGGTGTTGGCATCGTCTTGTTCTTCTTCTACCCTTTGTCATTTGTTTTTCTTCTTGCTTTCACCTTGTTTCTTTGTGGCGGTTGGTGCTGTTGGTGGGAGTACCATTAGAGGTATTGGCTGATGTTGCAAGGTACTAGTGTCGACGATGTTTTCAACATTGTCCTTTTGCTTTTGCCTTTTTGCTCCAGGAGTAAAAACAATGCTGGTATCTGATTTTCTCTTTTTTTCGCTTGTTGCTAGATGTTTACTCCTATTGAGCCTGGTGTAAGTTACCATTTCTGCCGCAGGTGCTTTGTTCTTGATGTTTTGTTGTGTGCCCTTTTCTGATGAATGAGGAGAGATGTTGTGTGTTTCTGCGATTTCAATATCACCATCTTCGTGTCCTGCATAACGACCAGGTAACAAAAAAGGATATAGTTTTGTTCCAAAAAAAATTGATACAGATTTAAAATATATATTTTCCACGATTATGCGTAAGGAATGTGAAACTGCCAAAGGGGCTTTTTAGTTTCTTTTTCTTGGGTCAAAAAGGTTATTAATACTGTTACTGATTGAGCTAATCAGGGGATAGAAAATATGAAATATGGTTATAAGTGCAGCTGAGGAAGTGAAGTTAGGGTGAAGCATTTTCTGAGACAAAAATGCACACTCCAGGTGATATTTCATAATGGGAGCAATATCATTAAGCAGAGTGGAAGATTTACTGGGTAAGATAAACTGTTTTTGAATTAAAAATAAGATAGTGTGTGAAACTGTTTTTGAATTAAAAATAAGATAGTGTGTGAACATTTTTATGTTTTCTATAAAGAAATATATAAAAAGGGGCAGGTAGTTTTATTTGTAGAATAGTTAAGTTATTATTGTCAAGGAGAGCAGTTAAGTTATTAATGTCTCTATATAGTTTTTGGTAGATCGATAGTGGACACTTTGCTCAAACCTTTGATACGAGCTTGCTGGATTGCATACTCTTCCTCAGGGTCTTTGTCAGTACCTTGCTGGGTGTTAGGTTCTTTGTGAGGCTTTCTCATTGCTGCATAAAAAATGGCCAGGTGTTCAAAGCAGAGTTGAGTGTCACAGAAAAAAAGACATGCGTTGTGTGAAAAAAAAATTGTATGGATAGAGAGGCACAGGTTGTTTCACCGTAGAAGCACAGGTACACCTATTCTTTGTTCACGGTTTTTCACACCAGAGGCACATAATTTGAAAACAGTTACAGTCAGGGGACAAGGGATGTAGAAAATCTCGTGTAATTATCAGGTTTGGCCTCTCAGGATGCTTGCGGGGTTTGGATCTATTGAGGTATTCTAGTTAGTGATGTGGCAGGTATAGTATGTTTAAGCACATATCGTCTGGCAAAAATTCCAGGGTGGAGAGCAATAGCATTTCTATTAAATCTCATCTGTAGGCTAGTTCAATTTGTTAAACAAATTGATTTTGGCTAGTGGAAAACTCGGCTGTTGTGGTAGCTAGGGTTGCTGTCCTTGGAAGTTGAAAAATCACTACGATCTACCCAGCGGAATGGAATGGGATAGAATGATAATTACCTTCAATTACTTGTGTGGTGTTCCTCGCTTCCATCGGCTTATTGTGTCGTTCCTCTTTTTTTGTTGCAATCTTCGTCGCCGGTGTTGAAGTCCTTGCCATCAGTCGCCGCAACTGGCGGGGTTCTTGGTGTTGTCGCGGGCAGCGTTTGACGGTCTGTATGTCGAAGTGGAGGGCGGTTGGCGAACGTGGTGGCGGTTGTCCGGTGATGCGAAGTCGATTTCAAATTTGTGTTTGTGTGCAGAAGGAAGTAGGAGACCGTGCGGGAGTGAAGAAGGTTTCGAGATTTACTGTGCGAGAGGGGAAGCAAAAGAGTAGAAGAGGGAGGGAGAGATGGAAACCATCGAATCGTCTCTAATCTTCAACCATCCGTTTGAGCATCAAGATTCGTGCTGCCTGGCTGGGTTTTTTTTGTTTGCTAGCATCTTAATAGTCAGTCGGTGGGACGCTAGCATTTTTATTTTATTTTAGTGGTGACACTGGTAGTGCGGAAGTGAAGCCTCTCTACAGGCATGTGGATGCAGGCATAGGAGGCACGGAAGTGCAGGTTCTACAGGCACGTTGATGTAGGCACAGGAGGCATGGAAGTGAAGCTTGTAAATGGTTGGGCGTGGTGCTTCTCGAGGATTGGTTTGGTATCTACCCTCTGGGTGTACAAAAGTGTGTTGAACCTTCCGAAGAAATAAAGTTTGCAACTGTCGGATTCAGGGTTCCGCAGACCCAAGAAAGGTTCAAACTCTGGGGCGTGTGCGAAGAACTCAACCTCTCCGACCAACCAGCTCATCGCCCCACGGCCTCGCTCAATTCATGCGACCAAGGAAGAAGATGGACACGACAGTTTACCCAGGTTCGGGCCACCTTGCGGTGTAATACCCTACTCCCGCTTTGTGGTGGATTTGCCTCACGAGGGGCTGAGGGTGAACTAGTACGCGAGGCTCGCGTGCGAGGGTGAGTTGATGAGGTTCGGATCCCCCTCTACGGTGGTGGCTAACCTATACTTATAGTGGCCTCGGTCCTCTTCCCCCAAAATGTAGGCGGGAAGGGATTCCACAACGGCCAATTTGAAAGGGGACAACTAGTACATCTTATCCTGATGAAAGGTAGTCTTCGCCTGCAAATCCTCTGGTCGTGACGCAGCGGTGGGCTCGGCGATGACATCCGTCCTGCCGTGCTGGTGGTCTTGGTCTTGTTGCACTGGAATGGAAACCTTTACCAGATTCCTCGGGAACCCACGCCTGCGCTTGCCTTCTTAGCACCAAAGAGGAAAAGGTCTTCTCTGGCCCGCTCGCGCCCGCCTGCCTTGGTCGTCATGGCTTGAGTCATCACAATCTCAAGAGGTTGGGTACCTACATAGGAATCTCCGCTCCTCAGGAGGCAACCTGGGGAGGCCGCTCCCTTAGGAGGTCTTGGCGTCGTCCACCTCGTGAGGTTTGGCCCTTCGCGAGGGTCTAGTCTTGATAGTCTTGGAGATGGGCCATACCAGGCCATCGAAGGAGCCACGCCATGGGCCGCAGGCAGGCAAGTCTGGGTACCCTGGTTCCCAGAACACCGACAGTAGCCCCCGGGCCCAAGGCGCGCTCGGACTTGGCTTCGAGGCGAAGCCAAAGGCAAGAGCGAAACGCCACGGGCCCCAATCGCCTACGGGCTAGGCTGACGCGTGGTGCTTGACGGGTCGTGGGCGTCTCCGCTTCCCCATGCCGCTACGGCAACTGCCCGACTTGACAGCTGCCTGGTGCATCCGGCAGGCCATCATTGCTTTGGAACATGGATGGACGTCGGTTGGCCTTCGCCCGCCTATAAGAGGGCGAGGGGAACAGAGCCCCCAGCCCATCCCCATCTTCTCGCCAGCTTCTTGCTTCCTCTTCATCTTCGTTGCATCACCGTCTCGTCAAAGCAGCCATGGCACCAAAGAGGAGGTTTTCCGCTGCTAAGAAGGGGAAAACCCCCATGGAGGGGCCAGGCTCGCCGCCGCCCAAGAGGGGCCGCGGTTGTCCCCGTAAGCACGCCGCGACACCGGCAGCAGCTCCCTGAGGGCGTGGGGCACCCCTTCGAAGGGCAGCGCCATTTCCTGCCATTGTACGGGGGCTACCTCCCACACCGGGGGCATGGGCAGCCAATGCCGCCACGGCCAAGGGGGAAGGTATGCGGCGGTCATCCGGCCACCCTGCCCGCGCTCCCATTCGGCTGACGTGTCCCAGGAGTTCGTGGTGTGGGCGGAGAGGCCGGCAGGCACCTGGTTTCAGCTCCCACGCTTCTTCGCGGGCGCGCTACCGGCGAGAGGGCCAGGCGGCCTTTGGCTATAGGCCAACGGCTGCTGCAGTAAAACCTTGTGGGTGGAAGTCAAGGTCACCCCGGCCGGCTACATGTCCCTAAACCACGGGTGGAAGTCGTTCGCCCGCGCGCGCGGCCTATAGGGGAGGTGCACCCTCCACTTTAGGCATGATGGGGCGGCGACCCTCTACGTCAAGATCTTCAGGGAGGACGGCCAGTGCTGTCCTGAGGACAGCGATGACGACGACGAGCTCCCCTCCAACGGCGATGGCAGTCACGACGGGAGCCTTCGCGATGAACTTGCCCTTGGCGACGGCCGCGGCGCCTCCAGCAGCAGCGACTCTTCCTCCGGGCAGAGCACGAGCGACGGCGACTATGACGAGCCGCCACGTCGCCGTGCCCGGACCAGGGAGCGTGGCGAGCCATAACATCGCCATGCCCCCACCCAGGACGACATCGAGCCGCCTCGCCATCGCGCTCCGGTGAAGCAGGAGGAGGACTCTGACTGAGCGTGGACGTCGCCGGAGCCAAGCCTCAGGATTTGTGGTGGTCGCGAGGCCGCTTTTGCCCTCTTTTTTTTTTTTACTTTCCTGCATCAGAAATGGAGAAGGCCCTGCCAGGGCGTGTAATGGACCATGGCGCTTGTGCCATTATGTTAACGTTTTACTCCGTATCTTATCATTCGTGTTGCTACCAGTCGACAAATTTTTCGCTGATCGTGATTAGGACAACTTAGCTTGGTGTGCTCGCGGTAGGCTCCTGCGTCGCAAGGGCACACTCCTCTAGAACTCGGACCCCCTGCGTGCCTCTTGCTCCGGTGATGGTGCAACTAGGGGCCTCTTTCTTGAGGGTCAGAGGCATCCTGGCCTCAGGAGTTACCCAATGACCGCAAGGTTTCCAACGGGTCATGAGGGTGTAGGTACCTTTGAAGGCATCCATAGGGCGCCACGCGCCCCACGCGAGCCCCCGAGTGGGGGGCAGTGTTATCAATTCGCTTGATCGTGATGTCTAGTGAAACCAGGAGGTGAACGCTCGAGAGGCGAGGATGGATCATCGCTAGTACGCCAGGTCGCGATGGCCGGCGAGGCCAGGAGATGAAGGCTCATGAGGATGTTCATGCCCGATGGCTCGCCTGAGAGCGTCGTGTGAGGATTAGGAGGTGTGTTCATGGGCAAGCCTAGATGTACACACCATACCACCAGCCCCCACTCGCGAGACGCGCGGAGAAGAGCGACGGGCAACTCTGAACAAAGCAAGGCTTGAAAGAGCAAAATGCTGCAGAGGAGAAAAATTCCCACCTTTCGAATAAAGACGGAAGAACTCTGAATTTCATTCCAAGAAGTGGCAAACCAGCTACAGAAAGCAAGCAAAAGAACAGTGCGTCTGGCACCTACACTAGTCTTCTGGTCTTCCCGCCAGCCCGGAGCATGGGGCTTCCACTAAGACGTGGGTGGGAGCCCTCGTGAGGCTCAGGGGCAGTACTTAGGAGACTTCGGGGCGTGTACAGCCCCACTCATTATTATGTGAGAGTGTCACATGCGGAGACTTGAGAGTCGCATGGCGCTTACCGGTCATGGATAGAACTTCCGGAGGTGCTGGATGTTCCAGGCATTCTGGATGGGGACCCCGTCCTGCATCTCCAGGCACGCGGCGCCAGGCCTGGAGATGCGGGCGATCCTAAACGGGCCCTCCCACATAGGCGAGAGCTTGTGAAGCCCCTCCCTGGAGAGAACCCGTCTCAAGACGAGGTCACCCACCTCGAGGGTCCTGGAGCGGATGTTGTGGCAGTGATACAGCTGCAGCGCCTGCTGGTACCTCGCGGCACAGAGCGAGGCTTGGCGGCGGCCCTCCTCCCCGAGCACAAGGTCCATCCCCCGTGAGGCGACCTGGCGTGCCTCATCAAACACCAAGACCCATGGGGAGTGATGTTTGACCTCATGAGGGAGGACTGCCTCAGCTTCGTCGACGAGGAAGAACGGTGTCTCGCCGGTGGGCTTAGTCACGGTGGTGCGGATGGACTACAGCACGGACTGAAGCTCATCGAGCCAACCCCTGCCACAGGCCTCGAGTTTCTTCTTGAAGCTCCTCGTCTTGAGGCCCCTCAGGACCTCCGCGTTGGCACGTTCGGCTTGGCCTTTACTCCGTGGGTGCGCCATTGAAGCATAGCATATCTGCGTTCCAAGTTTAGCACAATATATTTTGAAGAGGTTGCTTGTGAACTGAGAGCCATTGTCAGTGATGATACGGTTGGGGACACCGAAGCGGCTCATGAGCCCCTTGATGAACTTGACAGCAGAGCCAGCTGGGATGGTGCGCACGGGCTCCACCTCAGCCCATTTGGTGAACTTGTCGATGGCGACGTAGAGATAACGGTAGCCCCCGGCTGCTCGGGGAAACGGGCACGGGATATCCTGCCCCCAGACCGTGAACGGCCACGAGAGCGGGATGGTTTGGAGGCCCTGAGCGGGCTGGTGGACCTGTTTGGCATGGAATTGACAGGCTTCACAGGATCTCAATAGCTCGGTGGCGTCGTTGAGCGTTGTGGGCCAATATAACCCGTTGCGGAACGCCTTGCCCACAAGGGTGCGCGACGAAGAACGGTGCCCACAATCCCCGCCGTGGATATCAGCCAGCAGCTCGCACCCTAGCTCCTTGGAGATGCATCACTGCAAGACGTCGTTTGGGCGCCTTCGGTGGAGCTCGCCGTCCTGCAAGCAGTAAGCGGTGGCCTGACAGGCCACGCGCTCTGCTTCTTCCTCCTTCTCCGGCAAGGTGCCTCGGAGCAGGTACGCCTTGAACTCTTCGGTCCAGCACCCCTCCTGAGGTTCGAGCGCCAGGAGCAGGCAGGCTCCGGAGGTCGGACTGTAGGCTGGAGCACCCGTGGAGGGGGCCGAGGGTGGCTCCTCCCGAGGCAGCGCAGGGCCTATAGCGGGGGGGGGGGGGCGATGGCTTGAAGAGCCGTTGCTCGAAGATGCCAGGCTTCTGAGGCTGGCATCGGGACGCCCTCTTGGCGATGTCGTCTGCCTCCTTGTTGGTGCCGCGCGGGACATGCTGCAATTCCAGACCCAAGAAACGTTTTTCAATTTTGCATACCTCTTCTAGGTATGCCTCCATGTGTTCGTCTTTGGGCTTGTATTGCTTGTTGGAGAAGTTGACGAGAAGCTGGGAATCGCCCTTGATGGTGACACGCATGACCCCCAGGGCAACTGCGGCCCTGAGGCCAGTGATCAAGCCCTCGTATTCCACGATTTTGTTGGAGACCTTCTCGCCATGCTGAAAGCAGAGCTGCACGGCGTAGTAGAGCTTGTCCTGGGTAGGTGAGATGAGTACAGCTCCAGCCCCCGCGCCCTGCCGCGCAAATGCGCCGTCAAAGTACATGACCTAGCCATCGGGCGCCTCGTCTCCAGGCGTGAGGGACCGATCCTCGCCCATTCCCCGGTCAGGGGCGTCCGTACATTCCTCCACGAAGTCAGCGAGGGCCGCACCCTTGATGACCCTGGTGGTGCTGAACTCCAGCTGGAACGCCTATAGCTCAATGTTCCACTCAGCAACCATCCCCGCGGCATTGGGGCTGCGGAGCACCTTCTCCAGGGGGTACACGGAGACGACCTTGATGGGATGGTCTTGGAAGTAGTGGCGTAGCTTCCGGGAGGCGACAAGGAGCGAGAGAAGGAGCTTCTGCGGCATGGGGTAGCGCACGCGTGTGTCGCACAGCACTGTGCTGACGAAGTATATGGGGTGCTCGACGAGGGAAGAGGTGTCGATGATGTCCAGCCCCGCTTGGGTCGAGAAAGCCTCTGGAGCCTTGTCGTCTGGTGGAGTAGTTGAGGCCTTAGGAGCGCCATCCTGAGGTGGTGACGACGCGGCTGTACACGAGGCGCTACGCCGCGCACCCGCACCTGCGCGCTCTTCCCGGACTGCCACGAGCGCTGCGCTCGCCGAGTGGGGTGTGGCGGCCAGGTAAAGCACCAGGGGCTCAAGAGGACGAGGGTCCACCATCACCGGCGGGCTGGTGAGGTACCTCTTGAGGTCTTGAAAGGCCGCCTTAGCCTCCGGAGTCCATTCAAACGGGCCCTTCTTTTTCATCAGCTTGAAGAACGGGAGGGCGCGCTCGCCGAGCTTGGAGATGAAACGCCCCAATGAAGTTACACAGCCCTCGAGCTTCTGCATCTCCTTGAGGGTTTGTGGCGGGCTCATCCTTTCTATTGCCTTGACCTTCTCTAGGTTAGCCTCGATCCCTCTGTGCGACACCAGGAAACCCAGCAGCTTGCCGGAGGGGACACCGAATACGCACTTCTCCGGATTGAGCCGCAAGTTCACCTTGCGTAGGTTGGCGAATGTCTCCTCTAGGTCTTCGACGAGGGTCCTTGCTTCCCTCGACTTGACCACTATGTCATCGACGTACGCCTCAGCATTCCTCCTGAGCTGCAGGCCCAGAGCGATGTGTATCAATTGCTGGAAGGTTGCGCCGGCTTTTCGAAGCCCAAAGGGCATGCAGGTGTAGCAGTACACCCCGCACAGGGAAAGGATGGCTGTCTACTCGATGTCCTGCACTGCAATCTTGATCTGGTGGTAGCCTGAAAAGGCGTCCAGGAAGCACAGCAAGTCGCACTCGGTGGTGGAGTTGACGATCTGGTCAATGCACGGAAGAGGGAACGGGTCCTGAGGGCACGCCTTGTTGACGCTCGTGAAGTCGACGCACATGCGCTCCTTTCCACCCTTCTTGTGGACAATGATCGGGTTGGCTAGCCAATCCGGGTGCCGCACCTCCCGAATGACTCTAGCTTCTTCAGCTTGTGGATCTACTGGACGATGAACGATTGCTTCTCCGGGGCTTGCCACCTCGCCTTCTGCTTCATCGGGCACGGACCGGGGCACACCATCAGATGGTGCTCGATCACTCCTCACGGGACGCTGACCAACTCCGTCGCCTCCCATGCAAACACATCCTTGTTCGCACGGAGGAAATTGACTAGCGCCTCTTCCTGATCCGGGGGGAGGTCGGCGCCTATGGTGAAGGTGGGGCCTGAGCCCCCACCGCCGACTAGCACTTGCTTCGTCTTGGCTCGATCCTAAGAGAATAGTTGCTTCTTCTTTGCGGGGGCGGCCTCCGGCGTCTCTGGAGCATCCTCAGAGTTTGGCCGCGCGGCTGCCGCGGCCTTGAAAGCGAGCTTGAGGGCCAAGAGCGCATCCTTGGTGTTCCCTACTACGGTGAGGATGCCACTGCTCCCAGGCATCTTGATGACGTTGTAGCCGGGGTGCGTTGCCGCCATGAACTTGGCAAGGGCTGGATACCCAAGGATGGCGTTGTATGGGAGGCCGATGCAGGCGATGTTGAAGTCAATGAGCTTGGTGCGGTAGTTGTCGCGGGTGCCGAAGGTGACGGGGAGGCAGATCCACCCCAGGGGAACAGTGGAGCCATCGACCACCCTTGAGAAGGGCTTTGTGGGGTGAGCTAGTCGTAAGGCACTTGGAGCAGGTCGAAGACTTCCACGGAGAGGACATTGAGGCCAGCGCCATCGTCGATGAGGGTCCTGTTGACTGCAATGTTGCTGATGGTGGGCGTGCAGAGCATGGGGAGCGCATCGGCGCCAACCGTGGTCCTGGGGTTATCCTTGGAGTCGAAAGTGAGGGCGACCTCAGGGACAAAGCGGCCCGAAGGAGCCCCCTGCCACGGCTGGGCGGCCCTCACCTGCTGAAAGAGCTGTTTGACATGGCGGCTTAAGATTGGCGCCTGTGGCCCGCCAAGAATAGCCGCAATGACGTGGGGCGCTGGTGCCGCAAAGCGCGTGATGAACAGGTCGCGCAGCTCCTCCCAGGAGGCTACCGAAGACTCCAGTAGATTGGGCATCCAGGAGCGCGGCACGCCCGTGAGAGCCATGGGGAGCCAGTTTGCCATGGCCTTATCATCGCCGTTCGCCGCCTCGATGCTCAGCTCGTACGAACGGAGGAACGCCTCGGGTTCCCCCGTGCCATCATACCGCGGGGGCAGCGTCGACCTGAACTTCGGCGGCCACCGCATCTGCCGCATGGCGGGGGAAAAGGCCTGGTGGCCCACGATGTCTCCGAATGCGCCCGATGGCCCGGTGAGTGGGGCGGCGCTTGCCATGGGAGCCACACAGCGCGGGCAGAGCGCAGTCGGTGGAGAGGCAAAGCTTCGACACGCCCCTACCTGGCGCGCCAAATGTCGGATTCAGGGTTCCGCAAACCCAAGAAAGGTTCAAACTCTGGGGCGTGTGCAAAGAACTCAATCTCTCCGGCCAACCAGCTCATCGCCCCACAGCCTCGCTCGATTCACGCGACCAAGGAAGAAGATGGACACGGCAGTTTACGCTGGTTCGGGCCACCTTGTGGTGTAATACCCTACTCTTGCCTTGTGGTGGATTTGCCTCACGAGGGGCTGAGGATGAACTAGTACAGAGGATGAACAAGCTCGTGAGGCTTGTGTGCGAGGGTGAGATGATGAGGTTTGGATCCCCCTCTACGGTGGTGGCTAACCTATACTTATAGTGGCCTCGGTCCTCTTCCCCCAAAACGTAGGCGGGAAGGGATTCCACAGCGGCCAATTTGAAAGGGGACAAGTAGTACATCTTATCCTGACGAAAGGTAGTCTTTGCCTGCAAATCCTATGGTCGTGACGCAGTGGTGGGCTGGGCGATGACATCCGTCCTGTCATGCTAGTGGTCTTGGTCTTGTTGCACTGGAATGGAAACCTTTGCCAGCACTAGTAGAAAACAGGGCTTTGGTCCAGGCCAGCCCAGCCCATTAGTCCCGGTTCAGTCAGGAACCGGGACACATGGGGGCATACGTCCTGGTTCGTGCGCCCAGGGGGGCGGCCGGGACTCATGGGGCATTGGTCCCGGTTCATCTGGACCCTTTGGTCCTGGTTCCAGACACGAACCGGGACCAATGGGCCTCGCTCCTGGCCCACATCCATTGGTCCCGGTTCGTGGCTGGAACCGGGACCAAAGGGTGGCCTTTAGTCCCGGTTCCAACCAAGAACCGGGACCAATGTTGTGCCTATATATACCCCTCGCCCGCGAGCAGAGCACTCCACTACTCTGTTTTTTCTGGCCGGCGAGGGGAGGTGTTTGTGGTGCTCTAGCTCACCTCCTATGCACATGAGGTGTTCGATGAAATGCCCGAGCAACACTACTTAAGCTTTCTCCTCTCCAAACTCGACCTTCAAGCTCCATTTTCCTCAAGATTTGTCTAGGTTTAGCGGTCCGTCACGTCCCGTCCCCGTCTTCACCGCCGTCGATCGCCCGCGCCGATCTCGTCACCGGCATAACCGTGGTGAGCCTCTTGTTCTTATCTTCTTTCTAAAAGAAAAAAAATTCTTACTTGTATGATTTACATAGATACTTGTATAATTGTTTGTTATTATATAGTGCGATGGTTTTGGTATCCGCCCCCGTCGGCCCTCGTCCTGTCTATGATTCGGATGTGGTATATATATTATATTTTATAACTATTTGGTTCATTTGTTGTTTATGACAATTATGCCGACCAACGTGACATAGATTTTTTTTATCTAGGAGGTATGTGAACCGGAAATTCCAACCGACCCTATTGTTGAGAGGTTAAATTTAGTTGAAGAAGAAAACAATTACTTGAAGGAAATATTGAAAAAAATTGAGGAGGAGAAGATGATATTGGAGTTGCATGTTGCGGATGTCGTCGATGATCACAGGATCAAGATGGATGCAATGCGCTTCAAGATTAGAAAGGATAGAAAATATGCCATTCATACCGAGGCTTGGTATCATTATGCCGTTGGATCAATTGTTACCTTGGTTGCGATTATGATCGCATTTGTTGTTGCATTGAAATGTTTTACATAGTTTCAATAATGTATGGTTTAATTAGATGCTCTGAAGAGCTATATGTTGTTCAATGAGAACTATGTATGTACTTTGGTTTTAATGTGATGATGAACTTCTATTAATTTGGTCACTTATCTATTCATGATGTTTTGTAATGGTTTTTGACACACTTAATTATATATAATGCACGCAGATGAACCGGCAATGGATGTACGGTGACAGACGCACCTCCGAGTACATTAAGGGCGTGCATAATTTTCTCGAAGTGGCTGAGGCAAACAAGCAGAATGGTTTTATGTGTTGTCCATGCCCTATATGTGGGAATACGAAGTCTTACTCTGACCGGAAAATCCTTCACACCCACCTGCTTTATAAGGGTTTCATGCCACACTATAATGTTTGGACCAGGCACGAAGAAATAGGGGTTATGATGGAAGACAGCGAAGAAGAAGAGGACGATGACAACTATGTGCCCCCTGAATACGATGATGCTACAACGGGGGAAGCTGAAGATCAAGAGGAACCAGATGATGTGCCCGATGATGATCTCCGCCGGGTCATTGTTGATGCAAGGAGACAGTGCAAAAGTGAAAAGGAGAAGCTGAAATTCGATCGCATGTTAGAGGATCACCAAAAAGGGTTGTACCCCAATTGCGAAGATGGCAACACAAAGCTCGGTACCGTACTGGAATTGCTGCAGTGGAAGGCAGAGAATGCTGTGCCTGACAAAGGATTTGAGAAGCTACTGAAAATATTGAAGAAGAAGCTTCCAAAGGATAACGAATTGCCCGATAGTACGTACGCAGCAAAGAAGGTCGTATGCCCTCTAGGATTGGAGGTGCAGAAGATACATGCATGCCCTAATGACTGCATCCTGTACCGCGGTGCGTACAAGGATTTGAACGCATGCCCGGTATGCGGTGCATTGCGGTATAAGATCAGACGAGATGACCCTGGTGATGTTGACGGCGAGCCCCCCCAGGAAGAGGGTTCCTGCCAAGGTGATGTGGTATGCTCCTATAATACCACGGTTGAAACGTCTGTTCAGAAACAAAGAGCATGCCAAGTTGATGCGATGGCACAGAGAGGACCGTAAGAAAGACGGGAAGTTGAGAGCACCCGCTGACGGGTCGCAGTGGAGAAAAATCGAGAGAAAGTACCGAACTGAGTTTGCAGGTGACCCAAGGAACGTATGGTTTGGTTTAAGCGCGGATGGCATTAATCCTTTCGGGGAGCAGAGCAGCAATCACAGCACCTGGCCCGTGACTCTATGTATCTATAACCTTCCTCCTTGGCTGTGCATGAAGCGGAAGTTCATTATGATGCCAGTACTCATCCAAGGCCCTAAGCAACCCGGCAACGACATTGATGTGTACCTAAGGCCATTAGTTGAAGAACTTTTACAGCTATGGAATGGAAACGGTGTACGTGTGTGGGATGAGCACAAACAGGAGGAATTTGACCTGCATGCGTTGCTGTTTGTAACCATCAATGATTGGCCTGCTCTCAGTAACCTCTCAGGACAGACAAACAAGGGATACCACGCATGCACGCACTATTTAGCTGACACTGAAAGTATATACCTGGACAAATGCAGGAAGAATGTGTACCTGGGGCATCGTCGATTTCTTCCGACCAACCATCAATGTCGAAAGAAAGGCAAGCATTTCAAAGGCGAGGCAGATCACCGGAAGAAGCCCGCCATGCGTACCGGTGATCACGTACTTGCTATGGTCAATGATTTACACGTAATCTTTGGAAAGGGTCCCGGCGGACTATCTGTTCCGAATGACACTGAGGGACGTGCTCCCATGTGGAAGAAGAAATCAATATTTTGGGACCTACCCTACTGGAAAGACCTAGAGGTCCGCTCTTCAATCGACGTGATGCACGTGACAAAGAACCTTTGCGTGAACCTGCTAGGCTTCTTGGGCGTGTATGGAAAGACAAAAGATACACCAGAAGCACGGGAGGACCTGCAATGTTGGCACGAAAAAGACGGCATGCCTCCAAAGCAGTATGAAGGTCCTGCCAGCTATGCTCTTACCAAAGAAGAGAAGGAAATCTTCTTTGAATGCCTGCTCAGTATGAAGGTCCCCTCTGGCTTCTCGTCGAATATAAAGGGAATAATAAATATGGCAGAGAAAAAGTTTCAGAACCTAAAGTCTCATGACTGCCACGTGATTATGACGCAACTGCTTCTGGTTGCATTGAGGGGGCTTCTACCGGAAAATGTTCGATTAGCCATTGTGAAGCTATGTGCATTCCTCAATGCAATCTCTCAGAAGGTGATCGATCCAGAAATCATACCAAGGCTAAGGAGTGATGTGGTGCAATGTCTTGTCAGTTTCGAGCTGGTGTTCCCACCATCCTTCTTCAATATCATGATGCACGTCCTAGTTCATCTAGTCGATGAGATTGTCGTTCTGGGCCCCGTATTTCTACACAATATGTTCCCCTTTGAGAGGTTCATGGGAGTCCTAAAGAAATATGTCCGTAACCGCGCTAGGCCAGAAGGAAGCATCTCCATGGGCCATCAAACAGAGGATGTCATTGGGTTTTGTGTTGACTTCATTCCTGACCTTAAGAAGATTGGTCTCCCTCAATCGCGGTATGAGGGGAGACTGACTGGAAAAGGCACGCTAGGAGGGGACTCAATAATATGCAGGGACGGGCATTCTTGGTCTCAAGCACACTACACAGTTCTACAGAACTCTACCTTGGTGACCCCGTATGTCGATGAACACAAGAACATTCTGCGCTCCAAACACCCAGATCAGTGTGACGACTGGATTACATGTGAACACATCAGGACTTTCGGCAGTTGGTTGGAAACACATCTTAGAGGTGACAACACTGTTTCTGATGAGCTGTACTTGTTGTCCAGGGGACCATCTTCGACTGTATTGACTTACAAAGGATATGAGATAAATGGGAATACATTTTACACGATCGCCCAAGATCAAAAGAGCACTAACCAAAACAGTGGTGTCCGCTTTGATGCAGCAACCAAGAGGGGAAAGGACACATATTATGGTTACATAGTGGACATATGGGAACTTGACTACGGACATGATTTTAAGTTCCCTTTGTTTAAGTGCAAATGGGTCAATCTGTCAGGAGGCGGGGTACAGGTAGAGCCACATTACGGAATGACAACAGTGGATCTGAACAATCTTGGGTACATAGACGAACCATTCATCCTAGCCAATGATGTGGCGCAGGTTTTCTATGTGAAGGACATGTCTACCAAACCGAGAAAAAGAAAAGATAAGGAAGCGAATACATCATACGATGAGCCAAAGCGCCACATAGTTCTTTCAGGGAAAAGTGACATCGTGGGAGTGGAGGGTAAGACAGACATGTCTGAAGATTATGAAAAGTTTCATGAAATTCCTCCCTTCAAAGTCAAGGCTGACCCAAGCACCCTGTTAAGCGATGAAGAATATCCATGGTTACGGCGCAATAAGCAAAGGACACAAGCGAAGAAAAAGTGAAGACAGATGAAGTCAGAAAGGGTTGAAAACTGATGATGTGGCTTTGAATGGTTCATTTTGAGTACACAAAAAGTCTGGAGTTCAAATTAGTTCAAAAAAATGAAATCCCTTTGTAACAGGTGAGTTTTTGTCTGAAACCCTGATACTTCGAAAGAGATTGTCCATTTTGTACACAAAGTGCATCCAGTTTTTGTCGTAACCCTCTCAACTTTTTAGCACATGCTATGTGGGTGAAATGATGATATCATGCCAATTTTCAACCTCTTCAGAGTTCATTTGAAGTGCTTTTCAATTTCAGGGTCATTTAGCTCAAAACATCAGTAAATGCATGAAAAATAACAGATGAAGTCAGAAAGGGTTGAAAATTGATGATGTTGCTTTGAATGGTTCATTTTGAGCACACAAAAAGTCTGGAGTTCAAATAAGTTCAAAAAAATAAAATCCCTTTGTAACAGATGAGTTTTCGTCCGAAACCCTGATACTTCGAAAGAGATTGTCCATTTTATACACGAAGTGCATCCAGTTTTTGCCGTAACCCTCTCAACTTTTATGAAACTCTAATAGCAAAAATAATAAACTAAAAGAATGAACTAGAAAACTTTGATGAAACTCTAATAGAAAAAGAATGAGCTAGAAAACTTTAATGAAACTTTAATAGCTAAAGGAATCAACTAAAAAACTTTTTAAACCTCTTGTATTATTGAAACTAAAATTATATAAAATTTATGCAACTAAAATTATCAAAGCATTTTCTCTTCAAAACATTAAAAGAAAAAGAATTTTCATAAAATCAATAAAAAAGCAAAAAAAAAATAAAATAAATAAGTAGAAACAAAATAAAATAAATAAGCAGAAACAAAATAAACTAATAAATAAGTAGAAACAAAATAAATAAATATTTAATAAAATAAATAAAAATAGCAACAATAAGTATTTTGTTGTAAGTAGAAACAAAAAAAATAAATAAAAAGCAACAAAGAAAACAAAAAAATAAAAAAGGTGCCGCCTACTGGGCACCACGGCCTGAATACGACTAGAAACCCAACCATGGGCCAGGATTCAGGCCTGCAGCAGGCCCAGTAGGCCCACAGGCACATAGTGCGAGTTTAGGCCCGAAAGCTGCAGTTGAGAGGAGCTCGAGAGAGTGGGCGCAGCAGCGCTAAAACCACTCTCGAGCTCTCTCAACTAGCGAGGTGGGACTAAACTTTTGGCCGCGACGCAGGCAGCTCAAGGCTTTTTGTCGGTTGGTGGCACCAACGGGACTAAAGGGCATGCATGGTCCGGTTCAACCGGGACTAAAGGGTGCATTGGTACCGGTTCGTGGAACCAACCGGGACCCAATGCATGCCCTTTAGTCCCGGTTGGTGCCACCAACCGGGACCAAAGGTCCTGCTTCCCGCCCTTTGGGCTGCTGAAAAGAGACCTTGGTCCCGGTTGGTGGCACCAACCGGACATAAAGGGGTCATTAGTCCCGGTTGGTGTCACGAACGGGACCAATGCTTCGTGTTATAAGCAAGACTTGTGAAAATTTTCCGTTCATCGCAGTTCCCGACGCCGCCAGGCTGCCCGACGCCGTCGCCCGTGCCCTGCCCGCCCTCGAGCCCACCACGCCGACGCGTCGCCGCCCATCGTCGCCGTCCGCCGCCCCGAGCGCGCCCCTGCGGCCCGCCCGCCCCCACCGTCGCCGTCGCGTCCGCCGCCCCGAGCGCGCCGGCCGCGCCCCGGCCCGCCCCCACCGCCCCACGTCGCGCCTCGCCGCCCCCGCCGTCGCCCTCGCGGCCGCCCCCGGCCGCCGGCTCTGTGTATATGATGATTTTTTTTATATTTTATATGGTGAATTTTTTCTCTTATATATATAATGTATATATGTATGTATGTGGCTATATGTATGTATGGATGTTCATATATGTATTAATTTTTGTGTCAGAGCATTCTTTGTTCATATATGTATTTTTTTGTTCATTAGTGTATTAATTTTTTGTTCATATATGATTTTTTTCATAGCATTTTTTTCCATGTAATATGTATGTGGATAGTATGTATAGATGGATATCATTTTTTCCATGATGTATGTCGTTGTCGATATACCCCCTCCCCGATAACATTTTTTTCCTTGTATGTATGCGTGTCGATATACCCCTCCCCGATAACTTCAACATGAGGGGGGAGGGTCGATATACCCCTTCCCGATAACATTTTTTTTAAGTATGTGGCTATATGTATGTCGTTGTCGATATAGCCCCTCCCCGATAACTTGACAGAGGGGGGGGGGTCGATATACCCCCTCCCCGATAACATTTTTTTCTAAGTTACTAAGGTAAAATGTTCACCCCCTCTCGATATACCCCCTCCCCGATAACTTCAACATGAGGGGGGGGGGGGTCGAATATACCCTTCCCCGATAACATTTTTTTTATATGTATGTGGCTATATGTATGTCGTTGTCGATATAGCCCCTCCCGATAACTTTGACATGAGGGGGGGGGGTCGATACCCCTCCCCGATAACATTTTTTTTCTAAGTTACTAAGGTAAAATGTTCACCCCCCTCTCGATATACCCCCTCCTCGATAACTTCAACATGAGGGGGGGGTCGATATATCCCTTCCCCGATAACATTTTTTTTATATGTTTGTGGCTATATGTATGTCGTTGTCGATATAGCCCCTCCCCGATAACTTTGACATGAGGGGGGGGGGTCGATATACCCCCTCCCCGATAACATTTTTTTTCTAAGTTACTAAGGTAAAATGTTCACCCTCCTCTCGATATACCGGACGACCAACTCTCGAGGCCACCCAAACCCTAGAAAAAAAGTGTTGTCGATCTCCTACCCCCTCCCGCCCCTACCCGACAAACTCTCGAGGCCACCCAAACCACTAGAAGATAACTCCGGTAACTTCGACATGAGGGGGGACGTCGATCAACCCCCTCTCACCCGAACAAGTCTATGTATTATTTTATATCGCGGTGGACATATATCAAAGTTTGATCATAAGTCAAAGTTTGAATTTTGACATATGCAACATTTGATCATATATCAAAGTTTGATCATATGTCAAAGTTTGAATTTTGACATATGCAACATTTGATCATATGTCAAAGTTTGATCATATGTCAAAGTTTGAATTTTGACATATATAGATTTATCAAGAATGCCCCCATTATGGATGTGCACAAGTTGATCCAATTTTTTTTTCTGATCTCATCTATATATATATTCTTCTATATGTCACGTTGTCTGTCAAAGTATTGAAGAAATCCATGGCTTCATCATTAGTCGGAAGTAACAGGCGTATGATGCTATGAAGCTCTTCAAAGTTGTTTTGGAACGGAGTTCCGGATAGAATAATTAGCCTTTTGGTATGAATTTCAGCAAAGGCCTTCCAAATAGCGATATTCGGAAGGCTCTTTGCTGAACTTTGTACCAAAAAGCGAATTATTCTATCGGGAACTCCGTTCCAAAACAACTTTGAAGAGCTTCGTACCATTATACGCCTGTCATTTCCGGCTAATGATGAAGTCATGGTTTTCTTGAATTCTTTGACACTAGACAACGTGACATATAGAAGGGTAGATGAGATCAGGAAAAATATGGACCATTTTCTGCACATCCAGAATGGCGTCATTTTGTTAAATCCCGTGTCGGTCCGGACGTCGGACATTCATGAGAGAGGCGGTACAGTTTGCACTAATATATCCATCTGTCATGTTTGTATATTAATTGCCATGTTGTAATATTTGCAGAAACTATGGAGCACCGAGACATCGAAGCAGAACAGTTGTTGGGGGACATAATCCTCGGCGGAGGTGATATCTTGTCGTATCTCAACAACACCGATGGTCTGGAAGGAGAGGGTGAAGCAGGCTCCGGTGATCGAACAATGGAGGTGGAAGGACATGATTATGATGGCTCCGATGAGCAAACTGAGGAAGGAGCTGTTGCAAAGTCCGGCGAGGTATATATATTAATTAAGCCTGTGCTGACTAGCTAATTGATGCATTAATTGTTTTGGTATGTACACATATTAACTCTCTTCTTTCTTCTTTTCTAGCCCTCCGGATCGAGCCAAACTTCGGTAACGAGACGAGGCCCGAAGAAAAGGTTGCGCCAGGATGAAAGGTTCATGATCACAGCAATCAAGGGCAATGGCCAACCGATTGAACCCAGCCAGACCAAGGAAGCATTTTCTGCTCAGTGCGGGGTTCTTGTTAGGGACATGATCCCGATCAGCATCCACCAATGGAATAAGCCTAAGAGCGAAGACCCTCAAGTGTCTTTTGTCAACGATAGACAGAAAGATGATCTTTGGACCGCGCTGAAGGCAAATTTCACCCTACCGCCAGAGGAGGATCCGGATAAGCCAGTTATAGAGCCATTGGTCAAGGCTCATGCTCTTAAGAAGATGGCAGATCTATTCAGGAGGTGGAAGAATGAGTTGAAATCAACGTTTGTCGACAAAGGGAAGACTCCAGAATTCACCGGCCGATTTGAGAAGATAAGAGATCACTGGCCCGCATTTGTGGCCCACAAGACATCGGAGAAGAGTAAGAAAATGTCAGCGACAAACAAGAAAAATGCTGCAAAGAAGGAGTATCACCATCGCACGGGGTCAGGTGGCTGCCTCAAAGCCCGGCCGTTGTGGGACAAGGCTGAGAAGGACCTGCTTGATAAAGGGGTCGAACCAGAGACATTGAACTGGCCAGACCGTTCAAGGACTTGGTTCTTCGGGGTTGGGGGAACCTTGGACCCTGTAACAGGGAAGTGCCATTGGACGAAGGAGCAACTTGAAATACCCATCAAGAAGCTTCAGAAGTATATCGCCGCAGCGCAGGAAGGGACATTCGTTCCTGACAGAGAGAACGACGAGCTCACACAGGCCCTCAGGAATCCTGAGCACCCAGGACGAACACGAGGCACGGCAGGCTCCGTTGCGTGGAAGGTTGGGTTTCCCAGCGCAGGCGGTTACAAAACCCAGGAGAGGAGGAGGAAAGTGGAGCAGACGGAACTGCAGTCGCTGAATGCAAGGGTACGAGCGCTAGAGGAACAAGCACTACTAGTTCAGAGCCAGCGACCTGCCGGAGCTACCCCTCCATCTCAGCAGAGAAGCAGCGTGGCTTCCACCGAGGTCCTTCAGCAGCCTGACTTCACGGCTCCCAGCTACCCCGTGGATGCTATCACGGAGGCTCAAGATTGCCACCTTATGACGCAATGGCAGCACCTCAAAGTCAAGGCGGCTGTCGGCTCTGTTACACCTCCTCAACCCGGCGCAACTTTTCACTGCCTTCCGATTCCACAAGGCTATGCTGTTGTGATGGTCGATGAAATAACGGAGGGATTTGAGGAGCTCCAGCTTGACCACCCTACCGGTGAAGGGGAGACTCAGCTGGGTCTTGCTCTGAAGACTCCATGTCTATGGCGGAAGGAGCTCATCAACCTTCCGAACTGGACGCCTCCGCCTCCTCCTCCGGCGAGTCAGGGCACTCCGCCTCCTCCTCCGCCTCCTCCTCTAGCGAGTGATCAGGGCACTCCGCCTCCTTCTCCGGCTGCTTCGGTGCGTGGCGGTACTCCGCCTCCTTCTCCGCCTGCGCCGGCGCGTCCGAGCAGCCCGCCTCCTTCTCCGCCTCGTCAGCAACAGCGGAAGACAGCCGCCGCCGCTCCGGCTGCTCCAGCGCGTCGTAGCACTCCGCCTCCTTCTCCGCCTCGTAAGCAACGAAGGAAGACAGCCGCAGCCACTCCGACTGCTCCGGCGTCTAGCAGTACAGCCAGAGGCGGGAGGCAATACAGATTCGGTCCGACTCTCATGCCTCAAGAGAAGTTACCATACGAGATGACCGACGAGGAAAATGCGGAGATCTGTAAAGCCCAAGTGAGGGACTTTTTTGAAAAGAAAAATCCACCTCCGGAGGAGAAGATGGATCCGGTGAAATTGAAGCGCACTGTGAAGAACCTGAAGCGACCACCACCGCCTCCGCCGGATGACAACCATGTCCGTGCTCTTAAAAAGGCAGTGGAAGGAGCGCGCCGGTCGGGAACTACTTCAACTGACAAAAGGTTACAAGAACGAAGAAGTGGGAACAAAATTCCCCAGCTCGGCGAACAGGCAAACCAATCGTGCCCCCCGCTCAAGGTGTCTAGCGATATCGTCGCAAATCTGCCGGGGATGCTGCCCGGTACCAATCCTGGTGATTACCTGCCCGACAATGCACATTTTGATACAATGGAGGTGGACGAACACAAATACCAGTACGGGAAGCCTCTCGTCAGACCTGGTGATCCTCCTCTAACAACGATGATGCGAAGATTCCATAAGTGGTACATGGACACCTGCAAGTCTGGGAAGGATATTTTGACGCTGAGAGTTAAAGAGGAGCACGACCTCGTTGGAATTGATCTGTTGTCTGTTCCATTTGAGGAGTTCTTCCAGTTTTTCAATCAAAAGGCCCTCGATAAAATAATCATCACTTGCTACTGTCTGTAAGTACTATACTTCTGTAATTAAGTCTCTATATATAGCTCAGCTCTTTCATTGCATGTATATATAATTATCCTCACTATATTATGCAGATTGAAGATCGTCGAATGCAGAAATGCACAAATCTATGATATTGGGTTCATTAACACAAATCTCATAGAACAATGGACGGTTAAATATAATCCGAAAGAAACCGAGGCCAACTTGCTACAATCGTTGCTTAAAAATCGAAACAAAGATAAAATACTCTTTCCTTACAATTTCAAGTGAGTGTTACTGTCTTCTGCATATTCGGTTTCCATTATTACTCGAGGTTATAGTAATGTATTTGATGAGTTATGCATGCGTGTGCAGCTTCCACTTTATTCTCCTAGAGATTAAGCTTGAGCAGGGACTAGTAACCGTCTTAGACTCAAAACGAAAAGATCCCAAGGAGTATGCGGCCATGACTGAAATGCTCAAGAAGTAAGTTCAATCGATCATTATCGCACCATATCGGCAACTTTGTTCATTTCCTGATATCAAGTAATTATTTTCTTTGTCTCGCAGGGTTTGGAAAGTGTTCACCGCAGAAGTTCCGGGACTGCCGGGGGATCTGCGATTTACACACCCGAAAGTAAGTACTACTAGCTAGTTCCACGCATCTCCCATTGATTCTAGCTAGTTTCATCAATACCATTTATAATGCTTGATTATCAGTTTGATTGACCTCTATTTCTCGTAAAGTGGTTGTGGCAGGAAGGCGGGAATAATTTTTGTGGATACTACGTTTGCGAGTACATCTACAACGCAACGACCTCTAAGCGGGGCTACTCTAAAAAACAATATGAAGTGCGTAAGCAATAATATTCAGAATTTTATTTTATTACCATCATTTGTGTTGAGTTTCATTCATATATATGTATTGACCCCCTTCTTCAAATTAGATTTGGCAGATGCGGGATGAACTCCTACCACAAGATCGCTTAAAGGCAATTCAAGAGGAATTGGCTGGATTCTTTCTTGACCACGTCATCAATCCAGCCGGAGAATACCATGTGGAACTTGACATCAGATGTTAGGGATCTTATATTGTATATATGTAGCTAGTAGTGTCGGATAGATATACGAAAACTTGTTGTTCGACCAATCTCTCAGAGAAGGAGGAGGTCGATCACTTCTCTCTGTATATGTTCATGACGATCTTGTGTACTTAATGGTTTCCTTCTTTTGCTTACTAGCTAGCGTGTCGAGTCCTCTCTATACATATAGTACGTAGCGTCGACCAAGCATGGAGATAAGAGAGGACGCTTCTCTCTATTAGCTAGCTAACACAATATATGAAACCCCTAAATTAACCCTACAAAACCCCTAAACCCCCCCCCCCCTTTAAAAAAAAACAAAAACCCCAGCTCCTGAGCTGCTGACACGTGGATGATCTTTGGTCCTGGTTGGTGTTACCAACCGGGACTAAAGGCCCTCCTCTCTGGGCTCGCCGCAGCGGCCACGTGGAGCCCCATCTGTCCCGGTTCGTATAAGAACCGGGACTAAAGATGTTGGGCTTTAGTCCCGGTTCCCGAGCCAGGACAAATGGGCCTTATGAACCGGGACAAATGGGCCTTTTTCTACTAGTGCAGATTCCTCGGGAATCCGCGCCTGTGCTTGAGGAAACTGCCTTCTCTGCGCCCGCTGGCGCCCGCCTGCCTTGGTCGTCATGGCTTGCATCATCACAATCTCAGGAGGTTGGGTACCTGCATATGAATCTCCGCTCCTCAGGAGGCAACCTGGGGAGGCCACTCCCTCAGGAGGTCTTGGCATCGTCCACCTCTTGAGGCTTGGCCCCTCGCGAGGGTCTTGTCTTGATAGTCTTGGAGGTGGGTCGTACTAGGCCGTTGAAGGAGCCACGCCATGAGCCGCAGGCAGGCAAGTCTGGGTACCCTGGTTCCCAGAACGCCGACAGCAACCCTTCGACCATCAGATCGTTTTGTGCAGTTTCACTAAAATCGAGCTGAGCATCGCTGTGGAAAAGAAATTGAAGAAGTGTGATTAGAATAAGACTAGTGGGACTAGTTGATGAGACATAAACTCATCACAAATATAGTAGAAGCCAGTAGAGGTACGTGCGGGGCAAATAAGTAGAGAAATATCCAGATGGAGCGATTTGGGCAGCTGGGGCAGTGGTGCAAGCCGGCTATAAAGGAAGTTGTACCTGAGGGATGTCGGGATGTAGCTAGAGGAGGGTGGCCAGTCGGAGGCGGCAACTGCCCACGTCGCGGCAGTGAGCAAGGGACGAAGGCAACCGCACCGGCTTTGTGAGAGAGAACGGCGGGGACCCCTGATCAGGACACGCCGACAGTGGGTTTTCACCGTCGGCGACGGCGACCGCATCTATACAAAGCATCCACCCCTTCCCCCGGTGGACGTGATCCTCCCAGATGTGTGACTAGAGATGTGGCCACAGTCGTTTTGTGCTAGAGAGTGTGAAGAGAGCAACCCCAGGAAGCAACCGTGTAGGCTCCTGGCTATGTATATAGTGGAGCAGTTTCTTTTTCTCTCCATATGAACCTATTTATATTGCTTACGTGCCACTGAAGAAAAAAAACTTTATTTATAAATAACGCGGCACCGTTCATGCGTGGTTCCCGACCATCCATTAAGTGAGTAACTACTACTAGACGCGTCAAATTATCACGTGGGCTGCATCATCATATAGAAATGAGCTCCACCGTGTCACGTGTGTGGTTGGGGAAGACGCAAAGAGTGCTACATGCGTGGGTGCGTGCACCTCTTCTCTTCGAGCATGGTTATTAAAAGTATACTCCTTTCTTTACCACGCGGTTATTATATGGGCAACTACTCTACCACGCTGTCATGTCGAGCATGTCTCTAGTAGGCCAACTACTCTACCACGCGGTTATTATATGGCAAAGAGTATAGGGAGTAATAATGACTAATGATCTGTCAAATCATGAGGCCCACCTTTCTCTATGTTTGACCGAGGAAGCAGCCATCATTTCACTCCTCGTTGAACATCCATCCGCTGCTACCTCCGCAAATAAATAAAAATCCGCTGCTACCTCTGCAGCATGGTTAATAGTATAGCCATGTCAATCACGACGAGAAATATCATTCTCTGATACAATAGGGCTAGCTCTAAGGCTGGTGATTTTTTTTACTTTGTCTCTTTCTCTTTTTGTCTCATTTACTCATTTTACATAGGAGCACGTTTAGAGGATGGATATTCCTTTCGATGGGACTTCTTCATGGGGTTTAAGACTACGAAGCTCCGAATATTATTCCCGCAGCCCACCACTCTGAATCATGCAATCTATGATACGTACTTGTATGATACTCCCATTGCAACAATGAGGTCCACTAGGTCTAGCACGCCCTGTAAGAAGAGACTATCACGCAAAACATACATTCTTGTTGCCTTCTTCCCCATACAGTACGTACTACTAGTAGTGCTACTACTCGTTCTCCTATAAACCTTGCGCTTGGCATCTCAAAAATATTAACCTTGCGCTTGCCTCTTCGCCTCTTTGGGAAGTCGAGCAATGATGGTAGAACAGTAGGAGTATATGGTTCTGGCTATCTGACACCGAATGAATTGCTGCACGTCCACCACGTGGGCGAGGGGCGAGGGGCGAGGGAGAGTGCGTACTACTACTAAGTCCGTTTCAATATGGACTACATACGGAGCAAAATGAGTGCTACACTCTAAAATACGTCTATATACATCAGTGTTTGGAGTATGTACTAGTAGTTCATATTGAAAACTGCTAAAAGACATATATTTCAAACAATGGCCCTGTTTGGATCCATGGGTTAGAGTTAGTTTGAGCTAGTTTGGGCTCAAATAGCCATAAAGTAAGGGCTAGTTTGAGCTAGTTGCATCTAATCCATCCAAAAAACTATCCCATCCAAGAGATGCTAATTGGAGCTAGTTCTCCTAGTGCATTTATTGTCAATCTAACCATGTCATCCAAACACCTCTTTCGCTAGAGTTAGTTCAGGATTAGTCATGAGCTAGAAACTAACTCTAACCTCTAGCTAAGTTAGAGTATCCAAACAGGGCCAATATTATAATCTCTCTAACCAAGGTAGGGATGAGGTGTATATATATGTCTAACAGAGGGAGTAGTAAAATTTTCTCCTCGTCCTGTGGGCCACCTCGCGCGTGGGCGAGGGAGCAGGTGTAGGCGTAGTAAACAAGCTTCTCCTCGTCTTACAACTCTGCGAGCCACCGCAGCCGTGAGTGGGGGAGAGGGCGTACTAAGCAAGCTTCTCCTCGTTCTGTGAGTTGACGGGACACATCAAAAGTAGTACAGAGCATCTCGAGTTTATAGAGCCTTGCCTCTAAGGTAGGCCCCACATGGTTCGCCTCTTTTTTAAAATAATGCGTCAAGTCGCAATTTGTTTGTTCACCCGTGGTACATGATCCTCCATCAAGTGGACAACCAGTACACGTGTTAAATTACCAAGTGGGATGCCTTTTCCTACAGAAATGAGCTCCACCGTGTACCCGCGCAGGTGTGGTTGGGAAAGAGACGGGAGTACGTGCGCCGTGCGTGCACCTTTCTCTTCGTGCACGTCCTCCACCTACGTGGGTGTATGTGAGAGATTTACAAAGCTAGAGAGATGGCGTGTGCGTTCATGAGTGGTTTTTGTTATGAGGGGTGATTTCGTGAATGTATTTGTGGGAATATGTGTCGATGATATCTCAAACAAAAATGTGACACATGTAATGTGTGTGAAATAGAGGCCTATCTATATCATATATAGAGGGGGCGATCCACGAGAAGAGAGGGAGGGGTCATAGATATCGATAGATTCGAAGAGAGGATCAAGTGTGTGGGTGCGAGATTGATGAAGAGAGCCATCAAAATTGTGTGTGTGCACGTCAAAGATATAGGACGACTGACCTACTGGAATGTCAGAGGGCAGAGGGCAAGTTTGTGTGTGGCAGGGAGACATGACTAGAGCGCTCGATGTGTTGTGTGTGTGTGGTGGGGGAGGCAGAGGCCTAACTAGAGAGGTAGATCGACTCGTATATGTGTTCAGAAGGAGAGACCTAGCTATGTCTTGAGGGATATTGGTCGACATCCATACATAAGTGAATGATGGGAAATAGGTTGGGACACACACACACACACACACACACACACACACACACACACACACACACACACACAGAGCCAGAGGGGTGGTGGAGTTGCTTCTCAGAGATGGTGGGAGAGGCCTACTAGACAAGCTGAGGGTACAACTGCAATATCAAGAAGAGAGGGGGGCATGATAGATGTGTCGGGAGGCATGCATGGATGATGAAGGGGACCATATGTGTTTGGTAAGCAGACCTAACTAGATTGGTAGATCAATTGTTGTGTGTCGGCGGAAGGGAGAGGCATAACTAATGAGGTAGATCGATCGGCGTGTGGGAAACATGAGTTATAAATGACCTAGCTAGCTATATGTATAGTGGGAGATCGGTCGGTGTACATCCATTTGTTAGAGGCAAATAAGGCCCAGAGAGAGGAGGAGATGGAAAGTGTGTGTGTGTGTGTATGTGGTAGGGAGACATTGCTAGAGAGGTTTATCGATTGGTGTGTGTCGGAAAGAAGGAGTTGTGGAGACCATGGGAGAACGACCTAAAGAAAATAAAATGAATGTGCGTGATGGATAGAATGCTGAGGGAGGGGGAGGGCGAGGAGGGCATGTGCATGCACGAGAGAAAGTTAGTGCTAGCTACAAAGGTTAGAAGATTGTGTGGGTGTAAGAGACTAACAAAGATCATAATTCGATATGAAAGTGGATTCATATATTTGAATAAGAGATCATAGTGTTATAAACCTATGCATGCATGAATATAGCAGTGATACGCGTGGTGTGGTTTTGGACATGTTATAATATAATGTGATAATGCATGGCGTTTGCAACTCACAACTAAATATCGAACAATATAAACCATACTATATATCGAACAATCTCACATTTTATTTGAATTTGTGATAATGTGTGGCGTTTGCAGCTCACAACTAAATATCAAACAATCTAAACCATACTATATATTGAACGATCTCACATTTTATTTGAATTTGTGATAATGTGTGGCGTTTGCAACTCACAGCTAAATACTTGTAGGCGTAGGGGGCGGGGCACCATACATTATGTGATAAACACATTATACATATGAGACATGGTTTAGATTATGAAGATCTAGCTAGAGCTTGAAATGTAATGTCATTTGCAATCAACATAAAGTGGATTCAAAAAATCGAGTTTGAGTTCATATAGTACACATAGTTCATATCTATCTCGACAGTAATCATGTGGTGTGCTGTGAAGATAATATACAAACGATGGTTTAACTTGACAATAATGATGATTGTAGATCTTATTAAAATAGAGAAACGAATTCAATTTGTTTAACTTGACAACAATCATGATTGTAGATCTTATTCAAATAGAGAAACGAATTCAAATTTAGTTCATATTGAGGCGGTAGTATATACGTTTGGAATGCACTAAAATGTTCATTTGAGTAGCAGGTTGCATGCATTATACACGTAGCAAAAAAATTTAATCGAACATAACATGGATTCAAAGTTTTGAATGTCATTTGTAGTAACTCATACAGTAAAACGGGACTAGACTCTTTTGTGTGGTGCGAATTGATTTTTTTTTGGGTTTTTCATCGAGAGAACTGCGAATTGATTTGGTATAGTACACATTAGGCTTGTCCGAAAATTTCAACCCGCGCCTTGTTATCCTGGAATTTTAAGATATCCCTTTGTCTTGTCGTGCTCCTAAAATTCCCTCCATCTCAACCCGCGCCTTGCTATCACAAAATTACAACGCGCGCGAAAACTCCCACCTCCTATGAAATCCCGACACGCGAAATTCCCGTGACACCCCTGAATCGAAAGAACCACCTAGTTCAAATCGGTGGGGCTACTTTCGCAACTTACCCCACATTTTGGACAAGCGCGTCCCTAAGACATGGTTCCCCCCTCCCATCCCCTCCCCCCCCCATTCGTACACCGAGGCCGCGAAAACCCACGAAGCACCACACCCTCCTCCGTCCACCACCCAGCCGGAGCCTCTTCCCCGATGACATCATCCACCGCAACAGCTCGACGTCCCTCATCCACCGCACCAGATGAGGATCCGTCATCAATCTCGTCGTCCCGCCGGTTCAGCCACCCCGTCCTCCACCTCCAAGGAGCTGCCCTGATGTTCGCCTCGTCTTTCGTGCCACCTCCATTCCCACAGCGCCGTCTTCACCTGCACCACCGGAAGAGTAGCACCATCATCGATTCCTCGGATGAGGCTGAGACCTAATCGGCGCCACCAAAGAGGTTCTACACTAATCGCTGCATTTTCTTCTTGATTCGATCTCACGGTGCAGCCGGCGCTGGTCCCGAGCCGCCATGGCGCGGCTCCATCTATGACAGTGTCACCGGCCACTTCCTCCACGGCGTCGCTCCCTCGGCAGCGACGTCCACATCAGTCGGAGTTGCTGCTACTTTGGCTCTCGCTAGCCCTACTACTGCTACTGCTTCGGCTCTCACTCGCGCTGCTGCTCTGCTCTTGCTCTTGGTCCCCTGCCTGGTCTGCTATGGCTCTTGCTGGCGCTGCTGCTCTTGCTCTTGCTCTCAGTCCCCTACCTGGTCTGCTCTAGCTCTTCCTTATGCTGCTGCTCTTGCTCTTGCTTGTGCTGCTGGTCTACTATTGCTCGCGCTGCTGCTGCATGAGCAGCAGCTCCGGCTCGAGCTCCTGCTGCTGCTACACGACATGCTGCTACACGACCAGTTTCCCCGGCTCTCGCATGCGTTGCTACTCTGGGCGCTTCTGCTACTCTGCCCCAGTTGCTCTCTGGTAGTACGGTCCCTGCTGGAGCAGCTACCGATTTAGATCACTGCTACTCTACCAATAGTGCTCGAGCGGCCAAAACTATTAGTGCACTGCTTTTCTGCTACTAGTGCGTTCAGTTTCGACAGTAAAATTCAGTTTCGATAGCAAAACTCAGTTTCGACAGTTAAATTCAGTTTTGACAGTTAAATTCAGTTTCGACAGTTAAGTTCAGAGATGAGCGGCTGATGTATTTTACATCTAGCACTTTTTGGTGATGTATTTTATTTACATCATCTATTGCAGATGTTATTAGAATACCACTTCAGATTAACATTGTCTCTCTTGTCCTGCTTCAGCCACACCGTCGTACACCTCACCGGAGCTGCTCCAACGACGAAACCCTCCATCACAGCGGAGCAGTACCCTTGACTCCATCTCCAGACGCCTAAGATCTTCTTCCCCTCCTCCGATAGCCACATCAGCCCCAGCATCCTCAGCATCCTCAGCTACCAACCCAATGATGCTAGGATCGACATGGCTTCACCATAGAGGTTGTACACTTGTTGCATTGTTTTTTTACTTTCCATGTTATATATATTGTCCACTGAGCACGCATAGTAATGAGGAATACGGTTAGTTTCTCCTATATATGACACGCAGTGGGTATTAGGCAAGTTAGCTATCCGTGATGGACTCTCTCAAAAGCCATCATTATTTATTTCTGCGCGTTGGAGTTGTGCATGTGTAGATGGGCCTGGGAGTTGAGCTAGTAGGGCAGTGGCCTAGGTCCAAAGTATTATTTGTACCTTTAGTGTCTCTTTCAAAGATAAATCGTAGGAATTTTAATATCCACTTGGCCCTCCCTTTTAAATTCTCATTCATGAAGAACAAGACTAAGTGATAGTAGCATAATAGCATTATAACTGTACGTTTTCTTGTGGTTTGACTTAATTTGACCATGCTTCTTTGCATTCCTATGAACCAAACACCCAGATTGATAGAAATCCTGTATTTGCAAATGCTCTGCTTTGCACGTGCATTCCTATCCTATTCCTGTGTATTTCCTATCCCTGCGTCATTAGAATCCTGCAATTCAAATGAGCCCTTACAGAATTACTTCTGTTACAGATAGGTGTCGAAGAAAACCTTGTGTGGTTTGTTCTGCTCCTGCCGCGCCATCGTCCACCCCAGATCAGCTACTCCAACGACTGAAGGGTCCAGCAAAGCAGGGATCCGCCCTCCAGACTGTCTTTCGCCACCTCAGATCTTCTTCCATGCTATTGGCAGCCACCACAACTGCATTACCATCATCAACTGAGCAGATGACCTTGAGGACTACACGGGTCCGCAAGAGAGGTCGCACCCTTTCGTGTCTGCTTACGTTATGCATCACTTAATATTACCTGCTACTTTATCGTCCTCTTCACCTGTTAGACTCCGAGTCAGTTCCAAACTAATGCTCAAACTTATGTTTTTAAATGGTTGTGCGGTACATATCGGCGCCGCAACTAATATTATCTATTTACTACCTGGTTAATCTCGGGTGTATACTATGAGTTTCATGTTGGGTGGGAAACAAACAGTAAAGGAGCAATTATCTGTATTTTTTAATGGCATCTATTATCTGCCTGCTATCACTGGTTTTGGGTTTGTCCACAGGTTGCTACCATCACTCTAGATTTCTGCATGCACTCCTTACATAATCTCACTATGTTTTATTCCTATGCATGTCAGTTATTGTACACAATGGTACTGAACATGTAGAGCAAAAGAGGAGAGCCTTGCGTGGCAATAAAATTTCATGCAAACGTCGCTCCATGGTGGGCGCAAAGGCAGCCCCCCTCCCCCCATTCCAGATTGTAATCAAGAGGAAGATAACTATTCAGAGGGGGATTCAGAGGGAGCAGACCACTCCTATTTACCCCCTGAGGTCTTTGCTCTAACTTGCCATGCTGATGTTGGTCATATCATGCATATGGCGCCTTGCATTGCTTACTTTATACATTAAAAATGTCATCTGCTTAGTTTAGACATGTTTTGTGTGAATGCCATCTGTTTACTTTCTATATCATATATGTGAATTATGCAATACCATCTTGTTTAGCCTGGCATCATATATGTGAATTTTGCAATGTCATCCTGCTTAGCCAGTCATCTTATATGTGAATTATATCATGCCATCCTTTTTTTTATTACGTAGTACATTTGTAAAAAATGTAAGTACATTCAACTACTCTTCCTATGCATCAGCCATTTGACACGGTGATGGGAAAATCTGGAGTGAAAACAAGGTGTTCGGAGCAGACAATGCTATCTCATGAAGCACATATCTAGCTGGTTACGGATAGCTCCTCAGAGGAGGATTTAGAGACAGATGACCAGTCCTATCCCCCCCCCGAGGTGTATGCTCTTAACTTGGCATGGTTATCTTGCTCATATCGTGCATATGGTGTCTTGCCTTGCTATGTCATTTGCTTAGTTTAGACATTCTTTGTGTGAATGCCACCTGTTTAGTGTCTAATTACCATATATATGTGAATTATGCAATGCCATCTTGTTGCAAGGCATTATATATGTGAATTATGCAATGCTATCTTGTTGCAAGGCATTATGTATGTGAATTATGCAATGCCATGCTGTTTACCCAAGCATCATATATGTGAATTATATCATGCCATCCTTTTTTGTATCACGTATTCCATTTGTTGACAATGTTCTTATATTCAACTACTGTTCCTGTGCATCAGCCATTTGAATTGGTGATGGAAAAATCTGGAGTGAAAACAAGGTCTTTAGTGCAGACAATGCTACCGGCTGAAGCAGATATCTTGCGGGTTACAGATAGCTCCTCAGAGGAGGATTCGGAGACAGATGACCAATCCTATTTCCCCCCTGAGGTGTATGCTCAAACTTGGCAGGGTTATATTACTCATATCATGCGTATGTTGTCTTGCATTGCTTAGTTTTTACATCATATACAAAATATTGAATGCCATCTGCTTAGTTTAGACATCATATATGCGATTGCCATCTGCTTACTTGCTTAGTACATAAATCATATATTTGAATTATAGCATGTCATCATGTTTACATAGACAGCATGTATCTGAATTATGCCATGCCATCCCATTTAATAAAGACATCATATTAGTTATATCATCTCATCCTGTTTACATAGTCATCATATTTTGAATTTTGTCATTATGTCCGTGAATTATATCATGCCATCTGGTTTCCATAGACGGCATGTATGTGAATTATAGCATGCCAACCACTTTAATAGACAGATCATATAGTTATATCATGTCATCCTGTTTACATATTCATCATATTTTGAATTATGTCATTCTATCCTGTTTAGTTAGCCATCATATATGTAAAATTGTGTCATGCTATCCTGTTTAGTTAGCCATCATATATTTGAAATTGTGTCATGCTATGCTGTTTGATTAGACAACATAAACGTGAATTATTTCATGCCCTCTTTTATTCCCCACTATCCATTGCACCTGTCTATCATACAATGTCTGTACATTCAATTACTTTTCTTGTTTATCAGCCATTTGAATTGGAGGGGGTGATGGCAGTATCTAAGGGAGTAAAAACACGGTCTTCAGAAAGATAGTGCTTCCCGTCAATGCAGATAGAACCACAGTTGTACTTGCCCAAGAACCAGCCCCACACACATAACCCAGACTCTTGCAGATTGTACCCCTACCCAGTTCGACAGACAAGCAGCTACACCTCTTCTAACCCCAACCCCAGCAGATAGTAACTCAGTTCCAGTTGACACAACACCGCCTCCACCACAGAGCACCCAAACACGAGCAGTTAGTAAAGCAACTGCAGTGCCCAAAGCACGACAACCACCACTCTGAACCCCAAGTCAATGCTTTAAGCAGAAGAAGAATTGTTCTCGGGTCAGGTTCCGTAGCTATGGTTCATACTCCTTTGCTCTTGCATCACTGTATTTACTCATACCAACTAATTTTGAATTTGAAGGATGCAATTGAAACTCCAATGGCGCAACAGGTATGTTTTAAACCTGTTTCTTTACTGGTTTGCTGTTGTAACTTGCTCTATGTTAATTTCAGTTTCAATTGAATAAACAGTTATGTTCTCATGTCATGTTGTGTGGTTTCCCGCACTTATATTCTGTCTATGCTGCTTTGTCTTAAACAGATATTATTTGAATTGTCTCTATCTTGTTTTGGCAACATACACTAGAATGATATAGACCATAAAGTGACCATAGTACATAGATATATGTTTGTTTCATGCTATTATCCTATCCACCTTACTGCTGAACTGGTTTACCAAAATGAGTTTCATATACAACATGGTAAACCTGTGATGTGTCTGCTTGTTTCTCTTTTAGAATGCGGACAAAATATTGGAGAAGAGTACCCTGTTATGTAGTGGTAAAGGAAGTAATGCAGATAAGGTTCAAGATAGTGAGACATCCCTATTGGTCTCCAAGAAAGCTGATAAAAACTATCTTGAAGACAGTGAGACAACCCCAAAGTCCTGTCTTGATGTAGTGTTCGAGTTACTGGCCACTACTGTTGGCACAAGCTCTTCGAACTCTCTGCCTGAATCAGTTCGGCTTCTTGAGTCTCAACTTCAAGTTGAAAGAAATCAATCAGATGTGCTGCGACACGAAGCCGAAGGACTGAGGAAGTCCCTGCATAATTCAGATGCATACTTTCTGGTGCAACAGCAAGCACTGGAGGATTTAAGCGCCAAACAAGAGAAAGCGAATAAACTTGCCAAGCATCTGGTCAGCATGGTGGGTATCCAGGATATCATTTCTTGAGCTCTTCTGAAGTGGTTTCATTTATGGACTTGTTTTGCTGCCGCGTTTATTTGCACTGGTGGCCAATTTAGACGCCCAGTGTATGTAATATGCTGCTTTGTTCCCCATATTCGCAATGGTGGCGAACTTTGATGCCCAGTGGATGTAATATGTGTAATAGCCGTAATAACCTAGCGTAAGTTGTTTGCTTATTTTTTTCCTTATTGTCTTGTTTATTTATTTGGTTGTAATCACTACAGTTATTTTTCCGCAGTTTGCTAGTGGCCATAATAAAATATTTTTTTAAACTAGACCGCCATAAGCATGGCCAACATACGGACCGTTGTAACCATGGTCCTGCTACTGCGGTAGTGACCATGGGCCTCGTACGGGCCGTAGGATCCATGGGCCTTCTACGGGCCGTAAAATACATGGGCCTTCTACGGGCCGCATGATCGATCGGCCAAACATGGGCCATACTATTTGTGGACCAATAAAAGGACCGCAATATGGGCCTTAAATGGGCTAGAGTGGAAATCGTCAGTTTATGGCCCGAGCATAACGGGCCCTTGATATGCCGATATGTATAACGGGCTTAATTCTATCGACAAGCATAACGGGTCGTTATTGGGCCGTATTTGATGATGCTATGGAAATAGCCGAACGGATTAACGGGCCACAAACGGGCCAACTGTAACCACGGGCTGGATTTGGCCCACAAGCGGAACATGCCAGTAACGGACCGTAAGTAATCGAAGGCTGGAAATGACCCCAAGAACAAATGGGCCCTTAGATGGCCGAAACATAATACGGGCTGGAAACGGCCCAATGGAATAATGGGCCATCAATTGGTGTAAAGCGATACACTATTCATTATGGGCCAGTTTCACCATGGGCCTTTAATGGGCCAAGAGTTCAAAGGGCCTCATATGGGCCGAAAGAAATCATGGGCCATACATGGGCCAGAAGTTACAATGGACTGGAATCATATTGGATGGCCCAGATGATGCTACTGGGCCAGATTCGGATAGGCCATAACGGGCCGTGAGTTAGTGGGCTGTAAATGGGCTATATGCGAACAGGCCGTTAACAGGCTTTCCATGGGCCAGACCGCCACCTTTTGACCAAGTCAAACGGGCCAGCCTTTTGACCTGAATGGGCTACTATTGGCCTGATCCACGTGTCAACGAATCGTAGGCACGTCCTGTCCAATCGCTGGATGACATCTGTCCCAACGAGGAGTTGACACGTGGTTCTTTCGGCCAATGAGAATTTTGCACATGCAAAATCACCATCGGTCGTTGCTGTTAACGGGTTATCGGATCCAAAACAAGACCCAATAGCTTAACGGCGACCCGTTACGGTGGATACCATGTGTCGATTACCCTTGACGAAAACACTTCCATGACGCGCCATTTATCGTCATGGAAGTGAACACTTCCGTGATGATAATTTTGGTATTGTCATGGAACACTTCTACGACAGCACAGGTATGACTATCTTGATTTTGTCATAAAATCATCATGGATGTACATGCAAGACAGAAAACTTGACCGACTATGACAAACACGTATCATCACGGAAGTGGTTTTTTTTTTTGTAGTGGGTGGACTAGCAATACTGTGCGCTTTGTGCGACAGGTGCCACATCAAAATTGTGCATTGGGTATTTGAACATCAAACCACCCTTTTCATACATATATTTGTTCCACATGCAAGTATGTTCGTGTTCTGACCCTTTCCCGCGTTTATTTTTTGCCAAATTTATAAACAGCTGACAAGTTGGATGCAGCAAGTGTCTGCGATTGGGGACGCAACAGACACAGTTCCCTCAGACTACCCGTGTCCCACGCTCGTGCCCATGTCACTCACATCAGCACGCTAGATTGGGCTCCACGAGGCTTCCCTCCTGCTCTCAAAAATATCTACTACCTCGCAATCTCAAAAATATCTACCGCTTGGAAGATTTTTCTGTTTGATAGCACACGATTAGTATGTGTGGACCGTGTGCGATGTCTTTTACTCATGCACTGCTTCAATCCCTTGATCCGAATTTTCAGTAGCCCCGGCATTTTACTCCCGCCTGCATCCCTCGCAATGCAAAAATATCTACTCGCATTGAGGGTTTTTCTGTTTGATAGCACAT
This sequence comes from Thinopyrum elongatum, assembly GCA_011799875.1. Classification (NCBI taxonomy): domain Eukaryota; kingdom Viridiplantae; phylum Streptophyta; class Magnoliopsida; order Poales; family Poaceae; genus Thinopyrum; species Thinopyrum elongatum. The sequence goes on from CM022300.1 coordinate 585,442,293, forward strand.
GATTAGTATGTGTGGACCGTGTGCGATGTCTCTTACTCCCGCTCTGCTTCTATCCCTTGATCCAAATTTTTAGTAGCCCCAGCATTTTACTCCTGCTTGCATCCCTCGCAATCTCAAAAATATCTGCTAGCCTAGAGGGTTTTTCTATTTGATAGCACATGATTATTATGTTTTAACCATGTGCGATGTCTGTTACTCCCGCTATGCTTCAATCCCTTGATCCAAATTTTTAGTAGCCCCGGCATTTTACTCCCGCCTAGTAAAATTTTCAGTGGTCACGGTATTTCCTCAAACACCACCTTGGCCCCCCTCCACACACACACACACACACCCCAAAACCTCCGCTCACACAGACACACACCACCCATCCCTCGCTCGAAACCATTGGTAGGTCGTCGCCACCTCCACCGCGCCGCCTCCATCGTCAACCTCTGCCTGTGTGCGTGGGAGCTCGAGGAGTGAATGGCCCAAAAGAGGTTTATCACGGCCTCTTCGCCCGACGTCTGCGAGGTGGCCGTCGAGGTGTCCCCGTCGTCCTTCGCAGGCTCTCTATCGAGCCGTCGTCGCCGATCGCCCGCCGCCACGCCCCTACACCGGTTCCGTCCCCTGACGAGGTCCTACCTCGGGGTTCGGCATCGGTGGTGGGGGACGTGGGTTGCCAAAATTACGGATCAGGAGACCCACACCCGCCGGTCGCTCAGTAGCTTCCACATGGCTGAGCTCACGACCATTGAGTACGATGGCTGGCAGGTCCGCTACCACGGCGCGGCGGGTAGGCTCAGTTTCCCCTTCGGAACACGTCCGGTCGACCTCGTCCCTCCTGAACCGTGGGTGGTGAACTCGGCTATGGCGCAGGAGGACCGCGAGGCGAGGGAGTGCCTCGAGGCCAAGGCCGCTGACGAGGCCTACATGCAAGAGCTCCGCCGGCAGCACCCAGAGCTCGTGGAGGCGGAGCAGATGATCTTTGCCGGCGTGGAGGGCGGCGAGGTTATCATTCTCTCCTCCGATGACGAGGCTGAAGGTGGCGAGAACGGTGGAGCGGAGGGTGGCGAGGACGAGGAGATCGACGTCGACAAGTGGAGGAGTGTCTTCCCCAATGACCCCGACGATGGCATCGGCCCGGACCCGGCTCGCAGCACACCATACCTGATGAGGAAGGATTGTTTCGACCTCCACTTCGGCCGAAAGTAGTTTAGTTTAGTTTAAATTTATGTTTTATATGTTCAGTTATGCAAAACTATCTATGTTTATGTTTGAATGCAGGCTACTTTTGGTTGAACCTGCTTTGAACTTGATCAAATTGAAGTTTACTCCGTTAAGTTTAGGGGATCGACTAGAGGCGGCCAAAAATTGCTGGAGTATATATACTCCACTAAGGGTTTTACTCCGTTAACTTTTAGGGGATCGGCTAGAGATGGCCTTATGCCTTGTTTATTTCAGTTATTCACAATGTGATGCTCTATATGTGCAACTATTTACTGTATAGTTCAATTTCATCAATAACTGTTTCAACAATACCACTATGAATGACGATATTTGGTTGTTGTTAAGGATGTTGTAGTTAACACGCCTTCCCATTTTTTTAACAATAACTAGTGTACTTTAGAACTGCACAATACCAGTTTGAATGACTATATTTGCTTGTTTTAAATGTTATGCATGTTGTAGTTAACACACCTTTCCACTTCTAGTTTTGCTTAACTAACGTGCTTAAACCTACACACTGAAGCTATCATTTGGAGATTATGTTGTCTACCATGGATATATTGGGTTATTGTTTAGCCTGTTGTGCTTAACATGCCTTTAGATGTACTCAACCAGGACAATATTGGGAACAACTACTGTTTTCCATTGAGGTTAGTTTCATCCCATTGCTTATATATACTCACTGCTCAGGATATCGGTAACTGGTACCATATAGGTCGGGGGCTAATAAGGGATTAATCGTCGAATCGGACATTTCAGTGAATATATCTATAACCCATTTATCGGTAGGTTAACTAGGGCCATATCTAATATATCTTAGGCTATATAGCAACATGCATTGTACTGAATGATTAAATATGCAATCCTAGGCTACATAGCAACAAGGAAGAGTGTTACCTTAATGTTCTGATGATGTCTAGATATACATAGAAGAGCAATAACAACAACACAACAACAACAGTTAATCAGCCAATATTTGTAACAATGTAATAAACTCCATCTGCCCCATAATAAGATGTTAATTCATCCAATATGTGAGTATTTGCATGCAATAAGATCTTATATAATGGGACAGAGGGAGTGTTGTACTACATCATTGTGCAATTGTTGTTTAGCTTCTAATATTAACTTGGTGCTTTTAGGTACATATGTCATTGGTAAAGATCCGCGCTTCGACCCTTTCTGCGTATGGGCCAATGAGATATTCATGAACTAGCATTAAGTGAGGAAACTGATAAAGACTGTTAGTAAAATGGGTCAAAAGATGAGAATTAAACTATTTTTTTACACTTTATGCAAGACAATAGTGAACTGTAGCATAGTAAATAAGAACTCTGTAGCCTTCTTTTTCCTGCCCATAATGAGTTGTTTTAGATGGCAATGTATGAATCTTTTTCCTTTGTAGTGGTTCCCAAAGTAGTTTACTCAAGATTACCTCTCAAACTACATGATTGGCGGGCGGCCATCACAAGGGGTTGGACTAGAGTCGTGCGTGCCTTCTGCATGGAGGAGAGCACAATAGGGGCATTCCGCTTCACCTTGTTCAGCAACCAGAATGTCTTTCGCCTATTTCTTTACCATATTTTATAGTACAAGTATACACCCTGGTTCGTCATTCTTTATTTGGTGTTTATGTAATTCTTGAACATATGTACCTGTGAATCGAATAATGCATTGGTTGTTGAACCTGATGGATATGAATGAAGTTATAGCCTACTTTCAAATTGAAATTCGGTACAATTTTAAATAGCAGCAATTAAATTACGGTGAAATTACGCTCTGCAGGGCATTACGGCACACACGGTTTGTAAAGCACAACGTGTGTGATATACATCTTAATCCGACACGTTTCAAAGAGAGGAAACGCGTGTAACCATGCACGCAGTTGCCATTTGCAAAGCGTGTGTGATGTCAGACAATATAACAAATGGTGCGAGCAAACTAAATGTTTGTCATAGTTGCCTTATCGTACATGGTTTATAATCATGAACTGTTTTGATGTCGTACGCATCGTAAACCACTACAAAAAAAAGACACATCCGTGACATTTTGGCCCGAACGAAATTTTTTCCTGTCATGCTTATGACACTTCTATGACGATAATTGTGACAAAAGCACGTATCATCATAGATGTGGTGGGCTCCTACTTCTATGACAAAAAATCATGACAAAAAATGGGCTTTTCATCCTGGGTGGGCCGGGGACGCACCTGCATGACATTCTTTCGGCCGTCCATGACGGAAAAAATCGTGGTAGAAGCGAGGGCGAGGAAAATATCGGGGAGTTCCCGGCTACGGTGGGTGGTCAGGGCCGAGCGATGCACGGAGGTTTGCGCATTTCTCTCGTACACGTACACGCGTGTGTGAGAGGTGTTGGGCTCTAACTGAACCCGAGCGATTGCACTAGCTACGTTACTGAACCCCGATCGATCCCTTGGCTGTTAACTGAACCCGAGTGATTCCTTCGCTACTGCTGCTAACTGAAGCCGATCGAAGCTGCCTCTTGATGAATAGTCCTCGGTGGGGCTTGGATGAACAGGATCCCGTGGTAGTAGAGGTCGTTGCCGCTGGATGAACAAGACCCTGGTCGAGGAGGTGGGGGTGGATGAACAGTAGCTTATGGAGGGACCCCGTGGAGGGCTGGTTGAACAGTAGCCGGTGGAGGCTGGATGAACAGTAGCTGGTGGAGGCAGGAGGAAGTCGACGATGGATGAACAGTAGCAGGTGGAGGCTGGAGGAAGTCGACGGTGGATGAACAGTAGCCCGTGGAGGCTGGAGCGAGGCAGTAGACGGTGGATGAACAGTAGCCCATGGAGTCCCGTTTTATGGTACGCCACACCCCTCCCGATGAAAAGGATCCTGTTTCGACCATAGGCACTCCAACACAAGTCTGTTTCCACCGTTTTGCAGTACGCCACACCCCTCCCGATCAACAGCACCCCATTTCGACCGTAGGAGCTAGAACATAAGCCCGTTTCCTCCGTTTTGCGGTACGCCAGACCCTTCCCGATGAACAGGACCCTGTTTCGACCGTACGCGGTCGAACAGAAGGCCGTTTCCCTCCGTTTTACGGTACGCCAGACCTCGTTCCGGCTGTTCCGTCCAAGCCTGTTGGCTCCCGTTGAACACGACCCATTCTGACCTAGTCTGTTGCCTCCCGATGAACAGGACGCGTTCCGACACAGTCACTTGGCTCCAAGTCAACACGATGCTGTTTCCTCGATTCCGACCCAGCCGGTTAGCTACCGATGAACAGGACAACATCGCTGCCGTCCGTTGCCTCTCCATGTACACGAGCCCTAGCCGTACGTATGCGCGAGTACGCGTTCGAGACCCCGCCCTTATGTACGTACATAGCCGTATTTACTTTCTTGCAGCGTGGCTGTACGTACGTGTACACGATATATATATATACAGGACTGCGTGACATGGTACATCCGCGCCTCTACTACGACACGTGCATCTCCTTACTCGGCCACGGTTCATCGCTGCAGAGAGACCGATCGACCAGTATGTACGTACACGTTCGCGACCAGACAGACAACCCTACGTACGGTTCGACCCGGTGGGTCCCAGCTGTCAGGGAGGATAAGGAGGCACTTCCTTGCGTGCGAAGATATAGCTGGTGGGTCCCAGCTGTCAAGGGGAAGAATCATTTTTTTGCCCATAATATGGACGCACTTCCTTGCGTGCGAAGATGTAGCTGGTGGGTCCCAGCTGTCAAGGGGGAAACGGTTTTTTCGAGGCCCTTCCGGTAGATCCCGCTGTCAGGTGGAGGAATCATTATATTACACGTAATAAGGAGGCACTTCCTTGCTGCGGCCGTGGACCCAGCTGTCAGCCTCTCCATGTATAGTCCTCTTTCGATGGAAGTCGTTCCCTGACCACGTTGACCACGTCGCGCCAAGAGCACCAAGGCGGTGGACGACGGCGAGGCCTGAGATGGGAACGATCTGGAGTCGTGGAACAAGGGGCACTGGAGTCCCTGGCGGAGGGGAGTACGACGGACTGGTTCGGCTGCCGGGTGAGGCTGCCTTCGCCGGAGAATAACAGAAGGTATGGGTGAGTACAGGTATGACCTGGCCACCGTTGGGAGTAGGGTGGGGCGGCGAGGTCTGCGCGGCAGCACAGCCGGCCACGGGAGGCAGATGCAGGTGCTCCAGCCGGCGATGGTTTTGGCGGCTGGAGCAAGAGCAACTAGATCAGAGATTGAAGAAGCAGGATCGCCGTTGGATGTCAATCCAACGACTACAGATGTCAGAATAATTTGTTGACTTTTTGTTTTAGACCATTAAATCATTTTGTTCACTAAATAAACAACACCTTGCGCAGGCTTCGTCTAGTGGGCCACCAAAGTCAGCTTCGAAAGCTGTGGCGGAATGCAGCCCCTTTATTTAGGTTTTACAGCCCATTTCATTTTGTTTGCCAATACATCTATTTCCTGGGCTTTGACTCAAAAAATAATCTATTTCCTGGGCTGGTTAAAATAATAATAGCCGATTTACTATTTATGATAATTTACAGCGCATTTGATTATTTATTCGAATACACATATTTACTGAGCTGGGTGAAAAATAATATTGCGTACATGCAGCGCATTTATCATTTCTGATAATTTACAAGCCATTTGATTTTAGTAGAAATGGACCCATTTTCTGGGATGGGTGAAAAAACAATGATGGTCTGGACTGAGCATTTATTATAAAAAATAATATTGAGATACAAATATTATTAAAAAATTAAGTTGGGTTTGGTAATCTTATTATATAAAAAATGAACTGGGCTGTGCATTTTATTAAAAGAAACATAGGCTAGGCTACGCTTATTTTAGGATCTTGTGTACAACTGTCGGCCCAGTTGCATTGCTGATGTTCAACAAAAAAGGCCTGTGTAGTATAGTATAACTTTACATGGCTATTCAGCCCACATTCAACGACGCTTGAAAAGGCCCAAACAAGTCTTCTGTACAACTTTTTGAAGTCACTGAGCTCAATTAATAACTTAAGAAAAAAGTTAGAGTACAGTGGAACCTAATTAAAAGTTGTCACGAGCGAAGAAATAATTCAACGTGTCCCACTTGTGTGTGTGTGCGCGCGCGCGCGTGTGTGTGTGTGTTTGTGAGAGAGAGAGAGAGAGAGAGACCCATCGGTCGATGCTCGTAAATACATCTTTCAGCCATATGCATTGCTGATGCTCAGTAAAAACTTATATAGTTGACACAATCATATAGAACATAATAGCACACTGAACTTGCATACAAAAATTTCACGCAGGCGGCACAATCAGGGTGGAAGCAGTGGATCGCTACGGGTAGGGCTATGTTGAAACCAACGAACTCGTACATAACGGTTCATCGTCTTTATCAATGACGGGGAAATATCTTGAATGCTGTGCAAAGAAAACAGACAGACAACACAATAAGTTATGCTAGCACATTAAGTTGACGTACACCCCTTTCTAAAAAAAGTTCAGGTATAAAAATAGAACAAGTTACAATCAAATGTACTGGCACATCAGTGCTTCACACCGATAGCTCGGATTTAACTAGTATCTGAGAAGATTCAGTTGTTACCTCAAATTAGAGCACATCCAGGCAGCCAGCCCTGCCTCTTCTCCCAAAGAAGCAGTGGCCTCCGCCGCGCGATGGAGTAGGCCATGTGCCATCCATCATTCCGAGCAACACGGGGAAAGTCTGACATTGACTCCTGTAATGGACGTCGTCGACGGACCCTGGCACCAGCGGCGGCAGCAGGACTTCAATTGATGGATTGACCACTTCTTCGACATGCACGAACACTCGATGCAGGTACATCCCTAACGTGGTCTGCGGCGGCCTTGGTGGCGACGAATAGTACAACCCCGGTTCCTGCACCGGTATCTCAACACCAATCACCTTCGGTATGGTGGACGGCTTCTTCATTCATGCCATAACCGTTAGAGCCCAGCTATCTGGAGGAACAAACATACTTACGAGCTCACCTCCAAGGTCATTGATAAGCTCATTCATGGACTCGCTATTCCAAGCACATCGAGGCATGCCGTGGAAGGTAAGCTTTGTTAAAAACTCAAGCTCAGAGGGCACCGAGCCCCGTCCTGGGTGCCACCGATCAAAGCTCACCAGTGCGCCATCACAGAACTAACGCTGGGAAGATTTGAACACACAACTGCAGTCGAAAGTTGTCCGGAACCTGACGAAGAAATCAACCGGTGGCGGACAGACTTCAACGAGCAAGTCACTTATTTGGATGCCATGCGCAATGCCAAGAGCTTTGACAAGGTCGTCCGGTGAGATGGGAGGCCGGTCACTGTTGATGGTTACGATCAGCACTTTGCCGGCAAACTGGTCGTCAAGCGCCGCCATGCCACTGTTGAGCGACAGCACGCAGCGCCCGAAGGCAGGACGGACCTTAGGATCTCTGGCTTGGAGATCCATGTTGACCGGTGACTTGATAGTGCACTTGATTACAGGGAGTACAGGAGGGGGATTTGGGGGAACTGGAGTAGGAATCGAGATTCCAGAGGTGGGGGAGGGGCGGGAGATTGGGGAGGAAAAGGTAGTATGAATTTCGAACACGCGCCAATATGCTCTCGGCGCGCAAGCGCATGAAAACACCGGTGGCACCCACGTGTCGGCCTAAGAGTCCTTTTTCTTTCTTTTTTTGAGAGCCCAGCTTGAGAGTCATAATTGACCTGTTTGGCATTGCGTTACTACTCGGCCCATATTGAACGACACCTCACTGGCCCAAACAAGTGTACATCATCGAAAAGACACTAAGCTCAAATTATAACTTGAAAAAAGGAGATATACTCTGAACACTGGCGAATGGTGATGCCCTCATTTAGCCCACCAGCAGTTTGAGACAATAAACAGTTCGAAACAACGATATATACAACATTCAAACACTGACTAGTGACTACTACTGACATAAACAACAAGACATGATAGTTCATAAGAAGTCTTGCTACACCACCAAAATGCACCCATCTGCGGCGCTCAGACTCTCGTGATCCAGACGAGAATGACATTCTAAATAGAGGCAACTATTACATAGTAAGAGTGACATAGACGAGGATGACCAAATGACAAGGAATCAATATGCATAACAAAAGAGAGAACTACCCATCCAGAACAAGTAGCAAAGACAACAAGTCATTCGAAGAGGGATGATCCAACACCATCATAATTTGCAGCCCCGCTTCAGCCACCAGTGATTCGGAGACACTAGTACTCCACCCTTTCGACGCAACAGCCCAATTACCTATCAACCTGAAGGCTTGAACCACATACTGCCTGTCGGACTTGAGACATCCAAGGATCAAAGTTAATCCAGATGCCTTTGTCATTCTCATCTTCTTTTGGCTGCAGGCTGTATCGTTGACAATCAGGGGAATCTGCTCCCGAAGTCATAGGGCTTGCCGTGTAGACACAATTTTCCCTAGCAAACAGAGCCTCTCTGCCATTAAGGTCCTTGCCAACGGTGATCTCCTGGTTAATTGGATAATTGAGTCCGAGAAACAGAGAGTGTGAACCAAGGCTGTTTACCCGCCTCCAACTCAAAAATCCTGAAGGCCCCAACAAGCTGGTATCCTGCTCATAGACGTAACAGCCACTGTCCGGATACTCATGTATTTCACGGTGCTTGTACACAGTGGGGTTTTTACAATTTAACTTTTCCGGCTCATGTGTGCGAATGATCATCAGTCTTTTGCCGTCGTCTGATCGAGCAAGGAACCAATTGTGCTTCCCTGTTTTTGGCAAAGGTGGTGTGATTACAAAGGGTAGTAACTGTAGGGACACTGCATCATATCAAAAAGGACAGGCATTGTTAATGTAAGATCATCATTGTTCAGAGTATGAGTAGGATAATGCAAGAAACAGGATTGATCTGTCCCTGTTGGAACTGAGAGGAAAATATAGGGAAATGTATACTGGGTTCGAAAATATAGAAGTGCCATGCATGGTTATACTCATGTTACCTCGCAATCGATTCTTCATAGGAAACTACCATGTCATGCATGTTATGTAATCATGTTATGTCCTCACAAACAAATTCTTCAAGGAAACTAACACACCATGCATTGTTATATACTCATGTTCTGTGGGCAAAAATTTTGTGAGGATATTATTCTAGCCATTGATTGCTGAAGGGCGAATATAGGTATGTACACATGGTAAGCATTACAGGATTTCACTACTTCCAAATATAGAGTTCTCCATATGCACATTTACTTCCCTAATGTATGGTTAGATGAAACCAACAGTGTGATGCATGTTTCTACATCATGAAAATGAAGAAATTAACATGGCTATTGATACACACTCATATTTAGTAGTATATATATTACTATAAAGTAAGGAGAATATCCATATCTTCCTAACCGTTTGATTATTCAAGGGTACAAATTGGCTGTAATGACATGGTCACAATCGCTTGAATTAACTCATTCCAAATATAGCTGATTTACGGCGTCTCTAATACATTGCCATAGTTCTACTCAAATTCTGCTCAAACAAGGATATGCCAATCATCACAAAAAGTTCAAACAGTGTCATGGCGTTATCATTAACATCAGATGAAAACAACTTACAGGCGCCGTCCCAGCAATACAGTCGCCACGGTGATTCGAAAGAGTGATCTCAACTAACCAGTGGCACATGTAGCGATGGAAGGATGGGCACGTACACGTACACTGACCACTCCTCAGTACGGTACCCGCATAGCCTTTTCATTTTGCAGGTTGGTCTACCTAGCCGTCTAATCAACTGCCTGCATGCCACTTCTCCCATTTACTTCTCCATCGGGAACCGATTTTCCTCGGCTTCTTCACCTCTCCTTCATTTGCATTCAAACCCCACTCGATTCACATCATCCTTGAGTAATTCCGAAGCCCCTTTAAATAATCATCTTCTTCAGTTAGACTAGCCATCTTAATCCTAATTCTCCAAACCATAGCCCTCCGGTCCAGCTGTTCCAAATGGCGAAAGAGATCCCTATGCAGGTTTTTAGCGTCAAACATATCCTCGTCGAAGGCTCGTTGAGCATAGTTGCCACCGTCACCGACCACCCAAGGGTTTTTTGGGAGTGGATCAACAATGTATCCAACTCCCTCCAAAAGGTGGAGATGAAGGTCGTCGGTCTCGACGCAGAGTACACGGAGCGTGCCACTGGGAAGATCCAACGCTCCACCGTCCTTCAGCTGTGCCTCGAAGATGAAGTTTTGGTGTATCACATCATACACGTGTCGTCCATACCAGGTGAGCTCCATGATTTCATGTCTCGGGAGGACATATACTTCTGTGGGGCAGCCATCGAAGGGGACAAAGAGAAGCTGGCGCCGTACAACCTTCACTTGAAAAACATCGCTGACCTAAAAACCAGAATTTCTGTAGAGGATTGTGATAAAAAAAACACCATCCCTGTTCGACGTAGCAAATTCTGTGCTCAGAATAAATCTTGAGAAGGGTGACGAGACGCTGGGATTAAGGTCGTCTGGATGGGAGAATTATCCCTTGACCTACGAGCGGATAAAATATGCTTCCCTCGATGCCCGTGTGAGTTTCGAGATAGCTGCAAGGTCAAAAGAGCTTGTTGCGAAGCCGTCTCCCATAGAAAATGAGAAAAAGAAGAAGAAGAAGAAGAAGAAGAAGAAGAAGAAGAAGAAGAAGAAGAAGAAGAAGAAAGAAGAAGAAGAAAGAAGAAGAAGAAGAGTAAGAAGAAGAAGAAGAAGAAGAAGTTGCACCAGTAGTAGGGCATTATAGATGGATGAACTATTTCCTCTCTTGTAAAAATTATATTTCCTCTCTGTGTACATTGATATAGGTCCGCTTGACTATAATGAATGCATGTGTCAGTAGACATGACAGCTTGTCCATGGAGGTTGAACCACGGCGACCATCACGTTTCTACCACTACCACACGCGATTCCCACAACGCCACTCCAACCCACGGCACCACGTCCCCCGATGTGCGCCTCACCCCTCTCGGCCCCACCGCTCCTCTGCCTTTGTGTGCATGACATGTGGGCCAGCTGAACTGCGTCGACCATCAAGTTTCTACCATAGCCACACGCGATTGGACGCGGCTTGCATGCTCCGCTCCTGGCTCCGATCCGTACTCCCGCACCATCCAATTTTCATCCAGCGGCTGTGACACATTTCATCCCGGGCATGACTCCTCAGCCAGAAATATAATAAATAAAATAAAGGCCCGTCTTTGCCATCTACTTCTGTAATACAGGTAGTACCTGTCGGTGTGGCCATCTACGCCTCGTAACACCCCGACGTCCAGCTGTGGCACCCTCGCCACGGCCAGGCCACCACCGGCCGGTTCATCTCGAACGAGTCAGTCGCGAACGTCGCCGCGACAACGGCCAGCTGGGCATCTCGAACCACACCGATGCCGCTTCCCCATAGCCGACCTACGCTGGCCCATGGCCGCACGCCGTTGACCCGCGCGTCAACGTACGATGGCAGGATCGGCTCCAGGCTCGCTGGCTCAACTACGTCGAGTACATCACGTTCGCAAACCGGTATCCGTTGAGCAGGTTGCTCCCACCCACGAGCACACGCCTATATGTATCCAGCATTCCAGCCTCGCCGCTGAGTGGTACATCCTCGGGATGGTGCAAGTGGTCGGAATCTCGAGCCCATGTCGAGCTATGTGCCCCGGGTAGATCACTGGCTCCCGCCCGAGCTCATCCGGAGTGCGAGCTAGTAAACGTCGTGCGACACGTCACAACAGACAAGCACCTCGACATGCGTCGGCCGGGCAGAGACTTTTCTTGGCCACAAGCTCCATGGTCTCGTTCAAGATCGGTGTGGTACTGCAGTCGAACATGCGGGTAAAATACTACGGGAGCAGCTGCATGTGCATGGCCCAGACGCTGATGTTGGCATGGAGGAGGTGCTACTCACTGGCGGCGCAGCGTGCTACATGGGTTAGGCAGGCACCTGTTGCCACGCTTGGAGGACAAGCAGGAAAGGAAAGAGTCTTGCATGCATGTACAGATTCATGCAGGAAATTATTTCCTGGAAATACGGCCTTTGTTTACCTTTTTTGAGGCTATAGATGACCCACACAAGGAAATCTATTATAACCGTTGGATGAAAATTAGTGGTGCGGGAGTACGGATCGGAGCATGGGAGGGGAGCAGGCAAGCCTCGTCCCACTCGATTCCCACGACGCCGCTAGAACCCATGACACCACACGTCCGCCGACCTGCGCCTCACCCCTCTCGGTCCCACCGCCCCTCTACTTTTATGAGAATGACATGCGGACCAGCCGCATTTAGGGTCCACATATCATTGACTCAAAGGCAGGAGCAATAGCCGCTGAAGCTCGGTCCCGTGGGCCCCGAGAGGGAAATGTAACTCCTGCGCCAGGCCTTGTGGTGCTCCCGTAGTATGAACTTGTGCCAAACCCAGAATTTGTTTCTTACTAGTACTACCAATGTGCCGGCCCGTGCGTTGTAATGGATCCAAAGTAGTAGAATAATACTTGTTCACAAACTTGAAATACAAACACTCTAGTTTTGATATACATATATCAGTAAAAATAAATTATGCTTCACTGAAGACATATTCCTCGGGCTGGTTTGATGAGGTGAGGGGCGGGTGTGGCTGGTTTCAAGATAATAATATATTTCTTAAAACATTGGAGCAGATTTTTTTTTGCTAACATTTTGTAGCGTGGCACGACATCCGGTGCACCTAAGCGTGTGAAGAAAAAAAGTGGAGTGCACTCTAAAGATATTTACATGCTCCCATTTATTGGAGTGCACTCTAAACACATTATCTATTTATTTTTCTCTAGCCTTTCCTAGCCATGCAACCAAGCCACATAAGCTAGTCATGCATGCAATCCATAAATTGCAATATACTCCAGCATGCAATGCGGCCACATCATCTATTTATGCCTGTTAGTCATAGGTTGTTTTTTGCATTAGTCCAAATATTAATGTTCCATAAAACTAAACTCCAAATGTCCGCCGGAGCTGAGGCAGAGGACGTACGACGGGGGCGATGGAGGCGTCTTCGTAAGAGGAGGAGAGCTCGAAGGATAATCTTGCATGTCCGCCGCCACCTACATATCGGCGCGGGACTCCTCGAGCGCCCACTGGAGCTCGCGCTCCTCCAGGGAGTGGCAGAGTCACGGGATTTTCCTAAACCACGATGGGCACCATGCAGTACTCCTTGTAGCCGGGGGCGCGGTGCTCGCATCCCGACTCCTGGGGTACTGTCTGGAGCACGCGCTCAACAACCTCGTGAGCCGTGAGGATGCCATGCTCGCGGCCGTGCTGTTGGAGCACACGCTCATGCGCCTGAGCGGCAAGGATGCGATGTTCGCGGGCGTGCTGCCAGAGCACGTGCTCGTCCATGTCGAGAGGGGCGATGATGCGATGTTCGCGGGCGGCGATGATGCGATGCTCGCGGGCATGCTGCTAGAGAACGCGCTCGTCCACATTGTGAGAGGTGAGGATGCAATGTTCGTGGGCGTGCTGCCAGAGCACGCGCTCGTCCACGTCGAGAGCGGCGATGTTCGCGGGCGTGCTTTCGACGATGCGATGCTCATGGGCATGCTGCTGGAGAACCCGCTCGTCCACATTGTGAGCGGCGAGGACGCGATGCACCTCCTCGTGACTGACCAGGGCGTGCTGCTGGAGCACAGCTAACCCCTCGTGGCCGACGAGGGCGAGCTGCTAGATCACACTGTCCTCCGCGTGGATAGTTAGCGCCCGCTACTCGCGGCCATAGAGGGCGTGCTCCACCTCGGCGATGTCGGAGACTCCGTCCTCGTCCCAGGCCGCGGCGCCGTCCACTTCGGCAACGGCTGCGTGCTCCGGTGGGTGTTATGTCTGTATGGGAGCTTCGAGCTACAGTACCAGTGGGGGCGGGGGTGACCTTTTCGTGGTTTCACATGGTCTAAGGAGAAAAATAGAATCGGAAGTAGCACAATATGTTGGAACGTGTCGGAGGAAGGCTGGCAGGAGCAGTACAACAAACATCACATGCGCACCATATTTTGAGAAGGGTTTAATGTAATTTGTGTGAAATGGGTCTGCGTGATGTACGAGTAGTACATCCATATCATTGACATTCATGCACGCAACAAACATTTGTGTGCATGATTTCACCCTATTTTCTTATTCTGTTTGGGAGTGGATTTGATTTTTGTAATCGGAGCTCATTTTTGTACTTGGTTTCAATTTAGACTATGCATGTATTATTGTGAGAGATATATATAGAGAGAATATTTGTGTGGCAAAGAGGGGGCGGGGGCAGCGATACCTAACGAGAGAGGGGCATATGTGTGTTCGAAAGACTTTGTGTGTCATAGAGAGAGGAGTGTCCGAAAGGGAGAGAGAGAGGGTGTGTGTGTGTGTGTTAGAGAGAGAGAGAGAGGTGCGTGTAAGGTCGGGATCGACAAGGTTACAAGGTTGCGGATATGGGAGAGCGATAGTGTATGTGCGATGAAGGGACACACAGACAGCGTCTGTTTGCGTGTGAGAGAGCTGGATAGACCTCAACAGCATGGCTGGCTAGGGGTGGAAGGTTATGTGTGGTAGAAAGAGATAGTAGAGAGACAGATGAATGCTTGTTTGTTGCAAGGAGACCTAACTACATAGACGGGGGTAGCAAGAAGAAGAGAATGGCGGTGTGACTTTTTTTCATGGGATGGAAGAGAGACCAAGAGACACGCATCGTGTGGAGAGGTGTGTGTGTTTCCAGAGAGAGGTGTCGGTGTCAAAACCGGCAGACCTCGGGGTAAGGGGTCCCGAGCTGTGGATTCTTGGATCAATGGTAACAGGAACGAAGGAGACGATGTTTTACCCAGGTTCGGGCCCTCTTGATGGATGTAAAACCCTACGTCCTGCTCTTGTTTATATTGATGAAGTATCAAGGTACAAAGTTGATCTACCTCGAGATCATATGTTGTGGTCTAAACCCTAGAGGTATGATGAGTAATATCATAATCTGTCTATCAACTAGCCTAGCCTCGGCTTATATAATGTACCGGAGGCCTAGAATAACAAGAGTCCTAGTCGGCTACGTCGGTGGAGAGGAGTCCTTGTCTTGATCACCAAGTCTTGTGGAATCTTCCTCGTATATGTCATCGGCTATCCGAACTGGCCCATTACTGAATCGCCATGGGGGTCCTCGGCCCGACCCACTGGTCGAGAGACGATGTGGTGAGTACCCCTTAGTCCAGGACACCGTCAGTAGCCCCCTGAACCGGTCTTCAAGTTGGGGATGCTCCTCGGTTCTTCTGAACTGTTCTTCATCTTCGGTCGTCGGTCTTGAAAACTGGTTCAACAAATCTTCCCATCTTTGATCTTGAGGATCGTCGAGGTATATCCGAAGGGTTCGTACATCGGGTATCCAAGGAGTCTTTTAAGTTGTTCACGGCCATTATCAATGCCTTGTTATTTTTACGCCACACCTCGGGTTCGAAATTTTTCCCGTGCGGCGGTACCCTCTTGCATCCGAACTCCAACGCTGGATTGCATCCGAGGTATATCTTAGCAGTCGAGCTCCAACGCTGGTATGTATCCGAGCTCCAGCGCCAGACTGCATCTGAGAAGGCATAAAGTACCTCATCTCTAAAAAAGTTTGAAGGAGGTTATCCGAGTTTAATGCCAAAAAAGTTCTCTATAGAGCCAGCCACTCGCGGCCGAGCTTTTATGCCGGACTGCTTCCGAGGTGGCCTCTCACAGCCGAGCACCAACGCTGGACTACATCAGAGTTGTCATCTCGCAGCCGGGCACCAATGCCGGACTGTATCCGAGATGTCATAGATTACCTGGGTCTTGAAAAAGTTAAAAGGGTTAAACCGAGCTAAATGCCGGAGATGCCCTCTATGGAGCTAGCCACTTGCATCCGAGCTTTATGCCGGACTACTTTTGAAGTATCTTTTGCAGTCGAGCACCAACGCCGGACTGTATCCAAGCTCCAACGCCGGACTGTACCTGAGCTTCAACGCCGGACTGCATCCGAGGTGGTGCACCGCCTCGGCCATGGGCTGATTTTTATGAATGTAATTCCGATTTGTGCAATGTATTCTCTGTGGAGATATATAGCCAGTAGCCCTCAAGGTGTGTGTCCATTGAATGTCCGGCATGCACCTGAAGGATAGCATAAAATCGCAGATCCCAGTAGCCCCTGAGACTCAGGTCAATTCACGAAATCGGCCTGAGGATCAATTCCCAGCTCGGCAACATACTTAGGAATAGAAACGCGGTGTAATATATTAGAGGAAATAGTGATCGACAGACGGGCCCTTGAGAGAGGGTCTTGAAAAGTTGCTGTAATATATCAGCTTGATGCCGGATAGGTCCCAGATGGTACCTATTGTTGTCCGGAGACGCGTTTGCCCATAGCTCGGTCGAGCCGAAAACTAGGCATTACGAATTTTGTGCACTGAATAGGCAATGAAGTAGCCCCCGAGCTACTGGTCGCGTGGCAACACCAGATCAGGGGATCGATGTGCCCCTTTAATATTTGTAAATGAGAAGCGTGAAGCCCAGTAGCCCTCGAGCCTTAATGTGGGCACGGGTGGCCGAATTAAGGATCAATGTCCAGAGTATATCACAATTTATGTGTAATGATTCTATGTATCCAAGTACTTTACATCACTAATGCTCGGATCCGCATTGTACAAAACTTTGTTGACCGACCATCGGCTTCAACCTCCTCGGCCAGCAGCCGAAGAGTGTTCATCCTACTTTATAAAGCCTTTATATGGGCAAAGATTTACGACAAACAAGGCAATCCGGCCATACGGTTTTATAAACAAAGGTACGCAGAGAGATATGTTATAAAACATCTTCTGGAAAAAATAAGTTCCGTTACAGGTTCCTTTTCCCAGGCTGCCAATTTGATCATGATCATGAAACCTCAACTCTGATCAATGTGGGAGGAAAATATTGAGGATTTAGTTGGGAGAAAATTCCCGAACTCTGTGGTCCATAATGAACCAAAATTTTCACTTCCATCGTTGCCGATCAATTATATTCTATAAGATGGCTAGCTTTCGGCTTCACCCAGTCTGAGGTACTAATCCGGACGACCCGGTAGTAACAATCACAGAGGTGCTCCCTTTACCGCCTAGCCGAATAATCGGGAATGTAGGGGTAAGCACAGGAGCCAGGCAACCCAGCTTGGCCAAAATCTTAAGTCAAATTGATGCATATTTATAGCTTTATAACAATAATTACGAAAGGCAGCACTTGTATACTGGATACAAACACTGATGATATATGTTTATTTTGACTCCGTTGTGACCGTTTATCAGTTGAAAGTGGCCCTTCGTCAGCTTCTACCCCTTTGTAGATACTACGCAGGGTGTTTCCGCAGTAACAAGACAACCCTTAGCCGACGGCTCGGTGCCCGGAGGCGGTTGTGTTAGCGGAAACAAGGCAATCAGATATGCGGGCTATATAACTTTCACTTAGTCATAGGAGCTTTAAACTGGGGAAGCTAGCTACGAGCCCTCGGTTTGTGTTCGGCACCGACTAAAGTCTAGGCATTAACACTTCGGCCAATGTTATGAAAGGCCCATCGTTTAACATGGAGTAATCGGTATCGATCTATAGTGTGACACCGTCATCGGATCGCTGACCAGTTTACGCCCATTGTGACAGTCAGTTTTCGGCTTTCTCCACTGAGGTGCTTAACCATTCGAGCTGGAAGCACAATCGCAGTGGTTCTCCCTTTGCACACCTAGCCGAACAAAGCGAAACGTAGGAGGCAAGCACAGGAGCCGTGCAACCCAACTATTGACCGAAGACACAATTCGAAACTGATGCATATATAGCAATATCCGAGAATGTTTTTGCCGAATCTCTAAAGGTGTCCGGCGTTGCACTACGAGACTTATGCTACAAACACACAAATAGGTTAAAAGTGCCATAGGCTTGGGAAACCAAAAAACTTCGGTAAAAACTTTACGCCCGAACTAAATCAAGTTTTTGGTGCCAATCCGAAAATTGGTCTTAAAATTAGTTTGTGCTTCTGTCCTGCATTAACATGATACATCCGATCTCCAGACTTCAAGCGGGTCAGCCTTAGGCTTCAACCTCCTATCCCGAAGGCGAAGTGTTTCTCAGGCCAGTTTAGAGAACTAAACGCGAGCGGCTTTAGAGAGAAAACAGGCTATCCGGCTATTGACCACACACTCGAGTCGAGAAAGGAGTAGTAAAAAAAGACTTTGCAACGACTAAGAAGAAAGAAAAAAATATTTATTATAGAACAGCTCATATAAATTTTAAGAGCCCCTAGTTAACATGGGTAAAGGGAGTTTGTTTTTAACAAACAACGCATGTGAGCATGGTCGAACCGAACACAAATTAAAAATGTAAAAACTTTGAGCATGAAAGCGACTTAGCTGGTTAATGTGTTCGGCGTTGATGATGTGGGCCGAGCTTGCGGCGGGTCAAGGTCCCAGCCCCCAAGCCGGTCCTGAGGTGCCCGAGCGAAGAGCTCGGCTCGATTAAGTGGCGATGCTGCACGATCGATGTGGTGAGCCGGAACCCCTGGTCCAGCCGAGGTGACAAAAACCCTCATGACCGAGGTGACGAAGAGCTTGGCGGAAAAAAGAAGTGTTTAACAATCAACGTTTGAACGAACAACTTTTTTGTTTAACACAAATATAATGTTTGGTTGAACCGAACAAAAAATAAAAAAATTTAAAGAAAAAAACTGAGCATGGAGGCGACTTAGCTGGTTAATGTGCTCAGTATTGTTGATGAGGTCCGAGCTCGTGGCGGGACAAAGACGTAGTCCGCAGCCTAGCCAAGGTCCCAGCCCCCATGCCCGAGGTAACCGAGCGAGGAGTTCGGCTTGATGAGGTGGTGATGCCGCACGGTCGATGTGGCGAGGCGAAGCCCCTGGTCCGGCTAACGTGACTAAGTGGTCGGCTGGTGATGCCGAAGTCACCGGAGTAGGTTGATGAAGAGATGGCGAAGACCCCGGTCTAGCCGAGGTGACGGGGCAGGTCGGTAGTATGATGTTTGCAGCCCTATGCCGGCCGAGGTGTCGAAGCAGGTCGGCGTGGTGGACATCGGCTTGGTCAGCCAGATTAGTATTTGGGATTTCTTCGGAATCGTACTCCGGTACTATGGTGCGAGGGGCGAGTCCGGCCAGGGTTAACTCCTGATGTTTGGACGCCGTAGTTGCGTCCAGGATTGAAGCTGGATACGAGATAAGAGAGGCAAGTCCGGCCGGAATTAATTCCCGATCTTCGGACACAGAGGTCACATCCAGGCTTGAAGAAGCAATAGTGCGACGATGCCGTCGCGGGCCGGATCTTGTGACGCGGTCGATGCCCGCTTGATGAAGTGACCATGCAGGGATGCCGGTGTGCCCGCTCCGTATAATTCGTGGGGCGACAATGTTGGTGATGATTTACCCTTCACGATGCCGAACTCTTGTTCGGCTTGCCGAGATAATGATCCGAAGAGGTTGAGTTCGGCTCGATGAAGCGACGACCCGTCTGGCGCAGGTCGGCAGCCGTGCAGCAACGTTGCCAGGCTGGTTTGACACCGGCGCAACGGTGAAGGTTACCTCCAAAAAGGAGCAAAATTTATGAGCATGTGTTCGGAAACAAAACACAATATCCTAGAAAGAGATTCCTCCAAAAAGGTTGCCCAATATCCCGTTCATGAAGAAAGATGAAGTCGGGTCGGATTCGTATTCGCGCAGAAAATAGATCAGAAAATTGATGCGCTCATCAGAGATTTCCTGGAGTTTGAACGGTCGGATCAAGCTGAAATTTCGATGGGTCATTGATATGGTAATTTCGCAACAGATCAACGGTTGGATCTTCCAAATGATGTCTGAGCTGGGCGTTGGACTCCTCGCCCTAAACTCGTCTAGATTCCCATCCAGATTTGACAGGGCTCCGGTATATCGTAGATCGCTGGAGATTCCACCATCGGAACGCGACGATATTTTATAGGGTTGTTATATACACAGTTTCGCACTATTCCACCAAAGCAATCGTCAAAGCGACACCCGAGGAGGCGGCGACGGCGAATACAAATCCGTTGTATAGAAAAACAGCACGGTCGCCCGAGGACAATGTTGAAGTTGAGCCCCCGAGCTATATGGATGATTCCTCCACGATCTTGATAGAGATCGGAGTTGATGTTGATGAAGGCCCTCATCCGAACATGACGATCGGAGGCAGAGGACGGTCCTTGGTCGAGCCAAGGTAACCAGTCAAGCCGGCGATGAATATGCCGACATCGCAGTTGATCTTGCAGGCGAGCCATTGATTCATTGCCGATCACACAGCGGAACTCTCATTGAAAGCACCATTGTCGGTGTCAAAACCGGCAGACCTCGGAGTAGGGGGTCCCGAGCTGTGGATTCTTGGATCAATGGTAACAGGAACGAAGGAGACGATGTTTTACCCAGGTTCGGGCCCTCTTGATGGAGGTAAAACCCTACGTCCTGCTCTTGTTTATATTGATGAAGTATCAAGGTACAGAGTTGATCTACCTCGAGATCATATGTTGTGGTCTAAACCCTAGAGGTATGATGAGTAATATTATAATCTGTCTATCAACTAGCCTAGCCTCGGCTTATATAATGTACCGGAGGCCTAGGATAACAAGAGTCCTAGTCGGCTACGTCGGTGGAGAGGAATCCTTGTCTTGATCACCAAGTCTTATGGAATCTTCCTCGTATATGTCATTGGCTGTCCGAACTGGCCCATTAGTGAATCGCCATGGGGGTCCTCGGCCCGACCCACTGGTCGGGAGACGACATGGTGAGTACCCCTTAGTCCAGGACACCGTCAAGAGGGAGGCGTGGACCTGAATAATGAGATGGGTGCTCATGTGTATGTTATAGGGAAGGAATTGTCTAGGTGGTAGTCTTATGATGGCAACCCAACGTTTCAATGAGAGTGGGATAAGTATCGACTTGGTGGATTTTGACGTTGACGATCCAGCTATATCGTATCCGGTGATACAAATCGACAATCGTTACTAAACAAATCTTCGATGGACGATGATCTTGTCGTATGCACAAAATCAACCTGAATAACGATATGGAGTTCCTCCAAGCAACCGAAGAATTGGCTAGAACTAAGATAATGCAATCGTAATTGCCAATATGAAGTAATTAAGGATAATGGTGGGGTTGATGGTACTGAACAAAAGGTGGTAGTCCTACACACACCCCACAAATGCAAATTATAGCGAAAACAAAACAATGTGTGCACAACAACGCAAGTTCTAACGTAAAAAAAGGTAGTAGCCTTATTTATATCGATAGACTATATTACTATATTTTTTATTTGTATAGTTATATCTATATCTATTCCACTCCCTCCGTTTGTAATTTACTCCGCACATATATAGCTTTAACTGCAGCCAAATTTTACAAAGCTAGACCAAATTTAGTGAAAACAATATGAACATTTACACTAATAAATTTACACGTTGTGGAAATAAAAGCAATGATAAATCAAATGATATATATTTGGTGGTGTATATGTTAATACTTTTTCCTACAAATTGTTGAAAGTATACAAAGTTTGGCTTTAGAGAAACCCAATATGAGGTATATGTATTCTACATTCTATATTCATTATTTTTCTGGAGTCAATGCATGTATTTGCACGTACACAATATAAACCGTTGATTGATGTTGATCCAATGGTCCAGGTGGCTGCGATTCGGATCTACTATAAGTACCCATACACGTTCTTCTCGAACGACTAGCACGACAGTGTGATCGATCCACACAAGAAGCTCTAAATAAGACTCTAGACGTGCCACGTGGCTTCATGGGTGCCCCCCACATCATATTATTCATACTACGTTTACTGAAATAAAGATAAATCACCCAAAACAAGATCTTCCCATTTTTTGTTCCTACGATGCTGTGCCGTGCACGTACCTAGTTGTATAGTGGTAGTAGTAGTAGTAGTACAAACTTCATAGTAGGTGTAGTACGAAGTGCTCCTACTCTATCAACGAGTCCCATCTGACACCAAATTTCTTGGCTTCCGTGCTACAGCTAGATCTTCCCCTCCTCGTTTCTGTTTTCCAACGCGGCGGGCGGGGTGCGGTTTGCCGAAAGTCAGTTTGCTTAACTGTGGTCCCACATCGAAGTGAAAATGCTAGGCAACACGCTTTCCCTAGGTATGTGGCGTGTCGGACAGGCCGTGGAGTACTCCCGATTCCCGGGCATGTGGGGGTGTGACGCAAACGCGGCAGGCCTTTTCCTTTTACTAGCAATGTGCCCGTGCATTGCAACGGATCCAAAGTAGAATAGTACTTGTTCACAAACTTGAAAGAAAACACTCTTGTTTTCATATACATATATACCACTAAAAATATATTACTTTTCACTCAAAATATATTTCTCAGGCTGTTTTGATGAGGTGATGGAGGGATGTGGTTGCTTTCGAGATAATAAGGGGTTTTCTGCACATTGGAGCAGAGAAGTGGGCTATTGTTGCAAAAATGCCACAACTTACCTCAGAGCCGTTAGATGCGGATCTAATGGTCAGAAATGACGGATGGCAGACACACCACCATCACCAACTAAGTCTTTTATGGGAGTAGAGAAACATGTATAAATTGTAACATTTGGTTCTGCTCCTTGGCACGATCGATAGATAGAAATAACGATTGGAAACGCTAGGGCGGGGCTTTTCCCGCCAGATAAGCAGGGTAGTAGCTAGGTTGGCGCATTGTTGGTTTGGTCACATGCGGTCCCACATGTTGTAGTGATATAAAGCCTAGCCAATGCGCGTTGACCGGGGGGAACGACAGTGTGATATGCGATGGGGAAGGGACATGCTTCATGTACGTGTTCCAGTTTCTCGTTTTGAACTTGCAAACGTGACAGGTGTGCTGCACGAGTAGTTTTGAATTTATAGGTTCGGTCTCAGTTTTTGAATTTAGGAGTAGTTCATAGGTCGGGTCAAGCATCGAACGTAAATTACAAAGTTGATGGAAAAGGTAAGCACAACTTATAAATTGACGGATGGAGTACTAGTTACAGTGATGCATATAATTAAGCAAAGGGATCGCACATGTCTGTATTGACTGGAATGAGAATGCAATAGCACAATAAGAATTAAGGCCAGGATGATGCGATCACAGTGGTGGTTACAGGAGGCAAGAAGAAAGATGCATCCATCAACGTACGACCTCCTCCTCCTCGACTCAGTGTGCCGGGCCACCGACCGGCGGCTTAGGAGCGGCGGCTTTTGTGGCGAGATCAAGGTGCTTCTCAACAAAGGCGTCCAAGGCTTCCAGCCGGTTGAGGAAGTCCAACATCGTAGCGTCCTCACTGGCCTTGTAGATACCTATGTAGACGACTTCCTCATACACGTGGACGTGTAGGTCGACAAATTCTTGCAGGGCGAGGCGCCTCGCGGCGAGCGCGACCTCCAGGTGGACATTCTTTGTTGCATCGGCGGGCAGTCACAGGGCCACCAGTGCTTGAAAGAGGTTCTCGCCATGGAGGCCGATTAGGGTGGCAGGCAATGAGGAGCCTGGGCATGCGGGATGGAGGAGTACGGCGATGTCATCCGCGAGCTTCTTGACGACAGTGAACTTGTTGATGGTGGCAACGATCATCTGGTCCAACTGAGAGTCGTAGCTGGCATCGACGATGGCCATGAACCAGCCGGTCGCCAACACCGTCTGGAGATGATCCTCGATGCCATGCCGTGGGCCGGCGTCGTGGACCATCTGGCACAGCCGCTGGCCACTCACGCGCATCGCCGCCATGGGTCTGGAGTGAGCACTTTTGCGCTTAGTGTAGGTGCTTATGTGCGTACGATGTGGTAGATGCATTGGAATGGAGGGGCACCTTTATATGAGTGCAAACTGCGTAGCATTCACATCGTGCTACCTCTTTTCCCCGTCCTCCTCCCATTACTTCCCTCATGCATTCAGGATGCTAATTGAAGGAGGATGCATCATTGGCCGTTCAACATTTTGGGAACCACTACCCTCTCCCTCGTCTGCATTAAAGCCGTATTGGGAACTGTCCTGGTTTACTAGTAGCTGTCAAATCGAATAGTACTGCGCCGCCCGCTGCACGCCCGGCTGAACACGCCTCCTCGCCTCCATCAAACGCCTCCGTTAAACCCGCATGCAAACCAAGAAACCTACTTCGGCCACACGTCCATTCATGAGCGTGCCGGAATTAAACGCAACGCCGACCGAGCTCCTCCCGTCCGCCCTCAGTTTAAACGAGGCCAGACACTAGCCAAGCTCCTCCCGTCTGCCCTCTATTTAAACGAGGCCAGATAGCGGGCAAGAATCGCACCCATCCGCCCCTCCCCCATCTCCTCCTTCACCATTTTCTCCACTCTTCCGATGGCTTCCGAGGAGCTGTTCTCCGGCATACTACCCGGCTGGGTGGCCTGCCGAGCCCTCCGGATATGAGCGAGGCCGCTCGGTGCTTCACCTACCTTGCTTGGCCTGACGGAGCCAGTTGCCGCCCCAAGCCGGCGTGCGGTTCAGCAACTCGCCGCTCCAGTTCATCTCGATGAGTGTCGAGTTGCTCCACGCCGGCACGGCGGCGAGCACAGCGGCACGGGCATCATCGCTGCCGTGTCGTATTGCGCCACCAGTGTCTGCGGCCGCGCCTCCCGTGTCTGCGGTGGCCGCGCCTCTTGTGTCTGTGGGCGCGCCTCCCGTGCCTGCGGCAGCGCCATGCAGGCAGAGATAGAAGCCGGGTGCGTGGAGAGCGACGAGTCGGTGGCCAGCTTCTCCGTGTCCTCCGCCATCATCGAGGAGAAGTAGAACACGGGAGGCCACCACAGCTTGGGTCCCATGAAGGCCACCGCCGAGGTGACGACTGTGTATATAGGTGGTTTCTTGACTGCTTCGTCTCTTGCAAGGACCTTCGACGACCCCGCAAGTGTCTGCCGGACATGAGGAAGACAAAGGGATCCGCGGGCGGCCATTTAGATTAGGTATTAATTATACCACGAGAGCCGGATTAGCACCCCTCTGTTCATGTAAATGTAATGAAATCCGTCATGTTTATATGAAGATCCGGCTTTTTTTATATGAAATCCTTCATGCTTATATGAAATCAGTCCGTGTTTGCATGAATTTCCTCTGGTTGGTTAGAGTTGTGAAAATGTATGCTGCTGGTGTTGGATGTCGTCCTCCACGGAAGGAAGCAGGAGGAAATTTGCCAGTTGCCGTTGGAGATGCTCTTATGCTAGAAATAATAGAGTCACATCCAATCCATTTGAGTTAATTGCGTGTATGATTCTCCTTCTATAAAAAGTTAATTGCATGTACAGTGTACATGACTTGCAGGGTGGCTACAGATTCGTACAGAAAGTTAAAAAGAAACAAATCCATCCTTAATCTTGTATTCTAAGTACTCTGTGGGTTCCACTGTCAGTATAGTAGCGAAAAAAGTATATATTAAAAATATAAAAATCTAAAGTTTAAGATAGAATTCGAACTCAGGTGATCGCGTTGCGAGCATCCGGCGCTAACCAGTCCACCAGATGTTCGTTGTGCATGATGCAAGAGATATATCTATATCTATACTCTATATCTATATCTATATATATCTATCTCTCTCTCTACTATTATTATTATTATTATTATTATCTACTCTTATAAAAAACAGAGTTGGCGATGATGGTGTGCCTGCCATCCTGCAATCACTACAAAAAAATACACTTCCGTGATGATACGTGTTTGTCACAGTAGGTCATGTTTTCTGTCATGCATGTACATCCATGACGATTTTATGACAGAATCAAGATAGTCATACCTGTGCTGTCGTAGAACTGTTCCATGACAATACCAAAATTATCATCACGGAAGTGTCCACTTCCATGACAATAAATGGCACGACATGTAAGTGCTTTCGTCAAGGGTAACCGACACGTGGCATCCACCGTAACGGGTCGCCGTTAAGCTATCGGGTTCCGGTTTGGATCCGATAACCCATTAACAGCCTGGACCAATGGGGATTTTCCACGTGTAAAATTCTCATTCGACGGCGGATCCACATGTCGGCCCAGCGTTGGGACAGTTGTCATCCAGCGAATGGATGGGACGCGCCTATGATACGTCGACACGTGGCTCGGCCCAACAGTGACCCATTCAGGTCAAAAGGCCGGCCTATTTGACCTGGTCAAAAGGTAACGGCCGGCCCACTTAAAGCCTGCTAGCGGCATGTTCACATATAGCCCATTTACAGCCCGCTAACTCATGGCCCATTATGGCCTATCCGAATTAGGCCCAGTAGCGTCATCTGGGCCGTCCAATATGATTCCAGCCCGTTGTAACTTCAGGCCCATGTATGGCCCATGACGTCTTTCGGCCCATATGAGGCCCTTTGTAACTCTTGGCCCATTAACGGCCCGTGGTGAAACCGGCCCGTAATGAATAGTGTATCGCTTTATACCCATTATTCCATTGGGCCGTTTCCAGCCCGTGTTATCTTTCGGCCTTCTCAGGGCCCATTTATTCTTGGGCCGATTTGCAGCATTCGATTACTTACGGTCCGTTACTAGCCTGTTCCAGTTGTGGGCCAAATTTAGCCCGTGGTTAAAGTCGGCCCGTTTGTCGCCCGTTAATCCGTTGGGCCGTTTTCATAGCGTCATCAAATACGACCGATTAACGACGGCCCGTTATGGTCGGCCCATGAACGGACGATTCCATCTCTAGCCCGTTTATGGCCCATAATGTGGTCCGTTATTGTCCCATGTTTGGCCAATCGATCATATGGCCCGTAGAAGGCCCATTGTTTCTACGGCTCATAGAAGGCCCATTGTTTCTATGGCCCGTAGGAGGCCCATGGTCACTACAGTAAATATGTAGCCCATGGTTATTGTGGCCTAGTTTTAAAAAATAGGTTATTGCGGCCACTAGCAAACCGTGGAAAAAGAACTGCACTGACTACAAGCAAACAAATAAACAAGACAACAAGGAAATAAATAAGCAAGCAACTTACGCTAGGCTATCACAGCTATTACACATATCACATCCACTGGGCATCAAAGTTCGCCACCAGTGCAAATATGGGGAACAAAGCAGCATATTACATACACTGGTTGTCAAAGTTGGCGACCAGTGCAAATAAACGCCGCAGCAAAACAAGTCCAGCACTGAAACCACTTCACAAGAGCTCAAGAAACAATATCCTGGGTATCCACCATGCTCGCAAGAAGCTTAGCAAGCTTATTAGATTTCTCTTGTTTGGCTCTTAAATCCTCCAGCGCTTGCTGTTGCACCAGAAAGTATGCATCTGAATTCTGCAGGGACTTACTCACTCCTTCGGCTTCTTGTCGCAGCACATCTGATCGATGTCTTTCAACTTGATGTTGAGACTCAAGAAGCCGAACTAATTCAGGCAGCGAGTTCGAAGATCTGGTGCCAGCAGTAGTGGTCAGTAACTCGAATACTACATCAAGACAGGACTTTGGGGTTGTCTCAGTGTCTTCAATATAGTTTTTATCAGCTTTCTTGGAGACCAACAGGGATGTCTCACTATCTTGAACCTTATCTGCATTACTTCCTTTACCATTGCATAATGGGGTACTCTTCTCCAATATTTTGTCCGCATTCTAAAAGAGAAACAAGCAGACATATCACAGGTTTACCATGTTGTATATGAAACTCATTTTGGTAAACCGGTTCAGTAGTAAGGTGGACAGGATAACAGCATGAAACAAACATATATCTATGTAGTAGGGTCATTGTATGGTCTATATCATTCTAGTTTATGTTGAAAAATCAAGATAGAGACAGTTCAAATCATATCTGTTTAAGACAAAGCAGCATAGACAGAATATAAGTGTGGGAAACTACACAGCAATAACAACACTTGTAATGTGCATGGCATGAGAACATAAATGTTTATTAAATTGAAACTGAAATCAACATAGAGCAAGTTACAACAGCAAACACGTTAAACAAACAGGTTTAAAACATACCTGTTGCGCCATTGGAGTTTCAATTGTATCCCTCAAATTTGAAATTAGTTGGTATGAGTAAATACAGTGATGCAAGAGCAAAGGAGTATGAATCATAGCTACGGAACCTGACCTGAGAACAATTCTTCTTCTGTTTTAAGCGTTGACTTGGGGTTCGAAGTGGTGGTCCTCGTGCTTTGGGCACTGCAGTTGCCTTACTAATTGCTCGTGTTTGGGTGCTCTATGGTGGAGACGGTGTTGTGTCAACTGGGACTGGGTTACTATCTGCTACGGTTGGGGTTAGAAGGGGTGTAGCTGGTTCTCTGTCCTACTAGGTAGGGGTACAATCTGCGTGAGTCTGGGTTATATGTGGTGGGGCTGGTTCTTGGGCAAGTACAACCGTGGTTCTATCTGCATCGGCGGGTAGCACAATCTTTTATGAAGACTATGTTTTTACTTCCATAGATACTGCCATCACCCCCTCCAATTCAAATGGCTGATAAACAAGAAAAATAATTGAATGGTACAGACATTGTAAGATAGAGAGGTGCAATGGATAGTAGGGAATAAAATAGGGCATGAAATAATTCACATTTATGTTGTCTAACCAAACAGGATAGCATGACATAATTTCACATATATGATGGCTAATTAAGCAGGATAGCATGACACAATTTCACATATATGATGGCTAACTAAATAGGATAGAATGACGTACTTCAAAATATGATGACTATGTAAACAGGATGACATGATATAACTATACGATGTGTCTATTAAAGTGGTTGGCATGCCATAATTCACAAACATGCCATCGATGGAAACATGATGGCATGATATAACTCACGGATGGAATGACATAATTGAAAATATGATGACTATGTAAACAGGATGAGATGATATAATTATATTATGTCTTTAGAAAATGGGTTGGCATGATATAATTCAAATATATGATTTATATACTAAGCAAGTGAGCAGAGGGCAATCGCATATATGATGTGTCAACTAAGGAGATGGCATTCAATATTGTGTATATGATGTAAAAACTAAGCATTGCAAGACAACATGTGCATGATATGAGTAATATAACCCTGCTAAGTTTGAGCATACACCTCAGGGGGAAAATAGGACTGGTCATCTGCCTCTGAATCCTCCTCTGAGGAGCTATCTGTAACCAGCAAGATATCTGCTTCAGCAGGTACCATTGTCTGCTCTGAAGACCTTGTTTTCACTCCAGATTTCTCCATCACCAATTCAAATGGCTGATGCACAGGAAGAGCAGTTGAATATACAAACATTGTCGACAAATGGAATGAGTAATACAAAAAAAGGATGGCATGATATAAATCACATATATGATGCTTGGCTAAACAGCATGGCATTGCATAATTCACATACATAATGCCTTGCAACAAGATAGCATTGCATAATTCACATATATAATGTCTTGCAACAAGATGGAATTGTAAAATTCACATATATGGTAATTAGACACTAAACAAGTGGCATTCACACAAAGCATGTCTAAACTAAGCAAATGACATGCCAATGCAAGAAACCATATGCACGATATGAGCAATATAACCCTGCCAAGTTAGAGCATGCACCTCGGGGGGGGGGGAATACGACTGGTCATCTGTCTCTGAATCCTCCTCTGAGGAGCTATCTGTAACCAGCAAGACATGCGCTTCGTCAGATAGCATTGTCTGCTCTGAAGACCGCGTCGAATGGCTGATGCACAAGAAGAGTAATTGAATGTACTAAAATTGTTGACAAATTTAATACGTAATAAAAAAAGGATGGCATGATATAATTCACATATAAGATGACTGGCTAACCAGGATGGCATTGCAAAATTCATATATATGATGCCTGGCTAAACAAGATGGCATTGCATGATTCACATATATGATATAGAAACTAAACAGATGGCATTCACACAATGCATGTCTAAATTAAGCAGATGACATATTTTATGTATAAAGTAAGCAATGCAAGGCACCATATGCATGATATGACCAACATCAGCATGCCAAGTTAGAGCAAAAGACCTCAGGGGGTAAATAGGAGTGGTTTGCTCCCTCTGAATCCCCCTCTGAATAGTTATCTTCCTCTTGATTACATTCTGGAATGGGGGGAGGGGGTTTCTTTTGCGCCAACCATGGAGCGACGTCTGCATGAAATTTTATTGCCACGCAAGGCTAGTCTCTTTTGCTCTACATGTTCAGTACCATTGTGTACAATAACTGACATGCATAGGAATAAAACATAGTGAGATTATGTAAGGAGTGCATGCACAAATCCAGAGTGATGGTAGCAAACTATGGATAGACCCAAAACCAATGATAGCAGGCAGATAATAGCTTCAGTTAAAAAATACAGATGATGGCTCCTTTAATGTTTGTTTCCACCCAACATGAAACTCATAGTAGACACCCGAGATTAACCAGATAGTAGAGAGATAGTATTGATTGCTACCCCAATATGTACCCCACAACCATTTAAAAACTCAAGTTTGAACATTTGTTTGGACCTGACTCGGAGTCTAATCGGTGAACAGGACGATAAAGTAGCATGTCATCATATTAAGCGATGCATAACAAAAGCAGACACGAAAGAGTGCGACCTCTCTTGCGGACCCGTGTAGTCCTCAAGGCCATCTGCTCAGTTGATGATGGTAATGCAGTTGTCATGGCTACCGGCGGCGAGGAAGAAGATCTGAGGCGGCGAAAGACAGTCTGGAGGGTGGATCCCTGCTGTGGTGAACCCGTCCGTCGTTGGAGTAGCTAAGCTGGGGTGGACCACAGCGCAGCAGGAGCGGGACAAACCAGACAAGGTTTTCTTTGACACATATCTATAACAGAAGTAATTATGTAAGGGCTTGTTTGAATTGGAGAATTCTAACAATGCAGGGATAGGAAATACACAGGAATAGGATAGGAACGCACGTGCAAAACAAAGAATTTAAAAACACAGGATTTCTGCCAATCTGGGTGTTTGGTTCACAAGAAATGGAAGATCACAGGATGCAAAGAAGCATGGTGAGATTAAGTCAAACTAGAAGAAAATGTACGGTTATAATGCTATTATGCTACTATCTCTTAGTCTTGTGCTTCATGAATAGGAATTTGAAAAGGAGGACAAGTGGATATTAAAATTCCTACGGTTTTTCTTTCAAGGAGACACTAAAGGAACAAATCCTACAGTTTTCCTTTGCTCCATTCCTTTGTACCAAATGCATGAATAGTAGTACCATAGGAAACTTTCCAATTCCTATGTTTTTCCTTCACTTTTCCTTTCAAGCATTGGCGATTCTAGTAGGCAGGCTTGAACAGGGAAAAGCCTACACTCAAAAAATGTTTTTGTGCTACTTCTACTACTTTGGACCCAGGCCACTGCCCTACTAGCTCAACTCCCAGGCCCATCTACAAATGCACAGCTCAAACGCAAGGGATTAAATAAATGATGGCGTTCAAGAGAGTCCATCACGGATAGCTAAGTTGCCTGGTACCTCACTGCTTGTCATATAGTCGGAGAAACTAATCGTATTTCATGTTACTACGTGTGCTCAGTGGACAATATATATAACATGTAGAGTAAAAAAGCGATGCAACAAGTGTACAACCTCTTTGGCGAAGCCATGTCGATCTCAGCATGATGGGGTTGGTCGGTGAGGATGCTCCGGCTGATTTGGCTGTCGGAGGAGGGGAAGAAGATCTTAGGCATTTTGAGATGGAGCCGGGGGTACTACTCCGCTGTGATGGAGGGTTTCGTCGTTGGAGCAGCTCCGGTGAGTTGTATGACGGCGAGGCTGAAGCAGGACAAGAGAGACAATGTTAACCTGAGTGGAATTCTAATAGCATCTCCAATAGATGATGTAAAATACATAACCACAAAGTGCTAGATGTAAAATACATCAGCTGCTCATCTCTGAACTAAACTGTCGAAACTGAATTTAACTGTTGAATTTGAATTTTACTGTCGAAACTGAATTTTGCTGTCGAAACTGAATTTTACTGTCGAAACTGAACGCACTAGTAGCAGAAAAGCAGCAGCAGCGCCCGGAGCAGCAGTGCGTGCGAGAGCAGGGGCAGCTGGTCGTGTAGCAGCATCTCGGGTAGCAGCTGCAGGGGCTCGAGCGAGAGCAGGATCTGCTGCTTGTGCAGCAGCAGCGCGAGCAAGAGTAGAGTAGCAGCGCAAGCAAGAGCAAGAGCAAGAGCAGCAGCGCAAGCAAGAACAAGAGCAAGAGCAGACCAGGCAGGGGACCGAGAGCAAGAGCAGAGCAGCAGCGCGAGCGAGAGCCAAAGCAGCAGCAGCTCCCACTGATGTGGACGTCGCCACCGAGGGAGCGATGTCGTGGAGGAAGTGGCCGGCGACGCCGCCGTAGATGGAGTCGTGCCATGTCGGCTCGGGACCAAGTGCCGGCAGCACCGTGAGATCGAATCAAGAAGAAAATGCAGCGATTAGTGCAGAACCT
Organism: Thinopyrum elongatum; assembly: GCA_011799875.1. Taxonomy (NCBI): domain Eukaryota; kingdom Viridiplantae; phylum Streptophyta; class Magnoliopsida; order Poales; family Poaceae; genus Thinopyrum; species Thinopyrum elongatum. Next base: position 585,474,902 of record CM022300.1, read on the forward strand.
CTTTGGTGGCCCCGATTAGGCCTCAGCTTCATCCGAGGAATCGGTGATGATGATGCCCTTCCAGTGGTGTAGGTCAAGACGGCGGTGTGGGAATGGAGGTGGCGCGAAAGACGAGGGGAACGTCGGGGCAGCTCCTTGGAGGTGGAGGACGGGGTGGCTGAACCGGCGGGATGATGAGATCGACGACGGATCCTCATCCGATGCGGTGGATGAGGGACATCGAGGTGTTGCTGTGGACAACGTCGTCGGGGAAGAGGCTCCGGCTGGGTGGGCGGACGGAGGAGTGTGTGGGGCTTCGCGGGTTTTCGCGGGCTCGGTGTACGAATGGGGGGCGGAGGGGATGGGAGGGGGAACCATGGCTTAGGGACGCGCTTGTCCGAAATGTGGGGTAAGTTACAAAAGTACCCCCATCGATTTGAGCTAGACGGTTCTTTCGGTTCAGGGGTATCACAGGCATTTCACGTGTCGGGATTTCACAGGAGGTGGGAGTTTTCGCGTGCGTTGTAATTTTGGGATAGCAAGGCGTGGGTTGAGATGGAGGGAATTTTAGGAGCACAATGAGACAAAGAGATATCTTAAAATTTTGGGGTAACAAGGCACGGATTGAAGAGGTGGGAGATTCGCAGCACGATAGACAGAGATGCTAGCTTGAAATTTCGGCATAACAAGCCGCGGCTTGAAATTTCGGGAGAACAAGCTTAACGTGTACAAAAAAAAGACAATTTGCACCTCACTAGAGAGAGCCATGTCATGTTTTACTATATTACTAGAAATGCATTCAAATACAACAACAAAAAACTAAAAAAATTGGGACAACAAACTTAACGTGTACAGTACCAAATCAATTTGCACTTCCCTCAACAATAAAAAAACAATTCATCTTGTCTAGCATATGGACTAAATTTGAGTACATTTTCCCTGTTTGAATGGGATTGTACTTGGGTTAGTTATACAACCATCTAAATATTATCTTCACAACACATGACATGAATATAGGAGTAGTAAATTCCCATATAAATATGAACTACATGTACATACGATCTCGAATTCAAATATATGTATCCATTTTATGTTGAATTCAAATCATAGTACATGTATGCTCTAGCTAGATGTTCGGAATCTAAACCATGTATGATACTATGTACAATGTGTTTAACACGCACAACACACACACACACCATTTAGACAAGTAAGATACACATGCATTTCACGCATGAGATTTGGCAACCAAATTATGAATAAATATCACATTATAGCATGTAAGCTTTGAGTCATATATGCATGATGTAGATGTTCGTTTAATTCTTATAGTTCATCTCATTCAAAATTAATTAGTTTTTATAAAAAAGCTAATATATTTTAAGATTCATGGAATTGTGCGTTGTAAAGCATAAAGTAAAAACAAATAATGGCAATTCATCTAGGAAAAAAATTGGGCAATTATGATACGAAAGATTTTGTAGAACTAAGGAGAAGTGCTTGTGTTTTGAGGTTTGTGCATTATGCTTAAGTTCAACCATGGAGTCTTCTAGATTGTACATGTGGCAAAATCTGGTGGAATGTAGATGATATCCAACGGCCAGTAGTGCTCGGATTTGCCATCTCTGCACCGTCGAATTGGCTTCATCCAACGACCATCTTTCAAAGTTATTCGCACACTATATAGGGGTATAAATATGTGATGCGAAAGCCACCCATCATCTCCAATTTGAATAGTGTGTCCATGCACGGATGCAATTTGGCCAAACGATGCCTGCCATCGGTATCTCAAATTCAAATCAATCTGACCTTGTTCAATGTGTATACAGTATAGCATGCTCATTTCCAAACCACACCACGCATATCTCAGTTATATTCATGCATGCATGGGTTTCAAACACCATGATCTCTTATTCAAATATTTGAATTCAACTTTACATTGATTATGACCTCACCTAGTCTTTTACACCCACACAGTCGTCTTCTCTTTATAATTGTACCACTAACTTTCTCTCGTGCATGCATGCACACACACTACCACTCGACATTATCCATCGCACACATGCAATCTTTTTCTTCAGGTCGGTCTCCCATGCATACACACGCACACACCTCCCCCTCTTCATCACTTCGGGCATTCTTTATCTCTCACATGCATGCGCAACGATCGATGTTCCTCTATGTGTGTATATATATATAGCTAGGTCTTTCCCAGTTTTCCACACAAACCGATCGATCTATATATCTAGTCAGGTCTCACCCTCTTTCGCACGTACACATCGATCAATCTATACCTCTCTCTATAGGATTACATAGCTGGTACACCCACATTATCTATCCATCGTCCCCCTATCATCATCCATGCCTTCCGCTTCATCTCTCAGACGCGCGCACAGTGACGAAGATAGGGGCAGCAAGGGCCCTGCCCCCCCTAACATCACTATATACTGATGCTAATATGAATGTGATCAATAGATCAATTGCTGGTAAAATGGTTTAAGTTGATGAATTGGCCCTCCCCGTAAAGGATTAGCAATGCTTGGCCCCCTAGCTCATTTATTTTTCATGGCTCCACCACTGCGCGCAACCGCGCATGTTCTCGCCCCCTCTCTTTAAATATCGATCTCGCACTTGTGCACTCCTTCATAGTCTCCCTCCACTTGGCCCCTCGCACCACCTTCCAGCACCCCACCCCCCCCATATCACAGTGCTTGTACGCTCGTAGAGCTCTTCCCTCTATCTATCATATCGATATCTCGCGCGGTCGACCCCTCCCCTCCCTTCTCGTATATCACCCCGGCCCCATGCACATACATGTATGTATATAGGCCTCTCCTTCACACAAATTGCATTGACACGTATTCCCTCACCATATCTTAGTATCTCTCACACACACGGACTACATGTGCGAAAGAGAAGAGGTGCACACATGTACTCATTCCCACATACAAACGCGCGGGTGCACGGTGGAGCACACTTGTACAAAAAATAAGCATGTAGAAAGGCTTTAGATGATGTGCCACTAGTCTATATCTATACCTCTATATCTATATCTATATCTATACCCCTATATTGAGTGCGAATAAATTTGAAAGATGGTCGTTGGATGAAGACAATCAGACGGTGCAGAGATGGCAAATCCGAGCACTACTGGCCATTGGATATCATCTGCATTCCACCAGATTCTGCCACATGTACAATCTAGAATACTCCATGGTTGAACTTAAGCATAATCCACAAACCTCAAAACACAAGTACTTCTCCTTTGTTCTAAAATCTTCCATATCATAATTGCCCAAACTTTTTTTCTAGTTGAATTGCCATTATTTGTTTTTACTTTATGCTTTACAACGCACAATTCCATGAATCATAAAATAGATTAACTTTTTTATAAAAACTAATTGATTTTGAATGAGATGAACTATAAGAATTAAACGAACGTCTACATCATGCATATATGACTCAAAGCTTACATGCATAATGTGGTATTTATTCATAATTTGGTTGCCAAATCTCATGCGTGCATTGCACGTGTACCTTACTTGTACTTCCAATATGTGCACAACACATAAATTAGAATTCCAATGGCACGCTACATGGTGTCTCTCCCTTTTTCAGTTAATATATTATGATTAAAATGATGTGGGGGCATCCATGAAGCCACGTGGCACATGTGGAGGCGTTGTCGCGACCTCCTTATGTTGATTGATCACAGTGACGTGCTGCTGGTTCCAGAAGAATGTACTCGTCCTCTCTCACGCACACTGGCAGTACATGCACGAAGCGAAGATGTGCCCGCATGCACGCATTCCCTCGCACGCACATGCGGGTACACGGTGGGATGCATTTTTGTATGAAGATCCACCCCATGTGATAATTTGATGCGTGTAAAGTCGTTCACTTCATTGATGGTCAATTAATATAGTGCATGCAAATTGAGTAGGCGTGAGGGAGGAAGTAGTTGAGAAAGACATTACTACTCCACTGCGTGCATGCGAGTAGTTAAATCATGGGTTGCTACTTCCATTGGTCTCCTTCGTATTTTGTGCCAATTTTGACCATAATTTTAAGTAACACAATATTTATGCATGTCATAAAAATTAATGTCATCGAAAACTATGTTCAAATGTGATTCCAATGATATAATTTTTGGTGACATGCATTAACATTTTCTTAGTTAAATTTTTGGTCAAAAATTGGCACAAAATAAAAAGGGGGCCAATAAACCAGGACGTAGGCAGGATGATCAATTTTTGCCTGGGTTACTGTTGGTGGCCTTTGTATTTAAATATGGACGGAGTGGAATACTACTATCTTTATCATAGCCTCGTAGGGCTCTCCCAGTGCCAACGCTCGCCTCCCCGCCTCGCCCACCGGATCCCGCCATGGAGGATCCTGCCATGGATAATCCCTTAGATCCCAGGATCCCGCGGGCTATCTCGCTGCGGCCCGTAGCATTGCCGCCTTTGAGCGAAACCCACATGTGTTTCATAGGGGATCCATTGCTCTGGAATCACATATCAGTGGCGCCGGAGGACATGCCGGCGCTGCGTTTCAGGTGGTGGGCAGCAAGGGCAAATTGGATCGAGGAAGCATCGCATCGATTGGAGACAAGTTCGAAGGAGCTGCGCCTGGCGAAGCACAAGGCGGAGGCGCAAGTCGATCTCATGGGAGAGATGCTGAGGGATGTCAGCATCTGGCAGCGTCGCGTTGATTTCGAGCTAGGGCTAATGGCAGAGATCATATTCACGGAGTCGACTGCGGAGGAAAGAACGCACATTCCTGCGGAATGGCATGAGCAGCCGGTGCAACTGTTCAAATGGGTGGTAGGAGAAGCCAAATCGCGGGACCAGCTATGGCGGCGCCGCTGGGCATGCATCGTAGGCGAGGTGAGCTGCCCTCCTTCCCCGCCAGCGATGCAGTGACCTACTCGGGTGCTCCTGCAGTGAACTTGCGGCGCCATGGCGGTTTGCAACCGTGACAATCACTCCATCTATATGTATTGTATTCCTGTGAAAATACTTGGTCGTTTGGAAAAAGATGGTAATTGAATTATCACTAGTTTTTGAATGCTTGGTCATGACAATCACCCGAAGCCACAACCAGAAGTCTCCATCGCGTAATACTACTTACGGTCGGTCGCACCAACAGACGGTCGGTCAGACCCGCGTCTTGGTCTGACATGTACGACCAGTTACATCACTGACTTGTGCGACCGCATTTCAGTAGTAGTACTTGAAATTTGTGTTCCAGGAAACTCATCGGGAGCCGTATCGGGCCTCGAAACCAAAACCATCAATTAATCTTTAGCTTGTTCCCACCACATTCCAAAGTAGTATAATTAAGTGCAAACCTACTCACACCTAGTATGTATCAAACCTGAACGTGTTCCCACTATGCAGGTTTTAGTACTAGTGCTAGTACTAGGTTATAAAAAGGGGAACTACCTAGCCGAAAATCACTCTACCTTCCTCCTCATAAGTCTTTCTTGTTCGTCCGTCCTTGCCATGGCTGGTGTGCAGAGCTCTAGGTTGAGAACTACTCGTAACAAGGGAGCGGCGACCAAGGCCGTGGAAAAAAAGAGAGGGCTCGCCGCCATGCAAAGATCTCTCACGGGCAGGCGAGGGCTCCCAGGAGCGCCCTAGCCTCGGAGGCGAACATGCCGAGCTGGCGGCGCTGGAGTCGTTATCCCTCGATGACATGCCCGATCAGCTCAATAAGTAGAAGGACTTCATCGACGGCTTGGTGGAGCTGCTGAAGGTGAGCCTCGATGACATGCCCGCTGAGCTCAATGAGCAGGGGGAGTTGACCACCGGCTTGGCGATGCTGTTGAAGGAGAGCATTGCCTCTGGTAAGAAGGCGACCGGCAAAATCCTGCAACTTCGGGAGGACAAGGCGAAGCTCCACCACGAGCTCGACCTGCTGAAGGAGGAGAACGCCGGCTGGAAGAAGCTACATGAGAAGAGTAGTTCCTTGGTGAAGATGCTGGACGCCCTCGTCATGGAACAGAAGGAGGAGTTGGCGAAGCTCCGCATCGAGCACCCGGCAGCTGTCAAGGTACGTAATGCGGCCGTGGAAGAGATGATGAAGGCTCGCCTCGAGAAACCCCGCGTCATGGACAGAATGAAGAAGATGGCGGAGGAGATGGAGGTCGTGGAGGCGATGAAGAAGCAGTTACGACTCCACGGCCAGCAACCCTTCATGTAGTAGAGAGCAGCGCCCCAGACTTGTGTGTGTGTCTTCCTTCTTTTTTTAGGGGGATAATCTTCCTTCTTCTTTTGCTCCTGTGTTTCTTCTTTTGCTTCGGGTGTTTCGCCGCACGTGTCATGTTTTCTGCGAGGCATGAATAGAACAATGCTAACGATGAGCGGCGCCGTGGGATCGATGACTAGCAAATTAGATCATTTTTTATCACCATATCGCACTGGGCTGCCGTGTTTCGTGCTCCTCCGTCGTACTAGTACTCTAGTGGAAAACTTGAGTATACCGCACGGTTCTTTGCTCCTCCTTAGGTCGTCGGCAACATTTATACGAGCAGTCAAATCACAAAGCCCCGCCTTCCAGCAGTAATGAGCCGTCAAATCACAAAGGCCCTCGCCTCTCACGAAACCGACCAAGCGAGACTGCCCCGCCCTCTAGCCTTTTAAATGTATACTTTTGTACAGTAGTAGTATCGATGGATTGCGCCATGGAGCAAAACTAACAAGATGAAATTAAAGAAAAAAGGTGGTATATATAGAGAGCGCTCGTCGCCAAATTATGCATATAGTACTATTAAAAAAGCTAGTACGTGCTTAGATGGGGTGCTAAAGTCTATTAAAGAAATTAGCATACCTATTTAATTCTTTGACAACTAAACTCCTTCATGCTTTGGTTAACTTCTCTCATTTAAGTTTTTTTTTAGAATTACATATCTCATTTAAGTGTTTTGCGTATGTGGCATGCTTAGAGCGTGGTTAATAGTATAGCGAACTGCTGGCTATATGATGTTGGCCATATATATTGTACGTATATATAATGTGAAGAAACGAGTGGTAGTACTACCAACTACAAGATGAACTCTAAAAAATACTAGTATGTACGTACTGAAGAGTTAAAGTAACGAGAAGGAACATAACATAGTTCTGCTGGGTGCTCAGCACAACACACCCCTCAAATAAAACTAAGCACCCTGAAATTAAACTAAGCAACTAATCCGGTAGACACTGCATTAGAACCACCATGAGCAACGACACTGCCACTTTACTCGGACTCCTCATCCACGTCCTCAACTTCGTCCTTGTCCCTCTTCCTCTTGGCCGATACTTCTTTGCTTGAACCGCATACTTGGCTCTCGCTCTTCATCCAACCCTTGTAGATATTGAAACAAAGGTAGGCATCCATTGTAGCGTACTGGATGTGGTCTCTATCTAGTACATTCCACTGCCATGTAAGATGAAACTCGGGCGGAGGTTTCGTCAGTTTACCGTATGAAGGATCAACCATGGCTCCTTCCAGGGTCAGCATTGAAGGCTGATGGGAGGGCACCAGCCCATTCTTCTGGAGGTTGAAGGGTTGGCATACAACGAGGCCTATCCGACTCAGGACTCTTCTGTCGTTTGTAAAGTCTACAGTAACGAATTTGACTTTGCCGCCCGCGAGGAAGTTCTTAAAATCCTCGCACTCAACGTCGACATGGCATATGTGGTAGACCAAGCACAAGTTATGCACGCAAACCTGGATCATGGCAGGCTTCTTCCTCTCTTCCTCCTTTAGATTCTTCTCTTTTCCCAGGACTGTGGTGTACTCAACATCTAGCCCAGCGACCCACTCATCACCATTTGAATTTTCGAACATGCGTCTGAAGCGAGCAAGGCATCCTTTCACCGTTGCGGAAGAACGGGTGTAGATGACGTCGAACTCATCGCCAGTGATGGTTCTAACCTTGTACTCACCGCCGATCATGGAGATTTGGGACGCCATGGATTTGGGAGGAGGGTTGGGATTAGTGGAACTGCTGTAATGTGAAAGGACGGGATGACTAGGAGTGAACTATCGTAATGTTAAAGTACGGTCGGGGACGAGTAGGAGCAAACTGCTAGCGGTTTTTCGATTGTAAAAATGCTTAAGTGGGTCATGCGAATGGCATGGTAGTGGCTTGCCCTGTGGATAAATGGATTCATGCACAGTACTATGGGGGCCCAATTAGATGTCATGTCTACTAGACGCCCAATTAAATGGCTTCATGCATCTGCGTGTTCGCACGTCAAGCATTGGGAAAATTGCAGGTGATACGAAGCTTTCCATGCTCCCATGATACGGGCTTCCGAGAGCCCTTGGATCTGAGATCGAACGGTTGCATGGCGTGATTCTAGATATGGGTGAATATCCTATCCTGGAGGGTTATTCTGCAAATTTTCAGCAACTTAGCACGCGACCGTTCGATCTCAGATCCAAGGGCTGTCAGCAGCCCGTATCATGGTCGCGCCTACCACGACCGTCGCCTCTCTCGCGCGGTCGCGCCCTTGGAGATTTCAGACGACTATAAATGAGCATTTTTTTTTTGCCTACTTCGCATGCATGAAACTACTTCCTCCATCCAGGTGCGTTAGGCTATCTGATGTTGGCATGTCATACATAGTCATCACTTAGTCACTCATACAACAAGGTTAGCTATAAGGTTGGCTATAAGAGTATTTTTTTTTCTTCTCTCTATCTCTTTCTTCGTAATATTTACTGCATTTGCCAAGGAGTAAGGAGTACAGTACTTGGCACCTGTATAACATGGAGATGGTCAGGAATCAGGAGACTCATGCCGGTCGTAGCACCGCAGTAATAATGATAATGGCAAGTCAAATCACAGGGCCCCACCTATCCAGCAGTAACGAGCCATCAAATCACATAGCCCTACGTTTGCAGCAGCCTACTCCCTCATCTTCTCGCCTCTCTGTTGAACCAACTAGGCAGAACTTCCCCGCCTACCACACAGGAAAAGCCCCACCCTCGACTTTTAAATATAATTTTGTATCCATGGATTGTGCCATGGAGCAAAGCCTCAAGAAAACATCGGTACACATGTATACAGCACGCCCGTCGCGTTCGCGTTGCACCCCAAATGGTCGGTCGGTCTGGCACGCCGCTCTCCGAATGGAACGCACGTCATATTGCATTTGCACACACATGTGGGACCGCAATTGAGAACCGACCATAGGCACACTCCCCCGTCCCCGCAAGTCGGCTGAGTTAATAGAAGAGAGAGACGAGTGATAGTACTGGAGCAGTGCTGTAAAAACGTCGGTGCCTGGACGGTCCCTGCACGACATGGGAGATCAGTTCGTCCATGCATGTGACCAGACTCCAGCAAACGGTTGGATTGGCTATCGTCTACATATTGCGCAGGCTATGTTTTACAGGGCTGTAGTTCTGATGAGAAATCTAAAAAAAAGGTTTCATGTCATCTCGCAATATTAGGTGTCATGTGCTTCGGATCACTGTGAGGGTTAAACAGCGACAACTGCGTTCCTCCAAGGCGCTGGTCATTGGGGGCACATGCACGAAGACTACTCGGCTGCCATCTAGGTCAAGCCGGCTATGTTAATTAGGACATCTATCGATTGATCCCTTTTCTACGAGTTTGTCTTTAATTTGAGCTTTGATCCTCGTCTAGTTTGTCCGTCGGGATTCATGTTGTCTCCTTGGGGCAGTGAGGTTAGGGTTTCTTGTCATGTGGCATTTTTTTTGTGTTATATGTTAATCCGGTGCTTCAGATCAAAATTACGACAACTGCGCCTCCGGGGCACGTGCATGAAGACTTCTCGACAGTCATTGACAAGGTCAAGCCGGCTCCGGTAGATAAAAGAAAACTACTCCACCATATAGGCAGGAGCCTCCGCCCTTGCTTGCTAGTGTTGCTCTCTTCACACTCTCTCGTCCTCTCCAGATCCAAATATGACAGTGGTGGCCACACTCTCTCTCTGCTCACCGCTGGTCACAGATCCGGCCGGATCCCCTTTGCTGGTGAAGGTGAGAAGGTGCAATGTTCACGCGGTCGTCCTCGGCGATGGCTCTTACCCACTGCCAGCGCGTCCGGATCAGCGTGCCTTGCCGTTCTCTCCCACGCAGTGCCGGCTAGGGAGGGCCTCCGACCCCTTCTTCCTCGCTGCCGTTGTGTGGGCAGATCCGGCCTCCCGCCGCCCACCTAGCGACATCCCGGCGACCCTCAGGTATAACTTCCTTCGAAACCGGACTTGCTCTACTGCCCTAGCTCCTGACATCGCTGCATTTGTATCTTTTACTATTTCTCAGCCCCCCTCGTAGATAGGATCGATCGGCTATTCAAAAGCCACCTAAATTTTTACTGTTAAGAGGTAAAACTACTTCATGAAGTTGAATCTAGTACTACTTGGTTCAAACAGGGAAGAAAGGGGGTGGGGGTGGGGGAAGATTTGTTACCTGAATTTAGGACTTGGTCGAAAGAGGAAATAATGGGGGCGAAAAGTAGCATAGACTAGCTATCCAACTGGTCTCTTGGTCTAATAGGTAAATAAAGGGAAACGCAGTACAAACTCAATATAAACCAATCTATTGGTTGAAAAAGGAAAGAAAGTGGGGACTGGGGGACAAGTCAACAGAGTATGTCCAGCATTAGATTTGCTAGCCTCACCGAACAAAAATGGGACCAACCCAGATATCCTGTTCTGATGTTTATTGCCCCGAACCCCTCTTATGTAATGCCACTGGTAAAATGTAGCAGTACCACTGTTAAAAGTAAGGACACGTTAAACCAATGTTGTTTTTAATGTATTGCCTCCAGTAATATGAATCAATAGCACTGTTTTTCATGTCCTGCTAAATTTCCCATTAAGATAAGTTGCTTCTTTTTGTTAGAAATGCAACTGTCCTGGTCCGCCTACTCTCCCGTGCCCAAATACCAACTCTTTAGCAGCTGTTAATGTAATGTTGCTGGTAAAATGAAGCAATTGCACCATTAAAGTAATGTCGTATTTAATGGTTGTCATAGTTAATCCTAATGCCCACACTAATATCTAGCAATGCTACTGCTTTAGAAATTGCTATTGTCCTTGTAGGATCGCCATTCAGATAAGGAACATGCTTCTTTTCATTTGATGTATGTTTCATCACTTGTTAGTCACCCTCCCTTCCACCTTTTTGTGCAAACTGAGATATACATTCACGCTTGATCTTAGTTGAACTGCACAAATGATATCCAAATTATAGTTAAACATTCCACGAGCTTCACGACCAACCTTGATGTTGCTCAATTTTATTGCAACTAATGAAGAAGAAGTTGCTGGCTCATGGGACATTGCTTCATTTTAGGTGAACTGCACAAAAAAGTCCCATGAAATGAATCATCCATGTTGGTGACTGGTGTCATCTCTTCTACGATGGCGTTGACTGCAGATATGGTTCCCATTGCGAGGTATGTTCCTTTTTGGTTCGACCGTTTGACAAAGATCCTGCATGTTGACTCTGCTCTTGTGCTACTATTTTGGCACAGCCATGATAAAGCAGTAATGTTATTATTTTACACCTTAATCTAGTGGCACTATTAATTTGAGGCAATGTTTTGGCACCACTAGTGCCATTGATTTTATATATATATATAGAAAGAGGGGGTTTCCTCCGATTTCATTAAAGAAACCCAACCATAGAGAACCATTATCCGACAACATCTCAGTGTAAACAGGTAGTTATGCAACTACTACTAGAACGGACTGAGTATTAGCAGGAGACAAGTTCGCCACATAAGCTAGGCAGGTAGGGGGACGCAGCACCAGCTCGACCAAGTTTGGATTACAACCCAAATGCTACCACAGAAACATTAGGGGGGAAGATAGGGACTGAAAGAGCCAGCTTCAGCATCCCAGTCTAAGCACCCCCGGCCTCCATCCTTGCGACGCACGGTACACCTCGCTTGCCACCTGCTCAACCCTAGTGCCACTGATAAAATGAAGTAATAATACAGTTAAAATAGACCGAGTGTCCTCTCTATCATTTCATTTCCAATGTAGATAAAGAAAGTGCTTCTCTTTGTTGGTATATGTTTCATCAACTCGTCCCATTGTTAATGTTTAAGTGTTTCTGCAAACTGGGGTACTTAATTTTAGTGGATCTGCACAAAAATAGAGATTGGAATGTCTCAAGGCCCCTCCTTGTACTACCGTTGTACACTGATGTTCATCACTGGCAGAAGGTGTATCGGGGAGAATTGGGTCGATTTCCAGTATGAGGCCTACCGTATGAGGCGTCGCAGGGCCCATCTCGCCCTCGCAGCATGGCATACTGTGATACTATCGCAATATTTTTTCATTAAGAAAATGAAGTTTCTTCTATTTATTAGTGTATGTTTCATCAACTAGTGCCACTATAATGTAATCACGCTTTTTCATTATTTGGGCAAACAGGGTTATTCAGCTGCATTTTGGTGGAACTGGACAAATGTATGGATGGAACCGGCATATATGCAGAGTGCGAGGTGCCAAGTAAAAATTACCGACACCAACCATGCTCCATCTAAGCATTGGCGTCCACCACCAGTGGGATGGGTGGCGCTCTCTATGGACGGATCTTTCTCGGCAGCAAATCCTCTAATCAACTACTAGTAGCTTATATTGGCACTTTTCTAGGGAGTACTCTTTTCTGAAAGAAGCACCAATCTATTTTTCTTTATTTGTACACAGTGTCACAACTTTGTTTTTGGTCCAGAGCTATTTTAGGGTGATTGGCATAGTACTCAGAGACTGATTGTAAGTATGATTTTCATTAGCCGTCACATTGATTGTAAGCATGAGCAGATGGAAGATTAGGTTAGTGCGAAGCTTACCTTAAGCCCTACCACCGCCATTGAAATGAGGCGAGCGGCGAGGGAACCGTGGAGAACGGCGGGGAAGCGACGTCGCGCCATCCGGCCTCCTCTTGTGGTGGGAGAACGAATACTCCTGTGGCTCCGGCTGGCACAGCACCCTCATGAACGGCACACCGTACTCGATCGATTCGTTATCCTCTAGATGCTCGACCTTTGACCTATACGCCCACCACCTCCGTCTGACTTTCGCGTCGGGCGTATCTGTCTGCTCCATCGCCCAGAGGAGATACTCGATGAACTCGAAGGACTGCGGCGTGACTGCCATCGGGGAGTACATCGCCGACGTCTCGCTCTTGCGCATACATTGCCACATGGCCCTCACCGTCCTCGAAATCCCCCACTCATTGTCAAACCAAGTAAGGATCTCCTTCAACCTGGCTAACTTCGCCTGGTCACCACCGGCGATCTGCCCGATTCGCTGCTGCATCCTCTCCATAGATGTCCTTCTGAGAGGTCCAGTGCTAGCTTTGGAAGATGGGAGGAGAGATGGTGGTCTTGCAATGGAGAAGAGGGAGAAGTGAGACGGTGGTTTTGCAATGGAGAAGATGGAGAGGAGAGGGGGTGGTTTTGCAATGGAGAAGAGGGAGAGGCGAGACGGTGGTTTTGGAATGGAGATGATGGAGAGGAGAGGGGGTGGTTTTGCAATGGAGAAGAGGGAGAGGAGCATGCGGCAGCGATTTAGGATTGGACGAGAGGGCCGGCGCGCTGTGACTGGATCAAAATCAAAATCAATTTACCCTGCAATTAAGAAAGTGAGCCCACAATAACTAGTCTCCCTTGTATTCTGGGTCATATTTGACCATGATTTTCACAAATAAAATATATGTTATACATTGCAAAAATAATATAATTTGAAAGTACATTCAGATACGAACCAAACGATACAATTTTTTATGACATGCATTCATATTTTGCTTGTCAAATACAGTACGTGGTCAAACTTTGACCCAAAATACGCAAAACAAAAAATACTTCCAAGACCAACGCCGCTCCTCTCCTCTTAAACCACCGCCGCTCCTCTCCTGTTCCAATCCAAATCCAGCGCCGCTCCTCTCCTCTTCCATTTCAAAACCACCGCCGCTCCTCTCCCGTTCTAATCCAAAACCAGCGCCGCTCCTCTCCTCTTCCATTCAAAAACCACCGCCGGTGAGTGAAGGTGCTGCGGAGAAGTAGATCGATGGAGGAGTACAACCGATACGTGTGTCTCGCAGGCGGCGACCCTGTGAAGCTAGCTAGGATGTTGGAGATACAGTCTTGGTTTGACAACCCAGAGCAATTAGTGGCGACGGCAAAAGCGATGGCCAAATATCTGGAAAAGAGCGAAAAGGAGGCGATACACCGGGAGGGAATCGCGCGGGAGTACATAGAGCTGCTCCTCTGGGCCATGGAGAAAACAGATTCACCGGATCCGATAATGAGGCTGCGGTGGTGGGAGTATCGATCCAAGATGGAGCATCCACCCGAGATTGAAGGATCGAGCATCTACACGGTGCCATTTGTGAGGGTGCCGTGGCAGAGCGAGCCGGTGGAGTCTTCGTCAACCGAACCCAACTGCAAGAGGAGAAAAACAGTTGGCGCGACGACGCCTCCCCGCCGTCCTCTCCCTCGCCGTTCACCTCGTCCCACGGGGCGGCTATCTGCCGCCGAGGAATAGGAGGGGACTCCTCCCCCCCCAAATAGTCTGAGGAGGAGCTTAGGGTTGTCATTATTTGCAGGTTGTCTTTTGTGTTTCAGATTTGAGAGTACTTTCAGATATGAATGTCTTTTGAATTTCAGATTTGCAGTATTGAGCATATGAAGTATTTTATGAATTCTAGAGATCTATTTTTAGCACTTTAAAAAATGTAGTTTCATATAAAAGTGCAGACAATGTGATTCTCAGAGAAGAAACTGCAAGTTTCAGTTTCAGATAAGAAACTGCAAGTTTCCGAGGTAGAGCATTTATATTAACACGCCCTTTTCAAACAGGGATAACATCATGTTGGAAGTTTTATTCATGGTCGAAAATGGAACTACCAGCCAGTTAACATCATGCTGATCAACATTCATGTATAGCACATCTTCATATGATGCATAGTCAAAAAGATATGCTATTTTCAAAATGCCCACACAATGTTGAGTGTGTTGGAGGTGGTGTGCGTAGATGACAATGGGCACCCACATGTCAGAGGCAGAGGCAAAAGTTTGTGGATATTTCCACTGCATCAGGTGGAATCGAACCCGGGCGGAGCAGCAGTTGGGGAGTGGAACTTGGCCACTGGGCTACTCCAGTACTTTCGCTAGAAATTAGGCACAACATCTACCACTACTGTAGCACGTCTATGGCCCTACTAGGTCCATGGCCGTACGCAAGCAAGAGCCTCATTGAAAAAATACTTCCTCCTAATGCTATACTGACGTTGGGGGCCACGGGTTTGTCAACATAGTTACTAAAGGAGATAAATTTACAACGAAGCTAGTCATCGGGGAGCTGGCATGTATCATTTATTATCAGTGGGCCAACAAGTATCAGCTGGGTTGTGGGCTGCCCAGTCTAGGCTTTCTTTTTTAACATGTGCAGCCCACGACATGCCGGTTTGTATTTGTTTGAGGGCCGCCTATGGCCCTCCCATCCTAGGTTTTATCTGTTCTTAAACATCTGCAGCCCAACTTATGTATTTTTTTGAAGAAAACGCAGAGGTCTGTTCTATTTTTCTATATAAGAATAGGAGCGCCAGGTCCAACTTCTGTTTCCCTTCTAACTATATTATATATATATATATATATATTATTTTATATGTTATTATATATTATTGTTATTATCATCATATATTTAACAGATACTTACATATATAAAAAAATATCCCATGTATTATGAACTTATAAAAATAAATGTTTAACAATAAAATCCTGATTTTTTTTACTTAAGGTCAACGAAAATACAAGTGATTGTGTACAAAAGCTTGGTAAGATTTAAGGACCAATGTAAATAAAGCACTTATTATTTAAATATATTTATAACAAAATGCTCAGCCCCTGTTTATTTTTTGATAACATTGTTGCGCCCAACCCAATATTATAATTAGAACCAGCCCAGCAAAATCGTGTATTTCGAGAAAGTGCAAATGGGCTGTAATTTTTTAGGAAAAAATAAATGGGCCGCATGGACGCTATATTATTTGTTCACCCAGGCCAACAAATTCGTGTATTTCTAGAAAGTGCAAATGGGCTGTAGTTTTTTTAGAAAAAAAAATGGACAGCATGGACGCTACATTATTTGTTCACCCAGTGCAGCGAATGGACTGTAAATTCTAAAAAAATGGGTTGAATATGTGCGACATTTTTGGAGGCTGAAATGTGGGCCAATAGGTCGAAGCCAATGCAAGATGTTGTCAACTTAGTCGACAAATGATTCTGACATCAATAGCCATTTGATTTACATCCAACGGCCGGCATTTATCATCAATCTCTCGTCTTCTTCCTCCAGCACCGCCGGGACCACCTGCTCCCGCCTCCGGCTGCTAGCAGCTCTGCTTAGCACGCTTCGCTACAAAGCGCTACCCCACCGCCAGCCAAGCCATCCCTCCACCCCTCCACACCTCCTGTTATTCTCCGTCGACTGCAGAACCACGCCGCACCAGAACCAGTTAACCCTTGTACACCTCTCCATCTGCGACTCCACTGCCGCGTCTTCCCATCACCGGCTCTTTGCTGTCCGGGGCCTCACCGTCGTCCACCGCCTTGGTGCGCTCAGCATGGTGTGGTCAACGTGGTCAACAAACGAGAGTCATCGGAAGAGGACTGTACGTGGAGAGGCTTACAGTGGGGACGCACCAGGTCCATGGACGCACGCATGCAACCACCTCCTTGTTACGCGAAAATAAAATTATTCCTCCCCCTGAAAGCTGGGACCCACCATGTATATCTTCGTAAGGAAGGAAGTGCCACCTTATGCCTGCCCCTGACAGCTGGGACCCACCAGCTACATCTTCACACGCAAGGAAGTGCGTCCTTATTACGGGCAAAAAAATGATTCTTCCCCCTGATAGCTGGGACCCACCAGTTATATCTTCGGACACAAGGAAGTGCGGCCTTATCCTCCCTGACAGCTGGGACCCACCCGGTCAAAGCGTACGTACCAGTCGATCGGTCTGTCTACCTCGATGAACCGTGGCCGAGTAAGGAGCGGTCACAGTTCTGGCAGTCCAGTCAAAACCGTGTGCATGTACGTACAGCCAGATGCCAAAAAATACGGCCACCTACGTACATACGGGCGGGGTCTCGAACGCGTACTCGCGCATACGTACGGCCAGGGCTCGTGTACATGGAGAGGCAACGGACGGCAGAAATGGCATCCTGTTCATCGTAAGCCAACCGGCTGGGTCGAAACGGAGAAACTGCGTCTTGTTCATCAGGAGGCAATAGAATGCGTCGTGTTCATCGGGAGGCAACGGAATACGTCGTGTTCGTCGGGAGCCAACGGCTTGGACGGAACAGCCGAAACGAGGTCGGGCGTACCACAGAATGGAGGAAACGGGCCTTCTTGTTCGACCGCGTACGGTCGAAACGGGGTCCTGTTCATAAGGAAGGGTCTGGCGTACCACAAAACGGAGGAAACGGACTTGTGTTCGAGTGCCTACGGTCGAAACAGGTTCCTGTTGATCGAGAGGGGTGTGGCGTACCGCAAAACGGAGGACACGGACTTGTGGTGGAGCGCCTACAGTTGAAACGGGGTCCTGTTCATCCACCGTCTTCTGCCTCGCTCCAGCCTCCACAGGCTACTGTTCATCCACGGCTACTGTTCATCCAGCCTCCACCGGCTGCTGTTCATAAAGCCTTCACGGGGTCCTGTTCATCCACCCCCAACCGGCTGGGGTGCGGCAGCCTCCTCGGGGTCCTGTTCATCCAGCGGCTACGGCCTACTACCACGGGGTCCTGTTCATCCAACCCCCACCGGGAACTGTTCATCCACAGCCAACCAACCGGCTCGACTCACCACGTCTCGACTCGTTCTACGTACCACACGCACGGTAGCAACGGTCACTGTTCATTGAGAGACAACCCAACACCGGCTGGCTACGTCTCGCACGGGGGCTCGATCGGCTTCAGTAAGCAGCAGCAGTGATCGATCGCTCGGTTCAGTTAGCAGCAGCACCGAAGGAATCGCTCGGGTTCAGTTAGCAGCGAATGAATCACTCTGGTTCAGTTAACAGCCAAGGGATTGATCGCTCGGGTTCAGTTAGCCAACGCCTCACACACACGCGCATACACGAGAGAAACGCGCAAACCTCCGTGCATCGCTCGGCCCCGACCACCCACCGTAACTGGGAACTCCCCGATATTTTCCTCGCCCTCGCTTCTACCACGATTTTTTCCATCATGGATGGCCCAAAGAATGTCATGCAGCTGCGTCTCTGGTCCGCCCAGGACGAAAAGCCCATTTTCTGTCATGATTTTTTGTCATAGAAGTAGGAGCCCACAACATCTATGATGATACGTGCTTTTGTCACAATTATCGTCATAGAAGTGTCATAAGCATGACAGAAAAAAGTTTGTTCGGCCCAAAATGTCACAGATGTGTCTTTTTTTTAGTGAATATAGGCCGTCCAATTTATATCTGACGGATAGGAAGGAAACTATGGCAATTTTGCAAAAAGATACCCACACCCCTCTCCACATTTGCAAATAAGGCCTTCCCTCGTTCATCCTTTTCTCTCACAAGATAAACTACTCATACAAATGCATCTTGATGTTCCGTGCAACGCACGGGCATCTTGCTAGTACTTACTCTTATAAAAAATAGAATTGGTGATGATGGTCTGCCTGCCATCCTGCAATATAGGCCGTCCGATTTATCTGACGGATAGGAAGGAAACTATGGCAATTTTGCAAAAAGATACCCACACCCCTCTCCACATTTGCAAATAAGGCCTTCCCTCATTCATCCTTTTCTCTCACAAGATAAACTACTCATACAAATGCATCTTGATGTTTCGTGCAACGCACGAGCATCTTGCTAGTTTCTTTTTAAATAGTTACTGTGATAATTGGGTTGAAGTGATATATTTTATGTCTGCCCCGAATGATCTCAAATTCACTAGTAGTAACAAAGAAAAGGTTGCATTGTTAATTAACAGAAAACAGGGTGAAAACTTTCACATGAGGCCGGTAAAAACAAGGCACACTGGGTTCAGCGTCATCGTCACTACAGTTGTGCGCGCACGAGAAGTCTACATATCAAGGGGGCTACGGAGAGAAAGATGTATCGAGTGTGTGTGAGCGAGGCACAGAGACACAACTAGCATGTGTGTGTGTCTGTGTGTGTGTGTGTGTGTGTGTTTGAGAGAGAAGCCAATTGATAGATTAAAATCAAGATTGAGTTGTCACCCTTCTGCTGTCATTGTTGGGGGGATGGGGAGGGGGGAGGGAGAGAAAGACATATCGAGAGTGTGTGCGCGGTAGGCACAGAGGCACAACTAGCTAGTGTGTGTGTGTGTGTGTGTGTGTGTTTGAGAGAGAAGCCAGTAGATAGATTAGTATCAAGATCGAGGTGTCACCCTACTCCTTCGGTGTCGGGAAGTGGGTGTGTGTGGGTGTGTGTGGGGGGGGTCCCAGTGACACTTAGATATAGGGAGGAGTTTGTGTGATACATATCTATATTAAGGGATAGGTAGATAGCATGTGTGCGAGGCATACATAAAACATCACGGAGATAAACAAGCGGTGTGTGTGTGTGCGCGCGCGCGCGTGTGTGTGTGTGTGAGCGAAATCTCAAAACAAAAGGTGCTCTGCTGGAATCCCATTGTATGTATTCATATGGTTTCGGGACTCGAGTTAACCTTACGCATATGTGTGCGAGGCATAGTTATACTTTGAGACATTAGTGGCGGTGGGTGGGCGGAATTAAAGGGGTGGGCATGTTCGACAGAGAGAGTGTGTGTGTTTTTGTGTGAGAGACTTATAGGACGGGGTAGAAAGACGAATTCTAACCTTGACGGAGGGAGAGAGATACACGAAGTGCGCGTGTGTGATTCCGATGCCCACGGAGAAATGAGATATGTATACGTGTGAGAGAGATTGCACAATTCATTCACGTATCACTATCTAGCGACCGTGGACGTGCATCGCTTGAACATAAATCAATATCTACTTTGTATCGTGGCCAAAGATACAATATCGATTCAACGCTATAAATATTGGACACTCACATATCGCATTTTTTTCCAAATAGTCCTTTTCAATTGTGCATGCCATAGTTTGAGTGATGTTTCTTCAAACACCCACTTTAGTTATCATGTACATGCACCATTGTTAGTTTTGCATTCAAATTCATTAGTCTTGGATGATTTAAGGTTCTATTATGAAGTAATATATGTAATATTCATATATGAATTCAACGGGTACGCATTTTATGAAATGGAGGCCATGTAATCATACAAGGTAACACTTTTAAGTAGCGGACTACAATATCCATTTCTTTTGTGGGACTACAATATCCATTTCTTTCTGTGCCTCTATATTAAAATTAACACATCAATGCATTATCTTTAAAATAAATAACCAATGGCACTAAATTATATATTTACATGAGAAATACATAGGCTGAGCGTTTGATCCCTTTTTTTGTGAACGCGCCTCTACACCCGTACGATTGGCCGCGCCCATGTGAACGTCCAAGTTATCGGTGCATCATCCCGAGTTATTGTCTTTTTTTCTGGGGTGGACTTCATACCAGTTCTTAAGTGCTGACGTGTGCCCCGTGTACACAGTATCGCATGACCTTCCCGCTAGCACTGTCCAAAATTAGTTGAAACTGGATACGAACGATCGCGCGGGCGACAAAATCTCCCGCCTCCTTCTAAAATTTCCGCCACCTAGTCTTTAGCATGCAAAATTCCCCTTCTGTCCTTGGTACATCACGCCGTCCATACTTCATCGGCCTTACTACCCCTCCCCTCTCGAAACCCTAGACTGCTCATCCACCGGCGTACCAGAGCCCATTCACTGCCAGCGGCGTCCACCTCACCGGATCTGCTTCTGCGGCCGCATCTACCACTCCCACCTCCCCTAGAAATAAGTAGACTGCTCATCCACCACTGTACCACAGCCCATTCAGTGCCGGCCTTGTCCACGGCGCCGGATCTGCTTCACCGGTACTCTCGTCAACCGCAGCGCATCTGCAGCGGCTTCTTCGTACTCCCCACCGGAGACGCTTCGTCCACACCCCTAGAGCCGCCCCACCGATGCCCCCGTCGACGGCCTCTGATCCTCTTCGCCGACACCTTCCTCAGCCCTACCGAAGCCGCTTCGCCGACACCATCCTCAACCCTACCGGAGTAGCTTCGCCTATACCATTCTCAACCCTACCGGGGCCGCTTTGCCAACGCCCAAGTCCACGGCCTCAGATCCGCTTTGTCGCACCCTCGTCCAACCTACCAGAGCAGCTTCTGATGCCCCGTCCACGGCCGTAGATCCGCATCGTCGACACCATCCTGAACCCAACCACCAGAGCAGCTTCACCGATGCCCTCATCCACGGCCTCAGATCCGCTTCGCCCACACCGTAGTCCACCCTACCGGAGCCGCTCCACAAACACCCTACTCCACGGTTCTAGATCTCCTTACCGGACCCCGACAGCCAGCGCAGCGTCATCACCCTTGATGTTTCTAACCTGATTCCCACCGGCTAGCAAGATGCCAAGCACCCACCGCGGCCTAGGTACTTGTCACCTTTAAACCCGTCCAACATCACCTGCCCGATGTACTTCAAATGTACTAACAGGTCGCTGTTACATGTTATGCAGCTGGCAAAAACTACAAGGACGACGTTTCTTCTGGATCTAATAGCTTGGCCAACCAAGATCCTGGACTGAGGCATTGCTATGATCTTGTAAGTGCATCTCTCTCTTGTATTGTTGTGTGCCTGCCAGCGTGCTTTGCTAGGATTTTCGACCAGTAATCCCTTTGTGCAGACAATGATTTCCACTACTGGCTGCTAAATTAGAGATGTAGATGTCATACATGATACTCCCTCCGTTCCTAAATATAAGTCTTTTTAGAGATTCCACTATAGACTACATACAGAGCAAAATGAGTGAATCTACACTCGAAAATGCATCTATACTAGCAAGATGCCCGTGCGTTGCACGGAACATCAAGATGCATTTGTATGAGTAGTTTATCTTGTGAGAGAAAAGGATGAACGAGGGAAGGCCTTGTTTGCAAATGTGGAGAGGGGTGTGAGTATCTTTTTGCCAAATTACCATAGTTTCCTTCCAATCCGTCAGATATAAATCGGACGGCCTATATTGCAGGATGGCAGGCACACCATCATCACCAACTCTGTTTTTTATGCATCTATATACATATGTATGTGGTCCATACTGGAATCTCTACATAGATATATATTTAGGAATAGAGGTAGTGCATTACACAAAATCGTAGGTGGCATATAGGAATTCCAGTGCACTACATTAGGCTCCCTTAGAGTGCCTGCTAGTCCAGTACACAGAGTCATGGCTAGTTTATGCTACGCACACAATCGTTAATTGGTGGTTTAAATATGCACAAGGGATATGCAATGTATTATCATGTAGAGATATCTGAAATTAGCCATGTCAACTTGCAGATAGGGTTACGCAATGAGAAAGTACAAGATTTCTTAGTACAAGATGTATGTGGCAATTTCATGGAACATCGCAAAAAAAAGGAGAGGCAGTCGTGAGCCTATACAGTGTGCTATGGTAGGTCACTCTCCATTGCAATCATCGTGACATGTTATTTGTATGTCAGTGCTGTTGGCCAAGTTTCTTAGGGACAGTTATTTCGAGTTATCCTAAGAAAATAAGCACCTTTGAATATAAGCTCCAGAT
Source organism: Thinopyrum elongatum (assembly GCA_011799875.1). Lineage (NCBI taxonomy): Eukaryota > Viridiplantae > Streptophyta > Magnoliopsida > Poales > Poaceae > Thinopyrum > Thinopyrum elongatum. The sequence goes on from CM022300.1 coordinate 585,497,599, forward strand.
AATAAGCCAACTAGTTCTTTTCATTGCGTGCCTTTTCAGCTTATCTGTGGTATGATCAGTGAGAAGTCTAGATTGCATTATATTTTGTCATTTTGCTGCCCATATGAAAATTAATTTGACTTGCAAACATCACAAATTGAACCCAGTGCAGTAATTAATATGATAGGAAAACAGACCATCAATATTTGTTCAAAATGCAAATACAAAGATACCATCTACTTGGCACAATCTACTTTGGTCATTGTCTTCCATAGAGATCCCATTGCCTAATTTAAATGAAGAACGCATGACCTAAATTTAAATGAAGAACCATTATTTATCAAAATTCGATGGTCCAAGTGGCTAGTTATTATCATATAGCAGCACCACCTAAAAGTATCATATAGCAGCAGCAGCAGCTCATAGCAACTCATCATACAGCAGCAGCAGCAGCAGCTAGCAATTCATCATATACCAGTAGCAACTCATAGCAATTCATCATATAGCAGCAGCAGGAGCATCTCATAGCAATTCATCATATAGCAGCAGCAGGAGCAGCTCATAGCAACTCATCATATAGCAGCAGCTCATAGCAATTCATCATATAGTGGTAGCAGCTCATAGCAATTCGTCATATAGCAGCAGCAGGAGCAGCTCATAGCAATGCATCATATAGCAGCAGCAGCAGTAGCTCATAGCAATTCATTGTATAGCGGATCAGAATGAAAATTTGGCAAAAAATCAGAGGAGATCCTCACCTTGTTGGATGAGCTCATCCTTCAACAGCACCTCAAAGCCATGGCCTGGGAGGAGGGGAGGGGGAACAAGGTGCCTTCTGCCGGAGTGGGGCATCGGTCGTAGTTGTGCGGCGACCGCCGGAGTAGTGCGTTGGACGAACCATAGCGGAGCAACTGCTGGAGACCATGAGAGTGAGGGGCGGCGCCAGAGGGAGGAGCAGCCGGGGAGATTTGGCCCTACCCGCCGGCCATGTAGCCTAGCTAGACAGAGCATCATCGAGGAGTAGGCCAGATGGGACCAGTGGCGATGGCTCGCTAGAGGAACCCTAGCGCTGCTGGCAGGGGATCGAGGTAGAGGGAAAGGGGAGAGGAGATGCAAGCGGGCAGGGTAATGAACACTTGCGTGTTTGTTTTTACTTGAGGGTCAGGTGTGACGCGGGCGTGAGCAGTGGCATTTTGAGTGTAATATAGGCAGACAACAGAGTCATTTCAGTATTTCCCTTCCCTTTAATTTTTAGTGAGCTTCGACCCGAAGCACCCCCCCCCCCCCCAAAAGCGAAATAAGTTAAGCCCAAGCCCATAACTCAAAAACGACTTCTTTACATCTTTTATGGCTTATTTTGGTAATATGCTCTGAAAAGTCGGAATAGAACTGGCCCTTAACCTGCAATTCAATTGTACGTGCAATGATGAATCACTCCTGCCTGCTATAGTGTACATTTAGGCATCATACATGGCATAACCTAATACATGTGCATTTCGTTGTAGAATCTAAAATATGCAATGTTTATGTTAGTTCATATGTTGCACATGATGTTTAAATGCCCCTTAAATCTGGTCAGTCAAGTGATGGTCTTTAAGCCTCCTTTTATGCTTCTTTTCTTGATATGAAATTCAGTGTTGTGCAAGATTTGCTCACACATCTGTTCAATTGCTTGTTTGTATCAGCCAGCCATACTAGGACTGTTTGCTTTGATTACTTTTTTTTCTTGACCTAACAGAGCTTGTCAACGATTTAAACACTAAGGGCTACTGTAGTGGGGGCTTGTATAACTCATAGGTGACATAAAGGTTTGGCTGTACACTAAAGTAGGCTCTCCAAGAGTACCTGGAGATCTAGTTCGAAGGTATGCCTAGTTTTTACATAGTGCACACATAGTAAATGCTCATTTCATTGTGTGCAAGAGATGTGGCATGTTTCATTATGTGGTGTTGTTTTGTTATAAACTCATCCTTTTGTGTTGTTCACAGACTGGAAAGTATGCATATTTATCTTCCAAGGAGACCAGTAACTAGTTTGTGTCACCTTGCAGAGGGGGTGCAATGAAGATAAGATTGAGGATTTCCAAGTGCAAGATGTTAGGAAGGAGCCTTGCAAGAGAAGGAGGAGCAGCGCTCAGCCTGTTCAACCAGTTATGGTAAGTCACTATATTAAAATTACCAGGACATCCTATTTGTCTGACATTGTGCTTGCGTAGGGTTCTTCACCTGTAACCCAGTCATTTGGCCATTGATTAAAAAACCCTCCGCTCACTATTATATGATGTTCTAACTTTTTTGTAAACCAGATGTATGTAAACACATTTTAATGTGTCTGTTCACTCATTACGGATGTAGTCTACTTTTAAATATCTAAAACATCTTATAGTAGTGAACAGTGTGAAACCGCTTCCTGCTATGGTAGAGTTGTCGATGTCATAAATGTCATAACCAAACGCATATTCACATCATTAGCCTCCCTATCATTACTAGGATCTTGATTACATACTAGTCGAGATACTTCATAGGGGGCAAACAATATTACATTACTTGTTCCTTTATATAGTAAATGTAGCTAGGCCATGGATGTTATTGAGGCGTGCATGTATGCATGCTGCCAACTCAACAGTTCAATTGCATGTTTGTTTCAGGCATAGTTAAATTACTCTTTTCAATTGCTTTATTTGTCCTCAGTTAATGAGATGCCCAAACAATGATGCCTGATGTTGGGTACTTGTATAACTATTAGTTGACATAATTAAAGGCCTTACCATTTAATTACTCTGGCGAAGTGTGGCTGAAGCTTTGAAGTCTATTAACCAACTATTACTGCATGAGGCTCACAATCTAGTTTATACGAGGCTAATGATTGCATAGTTTTGCTTGTTGTAGTAGGTTTGTATGAATCCCTCTGTTGTTCATTATGCTCCCTAAGACTTTAATTGAGCTATAGAATGGCCAACTGCTTGCTTACTTATACGCAATATATATATATATATATATATATATATATATATCTATATCTACTCTCTATCTCTATCTCTATCTCTATCTCTATCTCTATCTCTATCTCTATCTCTACTCTACTCTTATAAAAAACAGAGTTGGTGATGATGGTGTGCCTGCCATCCTGCAATATAGGCCATCCGATTTATATCTGACGGATAGGAAGGAAACTATGGCAATTTTGCAAAAAGATACCCACACCCTTCTCCACATTTGCAAATAAGGCCTTCCCTCGTTCATCCTTTTCTCTCACAAGATAAACTACTCATACAAATGCATCTTGATGTTCCGTGCAACGCACAGGCATCTTGCTAGTATATATATAATGCTCAGTAGCTCCGTGTGGTCTAAATTTGAAACCTATCTGTGTTTTGGATTTGGCCCCAACATCATGCTCCTTCGGTGAGCTAAGAGAGATTTCTGTATGCGGGCTGCACAGACTACCATTTTTATAATTTTTAAAATATCACCTGCTTATGCTTCATGACGTGTAACATTATTGTTACTCCTATTTTGCCATGTACAAAATAGTCTGTCTTGCTCGCTTCACTGTTGTAACTATATTTTTGCCCTAGTCATGTGTACTTACAGAAACATTTCAAGATGAAGTGACATCAACACAAAGATCTGAGAGCAGTGCGGCATGGCCGTTACCAAATGATTATGGATTGGAATTGGAATGTGCTGATGTTCTCGAGCATCAACTAGAGGTGGCAAGACAACGTGTACGTGATTCTCAACATGCAATCAACATATTGAGACTGGACTTGCAGGTATTAGATGCAGGAGTCAAAAAAATTAAACAAGACACTGAGGTAACCACAAAGGAATTGGAGATTTTGCAGACTGAAATTTGTGCTATCTGAATCCGGCCAATCCTATTTTCTGAAGAGATTATAGTTCAAATGGTAAGTTCTGTTGATGCGTGTCCATGATGTATAAGCTTTATTTGTCCAGTGTGTGTAATTTGCTGTTTGTGTATGCTTTATTATCACTGGTGGGTATAATCTGCTGTAATTTCTTTATTGTATAGAGTAGGATTATTCTTCATTTCTATGCCTTAGTCTCTTTATTGTATAGTGCAGGTAATTTAGAGGCGATGGTATAGAGTAGGATAATTCTTTGTATATGGTATATCATTGAAACGGGGTCCAACACGCCCAAACATTACCTGGACACCATCCGAATGAACAAACATGTGTAATCAAAGTGGGCCTTAATTGGGCTGGTCAACTTAATATTTTGCGGATCCCAAACGATGTGGCCCACAGAAACAACGGCTCTTAGCAGGCCGTTAATAGGCCGAAAGCTCGATAGGGCCGTATAAATGGAAATGGCCCGCAGGCCCTAGCAGGCCAAAATAAATGTCAATTTTGTCTCGGCCCTTTTACTTGACGGGCCAGTAAGAGGCCGAAAGTTTTTTGGGCCAGAAGAGGCCCAATTTGCAAACTAGGCTTTTAACAGGCCGAAAGTCTCATTGGGCTGAAATTGTGCTCTGCGGAACGTGGGCCGCTAATGGACCCAAAATCAGGTTGCACCGTCAAAGGCCCAACTGTTGTGCGGGCCGTTAACAGGCCGAAAGACAAAATGGGCTAGGAATTGGCCCATTTACCTAATGGGCTGAAGAAAGGCTGAAAGTCACAATGGGCTAGAAGTTGGCCCAACTACAGAATGGACCGAGAAAAGGCCGAAAGACGTACCGGGCCATTAACAGGCTGGAACTGACAATGGGCTGCTAACAGGCCGAAAGAAGGTTGGGTCGTAATTGGGCCCAAAGACGTAGCGGGCCCTTAACAAGCTGGAACTGACGATGGGCTGGAAATTGTCAAATCTAGAATGGGCCTTTGATGGGCCGATTCTGTGTAACTTGTATGGACTGTGCTTGTGAATGGGCCTGACTCAAGTAGGCCGCTAATGGGCCGGCCCGCTTATTTTGAGAGGCCCGGCATTTTAACCTAAACGGGCCACTGTTGGGCCGAGCCACGTGTTGACGTACCATAGGCTCGTCCCGTCCACTCGCTTGATGACACATGTCCCAACCCAGAGCTGACACATGGATACTAAGGTGAATCAGAATTTTACACGTGGAAAATCCCCATTGGTCTGGGCGGTTAATGGGTTATCGAATCCAAACCGGAACCCGATAGCTTAACGGTGACCCGTTACGGTGGATGCCATGTGTCGGTTACCCTTGACGAAAGCACTTCCATGACGCGCTATTTATCATCATGGAAGTGGACACTTCCGTGATGATAATTTTGGTATTGTCATGGAACACTTCTATGACAGCACAGGTGTGACTATCTTGATTCTGTCATAAAATCATCACGGATGTACATGCATGAAAGAAAACGTGACCTACTGTGACAAACACGTATCATCACGGAAGTGTATTTTTTTGTAGTGAACGTTGCACCATAGAATAGCGTGTGCGACAGTTATCCTGTACAACGGTCCGACATTTCGTAATCCTATCCGACACTCATACGATGATTAGCTAATCTTCTTAGTTATCTATCGCATATGGTTCGGGAGAAGTGAATGTGTGTGATTGTGTTCTTATCGTACACGTTCCATAATCATGAACTGTTTGTGATAGGTCGTGTATCATAAATGTAGCACCACAGAATACCGACTACGTTGGTAATGCGAGCACAAACGAGTAGCAAGGATGGAGTGTTTGGGATATTCGAGATATCAGAAACAGTTGTCTAAGGAATCGCGTTTGGGATAGATGCCGGCATCGCATACGCTTAATTATACAAAACGTATGCATCATGGCTCCCTATCCCCGACGGTTTATGGGTCGTGTCGGAAATACCCCCCCCCCCCCTATCGCCCACACTGGCCTGACGACGGTTTAAAATGCCGTCGCGGAAAGGGGTTAAAAACCGTTTATATAGCAGCTCGTTGTACTAGTGTATGGGACCTTCCCTTCCTCTAATGGCTACACACATATTTTAGTTGTTGTTGATTATGTTACTAAGTGGGTAGAAGCTATTACATTTAGTAGTGCTGATCATAACACTTCTATTAAATGCTTAAAGTAGTTATATTCCCGAGGTTTGGAGTCCCTAGATATTTTTAATGACTGATGTTGGTTCACATTTTATTCATGGTGCTTTCTATAAACTTCTTGCTAAATAGGATGTCAACCATAGAATTGCATCACCTTATCATCCTCAGTCTAGAGGTCAAGTTGAATTGAGTAATCACTACTAGGGAAAAGCCTAGCAGTAGCGCGGATCAAAGGCCTGGCATTAGCGCGGCCCTAGCAGTAGCGCGGGCCGCCGCACTACTGCTAGGACGCTACAGATAACTTTTAGCAGTAGCGCGTGTTGGCCCGTGCTACTGCTATCTGTAGTTAGCAGTAGTGCGTTTTATGAAACCGTGCTGCTGCTAATAGCTGCAGTGCCTCAGTTTAAAGCCCGCTACTGCTAAGTGATCGTTGTTGCTAAAAACATATCTCGCTCTACTGTTATTAGTTAACCCTAGCAGTAGCGCGGGCCGCCACACTACTGCTACGACGCTACAGATAACTTTTAGCAGTAGTGCGTGTTGGCTCATGCTACTGCTATCTATAGTTAGCAGTAGCGCGTTTTATGAAACCGCGTTGCTGCTAATAGCTGCAGCGCCTCAGTTTAAAGCCCGCTATTGCTAAGTGCTCACTGCTGCCAAAAACATATCCCGCGCTACTATTATTAGTTTCTGAATTTTTTTCTGCTGCATATTTCCTTTGTATTTGTACAGGTTTTATACAATAGTCTCTAGCATATCATACACATACAAATCTAATCATATCATACACATACAAATAGTCTCATCAAATCATGTCATCATCATAATCATCATCCAACACAAATGATGTCTCTCATCATCATCTCGAAATAGCGATACAAGTTATGACATGTCTCGAATACTTGCAACTACATCATCATCCATCTAAACAATGATATAGAAGAGAAGAGCTATCACTATGAGTGAGAGCGGAACTATGTAGTACATGAGGCGGCGGTTCTGATTCCTCTCTCGCGCTAGCGTGAACCTCAAGTAACTAGCTTCTGCTTCTTGTCTGCTATCGAACCCTTTATGGTTGGCACCCGAGAACGGCTCCACTTGAGCCTGACACTCGGGCCACTCGTCATACACTCCCGGAACCATCCCTATGTACACGACATAGCACTTCTTCGCCATCAAGAATCTACGTACCTATTAGAGATGCATCTTCATCAAGGGAATCAACAAAAATATGCAACATAATATACTTGAGCAACACAAAAAGAAAGGGTGTTAGCAAATAGATGCAACATATAGTAAACGTAATTAATCAATGCAGGTTCATCGTACCCAAACTAATTAAGTAGAGGTACGCAGGTCATCATACCCAAACTAACAAACTAGCGTTACACAAGTTCGACAGGGACCGTTGACATCACAAAGTTTCATCGCTATAGAAAGTATAAGTTCAACCGACACATCATCATCGGCATCGTCAATCATTACTGGAAGTTCCATCCATCCAGATCATCGAGGATGCACCCTAGCTTCTTAAGCAGCGTTAGGTCCTGACGTTGTAGGCCTATGCGAGTTCGGACATCAGCTCATGATATAGGGCCGTGGTGGAACAACCCCTTCTCTTTGACGACTTCTTTCATAATGATCATTGGAATGTCCCTCTGGATGCGAAAGAAGTCATCTCTGAGTTTATAATCCGGTTCTTCTCCTAAGGATTCTGCCCATTTGCGGATATCATCATCGTTTTTGGTTGTCATGCGAAGCTGTTGGTGATCCCTTCTGAACTCCATCATGAGATGGAGGAGGTAGAATCCATCGTTCTTGCTTGCAGTCGGTTGATGCATGCAGCAGAAGGTACTTTTATGCAAGAAACCTGGTCTGCTCTTCCTTTGCTTCCTGGTCTCGAGGTGGCCACCCCTCATGCTGAAGCCATGGAGATCATCATCTAGAATATCCATTATGTCGGTGTAGTCCTTCTTCTCGTAGTTTCTGGACACGTCGAAATACAAAGCATGGGAGACTCGCAGGAAAAGAACGATAAGGACGGCGCGCCCGTTGCTGCTAAAAAAACACCTCAAATTATTCTCCATATGGGTGAGAAGGAATGATTGAAATGTACGAAAGGTTTGTCCGGCAATGACTTACATTGGATGATAAGGCAGGAGAACCATTTCCTTGTCCTTATTCATTATCATGAAGTCTTCGATGTACTCCCTAGCAGCTTTACGCTCCATGTCGTCGAGACTCAAGAAGGACTTGTGCATGTAGTATGGATCCGCCACACAGATTTGCGAGATTTGTTCTCTCCTGATGGCTAAGCTCATATGTAGCGCAAAAGGCGGACGATTGTAAAATCGAGCTGCCTCTTGAGAAATATCTCAAAGACATAATCAAACCACAGCAAGAATACCTCCGCGGGCAGTGTGTCAACGTATCACTTCCCCTTAGGCACACGAACCGCATATAGCGGATATCCTGGATCCTGCGAGGCAAGAAGGCTTTTCTCAGTCGATAGCACATGGTCGTGCAGTCTCCTGAGATCCCCTGATATGCCCTTAAGTGGTTTCAGCGGTAGGATCGGCTCGCCCGTGACATGGTACATCACCGCACCTTTGACCGGTACACGGTTTCACTACTAGGGAAAAGCCTAGCAGTAGCGGTGGTTTTTGGCCTAGCAGTAGCGCGGGGTACCGCGCTACTGCTACGGTGCTACGGCTAAAGGTTAGCAGTAGCATTGGTTTACACGCGCTACTGCTATACCTACTTAGTAGTAGCGCCTCTTGCAGAGAGCGCTACTGGTAATTACTAGTAGCGCGCCTCTCTGCCCGCGCTACTACTATTATTACGTATTCTATTTCTTTTTTATTTTATGTCGTATTCATACACCATTATACAATTTTTCATACAGTAGCAATGTAGAGATTTTTTTTACATCATAATGAGTTATTACATCACTGGGTGAAAGAACCGCGGATTAGTTTCAAGTGGATGGATCCTAAGTGACCAAGTCAAGTCATGGATTATCATCCATGACTTGACTTGGTCACTTAGGATCCATCCACTTGAAACTAATCCGCGGTTCTTTCACCCAATGATATAATAACTCATCATCATCATATCATTAACTTATCATCATAATACATCATTGTCATATAACAACTCCTCGTGATCATCATTTTCATCCATGAGACATCATATAACAACTTGGTCACTAGTCATAATCACAACTCCTCCTCCTCATCATCATCAACTCTAACACATTGTAGCACATGATAACACATTGTACCCATGACCTACTACCCTCTCTAAGGTAAAATAGCATAAAACAAGATAGGCCCTGACTCTCCATTATGGAGAATGGAGACTATCCTGTCTCCAATTCTTGCGCTTCGCATAATGTTGCTTCCAAGTAGCTCCCTATAATTGTTCATACATTTTTTCCATTCTTTGATCGTCATGTCTTGATCGGTTTTAGAAATCCGGTATGAACAGTTGTGAAGCCTAGGCAGATATGGCCGTAAGCTAATAACATCAAGCCGACCTTTCGGAAACATCAGATCAGGCACACGATCCTTCGGGATTTTCTGCTGACAAACATAATAATAACATCGTAGTTAGCAATGTAGTTTAGCTTTAGAAGAATATATGCAAAAGATGCACGGATGTCGTAATAGTAAAAAATCTTACCATGCCATCTCCATGGATGTTACCGTAGGTCAGCACGTGCAATAGTGGCACATATTGACCATAATGTGCAGGAGTTTGATAATTGATATTGTAATTCTCAACATCAATAATAAATGAGATAAGATGATCTTTCTCCTGATAAGTTAATTCTGCGCCATCGGTGTAGTAGGTTCTGTCTACCATCTTCCGTACATTCTTTGAAGAATGAAAATATGCTGTCAATGGAAATAAGCTATCAACTATTTTGAAATAAACAATATAAATTACTTAATAAATATATTTGAGAAACTCACATAGCGGTAGAATTGGAAGCGTATCAACAAGGACCCAAATGTCCATATTCTCTTCGTCGATGTCAGGATCACCAAGACCCAAGGTGACAAGCATACCCTCATGAAAATCATACGTCTTGCAAAGTGCTTCCCAATTTGGCCAACCAAAATGGGATACGCTCTCAGAATTGTATAGATTTACAGCAAAATCATAACCATGATGGGTCATTAGGTGAACTATCTATGTTTCCATACTTTCATGATCTTCAAAATCCAGCCTCTCCAAGACATAGTGTCTTGCATGGCATGGGATAAGCTAGTCGAATTGTAAAAGACGAAAATTACACGTTGAAAGAAGCAGAAGTCGTGCTTAATTACGAAAAAACACTTGTCATCATTGCGTACCATTTCAACATCGAAGGTCTCCTGGAGCTTAATACTGAAGCACCAACCTTCTACCAGGTGAGGCCTGTCGCACAGACCCCGGTCATTGCCGCACCAGTCACACTCCGGCAACCTATCGTCGTCGTCAGACATTTCCTATGTTCATAATTCAAAGATTAAACTTGTACAATTCAATATATGTACTACAAAAACTAAATTAGATCATTATTATTCATCACGGGTTGACTATCGGTTTGTCGAGTCTTTTCTTGAAAACTCTCAGCTCACGTGGTGTATATATTCGACCGTTGGTGATGGTCGCTCCTCCCGTCGTTCCCGAGTGCATTACACCAAAATGTCTAGCACACGAGAACGAAGGAGAAGCGACCCCCGCGACAACAGTCAGGATTCTTCGTCCTCTCATATATGGTGGAGACTCTCCCTCACTGATTCCTCTCTGACATTTGCGACCGTCGGTGATGGTCGTTCTTCTCTTCCTTCCCGTGCATTACCAAAAGGTATATCACGAGAAAGAAGAGGAAGAACGACCCCCACGACAACAGTCGGCATTCTTCTTCTCTCATATATATGGTGGAGTCCCGACAGACTTAAAGTCAACCCAAAATGGCGTTTAATTATCTTTCTACAAAATCCGGGCCACTCGATATTTCCTACATATTCTAGCACAAGTCATGCCAAAATTCACGGAAAAATCCGGCATGACCTTTGCAAAAAATGACATATATCGAGCGCCTGAAATTTGCTGGAATGGAAATTAATCAACACTCCGGCAAAACATAGGCCACTGTGAGGTGTTCCCTGCAAACATAGGCCACTTGGGCAAGCACTAGTACTACAGAACACTACATATCACATGTCCAAATCTCCATCATATTTAAAAGACCTACATTGAAAATTTTCTATTCCATGAAAATTGTCACATCTACTCATGTAGCTACTACTCAACTACAACTATCAAAACATCTACATCTACATCATCGACATGGGGATTTGGTTGGTCTCACCTCGAGGTCGGTGACAGGGACGACGGCGGGGATGATGCGGGGGCTCCTTGATTTCTGCAAAAACAAAATATAAACAAAAACATTATTATCCTCATCTTAGGAGTTAGTGAAACCCTATAAGCTATCAACTAAACCTTATCATCTATTCAAAATGTTCTATACCTAAAACATCTACATCATCATCCACTATTACTAAATTTTTTACTAAACCCTAAAAATATGCCCTAAGTTCAGAATATAACAAGTACAGGACATTTTTTCAAATTCTACCAACTAAAAATTTCCATTACTAAAATTTCTAATCAAAAGACCTAAATTTCCTATTCTATTCAAAACACCTAAAACAGTCAAAAAAAACTACATTTACTCAAATGACCTAAAAAAATATTCTAATAAAAAACCTACATTCTACAATGTCTACATTCTGAAACCTACATTTAAATTACCTACATTCTACAAGAACAGAGAGAAGGGAGGGAGGGAGCAGGGGTTGGAAGGAGGGAGGGAGGAGGGGTAGGAAGGAGGGAGGGAGGAGGGGAGGAAGGAGGGAGGAAGCGGGAAGGAGGGGGAGGTAGGAGGAGCTACCCACCTCCGGGTGGCGGTGGGGGGGTTGAGGCTTTTTTTTGTCCCTGTTCCACACTGCTTTTTTGATATTTTTGGTGGGGCGAAGCGGCGGATGGAGGAGGGAGCTAGGGAGGGAGGGGGCGACGGCGGCGGGATGGAGGAGGGAGCTAAGGAGGGAGGGGGCGACGGCGGCAGCAGCTGGCGGGAATGCGGCGGCGGCGGACGACGGGGTGCGGGGGAGAGTGAGAGTGGAGTAGAGAGGGGAGAGTGAGAGGCGGCCGGTGGAGAAGATAGGCTGGCTTTAGCAGTAGCGCGTGTTAGGGTAAAGCGCTACTGCTAAACGCCATAGCAGTAGCACCCTTTCTTCTTGCAGCGCTACTGCTATGCCGACAGCAGTAGCGCCTTCTGAGAAAACGCGCTACTGCTAAGGCTAAGCATGTAAAAAAATCAAAAATACATTGGTCATCAATGATCTTTTTGTGTAGAATCTAAATTGTCAGTATGAATCCTCACCGGTTTGGGAACCGGTGAGGATTCATATTGCGACCACAAATCCTACACATAGAGTTCAATAAAGACCAAGTGGTTGTGATGGTTTGAGAAGTAAAGTATTTAAGGTGGTAAACACCTTGTTCGCGGAGGGAGGTGGGACTAAACTTAGTTGCAAGGAGTGGACTAAACTTAGCAGCAGCGAGGGTTGGCAAAAAGCACTACTGCTAAGTTCAATAGCAGTAGCGCGGTTACGAAAACGGCACACCTAGTCTGGCGGCAACGTCATGGCAATTGTAGTAGTAGCGCTGTTTCCTCCTGACGTGCTACTGCTATGTGGGTATTAGTAGCGCAGTTTGTTTTCGTGCGCTACTGCTAAGTAGCAGTAGCGCCTTATTTTAAACCGCGCTGCTGGTAAGATTCTATGTATAAGGTTTTCCCTAGTAGTGTTTGCAAAATCGGTCGGCGGAGCTGACTGGGTGCTAGAAGCTTTGGCCTGTTTATAGGCAGCAGAGCCTCTCTTCGGTGGTCTCTTCCTCTCCTTTTTCATGGCTGACCTTCTAGACCCTCCCTTAACCCCGCCACCATTGTTGTCGGGCTAAGCACTGTACGACCCTCGGGTAGTTGACCCTGCGTTGAGGCGGCATCTGGAGGCGTGTCCTGTGAGGATTGCATGAAGAGATACTTCTTGCAATCAACCCTAGGACGTTCCTGCCAGGGCACATCATCGATCTCCTCATCCGCATGCTGATAGCCCGAGTCATATGGCTGACTCATCATTTCTACGTCGTCATAGGTGCGTGTATTGAGGAACCGAAGAGGGTCCTCCTCGTCCATCTCATCATCCATTCTTTGTTCTATGGGGCGATTACATCATCCACTATTGGACCCCTTCCTCGCGTCGCATGCCGCTCTCACCCGGCACTGCAGGCACTAGTAATTGCATAGGCAGGGTGGTGGTGTTCATACCTGCTTGCTGATTTGTGGTTATTGGTGTGCTCTCAGCCGCCTCCAGACGAAGAAGATTCTTCGGCCACAGCAGCATCCAATCCTTGCAATCTCCAAGACGCATCAGGGTCTTGTCCTCCTCTCCCCTGAGCCGTACAGGAGGAGGCAAATCCTCGTGGCCTGCTTTCACACTCGACAAGATAACCCTAAAGTTGCCAACGGGGATCGGTTGGCTATGGAACATGAGTTCCAAGGGCTTCGTTACCACTGTCTTTCCCACATCCACCTTCTGGAATTTGATCATGTAGAGTACGGTGCACGGGGTTTCATCGGCCTGCAAAGACATGTCTGCGGCGTAAAACATCTGAAAGGCAACGAAAACGGAAGATTGTAGATATATGTTGGTGTGACGTGTAATTACCGTGAGGGCGTCGAGGTCAGCCAAAGATGAAGGCCCACCTAGCACGCCAGAGACAGAGGACGGGCTGCTATGAGCGGGTGCGGGTGCGGGTGCGGGAGCAGGTGCGGTTGAGAGAGCAGGTGATGGTGCGGTTGTGATGTTCACTGAGTTGCTCCCGACGAAGCTGGGTATGGGAAAATCATGTGTCGTCTCGTCCGGATTTTCCTTCGTCTAGTTGATGACAACCGAAATCAAGTTAGTAGCAAAATCATTTCTACAGGCAGCTATAGCTGCATAGACTGCCTGCTGGACCAACTTATTTCTGTCCTCAGCTGCTTTTTCTCGTCCTCAACTGCTTTTTTCTCGAACACAAGCTTCACCTTCTTGTCGATGTCTACCTGACTGAACTTGTTTTTCTGCTTCTTGGCCTCTGGGCCCTTGTTGTAATAGAACTTCCATGTGGCGCCGTCTCCGACGTCGTGCACACGTCCATATTGCGGCCTCCGGTCCAACGGGAGTCCCTTTAGTTCGTTCAAGGCGCGGTTGAGAGGGGTGTCCCACTTTGGCCATCATCGACGATGAGTCACTTTCGGCCGCAAGCATGTGTTGCTCCTTCTGCAAAAGGTACGTGAACCATTTACGAATGTGTAGTCAACTTGATCAAAAGCTAAATGTAAGGTGGTAAAAGAATAATTGCCAGTATTCTAATCAATTTCCTCGTGATTGGGTCCGTGTAAAAAACCTTCTTTTCTTTGTCCCACTTGTACCGGGCCCTGATGAAGTCACGGTCCAACGGGTCGGTGAACTGTGCGAAGGGGTCTAGGATCCCCGCGGCTTCACATTCCGCGTCCTCCTTATCCCATATGGGCCTTTTGCCAAGGTAGCGATGGCTTCTGAGGCGTTGGTTCCCCGTGTTCCTTTGCTGAAGCTCCTTGTATTTCTTAGACTTAACCTTAGCTGCGTCGGTAGTGCAAGTGTCCTTGAACTTTTTGAACTCCTCTTCCGTAAGTGTCGGATTATCCTCCAAAATCGTGGACATGGGTTCATCAGCCTCAATAGCTCGTTTCACCCTCCCTTTCCAGGAGGCCAAATCATTATTGAACATGCCCATGGCATGGTTCTTAATCTTTTTCATGGCAGGATCATCCCACGGGTCTTCTATGCGGTCATCCCAGTCGGGGAACTGGAATATCTTGTGCAGCTTTGTTAGGAGCAAGTGCTCCAAATTTGGTTTACTCCTTAAGTCATTCTCGTTGATGCTCGCACTTTCCCGTAGGATGCATCTGACTTGGTTCCTGTAGCACTTGCGAGCATTAGCCGGCTCTAATGACTCAAATTTGCCGGGGTGCATCTTTGTGACCAGCAGTCTTCCGATGCCGAGTTTGTTAGGTTTTCGTGTCCTCTGCTTCTTTTGCTTCTTCTTTTCGTTAGCGGCTTCGATGCCGGTACCTTTCGGGCCAGTCTCGGTCCCGCCATCGGTGCTAGTGCCATCGGTGTCGATGTCGGCGTCAGTACCATCATCAAGGCACCCTGCAAACCTTGACTGTGCTAACTAGACAAAAAGTCAAGGTAGTCATGTTCATGGTCATATTGTATGTCATCTGCAGCGTGGTCAGAAGCCCCAGTTTCTTTGTTCTTCGACATGTTTCCTACGATTAAGTCTGCATGTTTAATTCTTAAACTATAATAAAATGAGTAATGACATAAAAAAGGTCTATGGTTTGTCGGAATGCTGTTTTATTGCCGTTACAGCAAATCCCGGGCACTCGATATGCCTACTTTCTTGCACAAGTCATGGCGAAATTCACGGGAAATTTCGGCATGACCTTTGCTAAAAAGTGGACATATCGAGAGTCTAAAATTCACCGGAATGGAAATGAATCAACATTCCGGCAAAACATAGGCCACTAGGATAATTTCCCTGCAAATAATTAATATAGGCCGTTCCTCTCAAAAAATAAATGATCATGCATGCTCTCACTAGCCACCGTCTTCAAAAAAAATATAGCACACAAATTTCAGAAAATTAACTGAATTTAAATAAATAGCAGCAACACTAGGATTTGATAACTAGTTGAATATACATTCAACAGGAAAACAAATCCTACTGTGTACTTGAAGGTATAACCTAGAATTTGAGGGGGCAGGGGGGATAAGGGGAAACCCTAGAAAAATCCCACAATCACTAATGAACCCTAGAAAAAAAATTCATCCTACAATTCCTATTGTTTACTGTTTTAAACCTAGCTATTTCATCAACACACATTTATCATTTCACCTAGCTAGGATTTCATCATGAACACCTAGGGTTTTTCAAAATTCTAAAAATTCATTTACTGCAAATTAATTTAACTAAATTCATCTAGAACTAGTATCTCTGTAGAACCCTAGAACTAGTATCACCTAGGTAGAATTTCTAAACCCTAGCTAGAACCGTAAACTCCACTGAGGTAGAGAGAGAGGGGATGGGTAGGGGCTTACAGAGGGGGGTCAGGGGAGACGGCGGTACCAAGGAGCTCGGAGGCGAGGCGGGGTCGGGGGAGACGGCGACATTGAGGAGGATGCAGGAGTGCGGCGACGTCAAGGAGGAGGCAGGCACGACGAGGTCAAGGAGGAGGAGGTAGGCGTGCGGTGACATCGAGGAGAAGGCTGGTGCGGCGAGGACGGGCTACGGTGACGGCACGAGAAGGCAAGGGCGACGAGGGCTCCGGCGACGGCGTGAGGAGAAAGGGGATCAAATGAGAAATTGGGGAAGAAACGCCCGCGCGGTGGGCTAAGTTAAACATAGCAGTAGCATGGTTCTGGACCCACGCTATAGCTAACTTAGCTGTAGCGCATGTTGGGAACACGCGCTACAGCTAAGTTAGCTATAGCGCGGGTCCAGAACCGCGCTACTGCTATTCCTATCATTTTCCTTTTTCCTTTCATTTTAATTTTCTTTTTTCCTTTCTGCTTTTTCTTTTCATTTCATTTTCTTCTCTGTTCCTTGTAATTTTATTTTCATTTTCTTCTTTACTTTCTCATTTTTCTTTTTGTTTTCTTTTCTGAAAGACAACCGAGACGAGAAGAAGGGGATCGGATCGGATCGGATACAATAATGTATATAACTCAGGCGACGATATGTATTACACATCATTTGAGCGATAACGATTAAGTGCGTACACAAAATAAATACATATATATAAATGATGGTTTCTCAGCGTCGACATTTTCGTTTTTGAGTGAGCTTATTTCCCTTCTTGTTTGTTGCCGAATAATTGAGCCCCTCGTTGTGACTTTTCCTTTTCCATGGAGTACGATCTTTCTTAGGTGATGTAGTATTGATTCTTCTTTTGATGTATGCTTCATCATCATCGTCATCTTCCCTCATCGGGTTGCCATACTAGTCATAGTCTTCCTTGTTGGCGACTCCATCCATTCCGATGATGTTCCTTTTGCCTCTCCTCATGACAACACGGCTGGGATTGCTCGGGTCGGTTATGAAGAAGCATTGTGTCACGTGCTTAGCGTGTACCCATGGCTCGTTTTTTGTGATGGCGTTCACGGTAGCGCTCTTGGCATCGGGTATAAACATGGTAGTGAAACGCTGGTTTTCTCTTTCGATTCACGGTAGCGCTCTTGGCGTCGGGTATAAACATGGTAGTGAAATGCTGGTTTTCTCTTTCGACATTCTTAGCCCATCGGACACGGAACATCGTCGCACTGTGCAGTCCAGAGTAGTCAAGCTCCCAGATCTCCTTGACCCTTCCGTAGAATCTTTCAGTTGCGGTGTTGTCGCCGGTCATGCATTCCATCGTCACCCCTGAGTTCTGAAAATCACTGCTTATATCTTTGGCCTTCGTGTAGAACGTGTATCCGTTGATATCGTATACCTGATAGGTCACGAGGTTGGCCGTGGGGCCATGTGCTCAGGCATATATGAGCAATCCTTCTGTAGAGCCCTCTTCCGGGGGATTAGCAAGAACATGCTCTTTGAACCAAGGAAGGAAAGTGGAGTTGTGCTCTCTAATAACTTCGGCGTTCGTCCTGCATAGCCCCCGGTCACGATACTTCTTTGCGTTGTTTCTTTGTGCAGTGTCACGAAAGGATCTACCACGTCTAGGTGATGTAGCACTACTAAGTTTGCTATGTCAAAGTCGTTGCGTCGATCCGAGTAACCCACATGCAGGTCCCTGCGACCGTTGGAGTGACCTTCTCCTTCGAGCCTCCCAAGGTGCTTCTTAACGGGCAAACCAACAATAGGGTCTCCGCCATATAGATAATTCTCGCAGAAAGAGATGCACTCTTGGGTCAGATAGCCCTGGATGATGCTTCCATCTGGATGGGACATGTTACAAACGAATCCTTTGATGACCCCATTCATCCTCTTGAACGGCATCATGCTGTGCAGGAATGTCGGCCCTAGGTCTATTATGTCGTCCATAATGTGGACACACAAATGCACCATGACGTCAAAGAACGCAGGCGGGAAGTACATCTCAAGCTCATTTAGTATCACAATGATCTCTTCCTGTAGCCTTCGGAGCTGCTTCACACTGATCAACTTTCGAGGGATAACATCGAAAAAGTTGCAGAGACCAATAAGCATGTCACGGATGTGCTTGTCCATTATCCCTATAAGGGCAATAGGTAGTATCTGCGCCATCATCACATGATAGACATGAGACTTCATCCCGCTGAACCTTTTCTTCTTCGTGTCTAGAAATCTGCTTATCTTCCCAGAGTAACCGGAACTAACTTTGATTCCGGTAAGGCACTTGAATAATTGATCGATCTCCTTCAGACTTAAGGTAAAGCAAGAAGGGGGCAATAATTCTCTTCCTTCTTGTTCACTTTTTTGCCCTTGTGCCGCGCCTCCATCTCCGTCTCCATCTTCTCTGACTTTTTACGGGGTGGCATGTGCACATCTGCCCTGATTTTCAAATCATCCAAGTCTCTTCTTGCCTTCGGCCCATCCTTGGTCTTATCTGCCATGTTCATCATTGTTGCAAGCAAGCTCTCAAGGACATTCTTTGTGATACGCATTTGATCAAAGGAATGAGGCGTGTCAAGTTTGGGCCATTACTCCAAGTCCTAGAAAACAAACCTCGTTTTCCATACCTTCAGCAGCGGCTATGGTGCCTTCTTCATTGTCTTTCCCGGCGCGGGGCACTGTTCCCAGGTTTTCAATGGCTCATCGATTTCGGCACCGCTCTGCTTACGTGGAGGTCCTCGATGCTCAGCCTCACTATTGAATAGATCTCCACTGTTTCTCCATAGGTCATCCTTCATGAGCCATCTTCGATGTCCCATGTACACAATTTTCCCAGACCCGCCATCTTTCGTTAGCTATTGAGACGTTGTATCATCCATGCACTATGTGCATCCGCAATATCCATGACACACCTGGCCTGCGACATATCCGTAATCGAGATAGTCGTGCACCATCGTGATCAGCGCAGCTCTCACATAGAAATACTCGCCTTTGCTGGCGTCCCATGTCTTGCCCGGTATTTTCCATAACGTGTCTAACTCCTCTTGAAGTAGCCCCAGATACATATTAATATTATTTCTCGTTTGTTTCGGCCCTTGAATCAGCATGCTCATGTGTATGTACTTTGACTTCATGCACAACCAGGGGGAGATTGTACATCCATACAAACACGGGCCATGTGCTATGGTTGGTGTTCTGTTGCCAAACGGATTCATGCCATCGGTACTCGCGCCAAGCACGATGTTCCTTGCATCACCTACGAAATATCGATATTCGGCGTTGAACGCTCTCCACTGGCTTGCATCCGCGAGGTGTCCCAGCTTCAGATCATCTCCATCGTCGGGCTTTTTCCTCTCCGTGTGCCAACGCATGAGCTTTGCTTCCTTAGGATCTACGAAATAACGTTGCAGACGGGGAGTGATTGGTAAGTACCATACAACATTCTAGGGAGATTTCTTTGTGGCCTTCTTGTATCGAGAAGCATTGCACACCGGACAGCTAGTTTTTTCCGCGTGCTCCTTCCGATAAATGACGCAATCATTGATGCATGCATGGTATCTAATGTGCGGCAGATCAAGAGGGCACACGATCTTCTTGGCCTCATCCACACTAGTAGGACATAGATTCCCCACGGGAAGAACCTTCTTTAGGTACTTGAGAAGCTCATCAAGGCTTATGCGATCCATTTGTTTTTAGCCTTCATCTTTAGAAGTTCGAGCGTGAAACTCAAGCGGGTCACCTCGGGATCGCAACCATCATACAATGGAATGTTCGAGTCTACCTCCAGCTGCTCCAGCTTGGCCTCCTCTCTAGAAGTAGCTCTGTCGGTACTCGTCTTCTTGCAAAGAAGGTCTCGAACATGAGGGTCCCGCACGATTGAACTTAGTAGTGACGAAGGCTGCGGCGTGTCCACGTCCGGCCTGTACTCCACCACCATGTCTGGCCTCTTCTCCGCCGCCATGTCCGGCCCTTCTCCATCGCCATTATCGGTCATCTCTTCGTCTGGCCCCGTGTCGTCATTGGCTGCTGATAACCCACAAGTATAGGGGATCGTTTGTAGCCCTTTTCGATAAATAAGAGTGTCGAACCCAACGAGGTGCTAAAGGTAGAACAAATATTCCCTCAAGTTCTATCGACCACTGATACAACTCTACGCACGCTTAATGTTTGCTTTACCTAGAACAAGAATAAAACTAGAAATACTTTGTAGGTGTGAAAGGATAAGTTTGCAAGATAATAAAGAACGTGAAAATAAAAGTTAGGTGATGTTTAAATAAAGAAAAAATTAAATTAGTAAAACGAGTGTGGATTGGTGGTGGTAGGATTTGCGGAATTGTCCCTTAGCAATTGACTACATTGCTTAGGCTGATAGCAAGTTTTTATGTGGGAGAGGACTCTGCTAGCATGTCCTCCCTTACTTGGAATTCTATGAACTTATGATTGGAACTATTAGCAAGCATCCGCAAATACTAACGTTCATTAAGGTAAAACCAAACCGTAGCATTAAGATATATATTGGTCCCCCTTCAATCCCGTACGTATCAATTTCTATGTTTAGGCTGAAGATGCTGTCACCCTTGTCCTCCAATGCATAGTCCTATCAACATACAGCTAACCCTGTGGTGTGATCCACATGCGTGCTCATATGATGGGCACCAAAGGACAGCAACATAACCACAAGCAAATTACACCAACCATAGCAATTCACCAATTACCGATAGGACAAATAAAATCTACTCAAGCATCATAGGTTGGCAACATATCATTGGATAATAGTATGAAGCATAAAGCACCATGTTCAAGTAGAGGGTACAGCGGGTTGCGGGAGAGTGGACCGCTGTAGATAGATGGGGGAAGGTGATGGAGTTGTTGGTGAAGATGACGGAGTTGTTGGAGTAGATCACTGTCACACGTTGATTGCCCCGGCGGTGTTCTGACGCCACCGGGAGAGAGGGGGAGAGAACCCCCGTCCTTCTTCTTCTTCCTTGGCCTCCCCCCTAGATGCATGGGAGGAGAGTTCCACCTCTGGTCCATGGCCTCCATGGCGGCAGAGGGGTGGGAGCCCTGATACGTCTCCATTGTATCTACTTTTCCAAACTCTTTTGCCCATGTTTTGGACTCTAATTTGCATGATTTGAATGGAACTAACCCGGACTGACGCTGTTTTCAGCAGAATTGCTATCGTGTTATTTTTGTGCAGAAATAAAAGTTCTCGGATTGACCTGAAAATTTACGGAGAATATTTTTGGAATTAGTAAAAAATACTGGCGCAAGAATTATCCAGAGGGGGGCCACCCAGAGGCCACAAGCCCTGGGGGCGCGCCCTGCAGGCTTGTGGGCCCCCTGGAGCCCCTCCGACCTCAACTCCAACTTCATATAACCCTATTCGGGGAGGAAAAAATCAAGGAGAAGAGTTCATCATGTTTTACGATACGGAGCCGCCGCCACCTCCTGTTCTTCATCGGGAAGGCAGATTTGGAGTCCGTTCGGGGCTCCGGAGAGGGGGATTCATCAACATCATCATCACCAACCTTCCTCCATTGCCAATTTCATGATGCTCACCACCGAGAGTGAGTAATTCCTTCGTAGGCTTGCTGGACGGTGACGGGTTGGATGAGATTTATCATGTAATCGAGTTAGTTTCGTTAGGGTTTGATCCCTAGTATCCACTATGTTCTGAAATTGATGTTGCTATGACTTTGCTATGCTTAATGCTTGTCACTAGGGACCGAGTGCCATGATTTCAGATCTGAACCTATATGTTTTCATGAATATATTTGAGTTCTTGATCCGATCTTGTAAGTTGTAAACACCTATTACGACAAATGATCCGCATACCCCAAGGTGACAATAATTGGGATTCTTTCCGGTGATTACCGTAGTTTGAGGAGTTCATGTATTCACTATGTGATAATGCTTTGTTCCGGTTCTATATTAAAAGGAGGCCTTAATATCCCTTAGTTTCCATTAGGACCCCGCTGCCACGGGAGGGTAGGACAAAAGATGTCATGCAAGTTCTTTTCCATAAGCACGTATGACCATATACGGAATACACGCCTACATTATATTGATGAATTGGAGCTAGTTCTGTGTCACCCTAGGTTATAACTGTTGCATGATGAATGCCATCCGACATAATATCCATCACTGATCCAATGCCTATGAGCTTTTCACATATTGATCTTTGCTAAGTTACTTTGCCATTGCCACTGTTACAATTGCTACGAAACTGCTACTGTTACTTTTATCATCGTTACCGTTACTTCCATACTACTTTGCTACTAAAAACTTTGCTGCAGATATTAAGTCTTTCAGGTGTGGTTGAATTGACAACTCAACTGCGAATACTCGTGAATATTCTTTGGCTCCCCTTGTGTCGAATCAATAAATTTGGGTTGAATACTCTACCCTCGAAAACTGTTGCGATCCCCTATACTTGTGGGTTATCAAGACCTTTTTCTGGCGCTGTTCCGGGGAGCGTAGCTCTATTCTCTAAGTCACTTGGGATTTATATCTGTTGATCACTATGAAGAATTTGAAAGATACTAAAACCAAGATCTATCCCACTACTACGAGGGGAGGTAAGGAACTGCCATCTAGCTCTGCACTTGATTCACCTTCTATTTTGAGTAAGCTTGCGACACCACCACCTGCTAGTAATCTTAATATGTCGCAAGTAATTGATGATGCTATTTCTGCTATGAGTGATACTTATGATGATGCTACTACTTTGCTTGATAATACTGTGCCACTAGGTGAATTTCTTGATGAACAACTTGCTAGGGTTAGAGAGAATGAAATTACTGAAACTGATGAAATTATTGAAAGTGAAGATTATGACTCTCCTCCTAGATATGAATTGCCTAAGGTACCTGAGGGTTATATTATGGATGAAGAAACTGCTAGAGACTTTTTTGCTTTCAATGATAGAGATGATCTTAAGAAACTACTAGTCAAGCTGAAGGAAAAATCTTTGAATGCTAGAATGCAATATGACCCTAAGTTTGCTACTTCACCTATATTTGTTACTGATAAGGATTATGAATTATCTGTCGATCCTGAGTTAATTACTTTGGTTGAATCTGATCCTTTTCATGGTTATGAATCTAAAACTGTTGTGGCACATCTTACTAAACTGAATGATATAGCCACCCTATTTGCTCATGAGGAAAAAATTTGCTATTATTATATCCTTAAGTTGTTTCCTTTCTCACTAAAGGGTGATGCTAAGATATGGTATAATTCTCTTGCTCCTGGTTGTGTGCGTAGTCCCCAGGATATGATATATTACTTCTCTGAAAAATATTTTCCTGCTCATAAGAAACAAGCTGCTTTACAGGAAATATTTAACTTTGTGCAATCTGAAGAAGAGAGTCTCCCACAAGCTTGGGGAGGCTTCTCCAATTACTTAATGCTTTGCCTGATCACCCTCTCAAGAAAAATGAAATACTTGATATCTTTTATAATGGACTAACCGATGCTTCTAGGGACCACCTAGATAGTTGTGCTGATTGTGTTTTCAGGGAACAAACTACAGAACAAGCTGAAGTATTATTGAATAATATATTGAGCAATGATAATGATTGGACTCGTCCCGAACCACCTCCTAAGCTAACTCCGAAGAAGAGAGGTATTCTATTTCTCAGTCCTGAAGTTATGCAAGAGGCAAAGAAATCTATGAAAGAAAAAGGTATTAAAGCTGAAGATGTTAAGAATTTACCACCTATTGAAGAAATACATGGTCTTAATACTCCGACACAGGTAGTAGAGGTAAATTCTCTCTATAGATTTGATGAAGGTGATATTCCTCATAATAAGTCTGCTAGTCAATGCTTGGATGAATTTGATAACTTTATTGTTAAACAAGAAAACTTCAATGCATATGTTAGTAGACAATTGAAACGTAATGCTTACATGCTCGATCGCTTGGGTGACTATATGTGTAGAACTATTAATGATCTCAAGATTATTAGTAAACATGCTTCCATGGTAAAAATTCACGTAGAACAAGTTCTCAAAGCCTAGGATGATTTGCTTAATGAGATGAATAGTAAGAACAATGATAATGTTGTTAGAGTTATGACTAGAGGTGGTAAAATGACTCAGGAACCTTTGTATCCTAAGGGCCATCCTAAGAGAATTGAGCAAGATTCTCAGAGAATTAATACTGATGCACCTAGCCCTTCTAGTAATAAGAGGAAAAAGAAAACTGATAGGACTTTGCATGCTTCTAGTGAACCTGTTATAGACACACCTGAGAATCCAAATGATATTTCTATTTCTGATGCTGAAACACAATCTGGTGATGAACATGGACCTAGTGATAATGTTAATGATGATATTCATGTTGATGCTCAACCTAGCAATGATAATGATGTGGAGATAGAACCTGCTGTTGGTCTTGATAACCCACAACCTAAGAATAAAAGATATGATAAGAATGATTTTACTGCTAGGAAACATGGTAAAGAAAGAGAGCCATGGGTTCAGAAACCCATGCCCTTTCCTCCCAAACCATCCAAGAAAAAGGATGACGAGGATTTTGAGCGCTTTGTTGAAATGCTTAGACCTGTCTTTTTGCGTATGCGTTTGACTGATATTCTGAAAATGTCTCCTTATGCTAAGTATATGAAAGATATTGTTACAAATAAAAGAAAGATACCGGAAGCTGAAATTTCCACCATGCTTGCTAATTACACTTTTAAGGGTGGAATACCTAAGAAACTAGGAGATCCAGGAATACCAACTATACCGTGCTCCATTAAAAAAAACTATGTTAAAACTGCTTTATGTGATCTTGGATCCGGTGTTAGTGTTATGCCATTCTCTTTGTATCATAGACTTGATTTAAATAAGTTGACACCAACTGAAATCTCTTTGCAAATGGCCGATAAATCAACTGCTATACCTATCGGTGTTTGTGAGGATGTACCGGTCGTAGTTGCAAATGTTACTATTTTAACGGACTTTGTTATTCTTGATATACCCGAGGACGACAGTATGTCGATCATCCTTGGTAGACCCTTCTTGAATACTGCAGGGGCTGTTATTGATTGCAACAAGGGCAATGTCACTTTTCATGTTAATGGTAATGAGCATACGGTACACTTTCCGAAGAAACAACCTCAAGTGAATAGTATCAACTCTATTGGAGAAATTCCAACAATTGCTATTGGAGGTTTTAAATTCCCTATTCCTACTGTCAAAAAGAAATATGATATTCTTATTGTTGGGGACATGCATATCCCCATTGAGTTAACCTAGTGTTATTAGAAAATTCTCCGGTTTCTTGTCATTCGGAAGAAGTTTGTTAATAAGACTTGATCAACATTATTAATGGATTGCTTTTGATAAGCATGGGATGGATGAATTTAGGAGGCACAACCTTCTGTACCCAACTTTTACTCTCTATTATTTAGAATAAATAAAGTGAAAATGCTATTATTTTTCTATTTTCTGAATTATCCATGCAATAAAAAATGTCCAGAAAATAAAAGTTCTCCAAATACCTTGAAAATTTAGTATGATTTTTTCCAGAATATTTGAGAATTTTAGGCACTGAGAACACCTCAGGGGGATGCACCAGTGGGCCACAAGCCCACAGGGCGTGCCCACCCCCCTGGGCACGCCTAGGTGGCTTGTGGGTCCCTCTCACTTATGCCAACACCCATTCACTTCGTCTTCTTCCAGAAAAAATCCCACCATTGCTCAAACCCGTGTTCTAGCTCATTTTGCTGCCATTTTCGATCAACTTGCTCAAATCTCCATTTGCAAAACTATTTTGGGGGATTGTTCTTCGGCATGTGACTCCTCCAATGGTCCAATTAGTTTTTGTTCTAGTGCTTTATATATTGCAAATTTTTGCTGCTGCGGTGACCTTGTTCTTGAGCTTGCATGTCAAATTTATATGGTCCAAAGTAGTTTTGTTGCATGACATAGCCTCTAGACACTTGTGGGAGTAGTTGCTATTAGTTTTGTTGAGTTTGGTTCACTTTTATTTTGAGTCACTAAAAATTTCAGAAATTTTTAGAAGAAAGAAACAATGAAGAGATGGTTAATAGGCTCTTCAAGCCGGGGTTCTAAAGAAAATGAGAATGAGGAGAAGAAGAAGCCCAAGTATAATCTTTCGCGCATGGCAGAGGTTCGGCCATGTGAATGGCCAAGTGATGCATTCTTGAGAGCGGCCGAAATTTATGATGATTTCTATTATTTGGCGGAGAATGCAGGCATCACCGGCTTCCTTCACGATAAGTGTGACCAATACCTCCTTCTCACTAACACCTTCATGCAAAACTTTCACTTTCGTTATAGGGAAGATTCTCCTATGGTAGAATTTCACTTATATGACGTGCCTAAGAAAATGACTCTATGATTTTTGCAATGTTTGCAAATTACCTTATGAGGGCAGCGTCAGTGAACCACGTCCTAGAGATGTGGAGGACTTTATTGCTGAAACTACTGTGGGAGAAGAGAGAGGGGTGTCGGAAGCGAGTGTGGCTAGTTTATATTTCCCTGTTCTACGCTATTATTCATTATTTGCTGGGAGATGTTTGATTGGTCGTGAGGAGAGCAAAGGCCTCAGTGCTCCTGACCTTGCTATTTTGCGCCATGCTTTATATACTGATAGAACTTTTAGTTTGGGCGCTATGGTTGCTCGACGGTTGAGTTTAAACCGTTCGAGGGGTCCTATTTTCGGAGGTATCTATGCTTCTCGCCTAGCTAAACATTTTGAGATACCCATTAGGCTTGATGAGCAGGAGGAAATGTTGTTACCCACTAATTATTTAGACTACGCTAGTATGGTAGCACACGATTTTATTAAGAAGGATGATGATAAACGACTCCTCTATAACTTAGTATTTAGTCAGGGTACTTGTGAAACTATTGCATTGCCTGCTTCTTCTTTGTTCGATATTTATTCAGGCAGGTACACTATTATGCCCGAGGACATCAACATATTTTGGGGTCTTTCACAACCTCCAGCACCTGAGCCAGCACCAGTTCTTGACCCGTACCCCGAGCCTGTTTTTTAGCGGGAGCCACAGGAGCTCGTCAACTAGTGGAACCCCCAGGACCCTCCGGAGTATCGAGGAGAGGATTATTTCGAGCCGTGGCCCTAGGCCAACTTTGGCCAAAAGCCTAAGCTTCGGGGAGTACGTATTTCTCACCGACATTACATTCATGTTCACACACTCATTCCAGTTGTCGGTGTTCATACTTTTTCATTGTAGCATCCATGTTAGTTTATTTCTTTTTCTCGCTTTCTTCTTGTGTGTTTGAAAAACCTTGAGAAAATCCAAAAAAAAAAGTTCTAGTTTCCTTCTAGTTCTTAGTAGTTGTAGTATTAAAAGAAAACCCAAAAAGATTTCTCGTTCTTCTTTTGCTTGTTGGCAGCTTTCCTGTGTAAATAGTTTTTCTCGTTCTTGTTTTGCTTTCTTCTGAAAAAAACTTCAAAAAATATTTCAGTGTGTTTCTCTGAAATTCTTTTTGTTTTCTTTGGGTCGTTAGGATAAGACCACAATGAAAATGTTGAGTGGCTCTCATATGCATTATTGTTGATCTAACAAAGAGCCCATATTACCTTGTCTTCTCCTTTGAATGGATGTTTGCAGATTCCAGATTAGTCCAATGCACGTGCACTCTTATTATTATTCACACCGTTCGGTCGTGCAAGTGAAAAGCAATAATGACGATATATGATGAATTGATTGAGATGGAGAAAAGTTTGTACGAACTCGACCAATTTTGTTTTTGTAAATATGATTAGCTCATCGTTCTTGATTCAGCCTATTATGAATGAAACATGTTTGTAATGACAATTAGAGATTATAGTTACTCATGCCATGCTTAATTAGCTAGGAGTGTATAATGGTTTGTCTTGAGTGCCAACATGCATTTTAAAATGGTTATGATGTAGTATGATAGGATGGTATCCTCCTTTGAATGATTTAAGTGGCTTGACTTCGCACATGTTCATGCATGTAGTTGAAACAAAATCAACATAGCCTCCATGATATTTATATTCATGGTGATTTATATCCTACTCATGCTTGCGCTCAATGTTGGTTAATCTCAATGCATGTTTATGACCGTTGTCGCTCTCTAGTTGGTCGCTCCTCAATCTTTTGCTAGACCTCACTTTTACTAAGCGGGAATACTGCTTGTGCATCCACTTCCTTAAAACCCAAAGTTGTTCCATATGAGTCCACCATACCTACCTATATGCGGTATTTACCTGCCGTTCCAAGTAAATTTGCATGTGCCAAACTCTAAACCTTCAAATAATAATCTGTTTTGTATGCCCGAATCGCTCATGTAGTGACTGGGGGCTGTTAGTATCTTCCATGCTAGGTGGGTTATTCTCACGATGAGTGTTTATTCACTTGTCATTCACGAGAAAGTGGCTAGTAATCGGATGCCCAGTTCCATGCTCAAAGTCAAATCAAAATATAATCATAAAACAAAACCCCCCCAGGACTGTTGTTAGTATGGACAGTACCCGTGGATTCGGCTAGCCGTGGAGTGTGATTCTTGGTGGAGGGGGAGTAAAAACTTTACCATTCTGTTTGGGAACCGCCTATAATGTATCTAGCATGGAAGATAGTGAGAACTCTTGGTTGTTATGTTGACAATGAAAGCATACCGCTCAAAATTATATTCATCTCTGTTTTAAAAGCTCTGAGCTCTGGCACCTCTGCAAATCCCTGCTTCCCTCTGTGAAGGGCCTATCTATTTACTTTTATTGCTGAATCATCATCCTCTTATAAAAACACCAGTTAGAGAGCACCACTATCATTCATATGCATTGTTATTAATTGATATTGAGTTTGACTGTGACTAGATCTCTTTTGCCATGAATTATAATGTCTAGTCAGTCCTTGGTCTTCAGAGGTGCTCTGCATTTATGTTTTGCGGTCTCAGAAAGGGCTAGCGAGATACCATTTTGCATATTATATCATGATTGTTTTGAGAAAAGTGTTGTCATCCGAGATTTTTTATTATTGCTCGCTAGTTGATTATGCAATTGATATGAGTAAATGTGAGACCTAAATGTTATTGTGAATATGGTTAGTTTATAATCTTTGCTGAAAACCTGAACATCAGTTAGACATATTTGCAATAACAAGATCAAACAGAGTTTGTAAAAGTTTTTCTTTGTCAATTTCAGTTTGTCAACTTAATTGCTTGAGGACAAGCAATGGGTTAAGCTTGGGGAGTTGATATGTCTCCATCGTATCTACTTTTCCAAACTATTTTGCCCTTGTTTTGAACTCTAATTTGCATGATTTGAATGGAACTAACCCGGACTGACGTTGTTTTCAGCAGAATTGCCATGGTGTTATTTTTGTGCAGAAATAAAAGTTCTCGGATTGACCTAAAAATATACAGAGAATATTTTTGGAATTAATAAAAAAATACTTGCACAAGAATTATCCAGAGGGGGGCCACCCAAAGGCCACAAGCCCTGGGGGCGCACCCACCCCCCTGGGGCGCGCCCTGCAGGCTTGTGGGCCCCCTGGAGCCCCTCCGACCTCAACTCCAACTCCATATAACCCTATTCTGGGAGGAAAAAATCAAGGAGAAGAGTTCATCGCGTTTTACAATACGGAGCCGCCGCTACCTCTTGTTCTTCATTGGGAGGGCAGATCTGGAGTCCGTTCGGGGCTCCGGAGAGGGGGATTCGTCGCCATCATCATCACCAACCTTCCTCCATTGCCAATTTCATGATGCTCACCGCCAGGAGTGAGTAATTCCTTCGTAGGCTTGCTGGACGGTGATGGGTTGGATGAGATTTATCATGTAATCGAGTTAGTTTTGTTAGGGTTTGATCCCTAGTATCCACTATGTTCTGAAATTGATGTTGCTATGACTTTACTATGCTTAATGCTTGTCACTAGGGCCTGAGTGCCATGATTTCAGATCTGAACCTATTATGTTTTCATGAATATATTTGAGTTCTTGATCCGATCTTGCAAGTTGTAGACACCTATTACGATCTATGATCCGCATACCCCAAGGTGACAATAATTGGGATTCTTTCCGGTGATTACCGTAGTTTGAGGAGTTCATGTATTCACTAAGTGCTAATGCTTTGTTCCAGTTCTCTATTAAAAGGAGGCCTTAGTATTCCTTAGTTTCCATTAGGACCCCGCTGCCACGGGAGGGTAGGACAAAAAATGTCATGCAAGTTCTTTTCCATAAGCACGTATGACTATATACGGAATGCATGCCTACATTATATTGATGAATTGGAGCTAGTTCTGTGTCACCCTAGGTTATAACTGTTGCATGATGAATGCCATCCGACATAATTATCCATCACTGATCCAATGCCTACGAGCTTTTCACATATTGATCTTTGCTAAGTTACTTTGTCGTTGCCACTGTTACAATTGCTACGAAACTGCTACTATTACTTTTATCATCATTACCGTTACTTCCATACTACTTTGCTACTAAAAACTTTGCTGCAGATATTAAGTCTTTCAGGTGTGGTTGAATTGACAACTCAACTGCGAATACTCGTGAATATTCTTTGGCTCCCCTTGTGTCGAATCAATAAATTTGGGTTGAATACTCTACCCTCGAAAACTGTTGTGACCCCCTATACTTGTGGGTTATCAAGCCCCTCCAAGATTGGATCTCCCTCTCTGTTCTCTTCTGTTTCGCGCTCCCCAGATCTGGTCGAAAACCGTTTCTTAAATATCCGGAGATCCATAACTCCGATTGCGCTGAGATTTTAACACAATATTTTTCCGGATATAAGCTTCCTTGCACCCGAAGTAGAGCTCCAACCAACTTACGAGGAGGGCACAACCCACCACCATGCGCCTAGGCTGCCTGGCGTGCCCAGGTGTCTTGTGGTGGCTGTGGGCCCCCGTTTGCGTTGATTCCACATCCCAAAATTCACATATATTTGAAAATAATTCTCCATAAATTTTTATCGCGTTTGGACTTCGTTTGATATGGATATTCTACGAAACAAAAAAACATGCAACAAACAGGAACTGGCACTGGGCACTGGATCAATAGGTTAGTCCAATCAATCATATAAATTGTTGCCAAAAGTATGTAAAAGTTGTATAATATTGGCATGGAACAATAAAAAATTATTGATACGATGGAGATGTATCAGCATCCCCAAGATTAATTCCTACCCATCCTCGAGTTGGTAAATTATAAAAAAAGATAATTTTTGGTGTGGAATGCTACCTAGCATAAACTTGATCATATATCTAATCATGGCATGAATATTAAGACATAAGTGATTCAAAGCAATAGTCTATAATTTGACATAAAGACATCAATACTCAGGCATCCCAACAAACAATCGTGTCTTTCAAAATATCAACGCTAAAGAAAGCTATCCCTACAAAATCATATAGTCTTGTCATGCTCTGTCTTCTTAACACAAAGTATTTATCATGCACAACCCCGTTGACAAGCCGAGCAATTGGTACATACTTTTTAACGCACTTCAGCTTTTTCAACTCCCAAGCGATACATGAGCGCAAGCCATGGATATAGCATATGGGTGGAATAGAGTATAATGATAGGAGTAAATATTGAGAAGACAAAAAGGTAAGAAAGTCTCACATCAACGCGGCTAATCAACAAGCTATGGATATGCCCATCAATTGATATTAATGTGAGGAGTAAGGATTGCCGTGCAACTGATGCACTAAGAGCTATAAGTGTATGAAAGCTCAATATGAAAACTAAGTGGGTGTGCATCTAACTCTCCATATGAAAAACATGGTGCTACTTTGAAGCACAAGTGTGGAATTAGCATGCCCCTTCTCTTTTTTCTTTTTCTTTTTTTTCTCTCTTTTTGTCTGGAGTCTCATCCCGACTTGTGGAGGAATCATAGTCTCCATCATCCTTTCCTCACTGGGACAATGCTCTAATAATGAATATTGATGATCATCACACTTCTATTTACTTACAACTCAATATTAAAACTCGATACAAAGTATGAATCTATATGAATGCCTCTGGCAGTGTACGAGGATGTGCAATGATCTAGCGTAACATGTATAAAAAATGATGAGCGGTGGCTGAGCCACAAATACTATGTCAGCTATATGATCATGCAAAGCAATATGACAATGAATGCTCAAGTCATCAAAACGGAAGTGGTGGAAGTTGCATGGAAATATATCTCGGAATGGCTATGGAAAGGCCATAATAGGTAGGTATGGTGGTTGTTTTGAGGACGATATAATAAGGCTTATGTGTGATAGAGCGTATCATATCATGGGGTTTGGATGCACCGGCGAAGTTTGCACCGACTCTGGAGGTTAGAAAGGGCAATGCACGGTACCGTAGAGGATAGCAAATTGCTGAAAGGTAAGAGTGCGTATAATCCATGGACCCACATTAGTCATAAAGAACTCATATACTTATTGCAAAAGTTTATTAGCCCTTGAAGCAAAGTATTACTACGCATGCCCCTAGGGGGATAGATTGGTAGGAAAACACCATCGCTCGTCCCCGATCGCCACTCATAAGGAAGACAATCAATAATAAATCATGCTCCAACTTCATAGCATAACGAGAGACTATACGTGCATGCTTCAGGAATCACAAACCTTAACACCAATATTCTTACTAACCACAACCATTTACTAGTACCTCCCACATATTACCATCTCTATATCGCAAAACTATTGCAAGGAATCAAACATATCATATTCAGTGATCCATAAGTTTTATGTAGGATTTTATGACTAACCATGCAAATGACCAATTCCTGTTGACTCTCTAAATAGATATAAGTGAAGAAAGAGAGTTTAATTCTTTCTATAAAAGACCATGCTCTAATAAATATAAGTGAAGCAAAAGAGCATTCTACGAATAACGGTTTTCTATGTGAAGAGAAACAGGCAACCCAAACTTCAAATGATATAAGTGAAGCACATGAAGCATTCTATAAAGCCATACTCAAAAGATATAAGTGAAGTTCAATGAGCATTCTATAAATCAACCATGGACTATCTCATACCAGCATGGTGCATAAAAGAAAAGTGAAAACTAAACACAAAAGACGCTCCAAGATTTACGCATATCACATGAACGAAACGAAAATGAAAACATATCGATACTTGTTGAAGAAAGATGGGATGCCTTCCGAGGCATCCCCAAGCTTAGACGCTTGAGTCTCCTTGGATATTTACTTGGGGTGCCATGGGCATCCCCAAGCTTGAACTCTTGCCTCTCCTCCTTCTACTCATATCGAGACCTCCTCGATCTTTGAACACTTCATCCACACAAAACTCAATAGAAACCTCGTGAGATCCGTTAGTATAATAATGCAAATCACTACTTTAAGTACTATTGAAAACCAATTAATATTTTGTTTTTTGCATTGCAGCTACTGTATTATAACTTCTCCATGGCTTACCACCGATACAATCGATAGTTTCATCAAAACGAGCAAAACAATGCATCAAAAACAGAATCTGTCAAAAACAGGATAGTCTATAGTAATCTGAACATTCACCATACTTATTTAACTCTAAAAATTCTTAAAACTTAGGAAGAAATAAAAAAATTTCATATAAATTCTGTGTAAAAATTTCAGAAACTTTTGACGTTCCGGTAAAAAATGTAAAATCACACACTACAGCCAAAGTTTCTGTTTTTACACCGCACATACCAACAAGCAATCTAATCATCCTAAAGGCAAATCTTGGCATATTATTTTTATAATACAATGGATTTTTAAAAGGGGGTAATTATTTTTGTGAGAAACTTCCATGAAAAATTCAACATTGTTTCCATGAGCATGAACACAAGTGTTCAAGGTCGACCCTCACTTCTCCAATGCATAACCTTCCAATCGCTTCTCTTTTTTAAAAAGTTTTTAAGTTCCACTCTATATTTTTTTTGTTTTTAAACTTTAAAAAAGCACTCAACAGAAATAAATACCTCTCTAAAACTTCTGGGTTGTCTCCCTGGCAGCGCTTTCTTTAAAGCCATTAAGCTAGGCATGAAGTGCTCAATTAATGGATCCACCCGGATCCCAAGGTATATCAAAGCCAATTTTAATTAACAATGATTTATAATTTAGTAGTGAGCACAGAGCAACATATATCATGCAATGAAGAAGTCTAACTCTCTTCCTATGCATCGGCATGTCATAAAAGAACAATTCATGCGCATCAAGTAAAGGCCAATACATAGCATAAGCAGTTTCTTGCAATTCTATCGTGTTGGAAACATAAAGAGATGGA
This sequence comes from Thinopyrum elongatum, assembly GCA_011799875.1. Lineage (NCBI taxonomy): Eukaryota > Viridiplantae > Streptophyta > Magnoliopsida > Poales > Poaceae > Thinopyrum > Thinopyrum elongatum. Next base: position 585,532,073 of record CM022300.1, read on the forward strand.
GATGTAGTTCCTCTCTCATAATAATTGCAAGTAGGAGCAGCAAGCACATGCATATTATATTCATCAAAATCATCATGTGCAACGGTAAAAGGCAACCCATCAATGTAATCCTTAATAAGTGCAAACTTCTTCGATATAGTGTAGTTTGGAGAATTCAAAAGGATAATAGGACTATCAAGCGTGGGTGCAATAGAAACAATTTCATTCTTAACATAAGGAAATATATCAAGTTCGTCTCCATAAGCATAATTCATATTGGGATCTTGGCCACAAGCATAGCAAGCATCAATTTCATCAAAAAGGGATATTTCAAACGAATCAACAGGATCATAGCAATTATCATAGCATTCATCCTTCGGTAAGAACGAAGGGACATTAAACAATGTATGAGTTGAAGAGTTACTCTCATTAGAAGGTGGGCACAGGTAGCTAATCCGCTCTTCCTCCTTTTGTTCTTCACTCTCCTCGTCATCTTTTTCATCCAATGAGCTCACAGTTTCATAAATTCCATCTTCCATAGACTCCTGCAAAATATTAGTCTCTTCTTGGACAGCGAAGACTTTCTCAATAAATACATCAATATCGGAATTGTATTTATAATTCTCATAACAACATTTAAGTATAGCAAAATTTGCAGGTCTATAAACTGAATCATCAAAATCTTCATACTTTTCAAACAAAGATTCAATTTCATAAGCACCCTTAAAAGCAGCAAATTCTTCTATTCGTTCCACATCATAGTAATCATATATACCATTAGCATAAGAAGCTAACGTTTCATTATCACTAAATTTGCATGAAAAGGGAAGGTATGGAGCCTTCATCCTAGAGCAACAAGTATAATCATATCTAGAGCATAGATTCCAAGCGTACCATTTCAACATATGAATTTGATCCCATAAGAGTTTACCTTTTTGAGTCAAGCGATAATCCCTAAAGTATTCACGTTGATCCAACATGTCTTCCATTATAAAATTGAACGGGGTTTTCTCAGGATTATCAAAGTCGTGTTTAATATTTTTCACATAACGAGCATCGAGGGTTTTAGGAGGTTCCCCATCTCCATGAGTAGCAAGTACAACTTTTTTTGTATTTCGTGTTCCATATCCATAACTCAAGATAGAGAACAACTTAAAACAGAAAATAAAATCTACTTAGTGATAAAGCAAACAAGCACACACGAGAATATTCACCCCACGCTATTGCTCCCCGGCAACGGCGCCAGAAAAAGGTCTTGATAACGCACAAGTATAGCGGGTCGTTTGTAGCCCTTTTCGATAAATAAGAGTGTCGAACCCAATGAGGAGCTAAAGGTTGAACAAATATTCCCTCAAGTTCTATCGACCACCGATACAACTCTACGCACGCTTAACGTTTGCTTTACCTAGAACAAGAATAAAACTAGAAGTACTTTGTAGGTGTGAAGGGATAAGTTTGCAAGATAATAAAGAACGTGAAAATAAAAGTTAGGTGTTGTCTAGATAAAGAAACAATTAAATTAGTAAAATGAGTGTGGATTGGTGGTGGTAGGATTTGCAGAATTGTCCCTTAGCAATTGACTACGTTGCTTAGGCCGATAGCAAGTTTTTATGTGGGAGAGGCCTCTGCTAGCATGTCCTCCCTTATTTAGAATTCTATGCACTTATGATTGGAACTATTAGCAAGCATCCGCAACTACTAATGTTCATTAAGGTAAAACCCAACCGTAGCGTTAAGATATATATTGGTCCCCCTTCAATCCCGTACGTATCAATTTCTATGTTTAGGCTGAAGCTGCTGTCGCCCTTTGCCCTCCAATGCATAGTCCTATCAACATACAACTAACCCTATGGTGTGATCCGCATGCGCGCTCATATGATGGGCACCAAAGGACATCAACATAACCACAAGCAAATTAAACCAACCATAGCAATTCACCAATTACCGATAGGACAACAAAAATCTACTCAAGCATCATAGGATGGCAACATATCATTGGATAATAGTATGAAGCATAAAGCACCATGTTCAAGTAGAGGGTACAGTGGGCTGCGAGAGAGTGGACTGCTGTAGATAGATGGGGAAGGTGATGGAGTTGTTGGTGAAGATGACTGAGTTGTTGGCGTAGATCGCCGTCACACGATGATTGCCCAGGCGGCATTTCGGTGCCACCGGGAGAGAGGGGGAGAGAGCCCCCCCCCCCCCCCTCCTTCTTCTTCTTCCTTGGCCTACCCCCTAGATGGGAGGAGAGTTCCCCTCTAGTCCATGGCCTCCATGGCGGCGGAGGGGCGGGAGCCCCTCCGACATTGGATCTCCCTCTCTGTTCTCTTCTATTTCGTGCTCCTCAGATCTGGCCAAAAACCGTTTCTTGGAGATCCGTAACTCCGATTGCGCTGAAATTTTAACACGATTTTTTTCCGGATATAAGCTTCCTTGCGCCCGAACTAGAGCTCCAACCGACTTACAAGGAGGGCACAACCCACCACCATGCGCCTGGGCTGCCTGGCGTGGGTGTCTTGTGGTGGTTGTGGGCCCCCGTTTGCGTTGATTCCACCTCCCAAAATTCACATATATTCGAAAATAATTCTCCGTCAATTTTTATCGCGTTTGGACTTCGTTTGATATGGATATTCTGCAAAACAAAAAAAACATGCAACAAACAGGAACTGGCACTAGGCACTGGATCAATAGGTTAGTCCAATAAATCATATAAATTGTTGCCAAAAGTATGTAAAAGTTGTATAATATTGGCATGGAACAATCAAAAATTATTGATAAGACGGAGACGTATCAGCTGCACCGTCGGCATCCGCATCACCATCATCTTCAATTATCCACCGAGTATAGCCATCCATGAACCGAGTCATGAGCAGGTGCGCCTTCAAACGACCATCCTTATAGGGGTCGAGCCAAACTCCTCCTTTGCATCTTCGACACGGACATAAAATCTCTGTCCGGTTATTTTCATTCATGTCCTGCACTGCCGATCACAACCACCTTTCCACCATCGTTCCACTGACCATCATGATCACCTGCGCGGTAATAATAAGCAAATTGATTATAAAAATGCATGCATGCATCAAAGTCATACAAAAATTCAGCATGACCTTCCCTAAAAATAGGACATATAGAGTTTGCCCGAAATTCGCCGAAACGGAAATAAATTGACATTTCGGCAAAACATAGGCAACTCAAGCACAATTCGGCGGCAACTCATGCCACACGCACAATTTCCATCATATCGCACACACACATATTTCCATTCTTGCAAAGCACAAATTTTTACTCACCTAGCTATCTCGAGATAGAGATCGAGCACGGTGATGAGGTCGATCGGTGTCACCACACACCTAGCTAGTGATCAAAAGTGGACAAACATTACTTCTTGACATGGCTAGATCTAGTTAGGGAGGTATATAGGTCACTTCATTAAATGGGTAGATCTACCTAGCTAGTTGGGGAAGGAGATGGCTCTAACTAGTGGAGAAGAAAGGGGTTGCATTAATGGAGGTGGTGTAGTTAGCTAGGGGCATTAAAGAGAGAGAAAGAGAGGTAGAAGAAAGAGAGTAATGGGGGAGAAGAAGTAGTGAAGAAGAAGCAAAGTGAGGGAGAAAGGAGGGGGAGGGAAAAGTCAAGGAAGAGAGGAGGGGGGAGAGGGATAGAAAAGGTGGCTGCTACGCCTTAGCAGTAGCGCAGGTAGGGAAACCATGCTGCTGCTAAACAGCTAGCAGTAGCGCCGTCCTGCCAGTCACGTTGCTGCTAAGTGGGGCCCACCTTGTGGCACAGTACAACTTTAGTTGCAGCGATGGGTTTGCAACACGCGCTATTGCTAAATTTTTAGTAGTAGTGCGCTTCCTGAGGACCGCACTACTACTATACATAGCCTGGTGGCTAAGGTGTGGTTCTCATAGCCGCAGCGCGTTTCGGCAGAGCCGCGCTACTGCTAAGGAGATATTAGTAGCGCCTTTGTAGTCCCCGCGCTACTATAAAGTAGCAGTAGTGCCTTGAACAGAGCCGCGCTATCGATAAGCCTCCACTTATAAGGTTTTCCCTGGTATTGAAATGAGAAATAAAGTTAATTTTGCAAAAGACCGTTAATAGATCCACAAAGAATTGGTCTAAGAAACTTGATAATGCATTGTGGGCATATAGAACTGCTTATAAAAAATCCAATGGGTATGTCCCCAACTCCCCATATAAAATGGTCTATGGAAAAGCATGTCATTTACCTCTTGAGTTAGAACATAAAGCTTATTGGGCAATTAAAGAACTTAACTATGATTTCAAACTTGCCAGTGAAAAGAGGTTATTTGATATTAGTTCTCTAGATGAATGGATGACACAAGGTTATGAAAATGCCAAGTTGTTTAAAGAAAAAGTTAAAAGATGGCATGACAAAAGAATTCAAAAATGGGAATTTAAAGTAGGTGATCAAGTTCTATTGTACAATTCTCGTTTAAGATTCTTTGCAGGGAAACTTCTCTCTAAATGGGAAGGACCATACATCGTCGAAGAAGTTTATCGCTTCGGTGCTATCAAGATCAACAACGCCGAGGGCACTAATCCGAGGGTGGTTAATGGGCAAATAATTAAACATTATATCTTAGGTACACCAATTAATGTTGCAACCAATATTATTCAAACTATGACACCAGAAGAGCACATAGAGGAAACCTTCCGGATGTTCCAGAACCCTGAAAAGGAGTAGGTACATGGTACGGTAAGTAAACCGACTCCAAAAGTTCCATAAAAGTACTTTTTGTTTGTTTCGGAATATATAAAAAATAAGGAAAATAATAAACAACCAGGAAAGTGCACGGGGAAGTGACAAGCCCAGGGGGCACGCCTCCGGAGCTTGTGGCTCCCTCGTGGACTTTCCCGACTCTGTTTTCTTCCATATTACTTGTCCTGCACGAAAAAAATTCATTATATATACTCTCGGATGTTTTGACCACCGTATCGCAAGTTTCTCATCTATTCTTGTTTCGGGCTATTTTTTCTGACAGATCTAGATCAACATGGCGCTTCCAAGCTCATCCAAGGACAAGTTCTATGAGAAGGTCATCAACCCTTACCTCCCGGAAGTGATAAAACACCCTCAAACCATTGAGATGCGTGAAGGGGTGTTTCACATCTGGGACTTTCAAGGGCCCGAGAAGGACGGGACCGAGAAGGCCAGGCTCGAGGCGGTGGAGCAGCAGATCTTCAAGTGCCAGAGGATGGTGGAGCGCGGGCTTAGCGCAAATTACTCTATCATCACGGAATTCATTCACAATCACAAGTTGGGCAGCAAGGACATTGGGGAGGCCATCTTCAACTTACACGATCATATTGAGCACCTCCAAGCACAGATCTATGATCTACAAAATCAAAACTATGAGTACGAATCCGAGTTCAAAAGGATAAGTTTAGCTATAGATTTCAGGATTCTAGAGACACGTTCATCGTGCTATGATGGGGAGCCTATGCCATGGAAGCCGAAGGACAAGCCTACCACTTCCTCATCACCACCACCACCAAAGGAGGAGACTTGAGTACACGGGTATGGGCACCACCCTTGTGGGAGGTGCCCCGGTATTGTATCACCATCACTTTTATCACCATTATCTCTCTTAGTTTGATCCTTAGTTATTTCGTGATTTAGTAGAATAAAATTTTAGTTCAATCTATTTTCAAGTGCTTGTTTAGTGATCTATCTATATAATCGAGTGTGAGAGTTATATAATAAAGAGTAATTTGAGTTGAGTTGAGTTGTCTTACTTTCTTGTTCCAATCTTAGAGACAAAAATAATAAAAATATCATATGTTAATCCCATGGGGAGTGATGACTTCACATAAAATAAGTATAATTGATGGAATTTGTTGGAAGTTAACAAACATAGCATTGGGCATTGTTGCAATCCATGAAAAAGTAATAAAGAAAGAGAGGTCTCACATATAAATATACTATCTTGGACATCTTTTATGATTGTGAGCCCCCATTAAATATTCTATGTCAATTAGTTGACGTTGGACAAGGAAGACAACGTAATGAGTTATGTTTGCTTATATTCACATAGAAGTTATATTGTCATCGATCCTCTAACATGTGGTGCTTGCTCACTATCTTTTGCTAGCCAAAAATCCGCACTAAGTAGAGATACTACTTGTGCATCCAAAAACCCTTAAACCCAATTTCATGTCATGAGAGTCCACTATATCTACCTATGGGTTGAATAAGATCCTTCAAGTAAGTTGTCATCGGTGCAAAAGCAATAAAAATTGCTCTTAAACATGTATGATCTTTTATTGTAAGTGAAAATAAGCTTTGTACGAACTTGTGATGGTGAAGAAATAAAAGTAACAGACCGCATAATAAAGGTTGCTATCACAAGGGGCAATATAAAGTGAAGTTCCTTTACATTAAGAGCTTGCACATCCAAAAATAAAAAGCGCATACAACTTTTGCTTCCCTCTGCGAAGGGCCTATATTTTTTGCTTTATGTATTTATTATTATGCAAGAGTCAATAGTGTTCTTCTCTATTCTGTTTTTATTTTTCTCTCTTTGCAAGCATCATGTGGTGGGGAAAGATCCAGGCATATATATCCAGTTGAATGTAGGTGATCATGAGTTATTATTGTTGACGTTACCCTTGAGGTAAATAAGTTGGGAGGCGAAACTATAAGCCCCTATCTTTCTATGTGTCTGACTAAAATTTCTGCTCCATAAATATGCCTTGAGTGTCAGCAATCATAGAAGACTAAATGATAGTTGAGTATGTGAACTTGCCAAACAAAGCTCTTACATAGACTCTTTCTGATAATATGATAAAGTGCAATTGCTTCACTGACCGAGATCATAGTTTGTTAGTTTTCAATGAAGTTTATGGTTTATACTTTATCTTGTGGTCGAATTTTCACTTAATCATGATAAGTTTTATGATAATATATTGTTGTCATAATAATGGTCAGGATGCTTTCATGTCCGTATTTTGTTTTATCGACACCCCTCTCCCTAAACATGTGGTCATGATTATTGATTTCGGCTTTCGCTTGAGGACAAGCGAGGTATAAGCTTGGGGGAGTTGATACGTCCATTTTGCATCATGTTTTCCTACTGTTATTTATTAAGTTTTAGGTCATTATTTCACTTTATGATACAATTCTTGTGCCTTTTCTCTCTTAATTTGCAAGTTTCACATGAAGAGGGAGATTGCCGGCAGCTGGAATTCTGGACCGGAAAGGGCTACATCAGAAATATCTATTCTGCACAACTCCAAATAACCTGAAAATTTACGAAGAATTATTTTAGAATATATAAAAAATATTGGCGGAAGAAATACCAGGAGGAGACCCACAATGAAGCCACAAGCCTGGGAGGCACGCCCTACACCCCTGGGCGGGCTCCCTGGAGCTTATGGGACCCCTAGCAGGCCTCCAAGGCCCATATTCTCCTATATGATGCCATTTTCCCTAGAAAAAACAATAGGATACTTTTGGGACGAAGCGTCACCGTCTCGAGGCGGAACTTCGACAGGAGCACTTTTGCTCTCCAGCGGAGCGATTCCGCCGGGGAAACTTCCCTCTGGGAGGGGGGAATCGAAGCCATCGACATCACCAACAATCCTCTCATCGTGGGAGGACCAATCTTCATCAACATCTTCACCAGCACGATCTCATCTCAAACCCTAGTTCATCTCTTATATTCAATCTTTGTCTCAAAACCTCAGATTGGTACCTGTGAGTTGCTAGTAGTGTTGATTACATCGCGTAGTTGATGCTAGTTATAATTGGTTTATTTGGTGAAAGATTATATGTTCAGATCCTTAATGATATTCAATATCCCTCTGATCTTGAACATGAATATGATTTGTGAGTAGTTACTTTTGTTCTTGAGGACATGGGAGAAGTCCGGTTATAAGTAATCGTGTGAATTTGGTATTCTTTCGATATTTTGATGATATGTATGTTGTTGCTTCCTTTAGTGGTGTCATGTGAACGTCGACTACATGACACTTCACCATACTTGGGCCTAAGAGAAGGCATTGTGGAGTAATAAGTAGAGATGGGTTGCTAGAGTGACAGAAGCTTAAACCATAGTTTATGCGTTATTCCGTAAGGGGCTGATTTCGATCCATATGTTTCATGCTATGGTTAGATTTATCTTAATTCTTCTCTCGCAGTTGTGGATGCTTGCGAGAGGGGGTAATCATAATTGGGAGGCTTGTTCAAGTAAGAACAACACCCAAGCACCGGTCCACCCACATATCAAATTATCAAAGTAGCGAACGAGAATCAAATAAACATGATGAAAGTGACTAGACGATAATTCCCATGTGTCCTCAAGAAAGCTTTACTTATTATAAGAGAACGTTCTGGTCTGTCCTTTGCTGTAAAACGGATTGGCCTACCATGATGCATCTTTGTTACCATTGCTACTTGTCACTTGTTACGAATTACCTTACTATCAAACTATCCGTTACCGATAATTTCAGTGCTTGCAGAGAATACCTTGCTGAAAATCGCTTGTCATTTCCTTCTGCTCCTCGTTGGGTTCGACACTCGTACTTATTGAAAGGACTAAGATTGATCCCCTATACTTGTGGGTCATCAGTATATACCTCAACTGGGCAAAGTTGATTCGGCGAAGACGATAGCGATTAGGAATGGGATATACTTAGCTGAGAGGATTGGATGCAACAAAGTGCTGGTAGAGTCGGATAATAGCTTTCTGGTGGAGTCAGTAAAAAAAATAGATGCGTATGTGGGACATGATGTTGCTATGGTTCTGGAATGTAAGCAATTATCCTTGGACTTTGCGAGTGTTGAGTATGCTCACTGCCCAAATGAAGCAAATGAGGTGGCTCATGAGTTAGCACAAATTTCTTTAGCGATAATACTTCTATGTTTCGGGATTCCGTCATCCCTAATTTTATTTCTTATCCATTGTAAATGAAATTTCGATAATTTGAGGAATAAAGTCTATTATGTTTCAAAAAGAAGAAGGAATGCATCATTGTGGGAAGAAGATGAGGAATCTATACCTGTTAATAAAGGGATTAGTTCTTTTGCCCGTGATTCATCAGATTGTCCCCGGTGTTGTCAATATTACCTCCCATGCTATCGGTAAGTGGAAAGAAATGATTCATTTTTTTATAAAAATTGCATCTGTGGTTGCTTTAGGTTAAGATGTAGCAATCCCCTTCTAGGTCTTGACAAACATAGGTGGCCCCATGGCTAGGGCCATTGGCTTCCACCCAGGAGTTGTGGGTCCTATCTGCCGCATTCTGTGGCAGATTGTCGATTATTCGCACAGAGCCAGTGAGCAGCAAACGAAATGGCCTGGCCCAATTACGATTATCCAACACGCGAAATAGTACCCGATTTTGGGAACCTTGTACGAGTTTTCCAGCCGTTTTATTCCGGTTTTAGGAACCTTCTAGAACATTCCTGAAACAGTTTCTTTTTTTTTTTGCTTCATTTATGTTTTTTCGTTTTTCTTTTGTCCTGTTTCCTTTTCCTTTTCTCTCATTTTTCTTTTTCTTTTTTTTCCCTTTCCTTTTTTGTTTTTTCTTTTTCCTGTTTCTTTTTTTCCTCTTTTTCCGAAAAAGAAAATTTATACTTTCCAAAATTGCTCACTTCTTTTACAAAAAATGTTCGGAAAATCAAAATAGTAAACAATTTCATATTCAAAAAATGTTCGCATTTTAAGTTCTTGTTCACAAATTCAGAAAATGTTTGGGTATTTCAAATATTGTTCCCACTTTCAAAATTTCTTTTAAAATCTGGTAAAAAAACATGTTTTCAAATTTTATTCCAAATTCAAAAGGTGGTTGGTTAATTTTTCACAAATTCAAAAAATGTTCTGTAATTTCATAAAATGTTCCCGTTTTCCAAATTTGTTCAAAAATTCTAAAAATTGTTTATGTTTTCAAAATTTGTTCGCAAATTTAAAAAATGTTTATGTTTTCAAAATTTGTTCACAAATTTAGAAAATGTTCATGTTTTCAAAAAAAATCACAAATTCATAAAATGTTCGGTGGAATTTTAAAACATGTTCATAATTTAAAAAATGATGGCGTTTTCCTTTTTCCCCTTTTTCTCAAACAATTGTTTTTCATTTCAAAAAATGTTCTCATTTTTTATTTTGTTCCTTTTCTAGAAAAAATATTTGAGATTCCCAAAAAATGCTCATGTTTTCACAAATTGTTTGAGGTTTTAAAATTTTGCTAGAAATTGAAATTATTCGTGTTTCAATATTTACTTTTTTTATAAAAGAAAATCAAAATCAAAAATTAAAAAAAAATCTATTTTGGCTTATAGTTCATATAAGGCGGACTGCAAGTTTTGACATCAAATCTTAATAGTTACGTTGGTAGCGACCTTGTACGCTTCCAGTAGGTCCCCGGATCAATCCCTCACACAGGCAATTCTTTTTGGTATTTGTAGTTTTGCCGTTGTCGCTTGTTTCTTTAAGAATCGCGTTGCAAATTGAACGTGAGAAGTTGTCAGTCGTAGTGGCTATGACAGCACGCAAAATTGTACGAAGTCACAGGTTTGAGACACAGTGCTAGCGCGCTCCTGTTTTTATAGTTTTTTTCATCTCGCGAACGTGCCTCTTCGTGCCACTGCAAATGGGCCGGCCCAGGTTAACCTCCCCTGTGCGAAACGCCTGCACTTTGCCGCAAAGAACGCCATATAGGAGGTCCCCTAGCGAAAACTCTCATGTGATCCCGAGCTCCAGTGATCCCGGATGAACAGTAAATCCGAAAAAATAGTAAAAAAATTCATAAAAATCTGAAATTTTTTGTCAAGAAACTTTGATGTTTTTTCTACATGCGTGCCAATTTTCGTGATGAAATGACATTTGTGGAGGTCTCAGAAAAAAAAACAAAATCATGCTCCAAAAAAACTGTTTTTGAAGCATTTTGGAGCATCGATTTTGTTTTTTTGCCGAGACCTGCATGAATGTCATTTCGTCATGAATTTTTGCACGCATGTAGGAAAAACATCAAAGTTTCTTGCCAAAAAATTTCAGATTTTTTTGAATTTTTTTACTATTTTTTCGAATTTTACTGTTTATCCGGGATCACTGGAGCTCGGGATCACATACTACGCGTCTGTCCCCTAGAATATAAATGGCTCGCCCAAGTGTCGCTTATATGATAGGCTGCACAATGTTATAAGTTCGGCCCAACTACTCTCAGTTTGGCCTTTCTCTTTTCTTTTTATTGAGCAGATCAAATACTTTGTAAAATATTCATATCTTTCAAATCTAACATGTTATATATGGAAATCCCTTAGAAAAATGTGTAGATTTCAAATATGTCATTATCTTGCTTGTTAATCATTTTTAAAATATATTTAGGGTGCAACCTTAACTAATACCTTCTTTGTATGGGGTATTTTGGAAATGCCTATTTATATATGCCTCATATCCTATTTAAATTGAGTTATATGATAGTTTACTTTTATGTTTTTGCACAACACCACTTATCATGTTGCTTGTTGCGTGGCATCATAAAAGATTTCAAAGGATTTGCTGATGTTGTCGAGTGTGTGTGTATGAAGGGCGGATTTTTTTCTCCCATTGCAGCGCATGGCATTTTTGCTAGTACTAAAAAACAAAATAGGAGAACCAGGGACCGGACCAAACTTTTTTTTGTGTACAAAAAACTTACGAATCTCTTATAAATTTTATCAGAAATACAATGCACCCCAAATATAATAAAAATTACATCGATATACTTAGACCACCAAACGACCAATACTACCACCAGAACGAGCCGCCGACACTCCCCTATCGGAGTTGGCCTGACCTTGTCGATGGCAGTCAAGAAGTCTTCGTGCACGTGCTCTTAACGACCAGGGCCCTGGAGCCGCAATCATCGTCATTGAATCAATCCGAAGTGCCTAACACCATAACTCGTCGACGCACACGCACGATGAGAACCCTAATCTCACCTCCCCGATGGAGATGGCAAAAATCTACGCCGAAGCTCTGTCGATTGCGTCCATATGGATGAACTCGAGGAGGATCGGAGCCCAGAAGATCAACTCGACGAAGAAGCATTGCCATCCGCCCGAACACCGCCCTGCGAGGACTAAAACCCCTAACCTAAACTACTAGCTAGAGCAGAGGCACCGGGATTCTCCTCCCTGCCACCGGCCACCGGAGCGGTAGGCAGAGAGGAGGCGAATCCACGAGCTCGCTGGTGGTGCTTGGAGGGGAGTTGTAAACCCTAGCCACCGCTAGGGAAAAGGAACACTAGGTGCGAATATGTACAACCGGACCAAAGTTAACCTCACACTTGTCATGCCGAATGTGACCACCGCATTGGCAAGCTGAAGTGTAGAATGATAACCGATTGGATCTAGATCCCACAATCCAAGGGACAAAAAGACCACATGCGCTCCGAATGTGATGCACCACGATGGCCACATCTTGACAGGGATAAAATCATGAGATTTTTATTCGTACGATGTCACCTTCATTATCAGGACATCGATACCATGAACACATGAGATTAACATTGATAAAAAAACTTTGAGTATGAGAGGAACTTGATCCATGGTTTTTGCTGCTTTTGATGACAAGTGGTCATTCTAGAGAACAGAGCATCCCTCTGATGGGGTTTGTCTCTTCTTTTTTTTGCGGGTCACTCTGATGGGGTTTGTCTTGCGGCTTCTATGTACCTCTCGAGCAACTTCATATTGTTCTTTTGAGGTCGAGCGGTCCATCAACTCGATCCTCACTCAAAATTCCGTTAGGTTTGACCTTCAGAAAAATCTATATGCATTGCATTATGAAATCAAACGGTACATGGACTCGAAGTGACTCAAAGTCCAAAAGGAAGGCGTTTTCATTTCACAACAAGATAAGGTAGCTAGCTAGCTCCTTCGGCTGGCCAGACGTTCGAAAACCGTTGGGCAATGGGAGGGCACCGCTACCTGAACCTCCTGCCTTGCTCCACGACCAGGCCCTGCACAGGCGGCATCAGCACCGGCACGGTCGGTTCGTCGCCATGCCGCTACTCCGTCCACTGCCGCCGCACCAGTAAAGTCGTCGCCGGGAGGAGAAGCGCGGCCGCGAGTGTCTCCTGCTCCGCCGCATCCTCGCAGGCGCCGCCGTCGCAGAGCACAATCAAGGTACTGCTACATGGCATGGAATTGATTAAGGGGGTCATTGGCTAGCTGCTTGCGTTGGAATGTCGTCTCTGACGCCCCGCTGTTCCCCTGGCGACGTACCTTGGGAATTGATTCAGGTGGTCATCGTCGGCGCCACCAAGGAGATGGGGAGGGCGGCGATCGCGGCGGTGAGCAGGGCGAGGGGGATGGAGCTCGCGGGCGCCATCGACACCCAGTGCATTGGGATGGATGCAGGAGAGGTGCGTGCTTGCTTGCTCACCACTCGTTCCCGTGTGCTCTGCCTCTGCTTTTTTGCTATGTTTCAGTTTGTGAGTGCGGTGTGTTGTTTCTTCAGTTAAGCGGCATGGACGAAGCCCTAGAGATCCCGGTGCTCAATGACCTCACCATGGTTCTCGGCTCCATAGCGCAGGTATCGATTAGCATCTTCACCTGCGGAATGATGATTTATCTATCATGTGCTTCTTGTCGGGTGCGCGTTTCACTGACCGCAGGCAGATTCTGCTCTTTTCAGACAAGAGCGACTGGTGTGGTTGTTGATTTCAGTGAACCTTCATCTGTCTATGACAATGTCAAGCAGGTACTACGAACTCCATGGGCATGCACCCAGAATCGCAAATGCAGCAGATTCAAGTAGGAAGTAGCAAACCAATACTGGTACCTCAATAAAGCATGTCAGAAACCACAACAATGGGGGTACTGTAATGCCATTCAGGACTAAATTCATGCGCTGTTCAGTTACTTGGTACTCCCAGGAAGATGCAGAATAAGATCTTTACTTATAGAATGTAAACTGAATTGCAAAACAAAGTGGACGCTTCCTTTTCAGGTCAATGATTCTTAGATGGATGCTTCAGACTGTGCAACCTCTCCATTGACACTTGGATGAAATCTACTAATACACTATCTGACCACCCAAAAATGGTTTACACGCAGGCAGCAGCATTTGGCTTAAGCAGTGTCGTATACGTTCCAAAAATCGAGATGGATACAGTAACTGAGTTGTCGGCATTCTGCGACAAGGCAAGCATGGTAAGACCGCCACCATTAGATTGTTTCTAAAATTTACCATGATCAGATTATTTAAACACGCAAACTTATGCTGAGTTCATGACCAGGGTTGCTTGGTCGCGCCAACGTTGTCGATAGGCTCGGTACTCCTCCAACAAGCTGCAATCCAGGCCTCATTCCACTACAACAACGTCGAGATAGTGGAATCAAGACCTGACCCATCGGTACGAAGCACTCCCGACAAGTTAAACCTCTGCATTCACTATGATATGCATGCCTAAGGAAAACGTTTACAGTGCCCATCAGGAAAATATATAGATACTGTTGTCTAGATGTGCTATCAGCAATGTGCAGATCGCTAGACTGATGTTTGGCATTGACAGGACTTGCCATCGCCAGATGCAATACAGATTGCGAATAACATATCTGATCTTGGTCAGATATACAACAGACAAGATATGGATTCCGATAATCCAGTAAGTGCGGCACAAATATTCTGAAATTTTCCTTTCAGCGTGAAGTAACATTGGCAGGAACAACGGATATGCTCACTTTATTCTAAATCATAAACTTGAAAACTGTAAATGATATGTTTCACAAACTGACTGGCTAGTGTTTGAAAAGGCGAGAGGTCAGGTACTTGGGGAAGATGGGGTGCGTGTGCACAGCATGGTTCTTCCAGGGCTTGCCTCAAGCACGTCGGTAGTTTTGTCTGGCCCCGGAGAGGTACATAAGCCCAAATAATACTTTTGACTGAACTTTGGATGAACTGACAAAATCACCATTATTTTCAGGTTTACACCTTGAAGCATGATGTTACAGACGTCCAGAGCCTAATGCCAGGACTAATTCTGGCAATACGGAAGGTGATACGCCTGAAGGTAACTGGCACTGCACTTTTGCTGTAGTATACATGAGACAATGTCTTGTTGACTGACAAGATCACTACATCTTTTGCAGAACTTGATTTATGGTCTGGAGAAGTTCTTGTAGCATATCAAAAGAAGTAAAGCTTTTTTTTCGAGGAGGAGAACTACACCATTTGATCTTCCAGCTGTTCACGATTCAATAAGCAAGGCGGATTAAATGGGAATAAATCAATTCCTTGGCTCATAGTCAGAAACACTGCCACCTGGCAAGGCGGATTCGAGAACCCACAATTTTGAAAAGAATGGCTCCATGCATAAGATGACACTCCTGATAGTGCTCCAGACAATAAGCAAGCCCATGACATGGTCTCAGGGGTTGTACCTGATGGCTTGCTATACTTCTAGAGGTTTTCCAGAACCATACTCTTGGAGAAAAATTATACGGGCGCAGGTCCTTTCTAGTGTACCAACTTTTTTTTCACTCTAGTGTACTCTTTAACCTGGTACTCTATGTCTACAACTCTGAAAGCACTGCAGGATTGCTATACAGAAATCACTACCGACAAGCAGCAGCTGACATGAAGAAATCACAAGTCTTGTAACCACAGACATCGATTTCGATATTCATAGCAGCATCAGCAATGCAGGATGTATCCTCAACACGGATGAAAATTCCAGCACAATCCATGCACAGATTCAACATATTGACCACCGATGCCAGTGAAAAGCCATCCAAACTCTCAGCATTGCATATGCAGCATATCTATGCCATACGGAGAGAAAAAAATTAACCTCATGAAAAATTATCACAAAAAGAATGTCAAGGCAGCATAACATGGTCATACTTGAACCACCTAGTTTTCACGGTACACGCCAATCATGTAGAAACAACTAACTGTCCTGTTTGTGAGCAAGGTAGATTTTTTAACTAAAAAACCCAACATGCAGATTAAAGTGTCAAACTGGCAGGATTAAATGTCTTTAAAAGACACTAATAGAACTGTTACAAGATGAAACCATAGCGAACAGATAAACTATCATGTGGGTACTAGTATTCAAGCCATGATCTTCGCGGACCTCATGTAAAGACTGTCCACAACCTTGCCAACGTTTGAAATAGTTTCGAGTGTGGCAGGGAAGATAGCCTCAGTTTTCATCTCCTCAAAGATAATGAGGCAACCAGCACCTTGATCCAGAGTACCAGCAAATTTCTTG
Source organism: Thinopyrum elongatum (assembly GCA_011799875.1). NCBI lineage: Eukaryota > Viridiplantae > Streptophyta > Magnoliopsida > Poales > Poaceae > Thinopyrum > Thinopyrum elongatum. Next base: position 585,548,273 of record CM022300.1, read on the forward strand.
TCAAGGATCATCTGTGACAACTTCTTCTCGACATGGTCAACTGGCAATTCAATCATCTGAGCGACATGCTCGATCTCCACCCTCGAGTAGGGCTCAATCAACCTGCAGAGATTCTGCTCCAGAAGGGTATCATACAGAGATGAAAGATGCCTGTGGACAATAGGGTCCTCCTCCAGCTGGGCTTTGAAATCACGAAGGGCGGTTTCGAAGTACTTGAGAGATCTTTTAGAGTAGGCATCAGCTACGGCTTTCATAGCATCAACATCAGGACCCACATACTTCAGGCTAGCCTTAGATGAGATTATTCCAGCAACATCGTCAGCCTGGTTGACCATTATCTTGCACAAGAGCATGTACTTCAAGCTGAAGATAGCTCTTGGGTCGTCCAGTGCGTTGAAAGCCTCAAATGCTTCAAAGAAGTAGCTGTAAGCAGTTTTGTAGTCCTTCTCTTCCGCATGAAGGATTCCACTCTGCAGATCAATAGTGCCCTGCTGAGCTGGTGGAACATAAATGGCATTCGCCGCTGTTCTTGCAGCGGTCAGTGAAGCTTTGGCCTTAGGCAGGTTTCTCAGAGAGAAGTGGAGTTTGCTTTCCAAAAGGTCAATGTCCACAAGAAGCAACTTGTCATCAAGTCTCCTGACTTCCTTGATAAGTCCAGTAAGGAGAGTCAGGGCTTCAGTGTACTCCTGATTCTCCAAAAGAAGGGCCGCTAACCTTGCCTCCACACGCTGCCTGAGAAAGGTACGTTTCTCTACACGGGTCCATTCCACCATCTCCTTGCAGAGCGAGATCTGAAGATCAGATGTTCCCGGAATCTTGGCGACAGCATCAATGATTCCACGGACAATTTTTGCAGTCTTGGCCTTGGGAATCAGTGAGAAAAACGGCCTCAGCTGGGTCAAGAGATTTCGCAGATCCTCAGCACGGTTCTCTTTAGTGAGGGAGTTTGTAAGGTTGGTAATCGCAAGCTCTTTTGTTCTCAGTGCATCTGCAGATGAAGATGGGTCTTGGATCACACGGTAAAGGATCGAAATTGACTCTGAAGCATCCTTAGCCTCCTGAGCTTTTTCAATTGACTCAGTAGTAGCAGGAAGGTACGATGACTCCATTGCAGAAGACATGATCCCACCCTAAACTGCGAACAAAAAACAAATGCCAAGTTACGAAGTGTTACAGAATAACAAAGTAACACACTCCAATATATAATGCTAAGTGAACTTATGAATTTTCTCCACGGCGCCTCCAATTAACAGATAAAGAACACAAGGGTGTGCATGAAACCCCAACCACTACAGGTGCCGTTTACTTTAGCAACACTAACACACTCCTAAGTTCTAACACTATCTGGAGTGGCTGATCATGGCAAATGAACCCAAGATATACCATGACATGTCAGGAAACACACACGTCGTACAAAAATCTTCAGTACAAAGTGGCTACCAGTGTTCAGAGTCATCGTTGATGACATGAGCACCGTTATTCAGACTTACAGGACAACGCCTAGAGCGCTACACGTGCGTCTCAACAGCGTCCCAGCATCATGCTGTACAAGGAATCATCCATGGTGCTAAGTTGGCATAAACCAAAACAGATATGGTGTCCAATTCAGCTAGACGTGTCAGTTTGTCTGAGCATGAACTAATTGGGTGAAACGCTGTGCTACACCGGTGTCTAACAAATCGGAAGTGAATCGACAATTGCCCTTCACCAAGCTAGGCCGCAACAGGAACTCGTAAAGCCTAATTGCCATAACCAGAACCCCTGAACCCTAACCCAGGGATAGGGATAAACAGACACAAGGCATGGTAGAACCGCGCTGCTCTCAGCAAGATCCAGTTTCTCTCTACGCTAACAAACTCCACAGACTTCCAGAACACGCTAGGTCGATCCAGCAGCGGGTTTTCGCGGAGTAACAACGTCGGCAGATCCAGTTGCCGTCGGCACCGCACCGGCGGCGGATCTAGATGGTCGCGCCCATCCGGTAATCGGGGAGGGACCAGCGGGGCTTAACTAATCGGTGAATGGAAGGGGGCTCGTACCTGAAAGGACGGCGGAGGCGCGACGCGATGGAGAACCGGGACGGCGACGGCGTCGGCGGCGGCGCGGGCGTGAAGCGGCGGGTTTTCAGACCTGAGGGGTGGAGGTGGCTGGTGAGGACGGGAAAAGTCGGGAGAGGAAGAAGAGAAAGAAAGGATCGGCGGCGGCGGAGAGAATGTCCTGTATAGATGGATTATCCCTTATATGCGATAATTGTATTCATACCCTTAGGTGTGTCCTCCTCAACCGAATTGCCCCTAATTTTTGAAAACATGTGGTTTTGCCCAACGCACTTTGTCGTCTTGTGTTTTTGCCCTTTGACTGTTTGACCGTCACTTTGAAAACTTCATAACTAATTCATACTAAATCAGAAAATTGCAAATAAGATACCAAAATGTTTGGAAAACCATCACCTATATGTCAATGTCACTTGCATTCATGACAAAAGTGTTGCTAAGTGCCCATCCGAGTTTTAGCTCTTATCATACGACCATGAACAGGAAAATCTAAAAAAATTCAAGAAAAATTTGGTGACAAAGAATTGCAAATGTTTTAAGTGCTTGCCAAGTTTCATGAGGGAATGACATTCGTGGAAGTGCAAAGAATTGCAAATGTTTTAAGTGCTTGCCAAGTTTCATGAGGAAATGACATTCGTGGAAGACATGGCAAAAAAAAACAATGAACACTCGAAAATAGATTTTTTTTTGCCACGACTTCCACGAATGTCATTCCCTCATGAAACTTGGCAAGCACTTAAAACATTTGCAATTCTTTGCCACCAAATTTTTCTTGAATTTTTTGAATTTTTTTAGATTTTCTTGTTCATGGTCATATGATAAGAGTTAAAATTCGGATGGGCACTTACCAACACTTTTGTCATGAATGCAAGTGACATTGACATATAGGTGATGGTTTTCCAAACATTTTGGTATCTTATTTGCAATTTTCTGATTTAGTATGAATTAGTTATGAAGTTTTCAAAGTGACGATCAAACGGTCAAAGGGCAAAAGCACAAGACGACAAAGTGCGTTGGGCAAGACTACGTGTTTTCAAAAACTAGGGGCAATTCGGTTGAGGGGGACACAACTAAGGGTATGAATACAATTATCCCTTTTATTTTTTGAACTTTGTATAGATGGATATTGATTATGAACCCTCTAAAAATTTACATGAATCGTCGTATCAGCCTATAGATCAAACATATTGAATAGATTGATTTGAATGTAAAAGACTATATTACCCTTTTTGATTGAAGGGGTAACTTCTAATCTTCATCTTTAATATGCACTGAAGCAAAGTTCTTAAATTAAACCAAACTCCCTCAAAATTCTGTCAAAAAAAAAAACCAAACTCCCTCAAAAAAAGAAAGAAAAAAACTCTATTATTAGTGTATATAGGCGTGAAGAGAAATTCGGGTCATCTTTATTTATTTATTTTTCTATACAAAAGTGCTGGGAAGTTCTATGAAAAAAAGGTTATTACATTCATTCTAGAAGAGAATTAGCAAAGTCTCATATACCATTTATTTAATCAAATAAAAAGACAAGAAAAGGAAAAATGCACACGATCGTGAAATCAATTGATGCACGAGTTAGATGTTACTTAGTTAATTTCCTTCTAGATGAGAGCTGGCCACACCCATAAAAGAATTGACTATGTGGATTTAGCACTTACAAGGTAAGAGGGTCCAGTGATGCCACTCCTTTACATGTGGCACCATCACACCATCGGATTAACAAAAACTGAAAACACGTTTTTGTTTTGTTACAACGGCGATACAATGTGTACAAATCATAACACAAGAAATCAAATCCAAACTCGGTCTACAGTTGTAAGGAACAAAAATGAATCATCTTGTGAGTAGTAGCTGAGTTGCCTATTAACAACAGATCTTTTCATTAGGTACTATTCACAATAGAATTCGTCTTTTTGTTTTTTTATTTTGAAACTTGAACATATACTTGGAAATGTTATGGTATGATATAATCATCATGTCGATGTTGCCAAAAAAATTATATAATTTTGTGTTATTTTTTAGTTGTCACAATTTCAACTAGTTTGGGAAGCGCAATGGTTGCGAGAAAAAGAGCCAAAGTATATCACTCCCCTCATCTTCGCAGCCTCCAAGCGCAAGGGGTGGATGGTGCGGGATGCCATGCATGACAACATTTGGGTGCACAAGATCAATCCTTCCATCGCTTTCTCTGTGGACAACATAGTTGAGTGCATGGACCTTTGGGTTTGCCTTGAGCAGCTTCAACTCCACACATACGTAGAAGATGCCATCTCTTAGAAGTTTGAGGCGAATAGAGAGTACACACCGACTTCAGCTTACAAGATCCAATTCTTGGGTTCCACATCGACCATCATGAACGAAACCGTTTGGAAGGTCAGGGGCCTCCCAAGGTCAAGTTGTTCTCGTGATTAGCGCTTCAAAACAGGATTTCGATGGCATATATATTAGAAAAGAGGGATGGACAAATTATGGCCTTTGTACCCTTTACAAGAGGGCCAACAAGACGGACCCCCATCTGTTCTAAATGTCGGTTCACTTTCAGCATTCGGAGAATGGTCAAGGATTGGCTCGGATTAGGGACTCTAGAAATGAATCGATGGGCGGCCGGGCGTGTTGTCAAGAGTTGGTGGACCAACATGTCTAGACCCAATACTGCAAATCGGATGACCATGGCTTCTCTCACTATGATTGTCTGCTGAGTCATTTGCAACGAGACGCTAGGGTTTTCAGGAAGAAAGCTACGCAACCTTTCTACATTCTCATTCTTGAACCTTTCTACATTCTCATGCTTGTTCAAGATGAGCTCAAGCTTTGGCTCACCATGGGGGCTAGGCACTTGAATACAATCACGCCGCGAGAGTAATCCCTAAAAGTATGTAATCTTTTTCTGACAGGCTATGTTGTGTAGCCGGTGATATGTACTCTAAACTCCAAACTCCTTAATTAATGAATGAGGCAAGCCTTTTGTCTCTGTTACAAAATAACAATTTCAATTAGTGGTAGCACTAGATATTTCCTTCCTCATTAGAGGTAGGTCGAGGAGGATTCAAGTATAAGTGTGCAATTATACCATGTTAACTTGGTCGACGACTGCCACCGGCAACCACCCAGCTAGCTCGCCGGAGTAACAGGTTCCATCGCTCTTGCGTTATCCACCACAGGGATGCAGCATCATCGACGAAACAACAAACCAAGAAGGCAAGAACATAGAACGGACCACAGCTTATCAGAAGCACCAAGATTGGCCAAAGTCGCAAACCATGACTTTAAACTCTTTAAACCCTGTCTGTACCCACTCACGACCACAACAAGTTCACAACAGCTGTCTGTATACTCTCTCAACTATACACCCCCGGCTAGTTCATACAAGGGTTCACAAGTCCACTAGTTCACAACAACAAACGAACGGTCTCACTCTCTCTGCATCAGCTGCGGCAGCCCCAGCAATGGGGTGCCTAGCCTAGGCGAAGGGGTCGTTGTCCGACACGCCGCCGCCGTCGTCCGCATCATCTTCCTCCATGGCCTGTAGACCATCTTCATCCTGCAGCACATCGTCTTGCAGTTGCAGCACACCGTCTTGCAGTAAATACAGGAGCTGCGCGTCCACCTGCAGCTGCTGCATGAGGTTCGCATCTCCCTGCATTGCTTGGATTTCTTGCAGAAGCGCCTCTCCATGCGGGAAGTGCGGCGCGTCTCCTTGCGGGTCCTGCGCGGGGTGCGCAGGCCCCTCGTGGAGCACGTTCATGAGGGTGGCCAGATGCCTCATCTCCCTGTAGCTGGCGAGAGCGTCCTTCCACTCCTGCGAGTCACTAGCGCTGTCCTGCATCACTTCCTCCGCGGGGAGGTTCTTGGCCTCCGGCAGGTGCTTGAGGATGGCGTAGCCAGCCGAGTCGTTGATGTTGACCATGAACACTGGTGAGAGCGAACGCCCGACCACTTGAGCATGGCAGACACTGCAAACAGGTAAAATGGAAAAGGGTTAGTAAGCACTCGTGGCCTGTGGGTGTACATACATTCTCCCTCTGTAACTTTTTATAAGACGTTTTTAGAGTCCATGACAGTGTCAAAAAATGTCTTACATTAAGTTACAGAGGGAGTACTACAGAAGAAAATGCTCCAGGTACATATATACATATATAGAGCTAACTCTACTTCAGTGTGTCAGGTCCATGTGTCAGGAACATATATACATATACACCATTGGGAATTGACATGTCTTTGTGATAAGGCAACAAATAGGTATGGCTGTGTGCATCCTGTGATGCAGAGGCCGGGTACTCACCTTTTCAAAAATAGGCAACAAATAGGCAAGTGCAGCTTCTAAGTTCCAAATGCTGCGCATAAACACTCCACAAAATGCGGAAAAGAACTAAGTGCAGTTTCTCAATGGGGGAGAGTTGGTGCCAGGGGTCCCAAAACAAGCATATCGTACACTAATAGATGAATTGCATCTAATCTCCAAATTTGAATTATAATATCATTTTTCAACTTACCATATGTAATACCTATCATCTGTTGCTTGTTTCTGCACTCTTCCCAGCAGCTCAATCTTTACTACACCACCAATGCACAGGACTGGGCGCGGGAGTTTAAATGTCTGCAGTTTATTTTCCTGTAAAACCAAAATAAAAGGCATCAGTAAGGTCATTGCAACATCAATACAGCATGTTGATTTATTTTACAAATACAATATCACTGATAGCATAACGCCAAAAATGCATGCAGCTGGGGAAAAAAAGCATGTTCGATATTGGGTACCAGGCCGGTCCTTTACTGGTTTTCGTGTGAAGCGGTCAAATTCTAGGAACCTACTCCTTTTATGGAGCCAATTGAAATCATTCCATCATTATATGATAGATCAAAATTGATTGGGTTTATCTTTTGTTTTTCAATTTGTCCTGAATTGCAAGGAAACCTTGTAGCAGCACTTCTGTTTTATCGCCAAGTAGAGCTCCTAAGGTAGTGGGGGTGCGAGACAGGAGGAAAGATTCGTCCTCTGCGACTAAGCACCGCTGCCGGCAATTGAGAAGTATGACAGGGGTTAGACCAAGTAGTATACTCAGAATGGTTCAGGAATGGCAACTGCAAGATGGGATTGGTATTGCTTGACCAGAATTTACAAGAGACGTCATGCTTGCATAGCATTGCCTTAAACTTACTCTAAACCAACTCGTGCTCTGGCAACAATATAATTGATCCTTCCTAATTCTGCCAATCCCTGTTCTGGTCTGGCAGGTGCAACTGCTGCGCTCTGCAGTTACCATGTCTGAACTGAACTAATCAGCAGATCCTTTGCTACAGTAATCTATCCTCCTTGCCTTCTTCCTCAATCTGCTTGCCCAATATACGTCCAAATCAACTTCATCTAGCTTGCAAGACGGTTACGGGAATGATCTCTCAAACAATAATAAATCCCAGTGAAATTGTGAAACAAAACCATTTTCAAAGCTTGGCTCTGAGACCAAACCATTTTGCTATGTACACCAGGATGCAGGTTGTAGCTTTCTCGGTTTCACAGTACTTGACATTTTTAACAACGTGTCTATTTAGCCATTTAGGCAATCTTTTTGAGAGCTTCATGCCCCTCATGATTGTGTGGTTGGTGTAGGTTAAAAAATGTTAATGTGATTGGGTTGATGTGAAGCTACAGAAATATTGAGGGAAAGTGTGCAGGCGCAAAATGCGAAATTAGTTCATGATTTGTTTTTGGTAAGATATGACCAGTATTTATGAAATGAAGTCAATAATATCTTCCACTTAAAGAAATTGATCATGGCGGAATGGCTATAAATAGTTTAATAATAGAATTCGTCAATTTGCTAATCTGTAGATAGGTCAACAAGAGAGAAGGTACAAAATCACCTGTAACATAAGGAACTCAGGCGAGGTGTAAGTCCAGATGTAGTTTTCATCAGCAATTACTGCTTGGTTATCATCATCATCTGTGATAAATGTCTCTGATCGACGAGGAAGTTTGCAATGGCCCATCCGGAACCGCACCATCTTTGAAGAGTATATAGGATGTCCAATCTGAAAGAATGCTGGCAATTGGAAACAAAAGGCAATGTAATCAATCATCCGACAAGATAAATATAACCAAGGTAGAAAATTTACAATATCATATGTTTAACAAAATACATTAATTTGCATTGCTCAACCACCTGGGAGTATTAACCAAATATAGCCATCAATTTACGTCGCGTTATTGACCTCCTTCTTTTAACCTAATTTAGCTCTACCTAAGACTATAATAGGTAAACCACTTAGTCACCGGTCCACGTAACGTCATTGGGTAGATTGTTCTGGCTAGCTAAGAAGTTTTCTACACTTACTATACTGTTCCATTTATAGGCAGATCTGAAAACCGTATATCCTTGGTTTGCCCACCCCATAATTTCCATCAAACTAGATCCGTCGACTTTCAGAATCCTATCGACATCAATGCCTACAATCCTTATCATTCTGCCAATTGCCTAATTATCCTCACCAGATCCTGTAGCTGCATCAACTTGCGGAACAAGATTGCTAGTCTTTTCTAAAATCCCCTTTACACGTGTCGTTTTGGATGTAGAGTTATGCAAAGTTTCAAACCAAAAATTTCGCGCCTTCGATGACGCCACGGACTCATTTGTCGGCAAGTGTTGACCTAGATGACCCGTTGGACCGATTTGTTCTTTACGAAACAACCATCAACGGGTTATTTATTGCCAACGACGAAACGTTCAGATTCGCGGTCGGAGAGAATCCGACACAACGAAACAGTCCGATTCACTGTCGGAAAGAACCCGGCACGACGAAATGGTCCGAATCGGATTCACGGTCCGAAAGAATCGGACACGATGAAACGGTCCGATTCACTGTTGGAAATAATCCGACAGCATAAGCACACATGTACCGTATAAAAATGAATTGACTGATGGCGCAACATTAACCTGACGGCCAATTTCAGATGTCAGTCACCTTATATAGTTGTTTATATAAGAGAAGACTACCTTTGAAGGGCTGTATCCTGATCTCATCGACGACGCAGATGTCGGAGGCGAGCCTGTAGGTGAGCGTCTCGGGCACGTCGGGGTCGTCCTGGCCGGCGCTGGACCAGTAGGAGAAGCGGTTGTTGACGCGGTCGTGCGGCTCGAGCGTGTTGTCGATGGTCTCGTCGGGGAAGTTGTCGGTGCTGGAGGCGCCGACGCAGTGCAGGATGCAGTCGACGGGGGGGCTGGCGGCGACGAGCGCGCCGTAGAGGTGGGAGTAGATCCTGTGCTCGTTGGCCTCGGCGCCGCCGCCGCTGGGCCCGGGGGCGGGGGCGGGCGACCTGCGCACCTCCACCGCGGCCGTGAGGACGGCCAGCTCCGGGAACTTGCGGACGCACACCTTCTTGAGGAAGCCGTTCCCCTCGACTGCGCGCAAAAGGGGGCCGAGGTTCTCATCCATTTCTAGCAAGAGAATTGTGTACGTACGGCGAGGGGGATGGGGAGGAGGGGAGGGGGGTACGGACCGAATCTGCGCCAGGGGCGGGAGACGGTGGCGGCGCGGGCGAGGTCGGCGGGGTCTTGGAGGCGGGCGAAGACGCAGGCGGAGAGGTCCGGGCCGACGAGGTCGAGGAAGCCTGCGGGGTCGCCCTGCTGCGGCTTGGACATGGCCATGGCGGTGGCGCCGCCGCCCGACCGGCCACGGCGAGTGGGGTCGACGGAGAGACGGAAACCGGCGGGGCGCGTCCTCCCTCCCCCTTTGCGTTTGCTTCCGTCCGTTGCTCGCTCGCTGTGCCTGCGGAAGGAGGGGGATGGAGGGGCAAGCGGCCGCTGGTTTTTTTTGGTGGTTTTGCGGGGGAGGGAGGGCCCCGCGCCTTTTGCTGCGGCGCGTCACGTCGCGTGTGTTGTGTGTCGTGTCCGGCTGCGTGCGTGGTGCCCGCCGCTGGTCCGCACGCCACGTAGTACGCCGAGTTCGCGGTCCCGGGCACGGCGCCGCGCCGCGATGTGCTCGTGCCTGCCCGTCCGTCCGGTCCGCGCTGGTCCTCGCCCCGTCTCCGCCTCCGCCTCCTTGCCGTTTCGGTTCGGCCCGGGCAGCCCGCGCCGCTCCCTTGGCGTGCGTGTATCTATCTCTCCGTTTCTCGCCGCTCGCGCATTTTTGCCACGGCCCAGTTCGGTTCGAGGCTCGCATTTTTCTGAATTTATTTCAGGGTTTTCGATGATGCGCGTGAATCTCAAAGATGATATGTCGGCTTAATCTCTCGGAGGTGCTCATAGGGATGTGGTGTGCGTGTGTGTATTCATAAGAATAAGTGTATGCGCGTATATAAGAGCGCTTGTGTCTGTACTGTGTTCAAAAAAAGCAAAGGGTTCACAAGGGATTATCGGGAACCCCCCTGCAATATTGTGGCATACCCAATGATTACTCAACAGTGGCCATCGCTGCTAGAGCTGTCCCCCACGCGAGCGCATCGAATTCCCACCTCTCTGTCCCATGATGCCCGATCCGGTGCCAACGAAGCGCATTCTCACTGTGTCCCCGAATCCATGATCTCTCTTCAAATATCGGGAATTGGTGTGTGGTTCCTTTTGCAAAATGGTTAACGCTCTTCTTCCTTCCCAATGGTTTGCGTCCACTTGGCGGTGCAGGTGATTTCTTGCTGCTGCGATGCTCTTCTCGGCGTGGGTGATTCTTGCCAACGACAATTTATTGGTGTTAGGGCATCTCTAACGCCGACTCTCAAACCTCCCGCATCCGTCCGGACCGCGATGTCCGAACCACGGAAGCCATCTGACACGGTCCTGTATTGGTCTGTGGCGCGGTCCGGACGTATTTTCTCCCGAAAATCGGAGACAAGTGTGTGGGGGAGGCTTTGCGGGAGTCCGGACCGCTCCCACGCCCGCTTCTGACCACCCTGGCCCACCCAAACCCCTCATCCCTCGCATGCGCGCGTTCCCGCCAGGCGCCAACTGCCTGTATTCATGCTGCTGCAAGCGGCGAAGCTCTGTGGGAGAGCCTTTCCACGAAGATGAAGCACGCCGTGGCCGTCCTTGTCGCCGCCTGACAGAGCCGCCGTGCCAGGCGGATCGAGGCTGGCTTGCCGGCCAGCTCGCCCGAGGTCTCCAACGACGAGGACGACACCATGATGGAGGTGGGCTCCGACGACACCGCCCCGGCTTCCCGCGGCTCCTATGCAGGGCGGCTTCACCATGGAGCAGGTGCAGGTGCACTACAACACCGCCATGGCGGAGGTGCAGCCTGCGCCGGCGTCTTTACCGGCGTTCCAGCAAGCACAGGAGGAACAACGGTACAATCTGTTCCTCCTGGAGTAGCACCAGCTGGCGGAGGGCCAGATCTACGGCGAGCGCGCAAGCGAGGAGGCCGTGGCGGCCATGGCTGCGGCGAACCCCAACTTCATCGCAGATCAGCGTGCCATCTAGGATGCCATCCGCGCTTACGCCGCCGCTCGCCAGGAAGCGGCGACCACCGAGGCGCAGCTCCAGGCGATCGCGGAGGAGAACAACGCCAGCTGCGCCTCCTACGCGCCGCCGACGAACTATCAGGCGGCCCGGTGGGATGACGACAGGGCCGGCGCCACCATTTCCATCATGGACCTCACGTCCACCGGCAACGGACCGGTCGCGGAATCCTCCGAGGATGAGTAGGCACGGGAGGCGGCAGTGCCTGGTATCCCATGTGGGCCGGTCTGTCTCCCGTGTTCTACTCTTCCTCGCCGGAGACCGCACCTTCACTTCACGGGTCTTATCGCCGGTGCTCATGGAGACGGCGGATGGAGGACGACACGGGCTTGGACACCGGCCGCCGCCGCCGTAGGATAGGTTTAGGGGCGGGTCTTTTTTTTCTAATGTTCGAAATGTAATGAAAATCCGTCGTGTTTGTATGAATTTCATCCGGTTTGTTGAAAAAGAGTTTGGAATGTATGCGGCTACGGTTGGATGACGGCCTCCCGCATCCGTGTCCGTGGACTGCCCCCCCCCCCCCCCCCCCCCCCCCCCCCCCCCCCCCCCCCCCCCCCCGCGCCCATCCGCGGACGGATGTGGAAGGAAATTTGCGCCCTTAGGGGTTGTTATTTTTCTATCTTGCAAAGTCCTTATGTAAAACTATAATTATATCATTCTTATCTGAATAAAGCAATTTGTGACTTTGTGTTCTACAAAAATAAAATTTCCTGCGATTTGACCTTAATCTACGTCAAACTAAAACGTGCCCTGCATGTGTCACCAGCAGGGCATAGAACGACGCGGGTGGACTTTATTATCTAGCAAACGCACTCATAATTTACCAACAAATGGCATAGTAAAACCCATGGGATCGCCAAGCCAAAATTGAGGTGATTCTTTTTATTTTCGTTCTTTTATGGTTTAGACATATGGTTGAGACCGTTTTGATGTGAAGATTCATTTTAGACGCAAACCGAGAACCCGACGATTCATCACATTGAAAACAAAAGAAAGATGGTGATAGCTATAGCTTGACCGACGGTGTGCTACGCTTGTGGTTTCGATGGGAGTTTATTTCCCGTGTATGGCATATATGGCACAACTAGCGACGGCACGACACGTCGCTAGTTGTGATCTGTTGCTATTTTTGGTCCTTACATTCATAGACACTGGACATTGTGGTGGTTAATTGCGCCATACATGGCGCGTATGACTGAATATAAGGTTGGGAGATGCATGAGTTCTGCCACTTCATTTAGTTGTTCTCCAACGGAAGTCCATAGGTAAAATATAGAACATCATTGGAGTCCTCGCGCAAGTTCTCTCTAGTTCTCTCCATCCTCCTCCTGTTCCCCTCTTTTAGTTACACATTCTAATAGGTTTTTTTACTTATAGTTATCAAAACTAAAAAAATGTTACAAAAATAAGGTTGGAATAAACATTAGCCTCCAATAAAAAAAAACTAGAAATCATGACTAAATCGGATTCTACACTATTAAAATTTCTACACAAAGCAATTCGTGGATTCTACACTGCTGAATCAAATTCTACTAAGTATGGATTCTTGATGTTGGCTTGAACTACGTCGGTATTTTCCCAAAGAGGAAGGGATGATGCAGCACAACAACGGTAGGTATTTCCCTCAGTGATGAGACCAAGGTTATCGAACCAGTAGGAGAACCAAGCAACACTACGTAAACAACACCTGCACACAAAGAACAAATACTTGCAACCCGACGTGTTAGAAGGGTTGTCAATCCCTTTCGGGTAACGGTGCCAGAAATTGGCAAGTTGACGGGAGATAAATTGTAGTAAATTAGATAAATAGATCGCGAATAAAATAAAGTGAAGCAAAATATTTTTGGGTTTTTAGAAATATAGATCTGAAAATAAAAGTGGCAAATAAATAAAAGGCAACTAGCAAAATAGATCTGAAAATATATGATGAGAAAATAGACCCGGGGGCCGTAGATTTCACTAGTGGCTTCTCTCGAGAAAAATAGCATATGGTGGGTAAACAAATTATTGTTGGACAATTGATAGAACTTCAAATAATTATGACGATATCCAGGCAATGATCATTATATAGGCATCACGTCCAAGATTAGTAGACCGACTCCTGCCTGCATCTACTACTATTACTCCACACATCGACCGCTATCCAGCATGCATCTAGTGTATTAAGTTCATGGAGAAACGGAGTAATGCAATAAGAACGATGACATGATGTAGACAAGATCTATTTATGTAGAAATATACCCCATCTTGTTATCCTTAATAGCAACGATACATACGTGTCGGTTCCCCTTCTGTCACTCGGATCAAGCACCGTAAGATCGAACCCATCACAAAGCACCTCTTCCCATGGCAATAAAAATCGAGCTAGTTGGCCTAACTAAACCAAAGATTCGAAGAAGAAATACGAGGCTATAAGTAATCATGCATATAAGAGATCAAAAGACTCAAATAACTTTCATGGATAAAAACATAGATCTGATCATAAACTCAAAGTTCATCGGATCCCAACAAACACACCGCAAAAAGAGTTACATCAAATAGATCTCCAAGAGACCGTTGTATTGAGAATCAAAAGAGAGAGAGGAAGCCATCTAGCTACTAACTACGGATCCGTAGGTCTACAATGAACTGCTCACGCATCATCGGAGAGGCACCAATGAGGATGATGAACCCCTCCGTGATGGTGTCTAGATTGGATATGTGGTTTCTGGAACTTGCGGCGGCTGGAATTGATTTTCGTCGACTCCCCTAGGGTTTCTGGAATATTGGGGTATTTATAGAGCAAAGAGGCGGTGCGGGAGGCGGCCGAGGTGGGCACAACCCACCTGGGCGCGTCTGGGCCCCCAGGCGCGTCCTGGTGGGTTGTGCTCCCCTCGGAGCCCCCCTCAGGTACTTTCTTGGCCCAACTTGTGTCTTCTGGTCCAGAAAAAATCACCAAAAAATTTCGCTGCGTTTGGACACCGTTTGATATTGATTTCCTGCGAAGTAAAAAACAAGCAAAAAACATCAACTAGCACTGGGCACTATGTCAATAGATTAGTCCCAAAAAATGATATAAAGTTTCTATAAAATGATTGTAAAACATCCAAGAATGATAATATAACAGCATGGAACAATCAAAAATTATAGATACGTTGGAGACGTATCAGCATCCCCAAGCTTAATTCCTGCTCGTCCTCGTGTAGGTAAATGATAAAAACAGATTTTTTGGTGTGGAATGCTGCCTAACATGTTCATCACATATTCTTTTCTTTGTAGCATCGACATTTGGACTTTTATATGATTCAAAGCAATAGTCTAGTTTTGACATGAAGATTTCAATACTCAAGCATATCAACAAGCAACCATGTCTTTCAAAATATCAACACTAAAGCAAGTTATCTCTAGCCCATTATGCTCAATCATTGATCCATTCATGAAACACACTCGCATATTAGCTACACCCAATGCTCAAGTACGATCATAGTGCCCCTTAGTTAGTGCTTTATAAGAGAAGATGGTGACTCAAAATAAAATAAAAATTGCATAAAGTAAAAGAAAGGCCCTTCGCAGAGGGAAGTAGGGATTTGTAAAGGTGCCAGAACTCAAAGCGAAAAAAGTAGAGATAAAATATTTTGGGTGGCATGCTTTTCCTGTCAACGAAAATGATCGAGTAGTTCCCAATACTTTCCATGCTAGATATATCATAGGCGGTTCCCAAACAGAAAATAAAGTTTATTCCTTTTTCCACCATACTTTCACATTCCACGGCTAACCGAATCCACGGGTGCCGTCCATACCAACACTTTCCAAGGAATTTATTATTTGACAACATAAAGTAAATTCATTTTTCATTTCGGGACTAGGCATCCCTAATACCTTTGCCGTACTTTCGTGCAATGACAAGTGAATAAACACTCATCTTGAGAATAACACATCTAGCATGGAAAAATATCAGCCACCCCCTACCATTTCATGAGCGGTACAAGCACACAAAAAAGAAATTTATTTTGAAATTAGAGATGGCACATACAAATTTGCTTAGAACGGCACGGAAATACCGCATATAGGTAGGTATAGTGGACTCAAATGGCAAAACTGGTTTAAGGATTTTGGATGCACAAGTAGTGATCATACTTAGTGCAAATGAAGGCTAGCAAAAGATTGAGAAGCATCCAACCAAGAAACGAAAAATCTCATAAGCAAGCATTAAGCATAACTAACACTGAATAATGCACCACAAGTAGGATGTAATTTCATTGCATAACTTTGACTTTCGTGCTTGCATAGGGAATCACAAACCTTAACTCCAATATTCTTACTAAAGCATAATTACTCATCAATATGACTCACATATTATATCAACATATCGCAAAATTATTACAAGGAATCAAGTTTATCCAATGATCTTCATGAATGTTTTTATTATATCCCTCTTGAATATCTATCACTTTGGGACTAATTTCATAAGTTGCTTTTGATAGCTCAAACAAATCTAAGTGAAGAACATGAACATAAAATTTTCTTCTCTCAAAATAATTTAAGTGAAGCAAGAGAGAATTTCTAAAAAAAAAATTACTAACTCTCAAATAAATCTAAGTGAAGTATGAGAGCATTTCTTCAAAAATACTAAAGCACACCGTGCTCAAAAAGATATAAGTGAAGCACTAGAGCAATTCCATAGCTCATAAAGATTTAAGTGAAGCATAGAGAGCAATTCTAACAAGTCATAGCATAATTTTGTCTCTTTCAAATAGGTGTGTCCAGCAAGGATTCATGACTAAAAAAAGAAAGCAAAATAAGCAAAGACACATATCATACAAGACGCTCCAAGCAAAACTCATGATATGTGACGAAAAAAAATATAGCTTGAAGTAAAATACCGATGGTCGTTAGAAGAAAGAGGGGATGCCACTAGCTTAGTTGCTTGTTCCTCTTTTGGCTAATAACTTGGGGTGCCATGGGGCATCCCCAAGCTTAGGCTCTTCTTACTCCTTATTCCTTCATCCATCATGATCTCACCCAAAACTTGAAAACTTCAATCACACAAAACTCAACAAAACCTTCGTGAGATCCGTTAGTATAAGAAAACTAATCTTTACTTTAAGTACTGTAGAAAACCCATTAAAATTTTGTTATTGAATTATATCTACTGTATTATAACTTTACCATGGCTTATAACCTCCAATACAAACCATAGATTCATCAAAATAAGCACACAATGCAAAGAAAACAGAATCTATCAAAAACAGAACAGTCTGCAAAGATACGAATTGTTCTCATACTTATGTAACTCCAAAAATTCTAAAAAATTAGGACAACAGAGGCAATTTGTATATAAATATTTTTTTAAAAATTCAGAATTTTTCGTCGCTTTTGTGAATTTTTTAAATTATTTTAGTGGACGCAAAAGTTTCTATTTTCCAACAAGATCAAATCAACTATCACCAAAGCTATCCCAAAGGCTTTGCTTGGCACAAACACTAATTAAAACATAAAAAAAACAATCATAACAGTAGCATAATTATGAAAACACTCAAGAACAGAAAGAAAAAGGAAAAAATAAAATTTATTCATTGGGTTGCCTCCCAACAAGCGCTATCGTTTTACGCCTCTAGCTAGGCATAAGATTTTATTGATGCTCACATGAAAGATAATAATGAAAACGCAAAGAGAGCATCATAAAACATGTGACAAACATATTTAAGTCTAACATATTTCTGATGCATAGGAATTTTATAGGAAAACAAATTAGCAAGACAAGCAAGATCTAGCATATGCATGGAAGAAAACAATAGCAATCTCAACATGAAGAGAGGTAATTTAGTAACATGAAAATTTCTACAACCATATTTCCCCCTCTCATAATAATTACATGTGGGATCGTATTCAAACTCAACAATATGGCTATCACATAACATATTCTCTACATGATCCACATGCATGCAAAGTTGACACTCTTCCAAAATAGTGGGATTATCATCAAATAAAGTCATGACCTCTCCAAGCCCACTTTTATCAAAAAAATCATAAGACTGAACACTCTCCAAATATGTGGGATTAGTTTTACCTAAAGTTGACACTCTTCCAAATCCAATTTCAATATTATTGCAAACATTATTATCAATAACATATTCATCATGAGGCTTAAATAAATTTTCAAGATCATAAGAAGAATCACCCCAATCATGATCATTGCAATAAGTAGTGGACATATCAAAATTAGCATCCCCAAGCTTGGAGTTTTGCATATTATTAGCACAATTGACATTAATAGAATTTATAATAACATCATTGCAATCATGCTTTTCATTCAAGGAGCTATCATGAACCACTTTATAAATTCCTTCGTTTAACACTTCATCACAATTTTCATATTCATAAATCTCAAGCAAAACTTCATAAAGATAATCTAGTGAACTCAATTCACTAGCAATTGGTTCATCATAATTGTATCTTTTGAAAAGATTAGCAAGTGTATGAGGATCCATAACAATAGATTTTTAGCAAGCGAAGATGCAAGCAAATAGAAGGCACATGGCAACACAAGCAAACATGAGATCTGACGAGAAAAAGGCGAACAAAAAAGAAGCCAAATAAAACGGCAAATTGGTGAAGTGGGGGAGATGAAAACGAGAGGCAAATGGCAAATAATGTAAGTTGCAAGGAGATGAGATTTGTGATTAGGAACCTGGTAGATGTTGACGATGTCTCCCCGGCAACGGTGCCAGAAATTCCTTTTGATTTTGGCTTGAACTACGTCGGTATTTCCCCAAAGAGGAAGGGATGATGCAGCACAGCAACGGTAGGTATTTCCCTCAGTGATGAGACCAAGGTTATCGAACTAGTAGGAGAACCAAGCAACACTATGTAAACAACACCTACACACAAAGAACAAATACTTGCAACCCGAGGTGTTAAAGGGGTTGTCAATCCCTTTCGGGTAACGGTGCCAGAAATTGGCAAGTTGACGGGAGATAAATAGTGGTAAATTAGATAAATAGATCGTGAATAAAATAAAGTGAAGCAAAATATTTTTGGGTTTTTAGAAATATAGATCTAAAAATAAAAGTGGCAAATAAATAAAAGGCAAATAGCAAAATAGATCTGTAGATTTCTTTAGTGGCTTCTCTCGAGAAAAATAGCATACGGTGGGTAATTGATAGAACTTCAAATAATTATGACGATATCCAGGCAATGATCATTATATAGGCATCACGTCCAAGATTAGTAGACCGACTCCTGCCTGCATCTACTACTATTACTCCACACATCGACCGCTATCCAGCATGCATCTAGTGTATTAAGTTCATGGAGAAATGGAGTAATACAATAAGAACGATGACATGATGTAGACAAGATCTATTTATGTAGAAATAGACCCCATTTTGTTATCTTTAATAGCAACGATACATACGTGTCGGTTCCCCTTCTGTCACTGGGATCAAGCACCGTAAGATCGAACCCATCACAAAGCACCTCTTCCCATGGCAAGAAAAATCGATCTAGTTGGCCTAACTAAACCAAAGATTCGAAGAAGAAATACAAGGCTATAAGTAATCATGCATATAAGAGATCAAAAGACTCAAATAACTTTCATGGATAAAAACATGGATCTGATCATAAACTCAAAGTTCATCGGATCCCAACAAACACACCACAAAAAGAGTTACATCAAATAGATCTCCAAGAGACCGTTGTATTGAGAATCAAAAAAGAGAGAGAAAGCCATCTAGCTACTAGCTACGGACCCGTGGGTCTACAATGAACTACTCACGCATCATCGGAGAGGCACCAATGAGGATGATTGATACCTCTCCGTCGTATCTATAATTTTTTATTGTTCCATGCCAATAATATACAACTTTCATATACTTTTGGCAACTTTTTATACTATTTTTGGGACTAACATATTGATCCAGTGCCCAGTGCCAGTTCCTGTTTGTTGCATGTTTTTTGTGTCGCAGAAAATCCATATCAAACGGAGTCCAAATGGGATAAAAACTTACGGAGATTTTTTTTTGGAATATATGTGATTTTTGGGAAAAAGAATCAACGCGATACGATGCCCAAGGAGTCCACAAGGCAGGGGGGCGCGCCCCAGGGGGTAGGGCACGCCCTGGGACCTTGTGGCCACTCCGTAAGGAGGTTGATGCCCTTCTTTCGCCGCAAGAAAGATAATATCTGGATAAAAATCGTGTTAAAATTTCAGCCCAATTGGAGTTACGGATCTCCGGGAATTTAAGAAACGGTGAAAGGCTAGGATCTGGGAGCGCAGAAACAGAAGGAAACAGATAGAGATCCAATCTCGGAGGGGCTCTCGCCCCTCCGCCGCCATGGAGGCCATGGACTAGAGAGGAAACCCTTCTCCCATCTAGGGGGAAGGTCAAGGAAGAAGAAGAAGGAGGGAGGCTTTCTCCCCCTCTCTCTCGGTGGCGTCGGAACGCCGCCGGGGCCATCATCGTGACGGCGATCTACATCAACAACTTCGCCACCGTCATCACCAACTCTCTCCCCCTCTATGTAGCGGTGTAACACCTCTTCTCCCCGCTGCAATATCTACTTAAACATGGTGCTCAATGCTATATATTATTTCCCAATGATGTATGGCTATCCTATGATGTTTGAGTAGATCCGTTTTGTACTATGGGTTGATTGATGATCATGATTGGTTTGAGTTGCATGTTTTATTATTGGTGCTGTCCTATGGTGCTCTCCGTGTCACACAAGCGTGAGGGATCCCCGCTGTAGGGTTTGCAATGTGTTTATGACTCGGTTATGATGGGTGACGTGAGTGACAGAAGCACATACTCGAGTAAGTATGTTGTTTGCGTATGGGAGTAAAGAGGACTTGATACCTTATAATGCTATGGTTGGGTTTTACCTTAATGATCTTTAGTAGTTACGGATGTTTGCTAGAGTTCCAATCATAAGTGCATATGATCCAAGAAGAGAAAGTATGTTAGCTTATGCCTCTCCCTCATATAAAATTGCAATAATGATTACCGGTCTAGTTATCGATTGCGTAGGGACAAATAACTTTCTTGCGTGACAAAAAGCTCTCTACTAAAACTAACTTAGTTGTCTCTTTATCTAAACAGCCCCTAGTTTTTATTTACGTGCCCTTTATTATCTTGCAAACCTATCCTACCACACCTACAAAGTACTTCTAGTTTCATACTTGTTCTAGGTAAAGCAAACGTTAAGCGTGCGTAGAGTTGTATCGGTGGTCAATAGAACTTGAGGGAATACAAATCCTACCTTTAGCTCCTCGTTGGGTTCGACACTCTTATTTATCGAGAAAGGCTACAACTGATCCCCTATACTTGTGGGTTATCAAGACCTTTTTCTGGCGCCGTTGCCGGGGAGCAATAGCGTGGGGTGAATATTCTCGTGTGTGCTTATTTGCTTTATCACTAAGTAGATTTTATTTGCTGTTCTAAGTTGTTCTCTATCTTTAGTTATGGATATGGGACATGAAATACCATAAAAATTAGGTGTACTTGCTACTCATGGAGGTGGGTGTAATATCCCAAGCCTCACACCACAGTGATCACCCTCTGATCATGCCAAGTCACCATGATTAACTATGCTTGATCATCATTGCATCATATCTCATTTCCAATTCCAGTTCAAATTCAAGGTGAAAAATAAAGTTTGTTCAAGTTGGAAACAAAAATGTTCATAGTGTTGCAAATAATCCCAAGGCAATTATAAAATTGGAACCAACCTTACCATAATTCCCAAAATGTCCCTGGAATTTATTTTTGAGGTCCAGCAACATTAATTTTGGTCTTTCCTTTTTCTAAAAATGCCTAAACATTTCCAAGTGCCCTGAAACTTTTTGTGCCAGCCCATAATATTGCCCTATATTTATGTGACAAGTTTCAATATAAACAAAATTCATTTGCTAACTAAAATAAACGCAAACAGCAGCAGTTGAATTCCCAGAAAAGGAAAAGGGATAAAACCTCATGTGTGCTCAAGGCCCGTTGGCTACAGTACCCTGGCCACCACAGCCCAGCCCACCTCGTAGCTCATCCCCTCCCTCCTGCGCTGTCGCCCGCGCTCGCCAACACGGCGACAGCCGCTGCGTGTCGCCCATCCGGCGGCGACCCGAAAGGATAAGGATCCCTGCCCTCGGCCCCTCTCTCTCTCCCGACGAACCTTAGCTCTACTCCCTCCTTCCCTTCCCTCGCGCCCTCTTTCTCCTTTTTCCCCTCCCGAACACAGGCGCCGCCGCCGCTGCTTGGCCACATGGCCACCGGCCACCGCACGACCTGCCGCAGTGTCGGGGAGCACCGCCGCCGTCTTCCTCATTGTAACACCCCCAGTGGTTAGCCACAGTAATCCCATTTTCAATAATGCCAAGTCAGCATGTTTAACAGTGCATGATCATCATTTGCATCATAATGCATTTCAACTCCTAACTCAAAATTCAAATTTAGATGAAAGTGAAATATAAAAGTTGTGCAACATAAAAACTAAATTGTTCATTAAATAGCAAATAAATCAGAGACAATTCTAAAATTGAAACCAACATTATTGAAAATGGGTAGGTGGCTTGAACATCCTCAAACAGTGGCTGAAAAATAATATTAATTAACCTTTTATTTAATCTAAAATAGATATGAAAAGATATTTACCCCAAACTAGTTTTTGGTGGTAGGATATATGGTGCTGTGATTTGTGGGCCAGCTCTCATATTTTACAAAACTCTAATGGGGGCCACACATTTTGCAAAACAGTAAAGAAAAAAAAACAAAGGCAAAAGAAAAACAAAATAGAAAAAAAAAGGAAAAGCCCCCCCCAACCCCGCTGGGCCTCAGCCCAGCCGGTCGCTCACCAGGCCAGCCCACCCCGCGCCGTCTCCCTCCTCCCGCTGTCGAACACACAGCACGCACGCACGCCCGCACCCCGGCCCCCCCTCTCTCCCGCTCGACAGCGCGCGCTCTCGCTCGTCGTGGATAAAGGGCAGCGCCCAGCGCTTCCCCGGCCCCCCTGGCCACTCCCCACCTCTTTCCCTCTCTGCTTCCCCCTCACCCGAGCGCCCCCGTCGCCGTCGATCGCCGTAGCCGTGGCCACCGTCTTCCGTTCGTCGCCCCGGCAAGTCCAACAGCTCCGCCGTGGTCCTCTGCTTCCCCTACACCGCTGGATCGAGCCCCAGAGCCCCTCGCATCGCCGCATTCTTCTTCTTCTCCGGCTCGGCCACCGCATCGTCCTAGCCGTTGATCTACGACGCCGGTCCTCCCCGAGCCCTCTGCCCAGACCCCACGCCCCCGGTGAGCCTCTGCGCCGGATGCGCCCTCCCCTGCCTCCTCTGATCGCCTGTAGCGCCCGTTCCACGCTCACCCGAACGCGCCGCCGCCTGGCCTCGTCGCCGGCGTGGCCACGGCGACCCTTGGGTCCCGTACGAGCCACTATCGCGCTCACCGCGCCCCGTAGACCCCGCCTAGCCCCTCGCTTCGCTCGCTGTCATGCTGCAACGCCGTTTGCCACCGCACCCGAACGCCGCCGTCCGCCTCCGTCGTTGCCGGCGCCGTTTCCGGCGACCCTCGACTCAGCCACCGCCACCATCGCACGCGGCGTGGTCCGGCCGTTCGAACAGGCCAAGCCACGGCCCCGGAGACGCCCTGAGGGCGAAACCCGAGCTCGCCGGAGCTCGCCACCGCGTCTGGGCACTCCGGCGCGACTCCGGTGGCCGGTCCGACGTGGCGCCGTGGGCCCCACGGCCCAGCCACTGACTCTGGGCCCCACTGGGTCCTGTTGACCTAGTCCACGCTGACTGGGCAGGCCCAGTCTATGACATGTGGGTCCCGCCCCATTAAACGTTTTTTAAAAGAAAAAATAATAAATAAAAATACTAATTAAAATGCTAATTAAGTTAATTAGTTAATTAATTAAGTTAACAGTCGCTGACAGTAGGCCCCACCCACTAATTAACCCTGTTTAACTTAAATTAATTCTGTTTAAATTAATCAGAGACTGACGTGTGGGTCCCACTGGACCCACAGGTCAGGTTTGACCCTGGTCAGCCGGGTTTGACCTGCTGACGTCATGGTGGCGTCATGCTGACGTCATCATGCACTATTCTTGATAATGTTGCTTTAATTAAATTCAGAAATTCCAGAAAATCTTTTAAACTTTAGAAAATCATATCTTTTAATCCGTAACTCGGATTAAAATAATTTATATATGAAAGTTGATCAGAAAAATCCCACGAATCCGAATACGCTACCCACATACCTGTTAGGTGCCTCTAACTATCTGAACATGGAACTTTTTACCCGTATCTGATAAATAAATAGTGCTTGACTTTAATATAATAATTCCAAATAAATTCCTAAAATAACTAAATCATTTAGTTTCGCCGTAGAACACCTCTGCTTGTCATTTAAGCATGTCATGCTGTTTGTTTGCACCCTTGCTGTATATTTATTTGTTTCCCCTCCCCTTCTTCTCTCTCGATAGACCTCGGTACCGACGCAGCTCAGGACCCCGACGCCACCGTTGACGACCTTGCCCTTGCCGCCGAGCAACCAGGCAGCGTTACTATCGAGTGCCGAGGGTGAAACCTCTTGTAGCACTTCTGATGTTAACTCTGTAGAGTAGCTATTCGATCGTGGTCATCGAGGGTGATTCCTCCTTCACCGCTTTCGATAACGACGCCGTCGTACAACACCTCAAGTGTGAACCCAGTGAGGGTGATCCCTCCGAGTTCACCTTAACGGATACATCGAGTAGGAATCCAACGAGGGTGATACCTCGGATTCCCCTGATGATATGGACACACGGATAATTAGACTTTACATTGTTACTTGGATAGGCGGGTCGACCCTGAGGGGTACCCGCGTGCGCCTGAGAGGCGAGTGTTGTGAAGACGGGTGCCAGCGTGGTGCCCGAGTGGTGAATACGAGGCGCGACTGGGCATTCTTAACCCTTGCAGCAAGTCCTCGAGATGGGGCGACGGGGTCACATCTTTCGTGAGTCTCTGCTCGTTACCGCAAGCCCCTAGTCCTAACGATTTGGATATTTGATCCGAGCAGGCCTCTGGTCTGATAGCACTAACCATCACGTGGGCATAGTATGGGCGTTCTGCATCGTAGCATCAGCCGATAGTTCTGTCAGACGTCCAGTTCAGCATTGTGGCACGGTCGGATCGTACCGACCCTCCGAGGCGGTGCTGGTATCCACCCTGCACACAACGACCCGGAGTGCACAGGGCGATGGCCCAAGACCCCTGAGTGCTTAGGATGTAGACCCGCGGGGACCTCTCTGCTGAGCTTTAGGTAGGGCTGCGGTGTGTCGTTTGACCGAGGCCGGGCATGACCCAGGAAAGTGTGTCCGGCCGGAGTTAATCGAGCGTGTTGGGTAAGTTGGTGCACCCCTGCAGGGAAGAATACTTCTATCGATAGCCTGTCCTACGGTAACGGACACTCGGAGTTGTATCCTGATTGATACAATTTAGAACTGGATACTTGGATACTATGGCTCTGGGATTGCTTCTCGCAGGGAGTCGAGAAGGGATCTCCGGACGAGGTTGATGACTTTATGGCTCTGGGATTGCTTTCTCGCAGGGAGTCGAGAAAGGATCTCTGGGTGAGGTTGAGACTTAATGATACTGCTACATTATATTGTACTGTTCTACTCTCTCCTATTGCTGCAAGACCGATGAAGATGCTAGTCTTCGATAGGACTAGGCCTTCTCTCTATTCTGGCATTTCTGCAGCCCAGTCCACATATACAGCCTTCCCTTTGAAAATGTTGCATATGTAGTGTAGATCCTTGCTGGCTGAGTACTTCTGAGTACTCACGGTTACTTTGTTTTCTTTTCCCCCCCATATCAGTTTGTCGTGACCAGAGGACGGAGCCCCTTGAGACAGATGCCCCGTCGATCGTCTACTACTACTACCCAGAGGATGGATACTGCTACGAGTTGACTGTCGACCAGGAGTAGGATCGGAGGGTCCCAGGCAGGAGGCCTTCGCCTTTCGATCGTAGTGTTTTATTTTGCCCCGCCTTTCTAAAGGCCTTTCTTTTTCTCTTTTAATATCTGTACTCAGATATCTGATGCTTCCGCTGACGCTTGTACGCAAGCTTATGTATTCGAGCCCTCGAGGCCCCTGGCTTGTAATATAAAGCTTGTATGACTTTATTTATGTTTTAGAGTTGTGTTGTGATATCTTCCCGTGAGTCCTTAGGCTTGATCGTGTGCATTTGCGTGTATGATTAGTGCACGATCGGGCCGGGGGCGTCACAAGTTGGTATCAGAGCCGACTGACTGTAGGAACCCCTTTCCAACTCCTTGGCCGAAGTTGAGTCTAGTGGTCCAAAACTGTTTTACTAACTTGGCTGTGTGGCTTACGGGCCCACGTCGCCAATTGGGAGGTATTAGTATCTTTTATTCCTCATCTTTACTCTGGGACTCTGACCTCTCTTCCTTTCGGGTTAACTAAAGTTTACTAACGCCGACACTTAGGATCTCGTAATTCTCGTCCACCCGGAGAGCTGGATATCTGTGCGATTTCCCTGACATTGATCTGATTAGTCTGATAATCATTTTCCTTTCCATTGTTTTGTTTAACCTTTCTCTCCGAGATCGGTTATACTTCTCCTTGTCTTTTGACAATCATGAGTTTCCTCTGTTTCAGATGGATCGTTTGTTTCCACCACACCCTGCGACGCAGCTACCAGCTGTTCGAGCAGGGATACATCCAGAGTACATACTTTATCCACTGGGGCAGATGTCAATCCGTTACAATACCCCAGTACTTTCTCCTCCAGATACCCGCAAAGACTTTGTGATTTATTGTGATGCATCCCGTGAAGGATTAGGCTGTGTCCTAATGCAAGAGCGTAAAGTGATTGCTTATGGCTCTCGTCAGTTGCGCCCACATGAAGAGAATTATCCGGTACATGATCTAGAACTAGCTGCTGTGATCTATGCATTGCAGTTGTGGCGACATTACCTTCTCGGTAATCGTTGCGAGATATACACGGATCATAAAAGTCTGAAGTACTTGTTTACTCAACCATCACTGAACCTCCGTCAGCAAAG
The DNA here is from genome assembly GCA_011799875.1 of Thinopyrum elongatum. NCBI lineage: Eukaryota > Viridiplantae > Streptophyta > Magnoliopsida > Poales > Poaceae > Thinopyrum > Thinopyrum elongatum. The sequence goes on from CM022300.1 coordinate 585,574,810, forward strand.
ATGGATGGAGGCCATTGCGGACTATGATTTGGGTATTTCTTATACCCCTGGCAAGGCTAACGTGATGGCTGATGCCTTAAGCCGCAAGTCCTATTGCGACAACCTCATGGTTAGTCGAGCTCAACCTCGTCTTTTTGAAGAATTGTGCAAGCTGAATCTGTGTATTGTTCCACAGGGTTCTCTTAATAACCTTGTGATACAACCAGATCTTGAGAAAGCCGTTAAGGATGCGCAAGCTAAAGATGCTGAAATTGATCTGATGAAGAAAGACCTTCACCTTGTAAAGTACAGGGATTTCTCGCTGTCTGAAGATGGAACCTTGTATTTTAGAAATCGCATTGTCGTACCTCGCTTCGAACTCATGACTGACAAAGTCATGAAGGAGGCACATGATACCCCGTTGTCTATTCATCCGGGTAGCACCAAGATGTATCGTGATCTCCGTCAAAGGTACTGGTGGTCTAAAATGAAGCAGGACATTGCTCGCTATGTTGCTGAATGTGATGTGTGTCATCGCGTTAAAGCAGAACATCAGAAGCCTGCTGGAATTCTGCAACCACTTCCTATTCCTCTATGGAAATGGGATAAGGTTCAGATGGATTTCGTTACAGGACTTCCCAGGTCACAGAAGGGTCACGATGCTATTCTTGTCGTCGTCGACCAACTCTCTAAAGTTGCACACTTTCTGCCTGTCAAAGAAACTATCACTGCTAGTCAGTTAGCAGAGTTGTATATCTCCAGAATTGTTTCACTCCACGGTATTCCGAAGGAGATCAGTTCGGACCGTGGCGGTCTTTTCACTTCCAAATTCTGGGAAAGTTTCCAAACAGCTATGGGAACTCATATTACCTGGAGTTCGGCTTATCACCCCCAATCCCAAGGCCAAGTCGAACGAGTCAATCAAGTGCTTGAAGACATGCTTCGGGCTTGTGTTATTTCATTCGGCAAGAAATGGGAAGAATCTCTCCCGTATGCTGAGTTCTCGTATAACAACAGCTATCAAGCCAGCTTGAAAATGGCCCCCTTCGAAGTTCTATATGGACGTAAGTTTCGAACCCCTCTGAATTGGTCAGAAACTGGGGAACGACCGCTCGTGGGTCCGGATATTATTCAACACGCTGAAGAACAAGTCCGTATCGTCCGTGAAAATCTCAAGGCGGCTCAGGATCGCCAGAAGAGCAACTATGATCGCAAACGATGGGGTTTGACTTATCAACCTGGTGATCAGGCTTATCTTCGTGTCACTCCTATGAAGGGCACTCACCGTTTTGGAATCAAGGGCAAGCTAGCTCCACGCTATATTGGTCCTTTCCGCATTGTTGCAAGGCGTGGACAGGTGGCATATAAATTGGAATTGCCGCCGCAATTCTCTCATATCCACGGCATCTTCCATGTGTCGCAACTTCGTCAATGCTTCAAGGAATCTCCGCACCGAGCTGTGAATCACGAGGTGCTCGAATTGCAAGATGACCTATCTTATAAGGAGCATCCAATCCGCATTCTCGATGAAGCTGAACGTCGGACCCGTCAAAAGGTTACCAAGTTCCTCAAAGTGCAGTGGTCAAATCATACTGAAGATGAAGCCACTTGGGAACGCGAGGATAATCTTCATGCGGAACACCCCGAACTTTTTCCTTCTACCTCTTAATTCTCGGGACAAGAATTCTTATTAGTAGAGGAGATTTGTAACACCCCCAGTGGTTAGCCACAGTAATCCCATTTTCAATAATGCCAAGTCAGCATGTTTAACAGTGCATGATCATCATTTGCATCATAATGCATTTCAACTCCTAACTCAAAATTCAAATTTAGATGAAAGTGAAATATAAAAGTTGTGCAACATAAAAACTAAATTGTTCATTAAATAGCAAATAAATCAGAGACAATTCTAAAATTGAAACCAACATTATTGAAAATGGGTAGGTGGCTTGAACATCCTCAAACAATGGCTGAAAAATAATATTAATTAACCTTTTATTTAATCTAAAATAGATATGAAAAGATATTTACCCCAAACTAGTTTTTGGTGGTAGGATATATGGTGCTGTGATTTGTGGGGCAGCTCTCATATTTTACAAAACTCTAATGGGGGCCACACATTTTGCAAAACAGTAAAGAAAAAAAAAACAAAGGCAAAAGAAAAAAATAGAAAAAAAAGGAAAAGCCCCCCCCGCTGGGCCTCAGCCCAGCCGGTCGCTAACCAGGCCAGCCCACCCTGCGCCGTCTCCCTCCTCCCGCACTGCTCACGCGTGCCCGCTGTCGAACACACAGCACGCACGCACGCCCGCACCCCGCCCCCCCCTCTCTCCCGCTCGACAGCGCGCGCTCTCGCTCGCCGTGGATAAAGGGCAGCGCCCAGCGCTTCCCCGGCCCCCCCGGCCCCCCTGGCCACTCCCCAACTCTTTCCCTCTCTGCTTCCCCCTCACCCGAGCGCCCCCGTCGCCGTCGATCGCCGTAGCCGTGGCCACCGTCTTCCGTTCGTCGCCCCGGCAAGTCCAACAGCTCCGCCGTGGTCCTCTGCTTCCCCTACACCGCTGGATCGAGCCCCGGAGCCCCTCGCATCGCCGCATTCTTCTTCTTCTCCGGCTCGGCCACCGCATCGTCCTAGCCGTTGATCTACGACGCCGGTCCTCCCCGAGCCCTCTGCCCAGACCCCACGCCCCCCGGTGAGCCTCTGCGCCGGATGCGCCCTCCCCTGCCTCCTCTGATCGCCTGTAGCGCCCGTTCCACGCTCACCCGAACGCGCCGCCGCCTGGCCTCGTCGCCGGCGTGGCCACGGCGACCCTTGGGTCCCGTACGAGCCACTATCGCGCTCACCGCGCCCCGTAGACCCCGCCTAGCCCCTCGCTTCGCTCGCTGTCATGCTGCAACGCCGTTTGCCACCGCACCCGAACGCCGCCGTCCGCCTCCGTCGTCGTCGGCGCCGTTTCCGGTGACCCTCGACTCAGCCACCGCCACCATCGCACGCGGCGTGGTTCGGCCGTTCGAACAGGCCAAGCCACGACTCCGGAGACGCCCTGAGGGTGAAACCCGAGCTCGCCGGAGCTCGCCACCGCGTCTGGGCACTCCGGCGCGACTCCGGCGGCCGGTCCGACGTGGCGCCACGGGCCCCACGGCCCAGCCACTGACTCTGGGCCCCACTGGGTCCCGTTGACCTAGTCCACGCTGACTGGGCAGGCCCAGTCTATGACATGTGGGTCCCGCCCCATTAAACGTTTTTTAAAAGAAAAATAAATAAATAAAAATACTGATTAAAATGCTAATTAAGTTAATTAGTTAATTAATTAAGTTAACAGTCGCTGACAGTAGGCCCCACCCACTAATTAACCCTGTTTAACTTAAATTAACTCTGTTTAAATTAATCAGAGACTGACGTGTGGGTCCCACTGGACCCACAGGTCAGGTTTGACCCTGGTCAGCCGGGTTTGACCTGCTGACGTCATGCTGACGTCATCATGCACTATTCTGGATAATGTTGTTTTAATTAAATTCAGAAATTCCAGAAAATCTTTTAAACTTTAGAAAATCATATCTTTTAATCCGTAACTCGGATTAAAATAATTTATATATGAAAGTTGATCAGAAAAATCCCATGAATCCGAATACGCTACCCACATACCTATTAGGTGCCTCTAACTATCTGAACATGGAACTTTTTACCCGTATCTGATAAATAAATAGTGCTTGACTTTAATATAATAATTCCAAATAAATTCCTAAAATAACTAAATCATTTAGTTAGGCTGTAGAACATCTCTACTTGTCATTTAAGCATGTCATGCTGTTTGTTTGCACGCTTGCTGTATATTTATTTGTTTCCCCTCCCCTTCTTCTCTCTCGATAGACCTCGGTACCGACGCAGCTCAGGAGCCCGACGCCACCGTTGACGACCTTGCCCTTGCCGCCGAGCAACCAGGCAAGCCCCCCCCTTTGATCATCCCGATATCGCCCATTCTATTTCTCATGCTTGCATTAGAATTGCTGCTGCTACTGCTTTACCTATTCTGATGCATAGCCTGTTTATTGTAACCTGCTATTGATAATTACGTGCATATCCTAAACTGCTTAGTATAGGCTGGGTAGAGACCTATCAGTGACCCCACTTATCCCGACTGCCGCGCTGGATCGTCAGAAGACCCGATCAACGGGAATTGAAGACCAGGCCCCGACACCGCACATCACCCCCCCCCCTTAGTTGTAACGACACTGCAGCGTTACTATCGAGTGCCGAGGGTGAAACCTCTTGTAGCACTTTTGATGTTAACTCTGTAGAGTAGCTATTCGATCGTGGTCATCGAGGGTGATTCCTCCTTCACCGCTTTCGATAACGACGCCGTCGTACAACACCTCAAGTGTGAACCCAGTGAGGGTGATCCCTCCGAGTTCACCTTGACGGATACATCAAGTAGGAATCCAACGAGGGTGATACCTCGGATTCCCCTGATGATATGGACACACGGATAATTGGACTTTACATTGTTACTTGGATAGGCGGGTCGACCCTGAGGGGTACCCGCGTGCGCCTGAGAGGCGAGTGTTGTGAAGACGGGTGCCAGCGTGGTGCCCGAGTGGTGAATACGAGGCACGGCCGGGCATTCTTAACCCTTGCAGCAAGTCCTCGAGACGGGGCGACGGGGTCACATCTTTCGTGAGTCTCTGCTCGTTACCGCAAGCCCCTAGTCCTAACGATTTGGATATTTGATCCGAGCAGGCCTCTGGTCTGATAGCACTAACCATCACGTGGGCATAGTATGGGCGTTCTGCATCGTAGAATCAGCCGATGGTTTTGTCAGACGTCCAGTTCAGCATTGTGGCACGGTCGGATCGTACCGACCCTCCGAGGCGGTGCTGGTATCCACCCTGCACACAACGACCCGGAGTGCACAGGGCGATGGCCCAAGACCCCTGAGTGCTTAGGATGTAGACCGGCGGGGACCTCTCTGCTGAGCTTTAGGTAGGGCTGTGGTGTGTCGTTTGACCGAGGCCGGGCATGACCCAGGAAAGTCTGTCCGGCCGGAGTTAATCGAGCATGTTGGGTAAGTTGGTGCACCCCTGCAGGGAAGAATACTTCTATCGATAGCCTGTCCTACGATAACGGACACTCGGAGTTGTATCCTGATTGATACAATTTAGAACTGGATACTTGGATACTATGGCTCTGGGATTGCTTCTCGCAGGGAGTCGAGAAGGGATCTCCGGATGAGGTTGATGACTTTATGGCTCTGGGATTGCTTTCTCGCAGGGAGTTGAGAAAGGATCTCTGGGTGAGGTTGAGACTTAATGATACTGCTACATTATATTGTACTGTTCTACTCTCTCCTATTGCTGCAAGACCGATGAAGATGCTAGTCTTCGATAGGACTAGGCCTTCTCTCTATTCTGGCATTTCTGCAGCCCAGTCCACATATACAGCCTTCCCTTTGAAAATGTTGCATATGTAGTATAGATCCTTGCTTGCTGAGTACTTCTGAGTACTCACGGTTACTTTGTTTTCCTTTTCCCCCCATATCAGTTTGTCATGACCAGAGGACGGAGCCCCTTGAGACAGATGCCCCGTCGATCGTCTACTACTACTACCCAGAGGATGGATACTGCTACGAGTTGACTGTCGACCAGGAGTAGGATCGGAGGGTCCCAGGCAGGAGGCCTTCGCCTTTCGATCGTAGTGTTTTATTTTGCCCCGCCTTTCTAAAGGCCTTTCTTTTTCTCTTTTAATATCTGTACTTAGATATCTGATGCTTCCGCTGACGCTTGTACGCAAGCTTATGTATTCGAGCCCTCGAGGCCCCTGGCTTGTAATATAAAGCTTGTATGACTTTATTTATGTTTTAGAGTTGTGTTGTGATATCTTCCCGTGAGTCCTTAGGCTTGATCGTGTGCATTTGCGTGTATGATTATCGCACGATCGGGCCGGGGGCGTCACACTCATCATCTGCAAGGTCCTGCCCAAGCCCGGACGCCCTCGAGCCGTCGCCCACGACCTTCTTCCCCGACGCCTCGCCGCCGCTGCTCGACGCCGATGCGCGCTACCCCGACTAGCCCCGGCTTCCCCGAGCTCTTCTCCGGCATCCGCTGTGAGCCCCGGCCCTCCTCGACCTCTCCCCTCTCTCCCTGAGCCCCTTATGCGTTGATCCACCGAAGGCCGCCGCCGGCCGCCGCCTCGGCTCGATGCTCCGGCCACTTCCGGCCGTCCCCACATTGAGCTGCTTGCACCGTTGCACGCGCCTTGTCGCGCTGGTTCTCTGGGTGGTCGCGGAGGACCAAATGGTCGCCGGAGTCGACCGGAAGGTCGTCGCCGGCGTGCCCTGCCTCGCCGTCGTTAGCACGCCGGAGTGCCGCTGACGTGGCTGGTAATTAGCCGCTAATGACGAGGTTAATTATCCTCCAGTGACACTGATAGTAGGGCCCGTGGTTAAGTTAATCCAGTGATTAAAAATAAACAAACTGTTAGTTTAGTACTGAGCCACTGACACGCGGGTCCCGCTGGACCCGCTGACCATTCAACTGCTGCGTCAGCAGTTGACTGGCCCCACCTGTCGGCCACTGATACACCTCTGGGTGCACTGCACCGGGTGCACCCAGTATTTCTAGTTACTGTCTTAATTCAGATTAAATAAATCCAGAAATTCTAGAAAATTCAGTAAAACTTTAGAAAATCATAAAAAATAATCCGTAGCTCGGATGGAAAAACTTTCTACATGAAAGTTGATCAAAACGATGAGACAAAGCTGACCGTGCCGTTTGTTACCTTGTCGGGTCCCTCTACAAAGGTGAACCCGCAACTTTTAGCCTGTTTCCGATAGATGAATAGTGCCCAACTACAGTTTATTAATTCCAACTTAAATCCTAAAATAACTATTAGGGATAATTGTATTCATACCCTTAGTTGTGTCCCCCTCAACCGAATTGCCCCTAGTTTTTGAAAACACGTGGTCTTGCCCAACCCACTTTGTCATCTTGTGCTTTTGCCCTTTGACCGTTTGACCGTCACTTTGAAAACTTCATAACTAATTCATACTAAATCTGAAAAATGCAAATAAGATACCAAAATGTTTGGAAAAACATCACTTGTATGTCAATGTCACTTGCATTCGTGACAAAAGTGTTGGTAAGTGCCCATCCGAGTTTTAGCTCTTATCATACCACCATGAACAGGAAAATCTAAAAAATTCAAGAAAAATTTGGTGGCAAAGAATTGCAAATGTTTTAAGTGCTTGCCAAGTTTCATGAGGGAATGACAGTCATGGAAGTCGTGGCAAAAAAAAACAATGCACACTCGAAAATAGATTGTTTTTTTTTGCCACGACTTCCACGAATGTCATTCCCTCATGAAACTTGGCAAGCACTTAAAACATTTGCAATTGTTTGCCACCAAATTTTTCTTGAATTTTTTGAATTTTTTAGATTTTCCTGTTCATGGTGGTATGATAAGAGCTAAAACTCAGATGGGCACTTACCAACACTTTTGTCATGAATGCAAGTGACATTGACATACAAGTGATGTTTTTCCAAACATTTTGGTATCTTATTTGCATTTTTCTGATTTAGTTATGAAGTTTTCAAAGTGACGGTCAAACGGTCAAAGGGCAAAAGCACAAGACGACAAAGTGGGTTGGGCAAGACCACGTGTTTTCAAAAACTAGGGGCAATTCGGTTGAGGGGGACACAACTAAGGGTATGAATACAATTATCCCTAACTAATATGCCCTAGACATGTTTTTAGCCAACCCTGCAATGCACGTTAGCATAGCAAGCTCTGTGTTACTTTGTCTGCCTTGTATTTATCTGTTTCCTCCCCCTCTTCTCTCTCGTTAGAGCCCGGTACCGACGTAGACCCCAAGACCGACGCAGCTCCGGAGATTGACGACCCCTGACGACCTTGCCTTTGCCGCCGAGCAACCAAGCAAGCCCCCCCCCCCTTGAGCATCCCGATATCGCCCATTCTATTCTCTCTTGCTTGCATTAGATTTTGCTATTGTTACTGTTATCCTATTTCTACTGCATAGCCTGTTTATTGTAACCTGCTGTTGATACCTTCCTGTTCATCCTAAACTGTTTAGAATAGACTGGGTAGAAACCCATCAGTGACCCCCACTTGTCCCGACTGCCCCAATGGATTCTCAGAAGACCCGATCAACGGGATCGAAGACCAGGCCCCGGCACCGCACCTCACTTCCCCCTTAGTTGCTCGACACTACTGGGTTACTATCGAGTGCCGAGGGTGATACCTCATCAACACTTCTGATGATAACCTTGTAGGTTAGTTAATCGGTCGTGGTCAGCGAGGGTGATTCCTCCTACACCACCCCCGATAACGACGAAGTCGTGCAACACCTCATGTGTGGACCTCGAGGGTGATTCCTCCTTCATTCACCTTGACGATAACATCAGGTGGAATTCCATCGAGGGTGATTCCTCAGGGTTCCCCTTGGTGTTAGACACACGGTTACTATGGTTACTATGACTTTACAACTGATACTTGGAAAGGCGGGTCGACCCTGAGGGGTACCCGCGAATGATGGGATGTCGGGTTGACCTGGAGGTTACCCGTGAGACGAATACGAGGCGTGGCCGCGCATTCTTAGCCCTTGCCACAAGTCCTCGAGACGGGGCGACGGGGTCACATCGATCGTGAGTCTCTGCTTGTTACCGCAAGCCCCTAATCCACTAACGATTTGGATATTTGATCCGAGCAGGCCTCTGGCCTGATAGCACTAACCATCACGTGGGAACAGTTATGGGCACTCTGCATCGTAGCATCAGCCGAAAGCTCTGTCAGACGTCCAGTTCAGCCTGGCGGCCGGGCTGGGCCGGCACCATCCGGTAGTGGTGGAGCCTGGTTCGCCCTGCACGCAGCGACCCGGAGTGCGAGGGGCGATGGCCCAAGACCCCCTTGTGCTTAGGAGGTAGACCGACGGGGACCTCTCTGCTGAGCTGTAGGTAGGGTTACGGTGTATCGTTTGGCCGAGGCCGGGCATGACCCAGAAAAGTGTGTCCAACCGGAGTTAAGCGAGCGTGATGGGTAAGTTGGTGCACCCCTGCAGGGAAGAACTAATCTATCGATAGCCTGTCCTACGGTAAAGGACACTCGGAGTTGTATTCCGATCGATACAACTAGTGTAGGAGATATGCCCTAGAGGCAATAATAAATTTTATTGATTATCTCCCTGTTCATAATTAGGTTTATGTTCCATGCTATAACTGCAATGATTCTCGAGTCTACAAATAAAACGAGGCTTGGAGGGAAACTCATGTGCACGTGTGGGATAATAAACGGTAAAATGTATTCCTAGTCAAGCCTCTAAGACTGGTTCAAGTATTGCATGACGATCCTGTTTTCCTGATCATGGGCATGACTATGCCGGCAATTTTGAGGGCACAATTGTTAGCAGAACATTTGTGTTGAATCGACCCAAATTGATGTTATGCTATGAGATTCTTTCGTCACAAGTTAATGGTTAATAACACAGAGATGGTTAACGTTTGCATAATTCCTCAGACCATGAGAGTATCGAGTTTCTTCATGCTTGATTCATGAACTTTGGGGTTTGTTAAACGTCATCCGTAACTGGATGGCTATTACGGCGGCTTACGGGTTCATGGGAAAGTATGTCAAGTAACTTGATAGCTCAAGATTGGGATTTGCTCCTCCGACGATGGAGAGATATCTCTGGGCCCTCTCGGTGTTACGGTATCCATCATCGTCTGGCCAGACACAGGGTGATTTGATCACAGGGATGCCGGAACACAGTAACGAGAAAAGAGAACAATACCGGTAACGAGGTAACTAGCATAGTGGACAAGTTGTTGATCCACGGGAATGCCAACACGTCTCACCTCGGGTATTTGTAACATATCGTGAAGCAATAGGAATAGCACACGGCAACTGGAGGTTCACTCGAATATTCATTCGTGTGGGTATAGGGGTCAATATGGGTGTCCATGGCTCCGATGTTGATCATTGATCGGAAGGGGTTCCAGGTCATGTCTATACTTCACCGAACCTATAGGGTCACATGCTTAAGGGTCATCTATCTGCTGAATACTAGACAGGGAGTCTGAGAGAAAATCACCGAAAAAGTTTCGGACACCGAAAAGTTTCGGACAGCGGAAAAGTTCCGCAGAGAGAGGTCACCGGATGAGTTCCGGTGAAACTGAAAAGTTGTTTCAGGGGATACCATTAAGTCAAAATGGTTTCGGCACATGCCTGATAATTCTTGAAGGATGCCAGAATCATTCTGGAAACTTCTGGGAATTTTCTGGAAGAAAAATCGGAAATGTTCCGGGGCTGCCGGAACCGCTTCAGATGCTTTTCGCAGATGAAATCACTAAACTGGAATTGTTCCAGAACGCGTTGAAAATTATTTTAGTGGGTACTGGAAATGTTCTAAGCCCACATAAATATTTTCAGTTCGAACGGACGCTGAAATATGTCGTCGTGAATAGTGAAAGTGCTTTTTGGAATTTTTTGGAAAACCACCTTTTAGGGCTTTTGCTAAAGGCTTCTAGAAGGTGATGTGGATGGATGAGAGCCCCCTTTGGGGGGGACCCCTAGGGGGTGGCCGGCCACATGTGGAGCTCCTCCTTGGAGCTCCACATGTCCTTTGGTTTCTCTCTTATGCCCTTGGAAAGAGTTTCCTTCATGGGTATTTTGGTATTTCTTGAATGCCCATCCTACCCCTTGGTTTTCCTATATAAGGAGGAGAGGGGGCTGCTCAATCCTTCATCCCTTCTCACATACAAATGCCATGCAATGATCTGGCTTCTCTCTCCCTCCCACGAAAAGAGTTTCGTAGAGCCGAAAGGCTGTCTGGGTTCCGGTGGGAACTAGTTCTGGACGGCGAAGCCTTGCCGGATAGATGACACCGTATGTGTGCAACTCTGTAGAGAGGTCGTAGTTTCGATCTTAGTGCCCGAGGGGCTGTTCGAGAGTGCCTCCCGAAGGGCTATCCAAGTGACGGTCCGAGTTCTGTGAGTCCTCCCGAAGGGCTGTCCGAGTGACCGTTCGAGTTTCGAAGGTCCTCCCGAAGGGCTGTCCGCGACACCATCCGGTGGACTGTTCGACCGCCTCCCGGAGGGCTGTCTGAAGGGAAGACGAGGGGATACATCCTCGCGGTTGGGAGGTTGTAAATCCTAGCTGCGGGGATCTGCACCGCCGGTCGTCATCGACTCTACTTCCGCTGCGCTATGAGTCGGTAACAAAAATGATCAAACCTTATATGCAGTCTCCATAGTGGTCCTGGGCTGGTGCGTAGGTCGGAAATTTTTGTTTTCTACTGCGTTACCCTACAGTGGCATCAAGAGCCGTGCTATGCGTAGATGCAGGTTGCGATCTAGAATACATAGTGATGTATGGGTGTTGCACAATATAATTAGGTAGTAGATGAGTTCTATTACTGAAAATTATTTGTGCGGGTAGCAGATGAAATCTGTTACCCGATGTTCTTGTTGCTTCCCTGGAATTTGCATATTTCTGATCTTGATAATAGCATGGTGGAGTTTCAATGTTCTGGCAATCCACGATCCTGATTGATCAACGAAGTGCTAACAGTTCATTGAATTCCACCGTAGTTAAAAAGAAAGATGAAATTTCGCAGACAAAAGGGCAATGCAGATATGATCTGCGCGGGGGTCATGCGTATGACGAAGTTTAGTATGGGGTTCAAGATTTTATTATCTCGTGCTTCATACACCCCGCATTGTTAATCTAGCGACTTGAATTATCATACTTGATGATGGACGTTGGTAGCTTCGGTTTGTTTCGAAACCTTAGAAGCCACGTAAAACAAGTTTTTGCTTGAACCAATTAGAGGCGTCTAACTTGGTTTTGCAGGAGGGTTTGCATGTGCATGTGATGTGGTATAGCAGTGCTCATAATAATTTGATTATGTATGAGATGACTATATAATGTAAATTTATTAACATGACCTGCGTGTCATGATTTGGCATGATGGCTGGAGCCATATGATTGCACTTTAATGACCTGCGTGTCAACCTTGTTGTAATGCATTATTTTATTAGCTATAGAGATAGCAATATTATCTGGTGCATCAACAAGGTGGTGGCAATCTTCGCGAAGGAGAACACCGACGCGAATGCCGAAGACGAAGAAATACAAGACTTCTCCATCAGAAAGGGCTATACCATATCATGCTTTTATGAATTGCTTGAGATGTTTATCCCTTATGATGCACCCTTCTTGATTGCGCGGTAGTCGCTTTTTATTAGGGTGATCTCTCACAAAAATATCAAGTAGTTAGTGTTCTCCCAAGTGTAGCACCGTCACGGCACCTAACTTTTCAAGGTATCACAGGATCTCCCTGGGTACGAACGATTAGGGATGTGTGAGGCGGGTGAGTTGAGACCTCGCAGCAAGATCACTTGGTTGTCTTGACGTTCTGGAAGGATCTCCCTGAGCTCGGAACACGCCCATCGAAAGATGAACAAGAGTCACATAGAGATGTGATCGGCAAGTTTGCCTACCGATTGAAGTTCGCGCCATCAGTGTTCATCTCGTTCAATGGCGTTGAATGGAAATGCGGGTCTTGTATCACTCACAATCAATTATGAGAGATATTGATTTGAGTGGGAGCGCACTGTTGAATTAACTTGTTTAATTCTCAGTGCAATTAATTGTGGACACTGTCTAAGTGTTATATGCATAATAGTTGTAGAATAATGGCTCGCGTTTCCACCTTCCCTATTAAAATTGAATAGCTGTTAAATATCTGGTTAAAACTTTACGGTTGGTAACGTAATGAGAGGATTGTCCTCAAGAGTGCCGAGAAGGACTTTGTCCTATCGCATACTTTCGGTATTCTCTTGCTTATGCTATGGATCATATGACTCTCGTCCTTCGATCCAAAAGCTAGAATTCCGTTTCACTCAAGTGCAATATGTTTGCTTCCATGAGACCCGAACTTCGAAAGTTTGGATAGTTATGTGATATTCATGGAATCTGAAAATCATTTTCAGAGACAGACAAAGGCTAAAAGATATGAGATATCCAAAGCAATGTTTGTTTGCAAACTATTAGTAAAAGAGTTTACTATGCATTAGACTGATAAGAGAGGGATCCAGAAGAACGCCTGTCATATGATGAAAGGTGAATAAAACAACAACTTAAAGAGAAAGGAAGTGTCCGAAGGGTGTTGGTGAAACTTTCACGCCTAGGAAGTCCGGGGCTAACGCCACTCTTAAGTTGGGTGCTTCTTCTGAGAGTAGGAGAAATACTAAAAGTTAAACTGTTAGAAGTATAATGGCAGAAAGAAAGAAGACTGGAATATCCAGCTCATGTATGAATGTCATACAAGTTTTTGATGTATAGAAGGCTAGTCAAAGATATAGTTCTTGGGAATTATGATTAATTTGTTAATCACTGATTCTTGGGTATTGTGAGTTAATCATAGAGATACCCGCTCGATTGCATTCTGTTGCAACTCGATGTAAGAACTACTATGGCCTGAAAGACTAGCCAGGAATGAGGTTTAGGTATACACAGGGAACATAGTAAATGTTACTATACCTTCCGTCGGTGTATTACCATCTGTATTTATTTTCATAATTCATTTAGAGTTTTACAAACTCTAGCCTTTGCATAAAGTAATCTTGCAAGAAGGTTGTTCATAAGAGAACTTTTTATGTTCGATGTTATGAATAACATAAGGGCCATACTTTCATTGAGAATGAGATGCATGTTATGAATAATGATAATAATATATTACCTCTGGATTTACTTTCATAATTCATTTTAGAGTTTTACACACTCTAGCCCATTGCACAATGTTTGTTGCAAAAGAGTTGTTCATAAAAGAACAATTGTTGTTCAGTATTATGAATAACATGAAGGGCCATACTTCCATCCAAGATGGGATGTATGTTATGAATATTGATGGTAAAATGATACATCCATAACACTGACGCTAAATGTCGCAAGACTAAAAGAATACCACACAAGTGTGGCACTGCATTTGGTCACATTGGAGAAACCCGCATGACAGATTCCATTATGATGGATTTTGAAGTCGTTTGATTTTTGAATCATCTGACACTTGCAACTTTCCTTCGAAAAGTGAAGTGACTGAAATACCGTTCACAGGCCATAAGGAACGAGCAAAGAATTTATTGGTGATCATACATTTTGATGTATGTAGTCCGATAAATGTTTTTGCAAGTAGTGGATTTATCTATCTTCGGAAATGACTCAAGTAGATATATGGATATTTACTTGATGAGACGTAAGTCTGAATTTTTTGAATTCATTCAAAAGGTTTTCAAATATGAAGTAGAAGTTATTGTAACAAGAAGATTATGTTTCTACAATTCGATTGCAGAAAAGAATATTTGAGTTACAAGTTTAGCGAATGTCTGATGAGTTGTGAAAGGGGTTTCATAACTTGCACCTCCCGGAACACCACTGCAAGTGGAAAGTCCGTGAAGATGTAATCGAACCATTTATGACATGGTAAGATCAAAGATGGCATAAATAAATTTGCCATTATCCCTTTTAAAGAGTGATGCTTTAGAGACTGCGGCTTTTACACTGAAAAGAGCTCCATCGGGTCTGTTGAAATGACACCATGGTATGGTACGCCCAACCATGTTATATCTTTTCTTAACATTTGGCATATGGGGCTTGTGTAAAAGGTTACAAACCTATTCCAAATCAGACAAGTGCTACTTTGTAGGTTATCCCAAGTCATTGGGTATTCCCCCACCACTATACCGAGGCAAATTTTTTTGCCACAAAATGGTATGCTTTTAAAGAGAATTGTTCTTGCAAAAGGTGAGTGGGAGGACAGTGCAACTCGACGAGATAACCAGTATCTTCGTCATCAGGTCAAAGGAAAGGAACCTTGGAAGTGATTCCGGAGTTTCCTACTGCGACTGATACGGAAGTCTCTATAATAAAATGTATGGACTTCAGTCGAACTTGCAACTGAACCACGTAGGCAAGGCTCGTGCAAACCTCTCAGGTGCGCAGACGAGATATTGTTGTTAGACAACAGTATACCTACGATACACAAGGAAGCGTTGATGGGCCCTGACTCCGGGATTGGCTAAATGCCAATATAATCCGAGATAGTTTCCATATAAATTATTCAAGATCATATCTTGATGACCCCTTCAGAAGACTTAGAGTCTTACGAACTTTTATGGAACTATAAACTGATATGGATAAAATGTTTTATCCATAAAGCTCGACTTGTTGAAATAACAAGTTCAAGGAGTTGACTACGATGAGGTTGTTTCATCGTAGCGATGCTTAAAGTCAGTTCGGGTTGAACTAGCAATTAATACAAATTTCATATCATGAGATATGAAACAAGGGATGACAAAAGGATTTCCATCTGATGGAAATGAAACCAAGGACTTGCATGTGTTACAGTCCAAGGTATTTTGTGAGTCCAGAGGATGCTAGTAAGGGTGCAAACTTCAGAGTTCCAGCGATGGACAGAAGAGAGCAAAGTGGAGTCGGAATCTTCGTGTTTTGATGAAATGGTCAAAGGAGTTTGACTTCATCAATGGGTAACGAAGATGCTTGTAATTCAAGAAAGTAAGTGGGAGCCTAATAATATTTCTAAAAACCTTGTGTGCTTGACACATTGTTAATTGGAAATAAAATTCTTGACACGAATTGGGACTTCATTTGAAAATAGTTTTTTGATGAAGTGCTTGGGCTAAATAGCCTCAATATTAGGCATAATGATCTATGGAGATAGATTTACCTAATGGGGCTAAGCAATAAATACATATTGACAAGATGCTAAAACTTTTTAGCATTTAAAACGCCAAGGAGTGATTCTTGCCGAAGTCACATGGAAAGAGTTTTTGCAAGACTCGGTGTCCCAAAAACACTGATGAGCAAAATACATGATGGAGATTCCTCACACCTTCGTGTTTGGATTAATCATGTATTCCATGGTATGTAAAACAACCAGTTTTGTCCGATACTCCCAAGGTGTTGCGAGTATAGATACCAAAGTGATCAAAAGTACTGATCATAGGACAACAGTGAAAAGTGTCATTGAATGCTAGAGTAGCACTGATGACATGTTTTCTCGCAAGTGGAGATCATGAAGAGTTCGTTGTAAAATGTTACATCGATACAGTCTTCATCATTGCTCCAAGCGATTTTCGATTTAAATAAAGGGTTTTGTGTAATACATAATATGGTGGCACGGTAGTTGGAAATTGTTCCAAACAAGATACTGTGGCGAATTCTATAACAGAGGCGAAGTATGTTGCCGCTTTTTAAGCGACAAAGAAGATGTTGAATCATATAGTTCATTCATGAACTTAGTATGGTTCCAAGATGACTTTTGTCAATGGGACACTACTTCAGGTAGTTGCTCCATACCTCAGTCTGAGGAATCCAGGTTCGACCTGTGATTCACATACATACAAAGTCAAGTCCACACAAAATATGAATTTTGTGAAAGCATGAAAATGCGAAGGATATGCAAAGAGACACACGGAGCTGAAGTCATCAGATCCGTTGGACATCATGCTATACCACATGCGAAGCATATTTACACAGGTGTGCCACACGTGTAAAGTGCATTAGCATTAACTAGATTATTGACTCTAGTGTAAGTGGGAGTCTGTAGGAGACATGCCCTAGAGGCAATAATAAATTTTATTGATTATCTCCCTGTTCATAATTAGGTTTATGTTCCATGCTATAACTGCAATGATTCTCGAGTCTACAAATAAAACGAGGCTTGGAGGGAAACTCATGTGCACGTGTGGGATAATAAACGGTAAAATGTATTCCTAGTCAAGCCTCTATGACTGGCTCAAGTATTGCATGATGATCCTGTTTTCCTGATCATGGGCATGACTATGCCGGCAATTTTGAGGGCACAATTGTTAGCAGAACATTTGTGTTGAATCGACCCAAATTGATGTTATGCTATGAGATTCTTTCGTCACAAGTTAATGGTTAATAACACAGAGATGGTTAACGTTTGCATAATTCCTCAGACCATGAGAGTATCGAGTTTCTTCATGCTTGATTCATGAACTTGGGGGTTTGTTAAACGTCATCCGTAACTGGATGGCTGTTACGGCGGCTTACGGGTTCATGGGAAAGTATGTCAAGTAACTTGATAGCTCAAGATTGGGATTTGCTCCTCCGACGATGGAGAGATATCTCTGGGCCCTCTCGGTGTTACGGTATCCATCATCGTCTGGCCAGACACAGGGTGATTTGATCACAGGGATGCCGGAACACAGTAACGAGAAAAGAGAACAATACCGGTAACGAGGTAACTAGCATAGTGGACAAGTTGTTGATCCACGGGAATGCCAACATGTCTCACCTCGGGTATTGGTAACATATCGCGAAGCAATAGGAATAGCACACGGCAACTGGAGGTTCACTCGAATATTCATTCGTGTGGGTATAGGGGTCAATATGGGTGTCCATGGCTCCGATGTTGATCATTGATCGGAAGGGGTTCCAGGTCATGTCTATACTTCACCGAACCTATAGGGTCACACGCTTAAGGGTCATCTATCTGCTGAATACTAGACAGGGAGTCTGAGAGAAAATCACCGAAAAAGTTTCGGACAGCGGAAAAGTTCCGCAGAGAGAGGTCACCGGATGAGTTCCGGTGAAACTGAAAAGTTGTTTCAGGGGATACCATTAAGTCAAAATGGTTTCGGCACATGCCTGATAATTCTTGGAGGATGCCAGAATCATTCTGGAAACTTCTGGGAATTTTCTGGAAGAAAAACCGGAAATGTTCCGGGGCTGCCGGAACCGCTTCAGATGCTTTTCGCAGATGAAATCACTAAACTGGAATTGTTCCAGAACGCGTTGAAAATTATTTTAGTGGGTACTGGAAATGTTCTAAGCCCACATAAATATTTTCAGTTCGAACGGACGCTGAAATATGTCGTCGTGAATAGTGAAAGTGCTTTTTGGAATTTTTTGGAAAACCACCTTTTAGGGCTTTTGCTAAAGGCTTCTAGAAGGTGATGTGGATGGATGAGAGCCCCCTTTGGGGGGGACCCCTAGGGGGTGGCCGGCCACATGTGGAGCTCCTCCTTGGAGCTCCACATGTCCTTTGGTTTCTCTCTTATGCCCTTGGAAAGAGTTTCCTTCATGGGTATTTTGGTATTTCTTGAATGCCCATCCTACCCCTTGGTTTTCCTATATAAGGAGGAGAGGGGGCTGCTCAATCCTTCATCCCTTCTCACATACAAATGCCATGCAATGATCTGGCTTCTCTCTCCCTCCCACGAAAAGAGTTTCGTAGAGCCGAAAGGCTGTCTGGGTTCCGGTGGGAACTAGTTCTGGACGGCGAAGCCCTGCTGGATAGATGACACCGTATGTGTGCAACTCTGTAGAGAGGTCGTTGTTTCGATCTTAGTGCCCGAGGGGCTGTTCGAGAGTGCCTCCCAAAGGGCTGTCCAAGTGACGGTCCGAGTTCTGTGAGTCCTCCCGAAGGGCTGTCCGAGTGACCGTTCGAGTTTCGAAGGTCCTCCCGAAGGGCTGTCCGCGACACCGTCCAGTGGACTATTCGACCGCCTCCCGGAGGGCTGTCTGAAGGGAAGACGAGGGGATACATCCTCGCGGTTGGGAGGTTGTAAATCCTAGCTGCGGGGATCTGCACCGCCGATCGTCATCGACTCTACTTCCGCTGCGCTACGAGTCGGTAACGAAAATGATCAAACCTTATATGCAGTCTCCATAGTGGTCCTGGGCTGGTGCGTAGGTCGGAAATTTTTGTTTTCTACTGCGTTACCCTACAACTAGAACTTGAGATGATACCTGGATATGTGGCTCCGGGATCGCTTTCTCGCAGGGAGACGAGGAAGGATCTCTGGGCGAGACTGTTACTTGACACAACCACTACTATATTATACTGTGCTGATCTACTCTCTTCTATTGCTGCAAGACCGTTGAAGATGCTAGTCTTCGATAGGACTAGGCTTTCCTCTCTATTCTGGCATTTCTGCAGCCCAGTCCACATATACAGCCTTCCTTTGATAATGTTGCATATGTAGTGTAGATCCTTGCTTGCTGAGTACTTCGGAGTACTCACGGTTGCTTTGCTTTCTTTTTCTCCCCATATCAGTTTGTCGTGACCAGATGACGGAGCCCTGATACAGCTGCCCCGCCGACGACTACCACTTCCACCTCGAGAGTGGTTACTTCTACGAGATGGCCGACGACCAGGAGTAGGATCGGAGGGTCCCAGGCAGGAGGCCTACGCCTTTCGATCGTAGTGTTTTATTTTGCCCCGCCTTTCTAAAGGCCTTTCTGTTTCTCTTTTATATCTGTACTCAGATATCTAATGCTTCCGCTGACGCTTGTATGCCATCGAGCTATGTATTCGAGCCCTCGAGGCCCTGGCTTGTAATATAAAGCTTGTATGACTTTATTTATGTTTTAGAGTGGTGTTGTGATATCTTCAAGTGAGTCCTTAGGCTTGATCATGTGCATTTGCGTGTATGATTAGTGCACGATTAAGCCGGGGGCGTCACAATGGGGAACCTCCTAAAACCCTCGATGCTCATTATGTGAAAGATATTATGCACTACTTTAATAATCCTGAGAAAACCCCATTCAATTATATAATGGGAGACACATTGGATCAACGTGAATACTTTAGGGATTATCGCTTGACTCAAAAAGGGAAACTATTATGGGATCAAATTCATATGTTGCATTGGTATGCTCGGGAACTATGCTTGAGATATGATTATACTTATTGCTCTAGGATGAAGGCTCCACACCTTTCCTTTTCATGTAAATTTAATGATAATAAAACCTTGGCTTCTTATGCTAATGGTATATATGATTACTAAGATGTGGAACGAATAGAAGAATTCGTTGCTTTTAAGGGTGCTTATGAAATTGAATCTTTGTTTGAAAAGTGTGAAAATCTTGATGATGCTGTTTACAGACCTGAAAATTATGCTGTACTTAAATATTGCTATGAGAATTATGAATATAATGCCGATATTGATGCGTTTGTTGACAAAGTCTCCGCTGTCCAAGAAGAGACTAATATTTTGCAGGAAACTATGGAAGAAGAAATTGATGACACTGTAAGCTCATTAGATGAAAAAGATGACGAGGAGAGCGAAGAACAAAAGGAGGAAGAGCGGATTGATCACCCGTGCCCACCTTCTAATGAGAGTAACTCTTCAACTCATACATTGTTTAATTTCCCTCCGTGCTTACCGAAGGATGATTGCTATGATAATTGCTATGATCCCTTTGATTCGTTTGAAATATCCCTTTTTGATGAACTTGATGCTTGCTATGCTTGTTGCCATGATGCCAATATGAATTATGCTTATGGAGATGAACTTGCTATAGTTCCTTATGTTAAGAATGAAATTGTTTCTATTGCACCCACGCATGATAGTCCTATTATCTTTTTGAATTCTCCCAACTATACTATATCGGAGAAGTTTGTGCTTATTAAGGACTATATTGATGGGTTGCGTTCTACTATTGCACATGATGATTTTGATAAATATAATATACATGTGCTTGCTGCTCCTACTTGCAATTATTATGAGAGAGGAACTACATCTCCGCCTCTCTATGTTTCCAATACGATAAAATTGCAAGAAACTGTTTATACTATGCATTGGCCTTTACTTTGTGTGCATGAATTGTTCTTTTATGACATGCCAATGCATAAGAAGAGAGTTAGACTTCGTTGTTGCATGATATATGTTACTTTATGCTCACTACTAAATTACAAATCATTGTTAATTAAAATTGACTTTGATATACCTTGGGATCCGGGTGGATCCATTACTTGAGCACTTTATGCCTAGCTTAATGGCTTTAAAGAAAGCGCTGCCAGGGAGACAACCCGGAAGTTTTAGAGAGTCGTTTTTTTTGTTGAGTGCTTTTATAAAGTTTAAAAACAAAAAAATAAAGAGGGGAACCTAAAACTTTTTCAGAAAGAAAAGTGAAAGTAAGAGAGACGAGCATTGTTAAAGTGGGAGCATGCCTTGAACTTTGTTCATGCCCATGAAAACTTTGTGAATCTTAATTACAGAAAATTTTCAACAAAAATAATTATCCCCCTGTATAAATCCATTGTATTAGAAAAATAATGTGCCAAGATTTGCCTTTAGGATGATTAGATTGCTTGTTTGGTTTGTGTGGTGCAAAAACAGAAACTTTGGCTATAGTGCGTGATTTTACATTTTTTACTGGAAAGTCAAACGCTTCTGAAACTTTTTGTACAGTACTTATATACAAATTATTTATTTTTTCCTAATTTTTAAGAATTTTTGGAGGTACAGAAGTATGGTAGATGTTCAGATTGCTACAGACTGTCCTGTTTAAGACAGGTTCTGTTTTTGATGCATTGTTTTGCTAGTTTTGATGAAACTATCGATTTTATCGGTGGTATAAGCCATAGAGAAGTTATAATACAGTAGATAAAATGCAAAAATAAAATATGAATGATCTTTCAACAGTACTTAAAGTGGTGATTTGTTTTATTATACTAACGGATCTCACGAGGGTTTTGTTAAGTTTTGTGTGATTGAAGTTTTCAAGTTTTGGGTGAGATCACGATGGATGAAGGAATAAGGAGTGGCAAGAGCCTAAGCTTGGGGATGCCCGAGGCACCCCAAAGTAATATTCAAGGACTCCCAAGCAACTAAGCTTGGGGATGCCCCGGAAGGCATCCCCTGTTTCTTCTAATGATCATCGGTAATTTTACTTGAAGCTATATTTTTATTCGTCACATGATATGCGTAAATCTTGGAGCGTTGTGTGCTTTTTATTTTTCTTTTAATAATACACCATGCTGGTATGAGATAGTCCTTGGTTGATTTATAGAATGCTCTTTGCACTTCACTTATATCTTTTGAGTATGGCTTTATAGAATGCTTCATGTGCTTCACTTATATCATTTGAAGTTTGGATTGCCTGTTTCTCTACACATAAAAAACCGCCATTTGTAGAATGCTCTTTTGCTTCACTTATATTTGTTAGAGCGTGGGCATATCTTTTGTAGAAAGAATTAAACTCTCTTGCTTCACTTATATCTATTTAGAGAGTTGACAGGAATTGGTCATTCACATGGTTAGTCATAAAATCCTACATAAAACTTGTAGATCACTGAATATGATATGTTTGATTCCTTGCAATAGTTTTGCAATATAAAGATGGTGATATTAGAGTCATACTAGTGAGTAATTGTGGATTGGTAAGAATACTTGTGTCAAATTTTGTGATTCCCGTAGCATGCACGTATGGTGAACCGTTAGGTAACAAAGTCGGAGCATGATTTGTTTTTGATTGTCTTCCTTATGAGTGGCGGTCAGGGATGAGCGATTGTCTTTTCCTACCAATCTATCCCCTAGGAGCATGCGTGTAGTACTTTGTTTCGATAGCTAATAAATTTTCGCAATAAGTATGTGAGTTCTTTATGACTAATGTTGAGTCCATGGATTATACGCACTCTCACCCTTCCATCATTGCTAGTCTCTTCGGTACCGTGCATTGCCCTTTCTCACCTCGAGAGTCGGTGCAAACTTCGCCGGTGCATCCAAACCCCGTGATATGATACGCTCTGTCACATATAAGCCTCCCTATATCTTCCTCAAAATAGCCACCATACCTACCTATCATGGCATTTCCATAGCCATTCCGAGATATATTGCCATGCAACTTTCATCATCATCATATACATGACTTGAGCACTCATTGTCATATTGCTTTGCATGATCGTAAGATAGCTAGCATGATATTTTCATGGCTTGTCCGTTTTTTGATATCTTTGCTATGCTAGATCATTGCACATCCTGGTACACTACCAGAGGCATTCATATAGAGTCATATTTTGTTCTAGTATCGAGTTGTAATATTGAGTTGTAAGTAAATAAAAGTGTGATGATCATCATTATTAGAGCATTGTCCAAGTGAGAAAAAGGATGATGGAGACTATGATTCCCCCACAAGTTGGGATGAGACTCCGGACGAAAAAAAATAAAAAATAAAATAAGAGAGAGCAAAAAAAAAGGAAAAAAATAAGAGAAAAGAGAGAAGGGGCAATGCTACTATCCTTTTTCCACACTTGTGTTTCAAAGTAGCACCATGCTTTTCATATAGAGAGTCTCTTGAGTTATCACTTTTATATACTAGTGGGAATTTTCATTATAGAACTTGGCTTGTATATTCCGATGATGGGCTTCCTCAAATGCCCGAGGTCTTCATGAGCAAGCAAGTTGGATGCACACCCACTTAGTTTCATTTGTGAGCTTTCATACACTTATAGCTCTAGTGCATTCGTTGCATGGCAATCCCTACTCCTCGCATTGACATCAATTGATGGGCATCTCCATAGCCCGTTGATTAGTCGCGTCGATGTGAGACTTTCTTCCTTTTTGTCTTCTCCATACAACCTCCACCATCATATTCTATTCCACCTATAGTGCTATATCCATGGCTCACGCTCATGTATTGCATGAAAGTTGAAAAGGCTTGAGAACATTAAAAGTATGAAACAATTGCTTGGCTTGTCATCGGGGTTGTGCATGATGAAATACTTTGTGTGATGAAGATGGAGCATAGCCAGACTATATGATTTTGTAGGAATAACTTTCTTTGGCCATGTTATTTTGAGAAAGACATGATTGCTTTATTAGTATGCTTGAAGTATTGTTGTCTTAATGTCAAATGATAGACTATTGATTTGAATCACTCGTGTCCTAATATTCATGCCCTGATTAGATTATATGATCAAGATTATGCTAGGTAGCATTCCACATCAAAAATTATCTTTTTTATCATTTACCTACTCGAGGACGAGCAGGAATTAAGCTTGGGGATGCTGATACGTCTCCGTCGTATCTATAATTTTTTATTATTCCATGCCAATATTATACAACTTTCATATACTTTTGGCAACTTTTTATACTATTTTTGGGACTAACATATTGATCCAGTGCCCAGTGCCAGTTCCTATTTGTTGCATGTTTTTTGTTTCGCAAAAAATCCATATCAAACGGAGTCCAAACGGGATAAAAACTTACGGAGATTTTTTTTGGAATATATGTGGTTTTTTGGAAAAAGAATCAACGCGAAACGATGCCCGAGGAGTCCACAAGGCAGGGGGCGCGCCCCAGGGGGTAGGGCGCGCCCTGGGCCCTTGTGGCCACTCCGTAAGGCTGTTGGTGCCCTTCTTTCGCCTCAAGAAAGCTAATATCCGGATAAAAATTGTGTTAAAATTTCAGCCCAATCGAAGTTACTGATCTCCGGGAATTTAAGAAACGGTGAAAGGCCAGGATCTGGGAGCGCAAAAACAGAAGGAAACAGAGAGAGAGATCCAATCTCGGAGGGGCTCTCGCCCCTCTGCGGCCATGGAGGCCATGGACCAGAGGGGAAACCCTTCTCCCATCTAGGGGGAAGGTCAAGGAAGAAGAAGAATGAGGGGGGCTCTCTCCCCCTCTCTCTCGGTGGTGCCGGAACGCCGCCGGGGCCATCATCGTGACGGCGATCTACATCAACAACTTCGCCGCCGTCATCACCAACTCTCCCCCCTCTATGCAGCGGTGTAACACATCTTCTCCCCACTGTAATCTCTACTTAAACATGGTGCTCACCGCTATATATTATTTCCCAATGATGTATGGCTATCCTATGATGTTTGAGTAGATCCGTTTTGTCCTATGGGTTGATTGATGATCATGATTGGTTTGAGTTGCATGTTTTATTATTGGTGCTGTCCTATGGTGCTCTCCATGTCGCGCAAGCATGAGGGATCCCCGCTGTAGGGTTTGCAATATGTTTATGATTCGCTTATGGTGGGTGGCGTGAGTGACAGAAGCACAAACCCGAGTAAGTAGGTTGTTTGCGTATGGGAGTAAAGAGGACTTGATACCTTATAATGCTATGGTTGGGTTTTACCTTAATGATCTTTAGTAGTTACGGATGTTTGCTAGAGTTCCAATCATAAGTGCATATGATCCAATAAGAGAAAGTATGTTAGCTTATGCCTCTCCCTCATATAAAATTGCAATAATGATTACCGGTCTAGTTATCGATTGCGTAGGGACAAATAACTTTCTTGCGTGACAAAAAGCTCTCTACTAAAACTAACTTAGTTGTCTCTTTATCTAAATAGCCCCTAGTTTTTATTTACGTGCTCTTTATTATCTTGCAAACCTATCCTACCACACCTACAAAGTACTTCTAGTTTCATACTTGTTCTAGGTAAAGCGAACGTTAAGCGTACGTAGAGTTGTATCGGTGGTCGATAGAACTTGAGGGAATACAAATCCTACCTTTAGCTCCTCGTTGGGTTCGACACTCTTATTTATCAAGAAGGGCTACAACTGATCCCCTATACTTGTGGGTTATCAATGATGAACCCCTCCGTGATGGTGTCTAGATTGGATCTGTGGTTTCTAGATCTTGCGGCGGCTGGAATTGATTTTCGTCGACTCCCCTAGGGTTTCTGGAATATTGGGGTATTTATAGATCAAAGAGGCGGTGCGGGAGGCGGCCGAGGTGGGCACAACCCACCTGGGCGCGTCTGGGCCCCCAGGCGCGCCCTAGTGGGTTCTGCTCCCCTCGGAGCCCCTCTCAGGTACTTTCTTGGCCCAACTTGTGTCTTCTGGTCCAGAAAAAATCACCAAAAAGTTTCGCTGCGTTTGGACTCCGTTTGATATTGATTTCCTGGGAAGTAAAAAACAAGCAAAAAACAGCAACTGGCCCTGGGCACTATGTCAATAGGTTAGTCTCAAAAAATAATATAAAATTGCTATAAAATGATTGTAAAACATCCAAGAATGATAATATAATAGCATGAAATAATAAAAAATTATAGATACGTTGGAGACGTATCAATTCTACACTACTAAATTTCTACTTAGTATGGATTCTGTACTAAAAATATATTCTACGCTACTAAAATTTCAACACAGAGCAATTCATGGGCGAAACCCTACTAAAACTCAATGCAAATAAACATAATCCATGGATTCCATGACGTTTGCGGACGAAGAAGGCACGAGGTGAGGGGAGGAGAGGCGCGAGGGGAGGGATCGAACATGCTGTCACTGGCGGTGTGGTAATGAGCATCTAGGTCCCCGACGATGAGCGCCGTCAGGTCCGGAGCTGGCGGTGGTGGCTGGTCGAGAAAGAGGGGTGAAAAGGATAGAAGGGTTTGAGAAGGCTGCATTTTTTACTGAGTGTGAGAGGGTAAAGAAGATGGACCAGTGCTAGCGTGGGCCTAACAGGCCACGCCATAACTAAGTTCTGCCCAAAACAAAAAACACAGATAACACAAATGGCATGCCAATAATTTCCAGCGGCACCGCTAAAGAAATAAATTTGACATACCAAATATGCCAACGCCACCACTATTTGAAAAAACAATGATGGCATTGATTGGAAATGGCACGCTACTAACTAAGTTGTGGCTAGCCATTTCTTTACTAGTGAGAGGTAGAAAAACCATACTGCGATCCTATTATGCATGTGTATCCTCTAGTGATGAGGGTGGGGTAGGGGGAGGGGGTCAGCAGGCATATGGTTCTTTGCACGGTCGTCGTGCACGAGGTTGCTCAGCCGCACATCGGTTTTGGCTGCCATGTATTCGAGAAGAAGATTATTGATGTCTATGGGGAGGAGGCTTCGCTATGGACTTGTGTCTGTAGCCGTGGTGATTATACACTGCTATCTAGCACCTTGGCCCACAGGTTAGAATATCTAAACTCGGTCATCCTTAGAGCATCTACAGTCGGACGCTCTATTTTCTCCATGAACATCCGCTCGATTAGTGTTCGGTTAAAAAAAA
Organism: Thinopyrum elongatum; assembly: GCA_011799875.1. Lineage (NCBI taxonomy): Eukaryota > Viridiplantae > Streptophyta > Magnoliopsida > Poales > Poaceae > Thinopyrum > Thinopyrum elongatum. The sequence goes on from CM022300.1 coordinate 585,601,605, forward strand.
TGATCTAACTAAACCCCCTATTTCGTCCCTAAAAGCTCGGATTGACCGGCGTACCTCAAACTGAGACCATATATGAGATAATATAAGGAGTTGCGGACACGCCCGGACACGTCCGGACAGCCCCCTCCACGTCATAGCCATCCACGTGGTCCCACCTACAGCCACCCAATCCTCCTTCCTCTCTCAAGCCTCAATCCTCAAAACAACCGTGCGCCTCAAGCCGCAAGCAGCCAGACGTGCGCGCTGCTCGGGCTCGACCCTCCGACCGCTGCTGTTGTGTGCTGATGTTGTGTGTGTGTTATGTATGTGTGCAGTGTGCGCCCTCCGGCCAGACGGCCGCGCGTGTTGCCGCTATGTGGGCGCTCCGGCCAGACAATGTGTGCTGTCGTTAGGTGCGTGCTCCGGCCGAAAGTGCGTGAGATGCAGTGCGTTCTTCAGGTGATGTCACTGTTGCGGGTGCTCCGGCAGTGTCGCACTCAGCATGTTCGATGAAATGTCACGAGTACAAAAAATTTGAGGGATCAAAGTAGAAGTGTGATTATTTTGCAGGAAAAATGAGGGATTAAAAACGGACGTGCCCGAGCACTAACAGGGCACGTCCACGGATGTTTGAGAACCCAAACTAGGTAGGTGCGGCTGTAGATGCTCTTAGAGCTCTTTCAAAGAACATTAATTTTTACTATTTATTTACTTACTTTTTTGCCCTTTCCTAAATTATTTCCAAAACAGAACCTTTTATGCATGCCACCATGTCAAGCTGTCAAAAACCATGATATGGCTATATACTGCCACTCTTTTATGATGGAAACCAATTAATTTGTTACTCCCTCCATTCTTTACTATAAGACCTTTTAGCTATTTCAAAACATTGACTACATACACAGTAAAATAAGTGAACATACACACTAAGATGTGTCTAGATACATGCAAATTAAGAAAAACCTAAAAGGTCTTATATTAGGGAACATAGGGAGTACATTCGAAGACACCATCAACTATTTTTTATTCATGCAGTAAATAAACTAAAAAATGTTGAATGAGCAAACTTTTTCTTTTGTGTGAAGTATTAACGCAAAATTGAATTGCTCAAAGTATGTTCACCACACTTCATCCACTTGGTGGAGGAAACAAATCACAAATGGGAGCATATCAAAAAGTTATAAATTCATTAGAATTGTTCGAGGGTTGGCACAAGATGTGCTCTACCTTACAACAAAATTTCAACCGAATTCAATCAACCGTTGAACAAAAGTTAGCTGTTTAATTCTTTTTTTTAACACAGTACAGACGCAAGCGCTCTTATACACGCGCATACACTCACCCTTATGAACGCACACACGCACACCCTACCCCTATGAGCACCTCTGAAAGACTGAGCCGTCATATCATCTTGAAATTTACGAAGTCACCGTAGGCACCTCGTCGTCGACAGGAACGTCTCCTCCCACTGAATGCGCATCGCCGGAAATTCTGAAATAAATCCAGGAATAAATGCGAGCACCAGGACTTGAACCCTGGTGGGCTGGGATACCACAGTCCCTCTAACCATCCAATCGCAGTTAGCTGTTTAATTCAATGGTCGTAAATGCACCATAGAAAGAGAAAAAATGCAATGGTTTTATTCTCTGTATAATATCTACTACTCCCTCTGATACAAAGAATGTCAAAGAGATTTATATTCGGTAGGCAGTATTCCTAGTTCCCACCCTTGTTTTACTTACAAACATAAACTGAAGTTTCTTGTATCTGAATATATTCATGAGAATCTGTATGAACAATGCATGTGGGTATAAGAGTCTGGCACCTTAGTTGCAACAACAAATTAAGGGAAGGTACCGCCACCTAGCTAGGAATCAAAAATGGGATACAGATCGTATCTCAAACTGCAGCTTCCGCCTAACACCATCCCTCCCTCCTTGGCGCACCCTCTCGCCAGCAGCTTACTAGTGGCGGCCTCTAGGCACAGCTTGCAGTCCCCACCGGACAGGTCCTTGGTGCACTGGGCGAGCCCGTGCAGTCTCCGCGTCCCGGCGACCGCCTCGGCCGCCCCAGCGGCGAACAGCAGCGGCGAGAGGTACGCCGTCCTCGTGAGCCTCTTCATCATGCCGGCGACCTCGTTGTCGAACTCGGCCGACCTCGCCGCGCTCTGGACGCCGCCCGGCACGACGGCGCTGTGGTCGGCGTCGAACTCGCCGAAGAAGGGCTCGTCCGAGTAGCGGAGCATGCAGGCGTCGAGCCAGACGACGGCATCCTTCTTGGACGAGCAGAGGCGCTGGGCCTGGGCTCCCGCGGCGCGGATGCACTCGGCGCATGTCGTCCTGGGGACGTCCCCCCGGCAGAGGGCCAGGCCGTGCACGCCGCCGGAGCTGGCGATGTCGAACCCGATGGCCGGGGCCTTGGTCTCGAGGAGCGACATCAGCTGGCGCATGCTGCTGGCGAAGGGGCTGTCGGCGGCGAAGCTACGCGTGCCGGAGCAGGACGCGGCGAGCGCGTCGTCTGAGCCGGCCGCCGGTGCTACCAGGAGGAGGAGGAGAACGAGCGTGGCTTCAAGAATCGCCATGGCAGGTCGGTGAGTGGAACAGGTTGGTTGCACACTTGCACGGTGTCGATATATAAACAAGTGTGGCGGAGCGGAGAGCGAAGGAAGGGAAGAAGCACCAAGGCGGCCGGCGTGGTCTAAAACGTTGGACGCGTGGAGTAGTTGGGGCTGGGGCTGGACCATGGTAGGTAGGCTGGGCGCTTCCTGGACGAGGTCGCATGCGCCGCCGCTACTCGATCCGCGGCCTGGACTGGGCAAGCCGCCAATCAAGAGAAGTCGTGCGAGAGCGACCCGCCAACGCTGACGCTGACCCGGCCGGACAGAGACTGGTGTATGTCTTTTTTTGGGAGTCTAACATTCTTTTCTCCAATTGAATGCTATCCTCAACCGTTTCGTGGAGGCTAAATTTCGTGTTTTAATCATTTTCTAAAACCTATTCGAGATCTGATCCTAGTCTGAATTTTTTTCCGAGATCTGACCCTTTTTGCTACCGCCAGGGTCCATGGCGGTAGAGTATAACAGCCTACTGCCAAGGTCCTTGGCGATAGGGTTGCATGCCCTACCGCAAATTCCTCTTAAGTATTGAACACAGTGCGTGCTCATGCCTACCGCCGAGCACCTTGAAGGTAGGGTTGTACAGGCTACCGCCAATCTGTTTGGCGGTAGGGATGTTTCCTACCGCCAAGGTCCCTGGCGGTAGGCTGTTACACCCTACCGCCATGGACCCTGGCGGTAGCAAAAGGGTCAGATTTTGAATTTTTTTCAAACTAGGGTCAGATCTCGAATATGTTTCAGAAAAAGGTCAAAACACGAAAATTTGCCTTTCGTGGACGCGTTCGGACATTCGAACTGCCAAAGTGATAGCAAACTTGAAGGCTTTGCTGAAATGACTGACATCCAGCTAGCCAACCAAAATCCACTATGTATCAAAAAAAAAAAAAAACCACGGCCCTCACACACTACGGACAAATGCATGCTAACATTGGATGGCTTCCTCCCCTATCTTGCACGGAACATCCCGGACATGTCGACCAATATTTGTGGTGTCCGTTTTAAGGGCTTGTGTTGGAGATGCCTCAAGCTACATATATCCATCCTCTTGCAAAAGTTAGTCACACATAGCTTAGTTTTTTTTGTGATACATATCTTAGTTTTCATGATTGGCCCCGTAGTATGTTGGAAATATGCCCTAGAGAAAATAATTAATTTGTTATAACCACATTTCCTTGTTCTTGATAAGTGTTTATTCTTCATGGTATAATTGCATTAATCGCAAACTCAAATACATTTGTGGATACATAAACAAAACTGTGTCCCTAGTGAGCCTCTACTAGACTAGCTCGTTGATTAAAGATGGTTAAGGTTTCCTAACCAAAGACATGAGTTGTCATTTAATAAACGAGAATGATGTGATGGACAGACCCAATCATAAGCTTAGCATCTGATAATGCCACTTAGTTTATTTGCTACAACTTTCTTAATGTCAAGTGTCTATTCCTTAGACCATGAGATCATGCTACTCCCTAATACCGGAAGAATGCTTTATGGGTACCAACCTTCACTTCGTAACTGGGTGATCATAGGTGCTCTTTAGGTATCTCGGAAGGTACTAGTTGGGTTGCATGGATCAAGACTGAGATTTGTCACTCCATGTGATGGAGAGATATCTATGGGCCCTCTCGGTAATACAGCATCCTGAGTAGCTTGGAAGCATGTGACTAATGTGTTTAGTCACGGGAATATTGTATTATGAAACGAGTAAATAGAACTTGCCGGTAACAAGATTGAACTAGGTATGGCGATACCGACGATCGAATCTCGGGCAAGTAAAATATCGCGAGACAAAGGGAATTGTATACGGGATTATCTGAACCCTTGACATCGTGGTTCAAACCGATAAAGATCTTTGTTGAATATGTGGGAGTCATTATGGGCATCCAGGTCCTGCTATTGATTATTGATCAGAGAGTTGTCTTGATCATGTCTGCATGTTCTCAAACCCGTGGGGTCACACACTTAACATTCAGTTACGCTAGGGTAGTAATTGGATCTTCATAATGGCGAGGCCGAAGATTGTTCAGAGTCTGGGATGGGATCCGGGACACCAGGAGGTGCTTCAGAATAGTTCGGAGATAAAGTCTCATATAAGGAAAGTGGTTTTCAGGGTTCCGGAAAAAGGTTGTTTTTTCTGGTATTTGTATCAGAGGATTCTAGAATGTTCCGGGGTCCCACAGTGGGGCCCACCTGCCCCGGAGGGTCCACATGGACCCAAGGGGTCACGCACTAGCCCTACATGGGCCAGGCGCACAACCCCACTTTGGCCCATGCGGCTAGGGGAAACCCTACCCCAAAACAAGGAAGGAAGGGGGGGGGGGAGACTTGGGGGCCAAGTCCTCCCCTTGTCCACCGGCCCTAGGCTTGGAGGGCAAGCTTCCCAGCCTCCCACGCCTATATAAAGGGGGGAGGTGCAGGGGGCAGCAGCCATCCCAAACCCCTAGGCGCCTTCCCTGCTATTCCCCCTCCTTCGCAGCTGCTTGGCGAAGCCCTCCAGGAGTTCCACCATAACTCCACCACCACGCCGTCGTGCTGTTGGCCTAGATCCCATCTACCTCTCCCTCATGCTTGCTGGATCAATAAGAAGGAGACGTCATCGAGCCGTACATGTGCATATCTCGGAGGTGTCGTTTGTAACACCCCTGTGTAACTACCACTGTGATCAGCTGCTAATAATGCCAAGTCATATCATTTGCAGAGCTTAGTCATAGTGATTAACCAAAGCAATTCAAACTCTATTCTGGAAATTAACTCAAATACAAAAGTGCAAAATAAATTTGCTCAAACACCTTTGGAAAAATGTTCACTAATTAGCAAATATTCCAGAAGCTCTCATAAAGATATGACCAATGATACTTGGATTAGTTAAGTGACTCCAACCACATGAAACAGTACCAAAACAACCATTTTTAATCCATTTAAAATTATATTAAATTCAAATGAAATCTAACTATGCCCAAACCAATTTTTGGTGGAAGGGAATATTGCATTGTAATATTGGGGACAACTCTCATACCTTACAAAAATGCAAAAGCGCCCTAACTAATACAAAACAGAAAATAAATAAAGAAAATAGAAAACAGAAATAAGAAAAATGAAACGAGGCACTGTGCAATGGGCCTAAGTGCACAGTGCCCCTGGACCAGCCCACCAGGCCCATTACCTTCTCTCTCCCTCGCGTGTCGCCTCCCCCATGGCCGACGCCACCGACGATACAGGGAGGCTGAGGGGATAAGGGTGAGCTCGTGCATCTCCCCTGGCCCTCCTCGATCACTTCTCCCTTCTCCTCTCGCGCTCTCCTCCTTTTCCCCATCGGCGCCCGACGAGATCGCCGCCGTGTGTCGCCCGTCTCCGCGGCCACAGCTGCTACCTCGCTCCGCCGGCTTGTCAAGGAGCTCCGCCATCGACTACTCCATCGAACGGTGGTCTCAGTTGGAGCGGGGGAGCACTGAGGAGCTGGATCGACCTCATCTTTTTCCTCGGGCGTCGTCGATCTTCTTCGTCTTCGGCGAGCCGCTGCAGCTACTAATCTCCCAACGGCCATTCGTGCGTGCCGCAAGGTGAGCCACAGCTCCTTCCCGCACCCTTCTTTCTATTCCGGCGTGCCCGTAGCGGCTGCTCCATGGGAGCCCGAACCCAGCTCCGCCGCGGTGCTCGCCGCCGTCGCTTCCAACGTTGCCGTGCTCAACCAAGCTCACCGTCGTACTCCACGCGTCTCTAGGGCCCCATAGAACCGCTCCGCCGAGCTTGCCATGCACCAAAGTGCCATTTCCGATCGGGGCCGAACCCCGGCGCCCGCTTCGCCACTCACCGCCGTCGACCTAGCTCGTCTCCGGTCGAACCAAGGACACCATTCGACGCGGCGCTCCTTCAGCTTTCGAACGCAGCAAACCGCGTGTGAAATGAAGCCCCCTAGCGCGATCCCGACGAGCTCCGGCGACGCGCCGCCGTTGTTCTGGTCACCGGAGCCTCGCCGCCGGCCGCTCCGACGTGGCGCCTGCGTGGCCTTCTCTGTGAGACCGACGGGTGGGCCCGATGGGTCCTGTTGACCCCGTTGACTTGGGTCAACTTGCTGACTGGGCCGAGCCCAGTCGCTGACATGCGGGACCCCCTCTGCTAATTAACTGATAAACGATTAATTAAATAAAAATAGATTAGTTATACTAATCACTCACTGACATGTGGGTCCCACTGGACCCACATGTCAGGTTTGACTGGTCAGCCGACCTGTTGACTTGCTGATGTCAGCATTACCTCATGCTGACGTCATAATTCCCTTTTCTGTTAAAATAAATAAATTCCAGAAAATCATTTAAACTTCGAAAATTAATAAATTTTAAACCGTAGCTCAGATCGAAAAAGTTAAAACATGAAAGTTGCTCAGAACGACGAGACGAGTCTGATCGTGCCGTCTGCTTCCTTGTTGGAACCTCCTACGTAGGAGAACTCGTAACTCCGAACCCGTATCTGATAGATGAATAGTGACTAATCACCGGTAAATAAATCCCACGATAATCCTAAAATAACTACAATGACCTTGTAACACCCCAAAAAATTAATCATGTTTTTACTAAATAAAATTTGGCCAGAATTAAAATTTTGAATTTTTACTAGGTCTTTTATTAATTTCAGTACCATTTTCTGTTTCTGTTTTTCAAAATTCTTCCCTCCATATAGAAATTTTTGGAAATAATATTGTGGCTTTGGTAGTTTTCTCAAATCATTCCAATTACATTTTAATAACAGTAAGAATTATTTTCAGAATAAAAAATTTGCCCAAAACAATTCTTTTAATAGCTTTTTCAATATTTTAAATGCCTCTATTGCACTACAACCATTTTAAATAATTCTTTTTAAATCCCACAAAAATTATGGGAGGTCGTGTGATGCCTACATATCACTTTTATGCAAAAACCAAACTTGGTCTTTTGAAAATTTTGAGTGAAACAATCTCTTTTCAATTCCGTCCAGTATTTGAGTTTCTACTACAACCCTAATTTTCCTTGCTCCAAAAATCCTGAAATTTTTCCCACTTATAGTTCTTCCAACCAAACCCTTAAGTCCAAAATTTTAGCTCCATTGGAATCTTTTTAGTTCACCAAATATTCCTCTATAGTTTCTATCCAGAAATGAATTCTGGTGAAACTTGCACTAGCAAGTTTCTCTTCTTGACAAACCAACCCTACCATCATCTCTACCATCTAAAGAGACTCCATCCTACCAAGTTTCAAATCCAGAAAAGTCTCCTAGCTTGCCCTAGCATTCTGTCGAACAGCTTGTGAGCATGACATAATTGTTGCATCTTTCCAAACTACAAATGCCACTTGATCATATGGCCAAACCATTGTGTCCCAAATCTTTATCCTGTCCAGGAGCATCATCCTGTCAAGTTTCCCCTTGCAGAAAAACCCCCTAGGTCGCCCTGGCATTGCCTCGAACAGGTTGTGCGCATGCACGGAGCGCGTCCAGAGCACGCGTTCTGCAGCCTCTGGCATCGAGCTCTGCCGCTCACCCTGCTGCCTCCCCTGCTTGCCCGAGTCTTCCCCTGGATCACCACGTCACCCCTGGCCCTCGCTGACACCTTCCTTTGGCTCCTAGTGCCGACCCTCGCTGCCTCCACCGGCCTCAACTGCCGCAGTTAAGGCTGCCGCCGCAATCCACTCGGGGACGGCACCGACCGGGCCACCTGGTGCTTCCTGAGCTCATCCACACCGCGCCGACCTCACCGACCCGCCGACCTCGCCAACTACCTTGATGGCGCCATAAATGGCCGCCGTCGTCGTATCTTCTCGGGGAAGCCACGGAACCACCCTCCCCGCGCTATATAAACTCACCTCGGCTCCCGCAGCTCCGGACGATCACTCCTCACCTCTCCGAAATCCACCCCGAGCAGCCAAGCAAGCCGAAGCGGTCTTCTTCGGCGTCTCCGGAAGCTACGGTCGCCGCCACCTCGCCGATGATTCCGACGTCTACAGAGCTTCCTCCTCCTCCATTTCTTCTACTAAAGCCCCCACTCGACCACACGGATTCGTTCCAGCCGCCAATTTCGCCGGAGGTAGCCTGTGGGTGAAATGCCCAATTTTGCTCCCGCCGGAGTCCTTCGGGCAAGCTCGCCGCCGGCAACCACTCGCTCCCCGGAGGGCGTGCTGCACACCGGCGGAACCACCTCGGTCTCCTGGACCCAATGGTGGGCTCAGCTCACCGCGGGACGCCACCCTTCGCTGGCGTCGGTCGCCGGAGCTGCGCCTCCGCTCTGCCACGGGAGAGAGACGGCCAAGACGACCCCGGTCAAACCCGACAAGTGGGGCCGCCTGTCAGCCTCACAAGCCGCGGGTCCCGCCGTTAAGTGGACACGGTTTTTCTGCAAATTCGTGTTTGTACGACGAAAGCGTATTCCAGCAATACGCAATCGGCGTCGACTGACCTCTTCGCACGGCCGAACAGCTGGGTCGGCCCAGTAACACCAGTGGCTATGCAGCGCTCAGGGCGCCCCTCTGCCTTTCTCTTTTTCTTTTATCAGTAGCTTTCCATTATTTCCACAGCAGTCATTTTGCATCCAAATTGGATGAATCAAATTTCTACAGTCCCTAAAATCATGCTCTATTTATTTAGATTAGGTGAACATTTTTCCTGAGCATTATGATCACTGGGTCAAATAAATAGTCCTTTTAATCAATTGTTTCAGCTTAGAAACTCTCTAGATAAATCATACGAACTCCAAATAATTTAATTCTTTTTTTGGTACTTCTAATTTTCATCTAGTTTATTTTAGTATTTATTTCAAAAATATTTGAAACAATTTTTAGCACTGTTTTCGTTTTATGTGGTGATGTAAATATTTTTTTGAAAATAGGAAATGGAGGGAAGAAACTTTTCAAAACTTTTGGGAGTGCACCCAACCTTTCTGCATGCTCAAGGCAAGCATCTTGAACACTTGATATGGTGAATTGCATAGTTGTTGTTGCAAGAATAATTGCATCATGGATATGTTGAATAAAACTGGCATATGGCTATTTTTTTTGCATGCATGTAGTGTTGGCATGTTTCATCGTACCGTGCATCGTGTGTTGCCATGACTAACTTGCAGGAGCAGGCATAAGTGAAATATCGTTACCGGCAGAAGGATGATCACGTTGGAGCGTGATCATGCCTTGATTGTTGTGCATGTTGGAGCATGCAAGGGTTGTGGCCCTGTTGGCATTACTGTTGAAGGAATACTTTGTTGTGTTAACCATTGCAGGAAACTTAAACCTCCTGAGTCGACCATAGATCGAGTCTTGTTCCGGTAACCCCCATACTTGTTTCGTGCTGCCACAGGTAGGGTATGGTTCAGTAAGTTGATAACCCCTTTCCATGCACACACCGTACAGAGGGCCACGATGAGGGTTTCCCAGGGATCCGGGACTAAATCCTGTCATCGGGTCAGGGGGCATGGGTGTTTCCAGTTGTGACTGAGAGGGAGGCACCCCTTGTAATCCGCGCGTATTAATAGTGATCCCATGCAGGACGTTGGTCTCTCCGTCTCAGAGTTTTTCTTGAACGATGCCTTGGGTGATTCCTGGCATCCGGAAAGTTAATCTGGTGTGTGCTGGTCAGGTGTGTTTTCAACCCAAAGACCATAATGGGAATTAGTCAGTATCACGGTGCTGACTAAATAAATCCTTTACTTGTGGGTAAAGAGTACACCCTCTGCAGAGTTTAAACCTATTCGAATAGCCGTGTCCGCGGTCAAGGATTACAGTCTGGGTTGGTCAAGTGTCGGTCTTAGCGTCGGTCTTCGGAGGAAATACTTAAAATGTGCCTGAATTGTTTTTGCTGAATATTTATTGTCACCCTAATGCTATCATGGATATTTTGCTATGCTTGTTAATAATACTGTGGTTATACATATTATTGTGGACTAACCTGTTTCTCTTATTTTATATTCCTGAGTGTCTCAGGGGCTGGCTAGACTACCCCGGGCACTCAATTTTATTTTTAAGACCACTCCGTGGCGTCCCTTGAGTTATTAGGCGGTCTGTCACGCCACTACTCTTGTGGACACCCGATTGGCATTTATTTTCAAGACCTCTTTGTGGCGTCCCTCGAGTTATCAGGCGGTTTATCACGCCACTACTCTTGTGGATACCCGATTGGCATTTCTTTTCAAGTCCGACCGAGGCGTCACTTGACACCCGACTGGCATTTCTTTTCAAGACCTCTCGTGGCATCGCCTGAGTTCTCGGATGGTCCTGTCTCGTCCGATTTCTCTTTTAGACACCCGTTTGGCATTTCTCTTCAAGACCTACCGTGGTGTCACTTGACATCCGACCGGCATTTCTTTTATTTTGTTTTCCTTTGACTTTCCTTGTTTATCACTAACAATTTTATATATTTTCACCTGCTAATATTTTATCATGCCACGAAGTAATCCCTGTTAGCATGCATTTTTATAGTCCAGCATGAGCATACGCATAAAGTTTGGTTCATCATGATCTTATAATTTAATTGTTGCATTCGGTATATCTTTTGTTCATGATGTTTGCGAGTACATTCAAACGTACTCACAGGCTTGTCCCTGGCTGTTTACTTGGCCAGGTTAGGATTTCTACAAGGAGTACCACAGCGATGTCCGTGCGGAACCTAGGATGGCAGCCATGCGGGATAGGAATTATCCGGGTCAGCTGTTCCTGTGGGAATGGAGCCCCATCGACGTTGGACAACCACGAGTTAATTCTGTCATCCACCATCAGACATCATTGTAGTATCATTGGACCTTTATGGTCTTGTAATTAACTCTTGTAATAGCTTGGTAATCTGTAACAAGGACGTGTCCACCAGTAACAGTAATCCTGGGCTGGTGATGAACCGAGGGGTTAATTTCGGGGAATATGTTGTGTCCCCGAAATCCGGCCCCGACAGACCTAGATGCATCTTTAGGCAACCCTGCACTGCATCATAGTCGTAGCATACCCTGTATTGCATCGTTGTTGTGTATTTATTTGTTTCCTCCCCCTCTTATCTCTTGGTAGACCCCGACGTCGACGTAGCTCCTGAGGCAGACGCCGCTCCGGAGTACGATTACGTCCCCGACGACCCTGCCCTTGCCGTCGAGCAGACAGGCAAGCACCCCCATTTTGAGCATTGCGATATCGCCCACTCTCTTCTCTCTTATGCTTGCATTAGAAGTTACTGCTGCTACTGTTGTCCTATATCTGCTGCATAGCCTGTTTACTTGTAACCTGCTGTTGATACTTTCCTGCTATCCTAAACTGTTTAGTATAGGATGGGTAGAGCCTTATCAGAGACCCACTGGTCCCAACTGCCCCGCTGGACTCTCAGAAGACCCGAGCAACGGGATCGAAGATCAGACCCTGGCACCGCACGTCACTTCCCCCTTAACTTGCTCGACACTACTGGGTTACTATCGGGTGCCGAGGGTGATACCTCGTCAGCACCTCTGATGATAACCTTGTAGGTTAGTTAATCGGTCGTGGTAAGCGAGGGTGATTCCTCCTACACCACCCCCGATACCGATGCCGTCGTGCAACACCTCAAGTGTGGACCTCGAGGGTGATTCCTCCTTCGTTCACCTTGATGATATCATCGAGTGGGATTCCATCGAGGGTGATTCCTCAGGGTTCCCTTTTGGTGTCAGACACACGGAGAGCTTGGTTACTATGACGGAACACTGAACCATGATATTAAAGACGGGTCGGCCATAAGGGGTACCCGCGCGAGCATGAATGCGAAGTGATGTGGAGTTGGGTTGACCTGAGAGGTGCCCGCGAGATAACTACGAGGCGTGGCCGGGCATTCTTAGCCCTTGCCGCAAGTCCTCGAGATGGGGCGACGGGGTCACATCGATCGTGAGTCTCTGTTCGTTACCGCGCGCTCCTAATCCACTAAACGGTTTGGATATTTGATCCGAGGGGCCTCTGGCCTGATAGCACTAACCATCACGTGGGCATAGTATGGGCGTTCTGCGTCGTATACTTCAGCCGAAGCTTAATAGACGTCAGCAACTGAGCGGCACATGCTGGGTTGGACTGGGAACACAACCGCACTTGTATAAGGGGTTGCTAGGTCTGCTCACCGGCGGTGTACGCAACATGCAGGAGCGTCCGGGGCGATGGCCCAAGACCCCTGGGGGCATAGGTTAGTTCGGCGTGCTGACCTCTCTGTTAAGTATTTGGTCGGGTTGCGGCGTGTTGCTTAGCCGAGGCCGGGCATGACCCAGAAAAGTGTGTCCGGCCGGAGTTAAGCGAGCGTGGTGGGTAAGTTGGTGCACCCCTGCAGGGAAGAACTAATCTATCGATAGCCTGTCCTACGGTAACGGACACTCGGAGTTGTATCCCGATCGGTACAACTAGAACTGAGATGAGAACTGGATAGTATGGCTCTGGGATTGTTTTCTCGCAGGGAGTCGAGAAAGAATCTCAGGCTGAGGTTGATGATACTACTACTACTACTACTACTTTACTTTGTGTTAATCTGCACTCTTCTAATGCTGCAAGACTGCTGAAGATGTTGAAGATGCTAGTCTTCGATAGGACTAGATTTTCCCCTCTATTCTGGCATTTCTGCAGCCCAGTCCACATATACAGCCATCCTTTGAAAATGTTGCATATGTAGTTTAGATCCTTGCTTGCTGAGTACTTCGGATGAGTACTCACGTTTGCTTTACTTTCTTTTTTCCCCCATATCCAATTGATGCCACCAGACGACGGAGCCTTTGAGTCAGATGCCCCAGTCGACGACCACTACTACTACCAGCCCGGAGAGTACTACTACTACGAGGAGCCGACCGACGACCAGGAGTAGGATTCGGAGGGTCCTAGGCAGGAGGTCTACGCCTTTTGATCGTAGTATTTTATTTTGCCCCGCCTCTGTGTAGGCTTATCTCTCTTTCTGCAATATATATCTATACCCAGATATCTGATGCTTCCGCTGACACTTGTATGCCATCGAGCTATGTATTCGAGCCCTCGAGGCCCTGGCTTGTAATATAAAGCTTGTATGAATTTATTTATGTTTTAGAGTTGTGTTGTGATATCTTCAAGTGAGCCCTTAGGCTTAATCGTGTGCATTTGCGTGTATGGTTAGTGCACGATTAAGCAGGGGTCATCACAGGTTGGTATCAGAGCCGACTGCCCCTAGGAATCTCCCCTTCCCCATTCCTTGGCCGAAGTTGAGTCTAGTGGTCCAAAACTGTTTTACTAACTTGGCTGCGTGGCTTATGGCCCCACGTCGCCAACTGGGTGGTATTAGGATCTTTTACTCCTCGATCTTTACTCTGGGACTCTAACTTCTCTTCTATTTCGGGTTAAAATTATTACTAACACCGACACTTAGGATCTCGTAAATTCTATCCACCCGGAGAGCTGGATTCAGTGCGATTTCTCTGTCTTTGATCTGATTAGTCTGATAATCATTTTCCTTTCCATTGTTTTGTTTAACCTTTCAAATTCGAGATCTTCTGTATTTCTCGTCATCGAATGACAATCCTGAATCTTCTCTGTTTCAGATGGATCGTCTGTTTCCACCTCGCCCTACGACGCAGCTTGTGCTTCGCACCTGTGCTCGAGACGTCCCTGGGTTTCCAGCTGTTCTGATCGCCCTCTTGATCAGGCTGGGATACTGCTGGTGCCCCGAGTACATGGTCTACGAGGTTTATTGTGAGTTCAACCAGGAGCAGTACTATGCTGATGTTTGCATCTACGATCAGCAGGATGACTCTGACACTGAGCTACACCGTTTTCATGGTATCGGCGTGATGATTGAGATGGCAGTCCATGATGCCGCCTACTCTGCTGTTGCACATCTTCGAGGACAGTTCAGCGCTGACTCGGATGCCTCTGAGTATCGGTACATTCCGTATGCCCCTGCTAGAGATGCTACTGGATATTACACAGCTGTCTGTGCCCCGTACGAGCCTCGTTGCTACGATCAGTGAGTTCTGATTCACTGTACTCAGGCTCTGGATCGCACTGTTCGCGCTCTTGCTATCGAGTTGTTTGCCACTCGAGCACGACTCTACGAGGCTATGACTCAGTTGCTACCAGCTGTTCGTGCAGGGATACATCCGGAGCACATTCTTTACCCGAGCAGGACCGAGATGCCATCAGGGATTGATTGGCCTGCTGTGGGAGGTCACACGCCTGCACGTGGACCTCTTCTTACAGCTCGAGACCGGGTTCTGCATCAAAGTGCACATGGAGCGCAGGATCCTTCTGCGACGAACATCCGTCGTCCGCACTTGCAGCTACCCCGTTTCAGTGGTTTTCTCCGACGTTGATGTAGCCTTTGCTATGTCTCGTTGTGTACTTCCTTACCGCGTGCCTGCGCGCCGCCTAGCATGTCTAGCTTTTGTATTCGCGCCATTATGATGCCCGAATGTAACCGACTCTGTATGGATCTGTATGACTTAATGACTATTATTAAGCATCTGTTGTACTACTTAAATTCTGTCGAGTTACATCATGATGTTCCTACAATACTCGCCGTGGCTTTTGCTAAACTACCCCTGTTGGTTTAACAGGATGGGTGATAACAATCCACCTCCGCTGCCACCGCCTGACTATATGGCTGCTATGATGCAACAGTTTGAACTCAACCGTTAGTTCATGACGGGGATTATGCAACAATTTCCCCGTCCCAATGCCGACCAGCCGCCACCTTCCATCACCTTGCCAGAATTTATGCGGCTCAACCCGTCGTTCTTTCGCAACACAGTCAACCCGCTGGATGCCGATGACTGGCTGCGTGACATCTCCTATGAGATGGAGTCTGCTGATGTCGCCCCGGCCAATTATGTCACCTTTGCGACATACCTTCTGAAGGGTCCCGCATCACAATGGTGGGCCACTCACCGACAGACCCTACCACTGGTACCGTCGTCACTTGGGCAGAATTCAAGATTGCTTTCCGTGCTCGCTACATTCCTCAAGCTGTCATAGCACGGAAGAAGGCCGAGTTCCGTAGTCTTGTTCAAGGTAACAAGACTGTGGAAGTTTATCAGCGCGAATTCCTTGACTTGTCTCGCTATGCTGAAGAAGACATTCCTACTGATGACCGAAGGCAGGAGAAATTCCGCGAAGGGCTGCATCATGATATTCAGTTAGCTCTGCTTGTCCAGGACTATCCTGATTTCGCCACCTTGGTGAATAAGGCTATCATGGTCAAAACTGGTCAGAAGAAGCACAAGGAAGCAACCAGACGCACCCGTGAGGCGGGCTCATCTTCGGGCTCGTCCTCCCAGAAGCGCCGCATTTGGATACCACAGAGCATGTACCGTCCAGCAGCTCCAGTGTACAGGCCTTCGTATGCTGCACCTCGTCTGCCTCCTCCACCACCAAGGCAGCCTCTGCAAGCTCCAGCACCTCGAGCTCCTGCACCACGTCCTGACAATGGACTATGCTTCAAGTGTGGCCAGCCGGGTCACCGTGCTAGAGATTGTTCCCAGAAGCAGAATCAGTTGGCTCTTCCTCCTGCTGGCCGTGGTAATGGCCGTGGGAATTCTCAGCCTCGCTACAGCAATGCCAGACCTTCTTATGGTCGTGGGCGGGCCTTCCATGTCAACATGAATGAAGAACCCGAACAACCAGCAACAGTGATGGGTACACTTCTTGTTAATTCAGTACCTGCAACTGTTTTATTTGATTCAGGAGCATCGCATTCATTCATGTCAGAACATTTTGCACTCTTGCATGACGTTAAGTGTGAAACACTACACCATCCGTTAGTTGTAAACACTCCCGCGGGTCGGTGCCAAGCCACCATATTCAGCCCCGAAGTCACTATTGTGATTGAGGAGAGAAAGTTTCAGGCCTTCCCCATAATTCTGAATAATTCCAACATTGACCTTATACTGGGAATGGATTGGTTGAAGGCTCACTACGCCTCAATCAATTGTGCCACTAAATTGGTACACCTCCTTCATCCATCAGATGAGTTAGTGAACTACCGAGCTCATATCACTCAGAACGCCGAGGCTCAGATTTATGCCTTGAACGCGTTGAATGCCTCTCCGCTTGAGGGGATCGAGAACATCCCAGTTGTCTGTGACTTCCCGGATGTTTTTCCAGAAGAACTTCCAGGAATACCCCCTGCTAGAGCTATCGAGTTCGTCATTGACTTGAAGCCTGACACCACTCCTATTGCGAAGCGTCCTTACAAGATGCCACCGCACCACCTTATTGAGCTTAAGGAAGAAATCAATAAATCTCTTAGGAAGGGCTTCATCCGTCCCAGTTCCTCTGCCTGGGGAGCGCCGTCTCTTTTTGTCAAAAAGAAAGATGGTACGAATAGGTTGGTCCAAGATTACCGTCCTATCAACCAGGCAACCATTCAGAATAAATATCCGCTTCCCTGGATCAATGACTTATATGATCAACTTGCTGGATCATCGGTGTTCTCTAAACTTGACTTGAGGTTGGGTTATCACCAGATCCGTGTCCGCGAAGAAGATATTCCAAAGACTGCATTCGTTACTCGTTATGGCTCCTATGAATACACCGTCATGCCATTTGGTCTAACGAATGCTCCCGCTATGTTCTCCCGCTTAATGAACTACATATTCATGGATTACCTCGACAAGTTCGTCGTGGTGTATCTGGATGATATCCTAGTATATTCGAAGAATAAGGAAGAACATGCCGAACATCTTCGCCTTGTTCTGGAGAGGCTTCGAGAGCACAAGTTATATGCCAAGTACTCCAAATGTGAATTCTGGCTTTCTGAAGTGACCTACCTTGGACATGTGATTTCCAAGGACGGTATTGCCGTTAACCCGGAGCGTGTTCAGGCTATCCTTGACTGGACTCCTCCGAAGAATGCCAAGCAAGTCCGAAGCTTCCTCGGTCTAGCCAGTTATTGCCGTCGATTCGTCGAGAACTTCTCCAAGATCGCCAAGCCCTTGACTAATCTGCTCCACAAAGGCGTTAAGTATGAGTGGACAGACAAGTGTCAGGAAGGTTTCCAGACCCTCAAGGACAAGCTTACTTCTGCTCCAGTGCTTGCTCCTCCTGATTCTCGCAAGGACTTTGTCATATATTGCGACGCCTCTCGTCAGGGATTAGGCTGTGTCCTAATGCAAGAACGAAGAGTAATTGCGTATGCTTCACGTCAATTGCGTTCGCATGAACATAATTATCTAGTGCATGATCTTGAACTTGCTGCAGTGATCTATGCATTAAAGTTATGGCGACATTACCTTCTGGGTAATCGGTGTGAGATTTATACCGATCACCAGAGTCTGAAATACTTGTTCACTCAACCGGATCTTAATCTTCGTCAGCAACGATGGTTGGAAACAATTACGGACTATGACTGCGTTATTTCATATACCCCGGGCAAGGCTAACGTGATGGCTGATGCCCTGAGCCGCAAGTCATATTGCAACAACCTCATGGTTAGGGGAGCTCAACCTCGTCTTTATGCAGAATTGACTCAACTGAATCTGCGAATTGTTCCCCAGGGTTCTCTTAATAACCTTGTGGTACAGCCAGACCTTCAGAAGGCTGTTAAGGAAGCGCAAGCCAAAGATGCTGAAATTGACTTGATGAAGAAAGAGCTTCACCTTGATAAGTACCGGGATTTCTCAGTTGCTGAAGATGGAACATTATATTTCAGAGACCGCATCGTAGTACCTCGCTTCGAGCTTATGACTGACAAGGTCATGAAGGAGGCTCATGATACACCGCTGTCTATCCATCCGGGTAGCACCAAGATGTATCGCCATCTTCGGCAGAGGTACTGGTGGTCTAGAATGAAGCAGGATATTGCTCGTTATCTTGCTGAATGTGACGTATGCCGTCGCGTGAAGGCAGAACATCAGAAGCCTGCTGGAATTCTTCAACCACTCCCTATTCCTTAGTGGAAGTGCGATAAAATGCAGATGGATTTCATTACTGGTCTTCCCAAGTCTCAGAAAGGTCACGACGCTATTCTTGTCGTCGTCGATCAACTTTCCAAGGTTGCTCATTTCCTACTTGTCAAGGAGACTATCACTGCTAGCCAGCTAGTAGAACTGTATGTCTCCAGAATCGTTTCACTCCACGGTATTCCGAAGGAGATCAGTTCGGACCGTGGCAGTCTTTTCACGTCCAAGTTCTGGGAAAGTTTTCAAGAAGCTATGGGAACTCACATTACATGGAGTTCAGCTTATCATCCTCAGTCCCAAGGCCAAGTTGAGCGAGTTAACCAAGTACTAGAAGATATGCTTCGCGCTTGTGTTATATCATTCGGTAAGAAGTGGGAAGAATCTCTCCCATTTGTCGAATTCTCATATAATAACAGTTATCAAGCCAGCTTGAAGATGGCTCCATTCGAAGTGTTATACGGACGTAAGTGTCGAACCCCTCTGAATTGGTCAGAAACTAGGGAACGACCACTCGTTGGACCGGACATTATTCAACACGCTGAAGAACAAGTCAGAATTGTCCGAGAAAATCTCAAAGTAGCTCAGGACCGCCAGAAGAGCAACTATGATCGCAAGCGATGGGGGTTGACCTATCAACCAGGTGATCAAGCTTATCTTTGTGTCACTCCTATGAAGGGCACCCGTCGATTCGGAATCAAGGGCAAGCTAGCTCCTCGCTATATTGGTCCCTTTCGCATTGTGGCCAGACGTGGACAGGTGGCTTATAAATTGGAGTTGCCGCCACAATTCTCTCATATTCATGATGTCTTCCACGTGTCGCAACTTCGCAAATGCTTCAAGGAATCTCCGCACCGCGCAGTGGATCACGAGATGCTTGAATTGCAAGATGACTTATCTTATAAGGAGCATCCGATCCGCATCCTTGATGAAGCTGAGCGTCGAACTCGTCAGAAGACGACCAAGTTCCTGAAAGTGCAGTGGTCGAATCACACTGAAGATGAACCCACTTCGGAACATGAGGATAATCTCCGAGCAGAATATCCCGAGCTCTTTCCTTCTACCTCTTAAATTCTCGGGACGAGAATTTCTTGAAGAGGTGTCGTTTGTAACACCCCTGTGTAACTACCACTGTGATCAGCTGCTAATAATGCCAAGTCATATCATTTGCAGAGCTTAGTCATAGTGATTAACCAAAGCAATTCAAACTCTATTCTGGAAATTAACTCAAATACAAAAGTGCAAAATAAATTTGCTCAAACACCTTTGGAAAAATGTTCACTAATTAGCAAATATTCCAGAAGCTCTCATAAAGATATGACCAATGATACTTGGATTAGTTAAGTGACTCCAACCACATGAAACAGTACCAAAACAACCATTTTTAATCCATTTAAAATTATATTAAATTCAAATGAAATCTAACTATGCCCAAACCAATTTTTGGTGGAAGGGAATATTGCATTGTAATATTGGGGACAACTCTCATACCTTACAAAAATGCAAAAGAGCCCTAACTAATACAAAACAGAAAATAAATAAAGAAAATAGAAAACAGAAATAAGAAAAATGAAACGAGGCACTGTGCACTGGGCCTAAGTGCACAGTGCCCCTGGACCAGCCCACCAGGCCCGTTACCTTCTCTCTCCCTCGCGTGTCGCCTCCCCCATTGCCGGGCACGCGCGCACCGGCGGGCGCGCGACACGCCGACGCCACCGACGATACAGGGAGGCTGAGGGGATAAGGGTGAGCTCGTGCATCTCCTCTGGCCCTCCTCGATCACTTCTCCCCTCTCCTCTCGCGCTCTCCTCCTTTTCCCCATCGGCGCCCGACGAGATCGCCGCCGTGTGTCGCCCGTCTCCGTGGCCACAGCTGCTACCTCGCTCCGCCGGCTTGTCAAGGAGCTTCGCCATCGACTACTCCATCGAACGGTGGTCTCAGTTGGAGCGGGGGAGCACTGAGGAGCTGGATCGACCTCATCTTTTTCCTCGGGCGTCATCGATCTTCTTCGTCTTCGGCGAGCCGCTGCAGCTACTAATCTCCCAACGGCCATTCGAGCGTGCCGCAAGGTGAGCCACAGCTCCTTCCCGCACCCTTCTTTCTGTTCCGGCGTGCCCGTAGCGGCTGCTCCACGGGAGCCCGAACCCAGCTCCGCCGCGGTGCTCGCCGCCATCGCTTCCAACGTTGCCGTGCTCAACCAAGCTCACTGTTGTACTCCACGCGTCTCTAGGGCCCCGTAGAACCGCTCTGCCGAGCTTGCCATGCACCAAAGTGCCATTTCCGATCGGGGCCGAACCCCGGCGCCCGCTTCGCCGCTCGCCGCCGTCGACCTAGCTCGTCTCCGATCGAACCAAGGACACCATTCGACGCGGCGCTCCTTCAGCTTTCGAACGCAGCAAACCGCGTGTGAAATGAAGCCCTCTAGCGCGATCCCGATGAGCTCCGGCGACGCGCCACCGTTGTTCTGGTCGCCGGAGCCTCGCCGCCGGCCGCTCCGACGTGGCGCCCGCGTGGCCTTCTCTGTGAGACCGACGGGTGGGCCCGATGGGTCCCGTTGACCCCGTTGACTTGGGTCAACTTGCTGACTGGGCCGAGCCCAGTCGCTGACATGCGGGACCCCCTCTGCTAATTAACTGATAAACGATTAATTAAATAAAAATAGATTAGTTATACTAATCACTCACTGACATGTGGGTCCCACTGGACCCACATGTCAGGTTTGACTGGTCAGCCGACCTGTTGACTTGCTGATGTCAGCATTACCTCATGCTGACATCATAATTCCCTTTTCTGTTAAAATAAATAAATTTCAGAAAATCATTTAAACTTCAAAAATTAATAACTTTTAAACCGTAGCTCAGATCGAAAAAGTTAAAACATGAAAGTTGCTCAGAACGACGAGACAAGTTTGATTGTGCCGTCTGCTTCCTTGTCGGAACCTCCTACGTAGGAGAACTCATAACTCTGAACCCGTATCTGATAGATGAATAGTGACTAATCACCGGTAAATAAATCCCACGATAATCCTAAAATAACTACAATGACCTAGATGCGTCTTTAGGCAACCCTGCACTGCATCATAGTCGTAGCATACCCTGTATTGCATCGTTGCTGTGTATTTATTTGTTTCCTCCCGCTATTCTCTCTCGGTAGACCCCGACGTCGACGTAGCTCCTGAGGCAGACGCCGCTCCGGAGTACGACTACGTCCCCGATGACCTTGCCCTTGCCGTCGAGCAGACAGGCAAGCACCCCCATTTTGAGCATTCGATATCGCCCACTCTCTTCTCTCTTATGCTTGCATTAGAAGTTACTGCTGCTACTGTTGTCCTATATCTGCTGCATACCCTGTTTACTTGTAACCTGCTGTTGATACTTTCCTGCTATCTTAAACTGTTTAGTATAGGATGGGTAGAGCCTTAACAGAGACCCACTTGTCCCGACTGCCCCGCTGGACTCTCAGAAGACCCCAGCAACGGGATCGAAGATCAGACCCTGGCACCGCACGTCACTTCCCCCTTAACTTGCTCGACACTACTGGGTTACTATCGGGTGCCGAGGGTGATACCTCGTCAGCACCTCTGATGATAACCTTGTAGGTTAGTTAATCGGTTGTGGTAAGCGAGGGTGATTCCTCCTACACCACCCCCGATATCGACGCCGTCGTGCAACACCTCAAGTGTGGACCTCGAGGGTGATTCCTCCTTCGTTCACCTTGATGATATCATCGAGTGGGATTCCATCGAGGGTGATTCCTCAGGGTTCCCTTTTGGTGTCAGACACATGGAGACCTTGGTTACTATGACGGAACACTGAACCATGATATTAAAGACGGGTCGGCCCTGAGGGGTACCCGCGCGAGCATGAATGCGAAGTGATGTGGAGTCGGGTTGACCTGAGAGGTGCCCGCGAGATAACTACGAGGCGTGGCCGGGCATTCTTAGCCCTTGCCGCAAGTCCTCGAGACGGGGCGACGGGGTCACATCGATCGTGAGTCTCTGTTCGTTACCGCGCGCTCCTAATCCACTAAATGGTTTGGATATTTGATCCGAGGGGCCTCTGGCCTAATAGCACTAACCATCACATGGGCATAGTATGGGCGTTCTGCGTCGTATACTTCAGCCGAAGCTTAGTAGACGTCAGCAACTGAGCGGCACACGCTGGGTTGGACTGGGACGCAATCGCACTTGTATAAGGGGTTGCTAGGTCTACTCACCGGCGGTGTACGCAACATGCAGGAGCGTCCGGGGCGATGGCCCAAGACCCCTGGGGGCATAGGTTAGTCCGGCGTGCTGACCTCTCTGTTAAGTATTTGGTCGGGTTGCGACGTGTTGCTTTGCCGAGGCCGGGCATGGCCCAGAAAAGTGTGTCCGGCCGGAGTTAAGCGAGCGTGGTGGGTAAGTTGGTGCACCCCTGCAGGGAAGAACTAATCTATCGGTAGCCTGTCCTACGGTAACGGACACTCGGAGTTGTATCCCGATCGGTACAACTAGAATTGAGTTGAGAACTGGATAGTATGGCTGTGGGATTGCTTTCTCGCAGGGAGTCAAGAAAGAATCTCAGGCTGAGGTTGATGATACTACTACTACTACTACTTTACTTTGTGTTAATCTGCACTCTTCTAATGCTGCAAGACTGCTGAAGATGTTGAAGATGCTAGTCTTCAATAGGACTAGGTTTTCCCCTCTATTCTGGCATTTCTGCAGCCCAGTCCACATATACAGCCATCCTTTGAAAATGTTGCATATGTAGTTTAGATCCTTGCTTGCTGAGTACTTCAGATGAGTACTCACGTTTGCTTTACTTTCTTTTTTCCCCCATATCCAATTGATGCCACCAGACGACGGAGCCTTTGAGTCAGATGCCCCAGTCGACGACCACTACTACTACCAGCCCGGAGAGTACTACTACTACGAGGAGCCGACCGACGACCAGGAGTAGGATTCGGAGGGTCCTAGGCAGGAGGTCTACGCCTTTCGATCGTAGTATTTTATTTTGCCCCGCCTCTGTGAAGGCTTATCTCTCTTTCTGTGATATATATCTGTACCCAGATATATGATGCTTCCGCTGACACTTGTATGCCATCGAGCTATGTACTCGAGCCCTCGAGGCCCTGGCTTGTAATATAAAGCTTGTATGAATTTATTTATGTTTTAGAGTTGTGTTGTGATATCTTCAAGTGAGCCCTTAGGCTTAATCATGTGCATTTGCGTGTATGGTTAGTGCACGATTAAGCAGGGGTCGTCACAGGTTGGTATCAGAGCCGACTGCCCCTAGGAATCCCCCCTTCCCCATTCCTTGGCCGAAGTTGAGTCTAGTGGTCCAAAACTGTTTTACTAACTTGGCTGTGTGGCTTATGGCCCCACGTCGCCAACTGGGTGGTATTAGGATCTTTTACTCCTCGATCTTTACTCTGGGACTCTGACTTCTCTTCTATTTCGGGTTAAAATTATTACTAACACCGACACTTAGGATCTCGTAAATTCTATCCACCCGGAGAGCTGGATTCAGTGCGATTTCTCTGTCTTTGATCTGATTAGTCTGATAATCATTTTCCTTTCCATTGTTTTTTTTAACCTTTCAAATTCGAGATCTTCTGTATTTCTCGTCATCGAATGACAATCCTGAATC
This sequence comes from Thinopyrum elongatum, assembly GCA_011799875.1. NCBI lineage: Eukaryota > Viridiplantae > Streptophyta > Magnoliopsida > Poales > Poaceae > Thinopyrum > Thinopyrum elongatum. The sequence goes on from CM022300.1 coordinate 585,625,687, forward strand.
TTCTCTGTTTCAGATGGATCGTCTGTTTCCACCTCGCCCTACGACGCAGCTTGTGCTTCGCACCTGTGCTCGAGACGTCCCTGGGTTTCCAGCTGTTCTGATCGCCCTCTTGATCAGGCTAGGATACTGCTGGTGCCCCGAGTACATGGTCTACGAGGTTTATCGTAAGTTCAACTAGGAGCAGTACTATGCTGATGTTCGCATCTACGATCAGCAGGATGACTCTGACACTGAGCTACACCGTTTTCACGGTATTGGCGTGACGATTGAGATGGCAGTCCATGATGCCGCCTACTCTGCTGTTGCACATCTTCGAGGACAGTTCAGCGCTGACTTGGATGCCTCTGAGTATCGGTACATTCTGTATGTCCCTTAGGCTTAATCATGTGCATTTGCGTGTATGGTTAGTGCATGATTAAGCAGGGGTCGTCACATCGTTCGTGTGGTGCTTGATCGGATTGGATCGCGAAGAAAGTACGGCTACACCAACCACGTTCGTTAGTCCGCTGTCATTCTACAAGGGTATGTAGACTCTCTACCACTCATTGCTAGCATCTAGTAGATTAGATCTTGGGTGAATTCGTTATCTCGTAGGATTTTTTTTTGTTTTCCATGCAACGATTCCCTACATAGTATATATCAACTGTGCACTTCAGAACTTGCCTAACTAACACTTATGATCAGTATTACTATATATTTTAACATGGCATGTTTGTCCAGTACCAGTTGAATAGTCAAATTAGAATGAGCCAAATGAGCCTCAAACATGGAAGCAACATATAGGTGGAGGTGGAGGGGCAACACCAAAATAAAATAAAATGAATAAAGTACTCGGCGCATCAAAAATAATAATATGGTTTTACTCGTTCTCGAACTCCTCAAGTTGCACATAACAGATCTTGGTGTGCAAATTTAGCCATACAAGCTTACCCTAATAGCATCTCTAACATCAACCCTATAATGGGGCAGCTGTCCAAAAACTATTTTCTCGGGCACAAAGCGACAAAAAGGGTCTCCAACAGTAGCCCTATTTGCATAATTATGTGGTCCCATTTTGTGCCAGCCCAAAGAAACACCCCTAGTGCTGCAGATTTGCAGCACGCCGCTGCTGCCGCAAATCCCAAATCGTTGCGCGCGACTGCCAAACCGCCATGCTAAAGCTTCACACGCGCGACTGACGCCCCACCTCCCTCCTGTTGGTGACTGCCGCCACCATGGACGGCTCTTCTGATGCGACGACCAACCCCGATGTCCTCGCCGCCGTACCCACCGCGCTTGCAACACCTCTGCCAGTGGTTCCCGCCGCCATTGTCGCCTTGAAGTTGAAGGCCACCCTTGTCCATCATGCTGTTTTGTGGGCTGGCGAGCCCCCACCACAGACGTAGGTGCCGCACCAGGTCACGTCGTCGCTCCGAAGGCCATGGCCTGCTGAACCTACGTGACGACATCGACAAGAAGAGGCTGCTGCGAGATCCATTGGCGGCTTCTCCATGGACAAAGAAGACCAAGGGCACGGCCGCGGCCGCCGCCCTCCTCCTTCACCTTCCGCTTTCATGCCGCTGCCATCCATGGAGGAGCCATCGTCGTCACTAATCGCCACTGGCACCTTCAACATGTTCAACGAAATGTCGCAAAGGTATAAAATAATTCTCTGTGTTTTTTTATCTTTCTCTCAAATTCTTATCGTTGAATGCAATTGAGGCGATGTACGCATATCTTATTGAATTTCGATGCATGTAGTGTCGATGATGGTACTTTCTTGCACTATACAAATGTCATATCTCAAGATTTTGTCTATCAAGAAACCCCCTATCAAGAATACGAAGAACAATGGGAGGAGCCCCATCTTGACATGGATGAGCATGCTTTCTTTGATGCAACTCCAAAGGGAAGAACGGTGAACTACCAAGTGGAGGAGAATAATTTGCTATGTTTGGTGCTACTTCTTGAGCTTGCGTTGATTTTTCCCTTGAAGAGGAAAGGGTGATGCAACAAAGTAGAGATAAGTATTTCCCTCAGTTAAGAACCAAGGTATCAATCCAGTAGGAGGAACACACAAGTCCCCAATAGATGCACCTGCACAAACTAACAAATACTTGCACACAACGTGAAAAAGGGGTTGTCAATCCCTTCACGGTCACTAGCAAGGGTGAGATCTAATAGAGATTGATATAAAAGATAAGTAAAAGTGCTAAATAAATAAAGATAAATAAATTGCAGCAAGATATTTTTTGTATTTTTGGTTTTATAGATCTGAAAATAATTTGATGGTAAATAGACCCGGGGGCCATAGGTTTCACTAGAGGCTTCTCTCTTGAAAGAACACATACGGTGGGTAAACAAATTACTGTTGAGCAAGAAAAGCGCATAGTTATGACGATATCCAAGGCAATGATCATGAATATAGGCATCACGTTCGTGACAAGTAGACCAACTCCTGCCTGCATCTACTACTATTACTCCACACATCGACTGCTATCCAGCATGCATCTAGTGTATTAAGTTAACAAGAACGGAGTAACGCCTTAAGCAAGATGACATGATGTAGAGGGATAGATCCAAGCAATATGGTAAAACCCCATCTTTTTATCCTTAATGGCAGCAATGGAAGCAATACAAATACGTGCCTCGCTACCCCTACTGTCACTGGGTGAGGACACCGCAAGATTGAACCCAACACAAAGCACCTCTCCCATTGCAAGATAAATAAATCTAGTTAGCCAAACCAAATCAATAGATCAGAGAGAAATACAAAGCTATCTTAATCATTCATAAAATATTTTAGAGAAGGCTCAAATAATATTCATAGATAATATGATCATAAACCCACAATTCATCGGATCTCAACAAACACACCACAAAAGAAGATTACATCGGATAGAACTCCAAGAACATCGAGGAGAACATTGTCTTGAAGATCAAAGAGAGAGAAGAAGCCATCTAGCTACTAGCTATGGACCCGTAGGTCTGTGGTAAACTACTCGCACATTATCGGAAGGGCAGCAAGGTTGGTATAGAGGCCCTCCGTGTTCGAATCCCCCTCCGACAGAGTGCCGGAAAAGGCCCCAAGATGGGATCTCATGAGAACAGAAGCTTGTGATGGCGGAAAAGTATTTTTGGTGTGCCCTCTGGTATACGGGGAATATTTAGGTATTTATAGAGCTGAGATTAGGGTTAGGGGAGTCCCGAGGGGCCCACAAGCCTAGGGGGCGTGCCCCCTCGTGGCTCATCTGGCCTCCTCCCGAAGCTTCGTGGGTGTCTTCTGGTTCAAGAAAAATCCTCAAAAATTTCATTCCGTTTGGACTCCGTTTGGTATTGATTTTCTGTAAAAGACAAAAACAAGGGAAAAACAACAACTGGCACTGGGCACTAGGTTAATAGGTTAGTCCCAAAAATGATATAAAATAGCATATTAATGCATATAAAACATCCAAGATGGATAATATAATAGCATGGAAAAATAAAAAATTATAGATACGTTGGAGACGTATCAAGCATCCTCAAGCTTAATTCCTGCTCGTCCTCGAGTAGGTAAATCATAAAAGCAGAATTTTTGATGTGGAATGCTACCTAACATGTTTATCATGTAATCTTTCTTATTGTGGCATGAATATTCAGATTCGTAAGATTCAAAACAAAAGTTTAATATTGACATAAAAACAATAATACTTCAAGCATACTAATAAAGCAATCATGTATTCTCAAAATATCATGGCTAAAGAACGTTATCCCTACAAAATCATATAATCTTGTCATGCTCTATCTTCATCACACAAAGTATTTATCATGCACAACCCCGATGACAAGCCAAGCAATTGTTTCATACTTTTAACGTTCTCAAGCATTTTCAACTTTCACGCAATACATGAGCGCGAGCCATGGATATAACACTATGGGTGGAATAGAATATGATGGTGGAGGTTGTGTGGAGTAGAAAAAAAAGAGGAGAAAGTCTCACATTGATGAGGCTAATCAATGGGCTACGGAGATGCTCGTCAATGGATGTCAATGCAAGGAGGAGGGATTGCCATGCAACGGATGCACTAGAGCTATAAGTGTATGAAAGCTCAAAAGAAAACTAAGTGGGTGTGCATCCAACTTGCTTGCTCACGAAGACCTAGGGCAATTTGAGGAAGCCCATCATTGGAATATACAAGCCAAGTTCTATAATGAAAAATTCCCACTAGTAATATATGAAAGTGACAACATAGGAGACTCTCTATCATGAAGAACATGGTGCTACTTTGAAGCACAAGTGTGGAAAAAGGATAGTAACATTGCCCCTTCTCTCTTTTTCTCTCATTTTTTTCTTTTTTTTTTTCTTTTTGGGCTCTTTGGCCTCTTTTTTTATTTATCTTTTGGGCTCTTTGGCCTCTTTTTATTTTAAGTCCAGAGTCTCATCCCAACTTATGGGGGAATCATCCTCTCCATCATCCTTTCCTCACATGGGACAATGCTCTAATAATGATGATCATCACACTTTTATTTACTTACAACTCAAGAATTACAACTCGATACTAGAACAAGGTTATGAATCTATATGAATGCCTCCGGCAGTGTACCGGGATGTGCAATGATCTAGCGTGACATTTATGAAAAATATGAATGGTGGCCAAGCCACAAATACTATGCCAACTATATGATCATGCAAAGCAATATGACAATGATGGTGTGTGTCATAATAAACGGAACGGTGGAAGTTGCATGGCAATATATCTCGGAATGGCTATGGAAATGCCATAATAGGTAGGTATGGTGGTTGTTTTGAGGAAGATATAAGGTGGCTTATGTGTGAAAGAGCGTATCATATCACGGGGTTTGGATGCACCAACGAAGTTTGCACCAACTCTCAAGGTGAGAAAGGGCAATGCACAGTACCGAAGAGGCTAGCAATGATGAAGGGTGAGAGTGCGTATAATCCATGGACTCAACATTAGTCATGAAGAACTCACATACTTCTTGCAAAAATTTATTAGCCTTCGAAACAAAGTACTAATACACATGCTCCTAGGGGGATAGATTGGTAGGAAAAGACCATCGCTCATCCCCGACCGCCACTCATAAGGAAGACAATAAAAAATAAATCATGCTCCAACTTCATCGCATAACGAGAGACCATACGTGCATGCTTCGGGAATCACAAACCTTAACACAAGTATTTTTACTAATACACACTTACCAACTAGCATGACTCTAATATCACCATCTTTATATCTCAAAGCAAATGCAAGGAATCAAACTTCTCATATATTCAGTGATCTTTATGAAAGTTTGTATTATATCCCTCTTGAATACCCATCATATTAGGACCAAATTCATAACCTAAGCAAATTGCCATACTATTTTTAAGACTCTAAAAATAATATAAGTGAAGCATGAGATTTCATCAATTTCTTCAAAATAAAACCACCGCCGTGCCCTAAAAAGATATAAGTGAAGCACTAGAGCAACTACCTAGCTCAAAAGATATAAGTGAAGCACATAGAGTATTATAATAAATTCATGATTAATGTGTGTCCCTCTCAAAAGGTGTGTACAGCAAGGATGATTGTGGCAAACTAAAAATCAAAAATTCATATAATACAAGACGCTCCAAGCAAAACACATATCATGTGGTGAATAAAAATATAGCCTCAAGTAATTTTACCGATGGATTGAAGACAAAAGAGGGGATGCTATCCGGGGCATCCCCAAGCTTAGATGCTTGGTTATCCTTGAATATAACCTTGGGGTGCCTTGGGCATCCTCAAGCTTAGGATCTTGCCACTCCTTATTCCATAGTCCATCAAAAGTTTACTCAAAACTTGAAAACTTCACAACACAAAACTCAACAAAAAACTCGTGAGATCCGTTAGTATGATAAAGCAAATCTCCACTTTTAGGTACTGTTGTGAACTCATTCCAATTTTATATTTGCATTATATCTACTGTATTCTAACTTCTCCATGGCTCATACCCCCCGATACTACTCATAGATTCATCAATATAAGCAAACAACACATCAAAAATAGAATCTGTCAAAAACAGAACAGTCTGTAAAGACCTGAATTATAGTCATACTTCTGTAACTCTAAAAATTCTTAAAAATTATAAAACAGAGGCAATTCATATATCAATATTTTTTAAAAAAATCAGAGTTTTTCCATGTTCCAGTGAATTTTAATAATTTTGTTACTGGACGCAACAGTTTCCATTTTTCAGCAAAATCACATCAACGATCTAGCAAAGCATCCCAAAGGTCTTACTTGGCTCAAACACTAATTAAAACACTAAAACACAATTATTGCAGAATTAATATTGCATATTTATTCAAGAACAGAAGCAAAAACAAAAGACACAAAATAAAATTGGGTTGCCTCCCAACAAGCGCTATTGTTTTACGCCCCTAGCTAGACATAATGCATAGATCTAGGTATTGTCATCTTCGGTATGCAATCCATAAGTAGCCCTCGTAATAGATTCATATGGCAACTTAATTTTCTTTCTTGGAAAGTGTTCCATGCCCTTATTTAACGGAAATTGAAATCTAATGTTTCCTTCTTTCATATCAATAATTGCACCAATCGCTCTAAGGAAAGGTCTACGAAGAATAATAGGGCATGTAGGATTGCAATCTATGTCAAGCACAATAAAATCTATGAGCACATAATTTCTATTTGCAACAATAAGAACATCATTAATTCTTCCCATAGGTTTTATTAATACTAGAATCCGCTAGATGCAAATTCAAAGAACAATCATCAAGTTTATGGAAACCTAACACATCACATAAAGTTTTTGGAATAGTTGAAACGCTAGCACCCAAATCACACAAGGCATAGCACTCATAATCTTTAATCTTAATCTTAATAGTAGGTTACCATTCATCACAAAGCTTTCTAGGGATTGAAACTTCCAATTCAAGTTTTTCTTCAAAAGATTTCATCATAGCATCAACAATATGTTTAGTAAAAGCCTTTTTTTGATTATAAGCATGAGGTGAATTAAGCATGGATTGCAACAAGGAAATACAATCAATCAAAGAACAATTATCATAATTAAAGTCTTTGAAATCCAAAAGAGTGGGTTTATCACTACTTAAAGTTTTGACCTCGCCAATCCCACTTTTATCAATTTTTTCATTAAAATCTTCACCGTCCAAATTATTGGGACGCCTTCTAGCTAAAGTTTACTCATCTCCAGTCCCTTCTTTATCAAGTTTTATATTAGCAAACAAAGATTCAATAGGAGTCACACCAATTACTTTAAGATCTTCATCATGATTATCGCAAAAACTAGAAGAACACACTTTTTCTAGCCAATCTGTCTTAGCATGCATCCTAGCGTTTCTCTCTCTACTTTCATTGATAGAAATTTTAATAGCTTTCAGAGACTCTTTAATATCAAGCTTGGGTGGCATAGATCTAATCTTAAAAGAATAAATCTCATGAGAAATTATATCAATGTTTCTAGGCAAATCATCAATCTTAAGCAAATTTTCTTCTACCATAGCATTGAAAATCTTTTGGGAATTAATGAAATCTTTAATATTATTCTCAAGATCAGAGGGTATATTATTATAATTTACATAAGAATTGTTGTAGGAATCACCATAAGTGTTAGAGGAATTACTAGGAAAAGGCCTAGGATTAAAATTGCCTCTATACGCATAATTACCAAAATAGTTCCTACCAACAAAATTCACATCCATAGATTCATTATTATTCTCAATCAAAATGGACAAAGGCATATCATTAGGATCAATAGGAGCACTCTTACTAGTAATCAATTTCATAAGTTCATCCATCTTTCCACTCAAAGTATTAATTTCTTCAATCGCATGCACTTTTTTACCAGTAGACATTAGACAATCTTTCGGTATGCCATTGAGAGTAATTTTCCATAATATTATATAGGAGTTTAGTAGCTTCTCCTAATGTGATTTCCATAAAAGTACCACCTACGACGGAATCTAAAAGATTTCTAGATGCAAAATTCAATCTAGCATTAAATTTTTGTATGATCATCCATAAACTTAAACCATGAGTAGGGAAATTTCTTATCATCAATTTCATCCTCTCTGCTACTTCTTGAGCCTGCGTTGATTTTTCCCTTGAAGAGGAAAGGGTGATGCAGCAAAGTAGAGATAAGTATTTTCCTCAGTTAAGAACCAAGGTATCAGTCCAGTAGGAGGCACAAGCAAGTCTCCAATATATGCACCTGCACAAACTAACAAACACTTACACACAACGCGAAAAAGGGGTTGTCAATCCCTTCACGCTCATGAACAAGAGTGAGATCTAATAGAGATAGGTATAAAAGATAAATAAAAGAGCAAACTAAAGTAAATATAAATAAATTGCAGAAATGTATTTTTGGGTTTTTAGGTTTATAGATCTGAAAATATATGATGAAAAATAGACCCAGGGGCCATAGGTTTCACTAGAGGCTTCTCTCTTGAAGATAGCATAAGGTGGGTAAACAAATTACTCTTGAGCAATTGATAGAAAAGCACATAATTATGATGATATCTATGGAAATGATCTTGCATATAGGCATCACGTCCGTGACAAGTAGACCAAAAACAATTCTGCATCTACTACTATTACTCCACACATCGACCGACTCCTGCCTGCATCTAGAGTACTAAGTTCATAAGAACGGAGCAACTCTTTAAGTAAGATGACATGATGTAGAGGGATAAACTCAAGCAATATGATATAAACCCCATCTTTTTATCCTTGATGGCAATAATGCAATACGTGCCTCGCTACCCCTTCTACCACTGGGTGAGGACACCGTAAGATTGAACCCAAAAGTAAGCACCTCTCCCATTGCAAGAAAAACCAATCTAGTTGGCCAAACCAAACCGATAGTTCGAAGATAAATACAAAGATATCTTAATCATGCATAAAAAAGTTCAGAGAAGACTCAAATAATATTCATAGATAATCTGATCCTAAATCCACAATTCATCGGATCTCAACAAACGCACTGCAAAAGACGATTACATCGAATCGAACTCCAAGAACATCGAGGAGAACATTGTATTGAAGATCAAAGAGAGAGAAGAAGCCATCTAGCTACTAGTTATGGACCCGTAGGTCTGTGGTAAAGTACTCATGCATCATTGGAAGGGTAGCAAGGTTGATGTAGAGGCCCTCCATGATTGAATCCCCCTCCGGCAGAGTGCCGGAAAAGGCCCCAAGATGGGATCTCATGGGAACAGAAGCTTGCGGCGGTGGAAAAGTATTTTGGTGGACGCTTCTGATGTTCGGTGAATATTTGAGAATATATAGAGCTGGAATTAGGGTTAGGGGACCCTCAAGGGTCCCACAAGCCAGGGGGCGCGCCCCTGATATGTCTCCAATGTATCTATAATTTTTGATTCTTCCATGCTGTTATATTATCATTCTTGGATGTTTTACAATCATTTTATAGCAACTTTATATCATTTTTTTTTGGACTAACCTATTGACATAGTGCCCAGTGCCAGTTGTTGTTTTTTACATCGCAGAAAATCAATACCAAATGGAGTCCAAACGCAGCGGAACTTTTTGGAGAATTTTTTTGGACCAGAAGACACACGATGGGCCAAGGAAGTACCAGAGGGGGGCTCTGAGGGGAGCACAACCCACCTGGGCGCGCCTGGGGGCCCAGGCGCATCCTGGTGGGTTGTGCCCACCTCGGCCGCCTCCCGCACCGCCTCTTTTCTCTATAAATACCACGAAAAATCCAAAAACCCTAGGGAAGTCGACAAAACACAATTCCAGCCGCCGCAAGTTCCAGAAACCACAGATCCAATCTAAACACCATCACGGAGGGGTTCATCATCCTCATTGGTGCCTCTCCGATGATGCGTGAGTAGTTTATTGTAGACCTTCGGGTCCGTAGTTAGTAGCTACATGGCTTCCTCTCTCTCTTTTGATTCTCAATACAATGGTCTCTTGGAGATCTATTTGATGTAACTCTTTTTGCGGTGTGTTTGTTGGGATCCGATGAACTTTGAGTTTATGATCAGATCTATTTTATCCATGAAAGTTATTTGAGTTTTGATCTCTTATATGCATGATTACTTATAGCCTTGTATTTCTTCTTCGAATCTTTGGTTTAGTTAGGCCAACTAGATCGATTTTTCTTGCCATGGGAAGAGGTGCTTTGTGATGGGTTCGATCTTACGGTGCTCAATCCCAGTGACAGAAGGGGACATGACACGTATGTATCGTTGCTATTAAGGATAACAATATGGGGTCTATTCCTACATGAATAGATCTTGTCGACATCATGTCGTCGTTCTTATTGCATTACTCCATTTTTCCATGAGCTTAATACACTAGATGCATGCTGGATAGCGGTTGATGTGTGGAGTAATAGTAGTAGATGCAGGCAGGAGTCGATCTACTAATCTTGGACGTGATGCCTATATAATGATCATTGCCTGGATATCATCGTAATTATTTGAAGTTCTATCAATTGCCCAACAGTAATTTGTTTACCCGCCGTATGCTATTTTTCTCGAGAGAAGCCACTAGTGAAATCTACGGCCCCCGGGTCTATCCTTCTTCATATTTGCTTTCCGATCTATTTTTATTCGCTTTTATTTTCAGATCTATTATACCAAAAACCCAAAAATACCTTGCTGCACTTTTTTTCCATTTATTTTATTTCGCGTTTATTCGAGATCTATTTATCCAATCTACAATAATTTTTCTCCCGTCCACATGACAATTTCTGGCACCGTTACCTGAAAGGGATTGACAACCCCTTTAACACGTCGGGTTGCAAGTATTTGTTCTTTGTGTGCAGGTACCGTTTACATAGTGTTGCTTGGTTCTCCTACTGGATTGATACCTTGGTTTCATAACTGAGGGAAATACCTACCGTAGCTGTGCTGCTCATCCCTTCCTCTTTGGGGAAATACCGACGTAGTTCAAGCGACATCAAAAGGAATTTCTGGCGCCTTTGCCGGGGAGACATCATCAACATCTATCAGGTTCCTAATCACAAATATCATCTCCTTGCAATGTACATTATTTGCCATTTGCCTCTCTTTTTCATCTCCCCCACTTCACAAAAATTTGCCATTTTATTCGCCCTCTTTTTCGTTCGCCGTTTTCTCGTCAGATCTGTTTTTCGTGTGCAATTTTGTTTGTCACTTTTTGTCGTTATGGATAGTTCTTTCTCTATTGCGTGCACCCCCGAGAATGAGGTTCTTAACTTCAAACAAAGGGGAGGGGAGAATTTAAAAGATGCTTGGTATAGGATTTGCAATGCTCATAATAGATCTATTAGTAAGCAATCTACCGTTCTTCTTCTTCGTTGTTTTTATGTAGGCATCACCACTTGGTATAGATTCGTCCTTGATACGATTACCGATGTGAATTTCTTGATGTGTCCTTCTCTAGATGCTTTTAATGCCATGGGGAATCTAGTGGGTTCCCCACCTCTTATGGTTAATGAAACAACTTTAACTGTCGAGCATGTTATGGCAAGGCTAGATGCTATTGAAAAGAAAATGCTCACTGAAGAAAATATTGAAAAATTAGATAAAATGATGCACAATCTTGCTAATAGAATCGGGTCAAAAGCGGGAGACGCTCTTAAAGTACTAAAAGAAAAAGAACCCGCATTCAACGAAAGAATAGAGGAGAGCCCTGCTAGAATTGATAAGTTGGAAGAAATTTTTAGTAATTTAAGCACGGCTTTTTCTTCCGCTAAAACTATTGAAAAAAACTCCCATAAAAATTTGCAAGATTACTCAAGTCACTAAAAACAAGGGTACAACTTCTAACAAAGAAGATCTTAAAATGATTAGTATTCACCCTAATTTTGTTGAAGTGATAAAAGACCCTACTTGCAAAAATGAATTCTTCAAACTTGTTCCTAGGAGTATTGTTATTGAAAATTTGTATGCCAAATCCTTGAAGAATTCTAAGTGTTTGATTGAGGAGTTGGAAACTAAAGATGACAACACTTAGATCTATGCTTTATGCCTAGCTAGGGGCATAAAATGATAGCGCTTGTTGGGAGGCAACCCAATGAATAAAATTTATTTTTGCCTTTTTCTTTCTGTTCTTGAGTGTTTGCACAATTATGCCTCTGTTATGATTATGTTTTTTTGTGTTTTAATTAGTGTTTGTGCCAAGAAAAGCCTTTGGGATCTTGTTGGGTGATAGTTGATTTTATCTTGTTGGAAAACAGAAACTTTTGTGTCCAGTAAAATAATTTTTTAAAATCACAGAAGCAACGAAAACTTCTGAAGTTTTTACACAATATTTATGTACAAATTGTCTCTATTTTCCTAAGTTTTAAGAATTTTTGGAGTTACAGAAGTATTAGAACAATTCGCATATTTACAGACTGTTCTGTTTTTGACAGATTCTGTTTTCTTTGCATTGTATGCTTATTTTGATGAATCTATGGTTTGTATTGGAGGGTATAAGCCATGGTAAAGTTAGAATACAGTAGATATAATGCAGTAACAAAATTTTAATGGGTTTTCTATAGTACTTAAAGTAAAGATTGATTTTCTTATAGTAACGGATCTCATGAAGGTTTTGTTAAGTTTTGTGTGATTGAAGTTTTCAAGTTTTGGGTGAGATCACGATGGATGAAGGAATAAGGAGTAAGAAGAGCCTAAGCTTGGGGATGCCCCATGGCACCCCAAGCCATTATCCAAAGAGGAACAAGCAACTAAGCTTGGGGATTGCCCCGAGTGGCATCCCCTCTTTCTTCTAACGACCATCGGTATTTTACTTGGAGCTATATTTTTATTCGTCACATATCATGAGTTTTGGTTGGAGCGTCTTGTGTTATATGAGTCTTTGCTTGTTTTGCTTTTTATTTTGTGTCATCTATCCTTGCTGGACACACCTATTTGAGAGAGCCAAAATTATGCTATGATTTGATAGAATTGCTCTCTGTGCTTCACTTAAATCTTTTTGAGCTATGGAATTGCTCTAGTGCTTCACTTATATCTTTTTGAGCATTGTGTGCTTTAGTATTTTTGAAGAAATGCTCTCATGCTTCACTTAGATTTATTTGAGAGTTAGTAATTTTTTAAGAAATTCTCTCATGCTTCACTTAAATTATTTTGAGAGAAGAAAATTTTATGCTCATGTTCTTCACTTAGATTTGTTTGAGCTATCAAAAGCAATATATGAAATTAGTCCCAAAGTGATAGATATTCAAGAGGGATATAATAAAAACTTTCATGAAGATCATTGGACAAAATAAACTTGATTCTTTGTAATAGTTTTGCGGTATGATGATATAATATGTGAGTCATGTTGATGAGTAATTATGCTTTAGTAAGAATATTGATGTTAAGGTTTGTGATTCCCTACGCAAGCACGAAAGTCAATAGTTATGCAATGAAATTACATCCTACTTGTGGTGCATTATTCGGTGTTAGTTATGCTTAATGCTCGCTTATGAGATTTTTCGTTTCTTGGTTGGATGCTTCTCAATCTTTTGCTAGCCTTCATTTGCACTAAGTGGGATTACTACTTGTGCATCCAAAATCCTTAAACCCATTTTTTGCCATATGAGTCCACTATACCTACCTATATGCGGTATTTTCGTGCCGTTCTAAGTAAATTTGTATGTTCCATCTCTAATCTTCAAAATAAATTTCCTTTTTGTGTGCTCGTACCGCTCATGAAACGGTAGGGGTGGCTAATATTTTTCCATGCTAGATGTTTTATTCTCAAGATGGGTGTTTATTCACTTGTCATTGCACGAGAGTACGGCAAAGGTATTAGGGATGCCCAGTTCCGAAATGAAAAATGAATTTACTTTATGTTGTCAAATAATAAATTCCTTGGAAAGTGTTGGTATGGACGGTACCCGTGGATTCGGTTAGCCGTGGAATGTGAAAGTATGGTGGAAAAAGGAATAAACTTTATTTTCTGTTTGGGAACCGCCTATGATATATCTAGCATGGAAAGTATTGGGAACTACTCCATCATTTTCGTTGACAGGAAAGGTATGCCACCCAAAATGTTTTATCTCTATCTTTTTCCGCTTTGAGCTCTGGCACCTCTACAAATCCCTACTTCCCTCTGCGAAGGGCCTTTCTATTTACTTTATGCAATTTTTATTTTTATTTGAGTCTCCATCTTCTCTTATAATGCACCAACTAAGGGGCACTATGATCGTACTTGAGCATTGGGTGTAGCTAATATGCGAATGTGTTTCATGAATGGATCAATGATTGAGCATAATGGGCTAGGGATAACTTGCTTTAGTGTTGATATTTCGGAAGACATGGTTGCTTGTTGATATGCTTGAGTATTGAAATCTTCATGTCAAAACTAGACTATTTCTTTGAATCATATAAAAGTCCAAATGTCCATGCTACAAAAGAAAAGAATATGTGATGAACATGGTAGGCAGCATTCCACATCAAAAATTCTATTTTTATCATTTACCTACTCGAGGACGAGCAGGAATTAAGCTTGGGGATGCTGATACGTCTCCAACGTATCTATAATTTTTGATTGTTCCATGCTGTTATATTATCATTCTTGGATGTTTTACAATCATTTTATAGCAACTTTATATCATTTTTTGGGACCAACCTATTGACATAGTGCCCAGTGCCAGTTGCTGTTTTTTGCTTATTTTTTACTTCGCAGAAAATCAATACCAAACGGGGTCTAAACGTAGCAAAACTTTTTGGAGAATTTTTTTGGACCAGAAGACACACGATGGGCCAAGGAAGTACCAGAGGGGGCTCCGAGGGCAGCACAACCCACCAGGGGGCCCAGGTGCGCCCTGGTGGGTTGTGCACACCTTAGCCGCCTCCCGCACCGCCTCTTTGCTCTATAAATACCCCGAAAATCCAAAAACCCTAGGGGAGTCGATGAAACACAATTCTCGCCGCCGCAAGTTCTAGAAACCACAGATCCAATCCAAGGCAATGATCATGAATATAGGCATCACGTCCGTGACAAGTAGACCGACTCCTGCCTACATCTACTACTATTACTCCACACATCGACCGCTATCCAGCATGCATCTAGTGTATTAAGTTAACAAGAACGGAGTAACGCCTTAAGTAAGATGACATGATGTAGAGGGATAGATCCAAGCAATATGGTAAAGCCCCATATTTTTATCCTTGATGGCAACAATACAAATGCGTGCCTCACTACCCCTACTGTCACTAGGTGAGGACACCGCAAGATTGAACCCAAAACAAAGCACCTCTCCCATTGCAAGATAAATCAATCTAGTTGGCCAAACCAAATCAATAGATCGGAGAGAAATACAAAGCTATCTTAATCATGCATAAAAGAGTTCAGAGAAGACTCAAATAATGTTCATAGATAATTTGGTCATAAACCCACAATTCATCTGATCTCAACAAACACACCACAAAAGAAGGTTACATCGGATAGAACTCCAAGAACATCGAGGGGAACATTGTACTGAAGATCAAAGAGAGAGAAGTAGCCATCTAGCTACTAGCTATCGACTCGTAGGTCTGTGGTAAACTACCCACACATCATCGGAAGGGCATCAAGGTTGGTGTAGAGGCCCTCCGTGATCGAATCCCCCTCCAGCAGAGTGCCGAAAAAGGCCCCAAGATGGGATCTCACGAGAACAGAAGCTTGCGGCAGCGGAAAAGTATTTTTGGTGTGCCCTCTGGTATACGAGGAATATTTAGGTATTTATAGAGCTAAGATTAGGGCTAGGGGAGTCCCGAGGGCCCCACAAACCTGGGGCGCCCCCCTCATGGCTCCTCTAGCCTCCTCCCGAAGCTTCGTGGGTTTCTTCTGGTCCAAGAAAAATCCTCAAAAAGTTTCATTCCATTTGGACCCCGTTTGGTATTGATTTTCTGTAAAAGAATAAAACAAGGAAAAAAACAGCAACTACACTGGGCACTAGGTTAATAGGTTAGTCCCAAAAATGATATAAAATAGCATATTAATGCATATAAAACATCCAAGATGGATAATATAATAGCATGGAACAATAAAAAATTATAGATATGTTGGAGACGTATCATTTGGCATGGAAGAAAATTAGCCTTGAGTCAACTGTCAGTGTCTGGCAACCAATGAACGCTTATTGGATGCGGATCATGGAGTTCTTCATGCACGCAGCACTAGTGGCTACGACAGGTCAACCGCTTCTCTTTGCCACCAATGGTCCACAATATCGGCGAGTTGTCAAAAGTGGTCATCGTGCTTGTCGCATGTTAAAACTTGAACCCAAGTGGGAGAAATGGTGGGGACAAGGTGATTGTTTGCTCAAATTGATCAATTGTTTTCTTCATGGCTTGTATGTATAGGAATTTAGGTGGCTAACTTTTTTTTTCTCATTTGTGCTATGTAGCTCAACATAGCTCAAGGTTTGTTCAAGGGAAGAGGGAAAAATGTGAAGAAGAAGAAAATATGGATGACAAATCATTTACTTCGCAACATTGTTGGAAGGAGCTCGAAAATGTTAAGTTGAAGAACCAGGAGGTGTATGAAATTACCAATAAGAAGAACTCCAAGAGCTCAGTTAGAAATGCGATAATACTTGATGTTGTTGTTGATGATGCATCAAGTGATGAGGAAGGAAAAGAATCCCCATCCCCAACTCAATGGCTCCTTCAAAAAGGCCTGGTGCAAGAAGAAATGGGAAAGAAAAAGGAACAAAGGCGCGAGAAATGATATGAAAGAATCCTTGGACGCCATCATGAATGCAACAAAGCAGGTGAATGAAGATAGAAAAATTATGAGGTTGAAGAAAATGGAGGAGAGGACGGCAACCGAGCTGTGGAAGGTGGCGATCGAGGAGAGGCGGGCTGCTGATACGTCTCCAATGTATCTATAATTTTTGACTTTTCCATGCTGTTATATTATCATTCTTGGATATTTTACAATCATTTTATAGCAACTTTATATCATTTTTTGGGACTAACCTATTGACATAGTGCCCAGTGCCAGTTGCTGTTTTTTGCTTGTTTTTTATCGTAGGAAATCAATACCAAACGGAGTCCAAACGCAGCGAAACTTTTTGGTGATTTTTTCTGGACCAGAAGACACAAGTTGGGCCAAGAAAGTACCTGTGGGGGGCTCCGAGGGGAGCACAACCCACCAGGGCGCGCCTGGGGCCCAGGCGCGCCCAGGTGGGATGTGCCCACCTCGGCCACCTCCCGCACCGCCTCTTTGCTCTATAAATACCCCAATATTCCAGAAACCCTAGGGGAGTCGACGAAAATCAATTCCAGCCGCCGCAAGTTCCAGAAACCACAGATCCAATCTAGACACCATCACGGAGAGGTTCATCATCCTCATTGGTGCCTCTCCAATGATGCGTGAGTAGTTCATTGTAGACCTACAGGTCCGTAGGCAGTAGCTAGATGGCTTCCTCTCTCTCTTTTGATTCTCAATACAATGGTCTCTTGGAGATCTATTCGATGTAACTCTTTTTGGGTGTGTTTGTTGGGATCCGATGAACTTTAAGTTTATGATCATATCTATTTTATCCATGAAAGTTATTTGAGTTTTGATCTCTTATATGCATGATTACTTATAGACTCGTATTTCTTCTTCGAATCTTTGGTTTAGTTAGGCCAACTAGATCAATTTTTCTTGCCATGGGAAGAGGTGCTTTGTGATGGGTTCGATCTTACGGTGCTCAATCCCAGTGACAGAAGGGGACATGACACGTATGTATCGTTGCTATTAAGGATAACAAGATGGGGTCTATTCCTACATGAATAGATCTTGTCTACATCATGTCATCGTTCTTATTGCATTACTCCGTTTTTTCATGAACTTAATACACTAGATGCATGCTGGATAACGGTCGATGTGTGGAGTAATAGTAGTAGATGCAGGCAGGAGTCGGTCTGCTAATCTTGGATGTGATGCCTATATAATGATCATTGCCTGGATATCGTCATAATTATTTGAAGTTCTATCAATTGCCCAACAGTAATTTGTTTGCCCGCCGTATGCTATTTTTCTCAAGAGAAGCCACTAGTGAAATCTACGGCCCCCGGGTCTATTCTTCTTCGTATTTTCTTTCTGATCTATTTTTATTCGCTTTTATTTTCGGATCTATTATACCAAAAACCCAAAAATACCTTGCTGCACTTTTTTGCCATTTATTTTATTTCGCATTTATTCTAGATCTATTTATCCAGTCTATCATAATTTTTCTCCCGTCCACTTGACAATTTCTGGCACCGTTACCCGAAAAGGATTGACAACCCCTTTAACACGCCGGGTTGCAAGTATTTGTTATTTGTGTGCAGGTACCATTTACATAGTGTTGCTTGGTTCTCCTACTGTATTGATACCTTTGTTTCATAACTGAGGGAAATATCTACCATAGCTGTGCTGCATCATCCCTTCCTATTTGGGGAAATACCGACGTAGTTCAAGCGGCATCAGCCCCCCTGGGCATGCCCTAGAGGCTTGTGGCCTCCTCGGGACTCTTCTGGCCCTCTCTTCAAGCCTCGTAGGCGTCTTTTGGTCCAAGAAAAATCATCGTAAAGTTTTATTCTGTTTGGACTCCATTTGATATTCCTTTTCTATAAAAGTCAAAAACAAGAAAAAAAATAGAAACTGGCACTGGGCTCTAGGTTAATAGGTTAGTCCCAAAAATAATATAAAATAGCATATTAATGCATATAAAACATCCAAAACAGATAATATAATAGCATGGAACATCAGAAATTATAGATACGTTGGAGACGTATCACTCTCCCAAGACTGTTCAACATGCTCATGATCAAGTTGCTTAAAATTCATTATATCGTTCCTAAGGGAGATGATCTTAGTGGGAGGAAAAATACTTGGAAATAAAAGCATCTTTACACTTATTCCATGAATCAATACTATTTTTAGGCAAAGATGAAAACCAAGTTTTAGCACGATCTTGTAGCGAGAACGGAAATAGCTTTAATTTAACAATATCATTATCCATATCTTTTTTCTTTTGCATATCACACAACTCAACAAAATTATTTAGATGGGATGCATCATCTTCATTAGGACTACCAGAAAATTGTTCTTTCATAACAAGATTCAACAAAGCAGCATTAATTTCATAAGATTCTGCACTAGTAGCAGGAGCAATCGGAGTACTAATAAATTCATTATTATTAGTGTTGGAAAAATCACACAACTTGGTATTTTCTTGAGACATCGTGACAAAGCAAGCAATCTAGCACACAAGCAAACAAAAAACAAATGAAAAGACGAACAGAAAGAAGGCGAATAAAAAGGCAAATATTTTTGTGTTTTTCTGAAAACATTTTAGAAGTGGGGAGACGAAAACGAGAGGCAAATGGCAAATAATGTAAGTGCTAGAGATGAGGGTTTATGATAGGTACTTGGTAGGCTTGATGTAGATCCAACCCGGCAACAGCGCCAGAAATACTTCCTGCTACTTCTTGAGCTTGCATTGATTTTCCCTTGAATAGGAAAGGGTGATGCAGCAAAGTAGAGATAAGTATTTCCCTTAGTTAAGAACCAAGGTATTAATCCAGTAGGAGGAACACACAAGTCCCCAATAGATGCACCTACACAAACAAACAATTACTTGCACACAACGCGAAAAAGGGGTTGTCAATCCCTTCAGTGTCACTAGCAAGGGTGAGATCTAATAGAGATTGATATAAAAGATAAGTAAAGGTGCTAAATAAGATAAACATAAATAAATTGCAGCAAGGTATTTTTGTATTTTTAGTTTTATAGATCTAAAAATAATATCATGGTAAATAGACCCGGGGGCCATAAGTTTCACTAGAGGCTTCTCTCTTGAAAGAACACATACGGTGGGTAAACAAATTACTGTTGAGCAATTGATAGAAAAGCGCATAGTTATGATGATATCCAAGGCAATGATCATGAATATAGGCATCACGTCCGTGACAAGTAGACCGACTCCTGCCTACATCTACTATTATTACTCCACACATCGACCGCTATCCAGCATGCATCTAGTGTATTAAGTTAACAAGAACGGAGTAACGCCTTAAGTAAGATGACATGATGTAGAGGGATAGATCCAAGCAATATGGTAAAGCCCCATATTTTTATCCTTGATGGCAATAATACAAATGCGTGCCTCGCTACCCCTACTGTCACTAGGTGAGGACACCGCAAGATTGAACCCAAAACAAAGCACCTCTCCCATTGCAAGATAAATCAATCTAGTTGGCCAAACCAAATCAATAGATCGGAGAGAAATACAAAGCTATCTTAATCATGCATAAAAGAGTTCAGAGAAGACTCAAATAATGTTCATAGATAATTTGGTCATAAACCCACAATTCATCTGATCTCAACAAACACACCACAAAAGAAGGTTACATCGGATAGAACTCCAAGAACATCGAGGAGAACATTGTATTGAAGATCAAAGAGAGAGAAGTAGCCATCTAGCTACTAGCTATCGACTCGTAGGTCTGTGGTAAACTACCCACACATCATCGGAAGGGCATCAAGGTTGGTGTAGAGGCCCTCCGTGATCGAATCCCCCTCCAGCAGAGTGCCGAAAAAGGCCCCAAGATGGGATCTCACGAGAACAGAAGCTTGCGGCAGCGGAAAAGTATTTTTGGTGTGCCCTCTGGTATACGAGGAATATTTAGGTATTTATAGAGCTAAGATTAGGGTTAGGGGAGTCCCGAGGGCCCCACAAACCTGGGGCGCCCCCCTCATGGCTCCTCTAGCCTCCTCCCGAAGCTTCGTGGGTTTCTTCTGGTCCAAGAAAAATCCTCAAAAAGTTTCATTCCATTTGGACCCCGTTTGGTATTGATTTTCTGTAAAAGAATAAAACAAGGAAAAAAACAGCAACTACACTGGGCACTAGGTTAATAGGTTAGTCCCAAAAATGATATAAAATAGCATATTAATGCATATAAAACATCCAAGATGGATAATATAATAGCATGGAACAATAAAAAATTATAGATATGTTGGAGACGTATCATTTGGCATGGAAGAAAATTAGCCTTGAGTCAACTGTCAGTGTCTGGCAACCAATGAACGCTTATTGGATGCGGATCATGGAGTTCTTCATGCACGCAGCACTAGTGGCTACGACAGGTCAACCGCTTCTCTTTGCCACCAATGGTCCACAATATCGGCGAGTTGTCAAAAGTGGTCATCGTGCTTGTCGCATGTTAAAACTTGAACCCAAGTGGGAGAAATGGTGGGGACAAGGTGATTGTTTGCTCAAATTGATCAATTGTTTTCTTCATGGCTTGTATGTATAGGAATTTTGGTGGCTAACTTTTTTTTCTCATTTGTGCTATGTAGCTCAACATAGCTCAAGGTTTGTTCAAGGGAAGAGGGAAAAATGTGAAGAAGAAGAAAATATGGATGACAAATCATTTACTTCGCAACATTGTTGGAAGGAGCTCGAAAATGTTAAGTTGAAGAACCAGGAGGTGTATGAAATTACCAATAAGAAGAACTCCAAGAGCTCAGTTAGAAATGCGATAATACTTGATGTTGTTGTTGATGATGCATCAAGTGATGAGGAAGGAAAAGAATCCCCATCCCCAACTCAATGGCTCCTTCAAAAAGGCCTGGTGCAAGAAGAAATGGGAAAGAAAAAGGAACAAAGGCGCGAGAAATGATATGAAAGAATCCTTGGACGCCATCATGAATGCAACAAAGCAGGTGAATGAAGATAGAAAAATTATGAGGTTGAAGAAAATGGAGGAGAGGACGGCAACCGAGCTGTGGAAGGTGGCGATCGAGGAGAGGCGGGCTGCTGATACGTCTCCAATGTATCTATAATTTTTGACTTTTCCATGCTGTTATATTATCATTCTTGGATATTTTACAATCATTTTATAGCAACTTTATATCATTTTTTGGGACTAACCTATTGACATAGTGCCCAGTGCCAGTTGCTGTTTTTTGCTTGTTTTTTATCGTAGGAAATCAATACCAAACGGAGTCCAAACGCAGCGAAACTTTTTGGTGATTTTTTCTGGACCAGAAGACACAAGTTGGGCCAAGAAAGTACCTGTGGGGGGCTCCGAGGGGAGCACAACCCACCAGGGCGCGCCTGGGGCCCAGGCGCGCCCAGGTGGGATGTGCCCACCTCGGCCACCTCCCGCACCGCCTCTTTGCTCTATAAATACCCCAATATTCCAGAAACCCTAGGGGAGTCGACGAAAATCAATTCCAGCCGCCGCAAGTTCCAGAAACCACAGATCCAATCTAGACACCATCACGGAGAGGTTCATCATCCTCATTGGTGCCTCTCCAATGATGCGTGAGTAGTTCATTGTAGACCTACAGGTCCGTAGGCAGTAGCTAGATGGCTTCCTCTCTCTCTTTTGATTCTCAATACAATGGTCTCTTGGAGATCTATTCGATGTAACTCTTTTTGCGGTGTGTTTGTTGGGATCCGATGAACTTTGAGTTTATGATCACATCTATGTTTTTATCCATGAATGTTATTTGAGTCATTTGATCTCTTATATGCATGATTGCTTATAGCCTCATATTTCTTCTTCGAATCTTTGGTTTAGTTAGGCTAACTAAATCGATTTTTCTTGCCATGGGAAGAGGTGCTTTGTGAGGGGTTCGATCTTACGGTGCTTGATCCCAGTGACAGAAGGGGAACCGACACGTATGTATCGTTGCTATTAAGGATAACAAGATGGGGTCTATTTCTATATAAATAGTTCTTGTCTACATCATGTCATCATTCTTATTGCATTACTCCGTTTCTCCATGATCTTAATACACTAGATGCATGCTGGATAGCGGTCGATGTGTGGAGTAATAGTAGTAGATGCAGGCAGGAGTCGGTCTACTAATCTTGGACGTGATGCCTATATAATGATCATTGCCTGGATATCGTCATAATTATTTGAAGTTCTATCAATTGCCCAACAGTAATTTTTTTACCCACCGTATGCTATTTTTCTCGAGAGAAGCCACTAGTGAAATCTACGGCCCCCGGGTCTATTTTCTCATCATATATTTTCAGATCTATTTTGCTATTTGCCTTTTTATTTATTTGCCACTTTTATTTTTAGATCTATATTTCTAAAAACCCAATAATATTTTGCTTCACTTTATTTTATTCGCGATCTATTTATCTAATTTACTACAATTTATCTCCCGTTAACTTGCCAATTTCTGGCACCGTTACCCGAAAGGGATTGACAACCCTTTTAACACGTCGGGTTGCAAGTATTTGTTCTTTGTGTGCAGGTGTTGTTTACGTAGTGTTGCTTGGTTCTCCTACTGGTTCGATAACCTTGGTCTCATCATTGAGGGAAATACCTACCGTTGCTGTGCTGCATCATCCCTTCCTCTTTGGGGAAATACCGACGTAGTTGAAGCCAACATCAGCTGCGACCAAGTATCTCAAGACGACAGTTGATGAGATGAAGGTGACGGCCGAGGAGAGGATGTTAGTGAATGAAAAAGAACAAAAGTTGACACAATTGGTCTCGATGAGAAGCAGAAAGCATATGTCGAATTGTGTCATTATCAAGTGTGGACAATGAAGATGATGAGCATGATGCGTGGCGGCATGGGAGTTGGCATGAGTGGTGGCATGGGAGGGGACATGGTTGGAGGCATTGGTGCCATTGGTAGCGGCATTGGAGGAGACATGAGAGGATTCATGTGTGGCATGACAGGAGGCATGATAGGATTATTTGGTGCTATGGGTGGTGGCATGAGAGGTGTCATGGGTGGTGACTTGGGTAGTGGAACAGGAGAAGGTAATGCTATGGGTGGTGGCATGAGAGAAGGCTTGGTGGAGCTATGAGTGGTTTCATGAGAGGAGGCATAGATGATGGCAACAAATACAATGATGGGGGCAACCAGGTCAATGCAAGCCATGTAGACAATTCAATCACAAGTGGCAATGGAAGCGATGAGAGTTGAGACGATATGTTCTATGCACTTTTATTTGTGTTGGTGTGCACTATGATGGGTGGTTTGCGGTTGAATTTGATATGCGGATTTGAAGTTAAAATTTGATAGGGGTGATTCTATTTTGGCCCCTAGCTCGAACGCACTACTCACATTTATCCCTAATTTTTAGACCTACTCAGTTTTGCCCATATTCTGTTATGTGGTGTTATAGAAATACCCTTGAGCGATGTTTTCTTCAGATCTTCTCTACTTTATAAGCTTCATGACATTCCTTTGTGCTGCCAGCGCTTTCCATTCATTTGTAGCATTCCCAAGCATCTCCATGGATGACGGTTCTTGTTTTCTGATGTTTATGTTTTCAGAGAGAATAAATGTTTTCAAGAATGCAACAAAAGTACAAAATGCACTTATAGGTATAGAGGAACATCACTAAGCTTAGAAGGCATACAAGACATGACAAAGACAACGAGTACATTGGGTATAGTAGTGGGCTTATTCCATCTTAGTGCCCGTCTGACTCAGTGTCTATATAAATGATTACGTATGGGAAATATTGAAGCTGTACTTTCCAGTAGCATCGCTACCATTTTTTTTGCAGCTTTTGTAGTTGCTGGAAGTATGTGGTATGGGTCAGCAACGACCCCAATCGGATTATTTGGGCCTACTCGTTGTCCCAATATGATATGTGGATTTGAAGTTAAATTTCATATGTGCATTTGTGTCTTGTTAATTTCAAATTATATCCATATGTCATGTTTGTGTTTTAATATGTATGCAATTGTGGAGCAAAAGATGTGGTTGAGTACCCTATTTTAGGGCAGTTGTTGGTGGAGTGGTGCCCTATTATAGGGCTACTACTGGAGAAGAAATTATTCAGGTGCCCTGAAACACACTTTTGGTGTCCTATTTTCGGGCAGATGTTGGAGATGCTCTAAGGTTAACTAATATTTTTATGTATTGTCTTTCTATTTGGAAGGGTTGATACATTTTATACCAAACTTCCCATCGATCCTTTAAATATATTTGGTAAAGTTTCATTTTTTATATAATAATAGTTATGTACAAAGATTACACTATTTTTTTGAGGAATTGCGTCAAGAGGTTGGGAAGCTCCCGTAATTGCATTAATAAGAGGAGTGTTGATCTAGTTAATGGGGAAACCGGATAAAAAAGCCACACATATCTCAGCTAATTAAGTAAAACAGAATGAAATCCAATACAAACACAAAAGAATCATAAGAAACTAGAGGTTGTGTCACCATAGGACGATATCGGCGTTGAAACACATATCTTAATTTGTTATTGCATATAGAGAACAACTAGCGACCACAACACTGCTCCTATTTTGAAGATAGTTGCATATATAGGTGCAAGAGGTTTTTGTGGCTCCTAATCAGGGCATGCATGATGCATCTACCTATATATATACTTCACAAATAAATTAAAATCATCATTCAATAGTTACCCATGTGAAGTATTCATATTGCATATAGAATAATGGAGTCGCCCCGCAAGTTCTTCCCGATCATTGCCGTTTCCCTCTTGCTTGTCCTCACTACCGGTAAGTATGCACATCTTGATAATTGTTTTACTTCCTTTTTTATTGATATGAGGTTTAATTTTAGTTATAGTTTAGCGACAAAATCCAACATTTTATGTCATTATTTGTCATGAAGATCATTATTAGTTACTAACTATGGGCTAAAATGAGTTTGCTTTTAGTTTAAAAGTCTAGAAATCTCGCATTTATCAAAAATATATATAAATATGAGTAACATCAAATTTTATGGGCTAAAAATGTAAGAATGAATGTTAATGACATATAAACAAATGTAACAACATGTTTAACAATATAACAAAAACTATGCATTCAAGGCCAGATATTCAACTATTTGTGTATGTGGGATGAAACTTGCACATGTGCCTTTTGATAGTAAAAATATATATTTATAAGTAGGTGGTCATTTGAAATGTTTAACGTGACACTACAATCAGAGACCCTTCGACGAAACTGTGTGCGATGCATTAATCGCAAGCGGTGATGTAAAAAAACCGTCAAAAAAGCTGCAAAATGTTTGCGATGGCGGATACATCAAACACGGTTCAGATTGTAGTTGCATGTGCGATGAGGGACATATGGTTCAGTTCAATGAACTGTTTGCGATGAGGCAGAAGAACAGAAACAGGCAGCCAGATGAAGGTGTGTGCGATATACGACCTACGGTTCACTCGGATTAACTATTTGTGATTAGGCAAAACAACAGAAACGGTCAGCCAGCTCAAGGTGTCTGCGATTGACGGCATACACTTTAGACGGATGAACTATTTGTGATTAGGCAACATAACAGAAATGGTCAGCTAGATCAAGGTGTCTGCGATTGACAGCATACACTTCACACGGATGACCTATTTGTGATTAGCCACAACAAACAGAAACAGTTAGACAGATCAACGTGTGTGCGCTAGACGGGCACACATTCTAATTAAAAGAAGCATGCGTGATGGTAATAACGAGCGCGCATGGTTGATGGAACAAGACGTGTGCTGACATCGCCTATTGCGGTGCACCCTATGGTGCAAACGCCACGTACGCGGCCGAGAACGCTTGCCGACGTTACGCCATCGGGGAAAAGTGCCGCACTTAGAAATTAGAACCATCAATAAATTTTGAGCCTGCATCCCCATCACATTCCAAATTACTACCACGCCATTATTTATTGCAAACCTGTTCACACCGATAAAAACCTAAACGGTTTCCCACTTAGGAGCGTATTAGTACTTGGTTATAAATACTACCTACTCCAAGATGACTGCACATTCCTCCTCAACTCCTCATCCACAAAAACAAACAAGTCTTCATCGTCATTCCCTTGCGTCTGCCATGGCCCGCTTGAGTTCTGGGTCGAGAGATTACTACTAGGGAGAGGCGAGTATGGAAGTGGAAGCACGAGAGATGTCCCGCCTCGGTGCAAAAGTAGCTGACATGTCCCGCCGCGCTGCCATAGCAGCACAGAGGTCCCGCCGCACCGTCGAAGCAGCATAGAGGTCCCGCCGCGCCGTCGATGCAGCAAACTGGTCCGGCCGCGCCGCGGAAGGAGCAGAGATGTCCCGCTGCGCCGCGAATGCAGCAGGGATGTCCTCCCGCACCGTGGCAGCCTGGGAAAATGTCTCGCGGGCAGGCGAGGACTCTCACAGGCGCATGCGCGCTATGCTCGATGACCTAATGGGTCGGATCTTCGACTGGATGAAGCTGCAGGATGAGATGAATGCCTTGTTTGAAAATGCTACCGGCGTCATCCAGGGACTAGGGGAGGACAAGGCGAAGCTCCGCACCGAGCGCGACCTACTGAGGGCGAAGATCGCCGGAAGGGCGAAGGAGCATGAGGAGACCACTGCCTTGTTGAAGAGGACGGGCGTCATCCTCAAGAAACTTATGGACGAGAATGCCATGCTCCGCATCTACCGAGAAAGGCTGGTGGAGGAATCCGTGGATGCTGCCAAGCTGCGTGTTGAGGACATGAAAGAGATCATCATCGCTCGCCACGAGAACTAGTCTCCGTGGCCTGCAGCGCATCGGGATAGTAGAGATCAGCGAGCCAGATCATTGTCTGCGTCTTCCTTCTTCTTTTACCCTAGTGTATTTTGGGCGTTGCCGCATGTGGCTTTTTTAATTATCTTCCTAAATATGTAAGACAATTATTATCGATTGTCATCGTCCTTATATTCATCAGTCTTGCTATAAGTCGCAGTCAATGCTATATAGTCCGTCGAATCTTACATAAAGATCTGTGCAAAATTTTCTTTTCTCTCTCTTAAATCTCAGTCAAGTGAGACATAGCCACACCATTAAATAGGGGCTCGTGCGCCATTAATGGAGACGTTGGGAGAGAGGTAGGCTGCGGATGGAGGTCAAAGGGCTCTCCTCCCGATAAGCACTTGCAGGGGGTCTGATTGCACGCCTCTCGTACTCAAATAGCTACCCCGCACGGCACCTCCTAGCCAATAAAAAAAGGGGACGCGTGGCGGCACGTAAAAGGTAAGTAGAACGCCCACGGTTTCAATAATACTTATGTTTCCGATTGTAACGTGACAACACTTGTTCCAAAATGACTTTGTTGATTGTTAATGTGTGCGCCTTCGCAAATCGGATTTTTTTTACAACAGCATGTTGGTGCCATGTCATGACACAATGCCAAGTTTCATGATTTTTAGGCGAGTTTTATATTTACAAGAATTTTAAAACCAAGTTTCTCGATGTTTCCGACCGAGCCAAGACGCCCAGATGTTTGAATTCCAATCCCATTTCTTGCATGGGACCTAGAAATTCGCCCAAGTACACATAAATGGTCATGGTGCTACTTTGAAGAACAAGTGTGGTAAAAGGATAGTAGCATTGCCCCTGTCTCTTTTCTCTCATTTTTTTATTTTTTTATTTGGGCTTCTTTTGGCCTCTTTTATTTTTTTCAAAGTCCGGGACTCATCCCAACTTGTGAGGGAATCATAGCTTCCATCATCCTTTCCTCACATGGGACAATGCTCTAATAATGATAATCATCACACTTTTATTTACTTACAACTCAAGAATTACAACTCGATTCTAGAACAAAATATGACTCTATATGAATGCCTCCGGCGGTGTACCGGGATATGCAATGATCAAGAGAGACATGTATAAAAAAAATAAACGGTGGCCTTGCCACAAATACTATGTCAACTACATGATCATGCAAAACAATATGACAATGATGAAGCGTGTCATAATAAAGGGAACGGTGGAAGTTGCATGGCAATATATCTCGGAATGGCTATGGAAATGCCATAACAGGTAGGTATGGTGGCTGTTTTGAGGAAGGTATATGGTGGGTTTAATGCACCGGCGAAAATTGCGCGGTACTAGAGAGGCTAGCAATGGTGGAAGGGTGAGAGTGTGTATAATCCATGGACTCAACATTAGTCGTAAAGAACTCACATACTTATTGCAAAAGTCTATTAGCTATCAAAACAAAGTACTACATGCATGCTCCTAGGGGGATAGATTGGTAGGAAAAGACCATCGCTCGTCCCCGACCGCCACTCATAAAGAAGACAATCAATAAATAAATCATGCACCGACTTCATCACATAATGGTTCACCATACGTGCATGCTACGGGAATCACAAACTTTAACACAAGTATTTCTACCAATCCACAATTACTCACTAGCATGACTCTAATATCACCATCTTTATATCTCAAAACAAATGCAAGGAATCAAACTTCTCATAGTATTCAACGCTCTTTATATGAAAGTTTTTATTATATCCCTCTTGGATGCCCATCATATTAGGACTAAATTCATAACCTAAGCAAATTACCATGCTGTTTAGAGACTCTCAAAATAATATAAGTGAAGCATGAGAGTTCAACAATTTCTATAAAATAAAGCCACCGCCGTGCTCTAAAAAGATATAATTGAAGCAATAGAGCAAATTGCCTAGCTCAAAAGATATAAGTCAAGCACATAGAGTATTCTAATAAATTCACGATTCATGCGTGTCCCTCTCAAAAGGTGTGTACAGCAAGGATGATTGTGGCAAACTAAAAAGCAAAGAATCATATCATACAAGATGCTCCAAGCAAAACACATATCATGTGGTGAATAAAAATATAGCCTCAAGTAAATTTACCGATAGACGAAGACAAAAGAGGGGATGCCATCTGGGGCATCCCCAAGCTTAGATGCTTGGTTGTCCTTGAATATTACCTTGGGGTGCCTTGGGCATCCCCAAGCTTAGGCTCTTGCCACTCCTTATTCCGTTGTCCAACAAATCTTTACCCAAAACTTGAAAATTTCACAACACAAAACTCAACAGAAAATCTCATAAGATCCGTTAGTATAATAAAATAAATCACCACTTTAGGTACTGTTGTGAACTCATTCTTTATTTATATTGGTTAATATCTACTGTATCCCAACTTCTCCATAGTTCATACCCCGATACTACCCATAGAATCATCAAAAGAAGCAAACAACACAAACAAACAAAATCTGTCAAAAACAGAACAGTCTGCGAAGATCTGAATTGTAGTCATACTTCTGTAACTCCAAAAATTCTAAAAACTTAGGAAAATCTGGGAAATTTGTATATCAATCTTGTGTAAAACATTCAGATTTTTTTTTGCTTCCATGAATTTTTAAAATTCTCTTACTGAACGCAAAAGTTTCTGTTTTACAGCAAAATCAAATCAACTATCACCGTAGACCATCCCAAAGGTCTTGCTTGGCTCAAACACTAACTAAAACACCAAAACACAATTACTACATAGGTAAAAATGTGTATTTATTGAAAAATAGAACAAAAAAAACACACAAATAAAATTAGGTTGCCTCCCAACAAGCGCTATTGTTTAACGCCCCTAGCTAGGCATAAAACATCGATCTAGGTATTGTCATCTTTGGTATGCAATCCATAAGTAGCCCTCATAATAGATTCATATGGCAACTTAATTTTCTTTCTTGGAAAGTGTTCCATGCCCTTCCTTAACGGAAATTGAAATCTAATGTTTCCTTCTTTCATATCAATAATTGCACCAATCGTTCTAAGGAAAGGTCTACCAAGAATAATAGGACATGTAGGATTGCAATCTATATCAAGCACAATGAAATCTACGGACACATAATTCCTATTTGCAACAATAAGAACATCATTAATTCTTCCCATAGGTTTCTTAATAGTGGAATCCGCTAGATGCAAATTTAAAGAACAATCATCAGAATCACGGAAACCTAGCACATCACATAAAATTTTTGGAATCGTGGAAACGCTAGCACCCAAATCACACAAAGCATGGAACTCATAATCTTTAATTTTAATCTTAATAGTAGGTTCCCACTCATCATAAAGCTTTCTAGGGATTGAAACTTCTAACTCAAGTTTTTCTTCAAAATATTTCATCATAGTGTCGTGGGAAACCACGGCCACCTATGGGGCCATGAGCCCCTTCTGGTTCGGCGGGGGGATGGGCACGTTGCACAAACAGCGGAGAAGCGTCACGCGGCACGACAGAGATCACACGGGCAGTCTTTACCTAGGTTCGGGCCGCCGTGAGGCATAAAACCCTACTCCTACTTTGGTGGATTGATGGTGGATAATGGTGGTGAACGTAGCACACTCGCCCGGAAAGGTCGCTCTGAGGGCGAGAGTGGCTACGCGCGTCTGGATATGCGGGGGTCCAACCCTTTCTACCGTTTCCTTGGGCCTCCTTTTATAGATTAAGGGGTCACCATAGTGGCAAATCAGTCTTTGCGTACTGATTAGATAGCTAACAGTGCTATCATATCTAACTCTGCAGGCTGACAGAGCGCATTAAATGCGCCGCTCAGTGTCACATCACAGCTCGCCCGGCAGGCCCTGCCGGGCTGTTTTGCCAGCTTCGCACCTGGTCGCTTGACACGTCTCAGGACGGGTGTCATATGGAGGTGTTTGCTGTAGGAAGTGGCTGCCATGTGGCAGAAAGCAGCCACTTAGTCACCTTGGAGCTCGACACCACTTTGATTAATGACTTGCGTCGCTTGTGAGGTAGAGCGGTGGAGTGGCTTGCCTCCGCCGGCCCCGGCAGGCCTGCCGGGATGATCTAGGAGCTTGCTTCCGGGGCAAAACCAAACCCTGCCGGGCTCGCCTGCCCGGCAAGGTAGGTCCTTCCCTTAGCGATGCCTCGTTCCTCTGGCTCACCTTGGCCTTCTCGACTTGCACTTGGATCATTCAAAGGAATTGATCCTCCTTGTTTGGTCTGATCTTGGTCTTGTAATCTTATCACTGGCCTGTGCACAGTCCGTGCAATGGACCCAGGGTCTGTTGCACCGACAGGAGCCCCCGGGCCTGGCACGGACGCGCCGCTGGGCGTCGTCGGGGTAGGCCCTAACCAGTGCACAGGCAGAAATGTAAGGGCGGCTCCGCCCTTTGAGATCTTCTTTGCTTCTTCATTAACCTGAGCTCGGGTTAGTTTCCGGTTTTCCTGCGCGTTGTGCAACGCCAATTGTGGTGGGGCCATTCTTGTAATGGCCCGTGAATGACTTTAACGCACGGGCGGGTAACTACCAATTCACTATTCCCACTGCGCCCTTATCCTTAGCCACGTATGCCGCATGCATTGAGTGGGGTAGGTAATGGAGGCGCATGGTGCGGGAGAGCATCAAGGCAGGGGCCCGATCTTATTGGATTGGTGGAGGAGGACGGCGGGTACTCGTCGGGGAATCAGCCCCCACCCCCAGCTCGCCTATAAAAGGAGGAGCGGGGGAGGAGCGGAGGCATTCATCCACATTCCTCTCCTCCTCCGCCTTCTGCTTCTTCTGGGTATGCTGAAAAGAAGAGCCTGGGGCCAGGCCCCGGGTCCTAGCTTGGAGTTGCTGATGATGTCAAATGCTCGTGCTGATGCTTGGGGAGTGAGTCTGGTCTGGTGTTGCGCGTCGCCAGGGGTCGCCACCCTGTTGGCGAGGCGTCTGGGGCTCTTGATGCTCACCTGGGATGTAGCATTTGGGGTCCTTGGTAATCCCAGCACTGCTCCTTCCGGCGGATCTCGCATTCTTGCTAAGGACGGCGGCGTCTTCCTGCCCGCCAAGGTGGGGAGCGGCGCGTGCCGAGCCTCTTGGCCACTGCGGCTGCTCGCCGTCTCTTCGGGGGAGGTGCTGGGCTGGGGGCCCGGCGTCTTCCTGGAGCGGCGGTGATGGTGAGAAATCGAGGGAAGGCGGGGGAGGCGGGAGGCAGGGCGTCAGGTCGGAGTACGATGGCACCGACACGTTCGTCTCGTATTGGCGACCTGCCGCCTTGTCTTTCCGCTCTTCCCTTCCCTCCCCGGCACCATCATCACCAGCCTCTTCAGGTGATAGCCGGGGAGGGATGTTCCCTTGGTGCCTTCCCCCTCCTCCAGCAGTCTTCCAGTTGGGTGTCGGTGGTTGATCCTTCCGGTGCTCGAGCTGGGGCTTCTTGATGGTCTTGGAGGTGGTGACCAAGGCACCGCCGAGCTGCTCCTTCCGTCCCCCTTCTTCGCAGCCTCGCCACTCCCGATCTTGTCAGGCCGCGCCCGGCAGGCCATGACGGGATCGGGGGTGGGCTCTTGCTTGGGTGCCCTTTTAGCCGTCTTCTCTTCCCACCGCAATACCTGGCGGAGGGAAAACGAAAAGAGGAGATCACGGGGCACTTATCTTTTTTTAATCTTAAATCTGTAGGCGCTTGCCAAATTTTAGTTCAAATAATGTAATCTCTTGTATCCATGTTTATGTTCCGTGAGATTTGTACTTGTTGACCAGCATATTATTGAAAAAGATAAGCTTTGCCGGGCACTTGTGCATGTACGATATCCATGCAGAGGTGAAACGCCTCCATACTTTCACGTAAACAAGTAGATCCTGGTAAGCTACCTTGCCGGTACCCCATAGGACTGCTGCCGTGAGGCTGAGCCTGCCGGGCGCAGAACCCATTGGGAGAGACCAGCCCCCCGCCAACCCTTTCAGCCAAAGGCCACTACGACCATCCTGACTGAAGCAGCGTTCATGTCAGTAGATGGGAGCACCTTTGTTTCCAAGGCGGCGAGGTTTTCATATGCACAAGTCCTACTCACGGAACATGTATGGATAAGAGATGGAACTTATCTGTTTGGCTTGCCGGAGACCGCAGTGCTGGCTTGTCTTCGCATCCTCTTCCCAGGACTAAGTCCACAGCACGAGTCTGCAGCTTATGCAAATGAAGATGATGCCAGATGCAATCTATCTACATGATCATGCAACCTATCTACATGAATCATGCGATGCTTATGATATGCTTATGCATGCATGCAACTTGTCGGGGGCCCCCAGCGCTTCATTTATTTCTCTGTTGCTTAGGGTCCGCGCCTGGCTTTGTACAAGGGGTTACATGCAGCTGAGGCAAGCCCTGTACAAAAGGGTGGCTGCCGGGCAGGGCCCGACAGCCGCGCCTTACGGGTAGAACTTGCGGAGATGCTCAATATTCCATGAGTTTTGCAATTGAATGCCGTCTCCGGTCTCCAGACGGACTGCGCCAGGTCTGATGACTCGTACTACCCGGTAAGGGCCTTCCCACTTTGGCGACAGCTTGTTTGTACCCTTGGCGGACTGAACGCCTAAGGACAAGGTCGCCTTCCTCAAAACACTGGGCGTGAACCCTGCGGCTATGATAGCGACGCAGGGCTTGCTGATAGCGTGCAGCACGCGTAGCAGCCCGGAGACGGTTCTCCTCGAGAAGCATGGCGTCGTCACGCATGTGTTGTTCCTGCGCTACTTCATCGTAGGCAAGCACTTGAGGTGACCCGTAAATGAGTTCCATGGGGATAACTGCTTCTTCCCCATAGACTAGGGAGAAGGGAGTCTGCCCGGTAGCTCGGTTTGGTGTCGTTCTGAGGGACCAAAGAACCACCGGCAGCTCATTGATCCATTGCCTGCCGTGCTTCCGCAGCTTATCAAACGTTCTCATCTTGAGTCCTTGCATCACTTTAGCATTCGCCCTCTCAACTTGTCCATTGCTTCTGGGTTGTGCGAGAGAGGCAAATGAGATCTTGCTTCCGAGGGTATGAACATATTGCATGAAGGCGCGGCTCGTGAACTGGGTGCCGTTGTCGGTGATGATCCGGGCAGGGACCCCGAAGCGGCACACCAATCCATTCAAGGACTTGATAGCTGACTGAGCAGTCACCTTTCTCACGGCATCTACTTCTGGCCACTTTGTAAACTTGTCAATGGCAACGAACAAGAATTCAAAGCCCCCGACAGCTCGGGGGAAAGGGCCGAGGATATCGATCCCCTAGACCGAAAACGGCCATGACAAAGGGATTGTCTGGAGTGCTTGGGCAGGCAGATGGATATTTTTGGAATGGAACTGACATGCTTCACACTAGGTGACGAGCTCAACCACATCTTGGAGGGCTGTGGGCCAATAGAATCCTTGCCGGAATGCTTTCCCAACCAAAGCCCTTGATCCAATGTGGGAGCCGCACATGCCTTTGTGTATCTCTGCCAGCAGTTCCTTTCCTCCTTCCCGGCAAATGCACTTCAATTTCACACCATTGGGCCTTCTTCTGTATAGTGTGTCATTGACAAACTGATACATACTGGCCCTCTGGGCTACTCTTTCAGCTTCTTCTTGCTCTTCAGGAAGTTCTCCGGTTTGGAGGAAATGGACTATGTGCCCTTGCCCAAGTTGGAGCCTGAGGCTCGGCAACGAGGACTAGCGGCACCTCCTCATTCGTGGGGGCGCATCCCTTGACTGCGGGGACCAGTGGCCCGACAGGAGGGTGCAGCCCGACAATCGAAGGGGACTTGTTTCCGGCAGGGTCCCTGCCAGGAGCCCCGAAAGGCTCTACCGGGAGAGGCTTACCGGAGTCCAATTTCCTCCTCTTTCGGGCCATTGTTGTCGGGGATACGGAGGGCTGAGTAAGATGGAGAACAAAAGTTCCTGGTTCCACAGGAAGCTTCTGCGCAGCGCACTTCGACAGGTGATCAGCAATGCTGTTTTCCGCACGGGGTACGTGCTCTATTTGCAACCCGTCATAGTGCTCCTCCAATCTTCTCACTTCCTCGACGTATGCCTCCATCAATGGGCTTCGGTAATCCTTGTTGACTTGTCTCACCACCAGTTGTGAATCTCCTTGAATGATCAGCTTCTTGATTCCCAACTCTGTGGCAATCCTGAGCCCGGCAAGAAGCCCTTCATATTATGCTGTATTGTTGGTCGCCTCCTCCCGGGGAAAGTGCATCTGGACGATGTACCTCAGGTGCTCTCCAGTGGGAGACACGAGAAGCATGCCAGCCCCTACACCTTGTAGGGAGAAGGCACCATCGAAATACATGATTCATTTTTGGGCGCTTCCTTGCCGGGGATAACTGTTTCCTGTACTTCTTCATCAGGGGTTGGCGTCCATTCTACAATAAACTCTGCCAATGCCCTGCTCTGGATTGTTGATGTGCTTTCAAACTTCAGGCCAAAGCTGGATAACTCCAATGCCCACTCCACTATCCTGCCGGTGGCCTCTGGGTTTCGAAGTATTCTTTGCAACGGGAAGCGGGTGACAACCGTGATCTCATGGGCTTGGAAGTAGCGGCGCAGTTTCCTGGAGGCCATGACAAGGCCAAAGATCAATTTTTGCACGCCAGAATACCTGGATCTAGCCCCCTGCAATAGTGAGCTGACGAAGTATACTGGGCACTGCACCACCTTCTTCCTTGTCGTGTCCTTGGGGTTGCTTCCGCTGCCGTGCTCCTCTTTGTCCTGATCCGTATCTGGCCTTGCCGGGCCGCTCTCTACCTCTTCCCCGGGTGGGATACTTGCTGATGTGGCTTCTTACTTCCCGCTGCACTACTAGGGCCGCACTAACCACTTGATTAGTTGCTGCCAGATATAGCAGCAACGGCTCTTGTGGTTTGGGTGCGACCAAAGTAGGCACAGAAGACAAGTAGGCCTTCAAATCCTGCAGTGTTGCATCTGCTTCCGGGGTCCACTTCATGGGTCCTGCCCTCTTCAAAATCTTGAAGAACGGCAAGGCGCGCTCGGCAGGCTTGGAGATGAATCTGCTAAGTGCGGCAACGCATCCTGTCAAATGCCTCACATCCTTAACTGTCTTGGGTGCCTGTATCTGCTCAATAGCCTTGATCTTATCGGGGTTGGCCTCTATCCTGCGGTGGGACACAAAGAAACCAAGTAGCTTGCCAAAGGGAACGCCAAACACGCACTTCTCCGGATTCAGTTTCAAGTTGATCTTGCGCAGATTAGCAAATGTCTCTTCTAAATCCTGGATGAGGGTTGATCTGTCCTTGGTCTTGACCACAATATCATCCATATAGGCTTCAATGTTCCTGTGCAACTATGGTTCAAAACCAATCTGGACTGCTCTTGCAAAAGTGGACCCGGCACTCTTCAACCAGAAAGGCATGCGCACAAAGCAGTACGTGCCGCATGGGGTGATTGTCAGGGCCGGATTTTGGGGACACAAAATATCCCCGAAATTTAACCCCTCGTGTTACCACCAGCCCAGGATTACTGTTACTGGTGGACACGTCCTTGTTACAGATTACCAAGCTATTACAAGAATTGGATACAAGACCATAAAGGTCTAATGATACAACAATGATATCTGGTGACGGGTGACGGAAGCGACTTGTGGTTCTCCAACGTCGATGGGGCTCCATTCCCACAGGAATAGCTGACCCGGATAATTCCTATCCCACGTGGCTGCCATCCTAGGCTCCGTACGGATGTCGCTGTGGTACTCCTTGTAGAACTCCTGACCTGGCCAAGTAAATAGCCAGGGACAAGCCTGTGAGTACGTTTGAATGTACTCGCAAACATCATGAGCAAAAGATATACCGAATGCAGCAGATAAAAATGTATGATCATGATGAGCCAAACTATATGCATATGTTCATGCTGACTGAAATTTAAATCATGACATGACAATAAAATGATATGGACGTGAACATAGCATATTAGTCATAATCAAACTTATTAGAGATAAAGCAAATGAATGCCACGGGTAGTCTAGCCAGTCCAAGTGTCATTCAGAAAAATAAAAGAAATGCCAATCGGGTGTCCACAAGAGTAGTGGCGGGACCGCCTGTAAACTCGAGGGACGTCACAAAAATGTCTTGAAGAGAAATGCCAGTCGGGTGTCAAGTGACGCCACGGTCAGACTTGAAGAGAAATGCCAATCGGGTGTCCACAAGAGTAGTGGCGGAACCGCCTGTTAACTCGAGAGACGCCACGAGAGGTCTTGAAAATAAAATTGAGTGCCCGGGGTAGTCTAGCCAGCCCCAGAGACACTTAGGAAATACAAAAATAAGAGAAACGGGTTAGTCCTCAATAATATGCATACAAATATTCATGGTAGCATCAGGGTGTCAATAATTATCCTGCAAAATAATTCAAGCTCAATTTAATTATTTTCCTCCGAAGACCGACACTTGACCAACCCAGACTATAGTCCTTAACCGCGGACACGGCTATTCGAATAGGTTTAAACTCTGCAGAGGGTGTACTCTTTACCCACAAGTAAAGGATTTCTTTAGTCAGTACTGTGACACCGATAATTCCCTTTACGGTCTTTGGGTTGAAAACACACCTAACCAGCACACACCAGATTAACTTTTCGGATGCCAGGAATCACCCAAAGCATCATTCAAGAAAAACTCTAAGACGGAGAGACCAACATCCTGCATGGGATCACTATTAATACGTGCGGATTCCAAGGGGTGCCCCCCTCTCATTTACAACCGGAAACACCCTTGCCCCCTGACCCGATGACAGGATTTAGTCCACGGCCGTGGAAACCCTCATCATGGCCCTTTGTACGGTGTGTGCGTGGAAAGGGGTTATCAACTTACTGAACCATGCCCTACCTGTGGCAGCACGGAACAAGTATGGGGGTTACCGGAACAAGACTCGATCTACGGTCGACTCAGGAGGTTTAAGTTTCCTGCAACGGTTAGCACAACAAGGTATTCATTCAACAACAATACGAAACAGGGCCACAACCCTTGCATGCTCCAACATGCATAACAACCAAGGCATGATCATTCTCCAACGTGATCACCCTTCTGCCGGTAATGGTATTTCTCTTAGGCCTGCTCCTGCAAGTTAGTCATGGCAAACACACGATGCATGGTACGATGAAACATGCCAACACTACATGCATGCAAATTCTATTTGAATTCAACCCATGCATAATTTATTTATTCATGCAAACAATTAATCATGCAATCACCATATCAAGTGTTCAAGATGCTTGCCTTGTCCAAAGTAGTTAGGAGAAAACCCTTCGAAATTCCTGGCAAAGTTCCCCTCTTCTTTTTCTGAAAAACGCAAATTTGAAATCAAATAAAAAATTCCATCACAGTACAAAAACTTGTCTTAAAATATTTTTAAATAAATACTAAAAAAACTAGAGAGAAAAATAAGAATTTCAAAAAAAGAATCAAGTCTTTTGGACTTGTGCTTAAAAAGTTATAAAGGTTTTAAAACCAGGGACCTTTCTGTAATTAAAATAACTACTATCGGGTCCTTGCTGCAATAAAAGAAAACGCCCCGGGCAAAAGTACGCCTTCCAGTACAGAAAGCGTAAAGCGCCAAATACGCTTTCGTTTTGAACGTAGAAAAAAAAGAAAACGCTGACGGGTGGGGTCCACCCGTCAGGTTCATATACAAACGTGCTCGCACGCGTGTACAGAGGAGGTGCGGCGTTCACCGGCGACGATCGCCGGCGTTCCATGGTCGGCAATGGTCGGAATGTGCTCGGGGTGGGATCCCGCGTTGGTGGGTGGTGGAGTTGGTCGCCGGCGAGCATCAGAGCGACGGCGAGGTTGGTGGCGGCGGACGATGGTTCGGTGGAGTTGGGAGCTCGCCGGAGAAGGCTCGGGAGGTGCAATTGGAGTGCGGGTTCAACGAGTGGATGCAAGAGAGTGCTTTTGGCGGAGTTTTAACGGTGGTGGTGGAGTATTGGCGTCGAGCCGGTCGGGGAATGTGGCGGCGGGACGGTGACCGGAGAGGTAGAAGAAGAGCCTCACGGGGTCGGGTGAGTGTGCGGGGGAGCGATTAGAGGTAAGGGTGAGCGGTGAGGTGAATGCACGGAGCTCGGGGCCCTTTATATAGGTGATCCTGAGGTGGTCAGAGGCTTGCGGGTGACGCCGGAGTAAATTTCGGCCGCCGTGGCAGGTTTGGGCAGTGGCGAGGTGCGGTGCATGCTTAGGAGTGAAGGTGGAGCTCTCCAGAAGCCTTATCGTGGACGGAGTCGGCCTCGAGTGCCTCATCCACGGTGAGGTGGCCCGTATGGGTGCGGCAGTGGCGCCAGCTCCGGCGACTGCCAGGCGGGGTCCAGACGGCGTGGTCGGCGTGGAGAAGGTGCGGAGAGGCGGGGAGGAGCGACGTGTGGAGGAGAAGTAGGTGGGCTGAGCAGTGGCGCAGTGAATGAAGGCGAGCGCCGTGGCGATCCGCTCGGTTGCCGCGGATAAGCTCCGTGGCAGGTGCACCGGCTAGCCACCGGCCGTTGACGGCGAGGTACTGACGAGGGAGGATTAGCAGTGGTGCATTGAAGGCCAGAGGAGACGTGGTGGAGAAGGGAATGGATGAAGTGAGGAGCACGGCGTCGATCTCCTCCGCTGACTGAAGAAATTCAGTTAACTGAATTTGACAGTGGTGAACAGTGTGCACAGAAGGTGTTTGATGAAATGCTAGATGGCCTTGGGCATTTTTGGAATTTCTGAAATTTTTTGTGGTGATGTACTGATGCAAGACAAAGGTGATGGCAAAGTTTCAGAATTTTTGGAGAAGTTTAGAATAGGTTTTGAGCAAGGAATCAGTTTCTGGTCCAAATTTGAATTGATTGAATTTTGAAAATTTTGAACTATGGAACCCCAAGTTTTTGGTGAAATGGGTTGTGGGTTCCATCTAGTTGCTAGGATTTTTTTTGGTGGAAGCAGGATAATTATAGAAAATATAGTTCCTTTGTAATTCAAAGAAACCAAGAATATTGTAAATTCCAACTTTGGAATTTATCTAAAATATGAGAAATATTTTTGTGGGGTGGAAAGGGGTTGGATACTGTCCTAGAAGGTGTGAATGACTTGTGGGATAATTGAGGGGTGGTAGAAAAATTATTGGATGAATTTTGGAAGTGCTGGAGAGAAAAGCAAAGGCCATTTCTTGAAATAATTTTAATTCTTCAAAACTTTTCTAAAAGAAAATTATTTTTGATCCCTCAAAAATAATTACCCAATCAATAATTCACCCAAATCAGAACCATTCAAAAATTTTGAAACCCAGTTGAAAATTAAAATAATTTTCAGAACAGAGGAACTAGGAAGAGAATAAGACCAAACAATAATTCAAAGTATTTTATTTTAAGGAAAAGATTTTGAAAAATCGAAAAGAAATATTTTTGGGGTGATACAGTGATGAATGAGGTCTTTTCTTCATCTTCCTTGGACATAAAAATCTGATGGTATCCGGAGTATGCATCCAGAAAAGAGAGCAACTCACATTCTGAAGTAGAATCCACGATCTGGTCGATGCGCGGCAAGGGAAATGGGCCCTTTGGGCATGCCTTATTCAGATCATAGAAATCTATGCAAAGCCTCCATTTTCCATTAGCCTTGCGCACAACCACTGGGTTTGCTAACCATGTTGATGCAGTACTCCTCTGACCAAACCAGCTGCATCAAGTTTCTTAATTTCCTCGGCAATAAACTGCTGCCGCTCCAAGGCCTGCTTCCGAACCTTCTGCTTGATGGGCCGAGCATGTGGGCAGACAACAAGGTCGTGCTCGATTACCTCCCTGGGAACACCGGGGATATTAGATGGTTGCCAGGCAAACACATCGATATTCGCCCGCAGGAAGGCAACGAGCGCGCTTTCCTATTTGTCATCAAGGGTGGCGCTAATAGTGAAAGTACCACCAGCGCCAGCCAACCCTGCCGTGACCTTTTTCACTTGGGGTGGAGCAGCCTTGGATCTCTTGCTGTTGGAACTCTCTGGCATGTCATCAACGGGCACGGCACATTCCACAGGGGTACGCTTCCTTGATTCCTTGCCAGTGCCCCTGCTATGCTTTTCCTTGGCGGGAACTGTGGCTTCCGCGACCTCTGCCGTGACCGCGTCCCGGTACATCTTAT
The DNA here is from genome assembly GCA_011799875.1 of Thinopyrum elongatum. Classification (NCBI taxonomy): domain Eukaryota; kingdom Viridiplantae; phylum Streptophyta; class Magnoliopsida; order Poales; family Poaceae; genus Thinopyrum; species Thinopyrum elongatum. The sequence continues at coordinate 585,667,181 of CM022300.1, forward strand.
CCACGCAAATAATTGCGTCTTTCTTGTCCGACGGAACGGAAATGACGCCCATCGGCCCTGGCATCTTCAAGGTGTTGTAGGCATAGTGGGATGATGCCATGAATTTGGCCAGGGCCGGGCGCCCAAGGATCCCGTTGTACGGCAGGGGGAGGTCAACCAGATCAAACACAACTTTCTCAATCCTGTAGTTCAACTCTCCTCCAAATGTCACTGGCAACGTAATCTTTCCCTTAGGATGGCTCCTGCCGGGATTGACTCTTTGAAACGTGCCTGTGGCCCTAAGTTCTTCCTCCGCTATCTCGAGTCTGCTGATAACCTTTGGGGAAATCAGATTCAACCCGGCCCCGCCGTCAACCAGCATCTTTGTGACCTTGAGGTTGCGAATTGTTGGTGAGACCAACAACGGCAGGCACCCTACCGCAGTAATGCGGTCGGGGTGGTCCTCTTCATCAAAGATGATGGGCGTGCGTGGCCACTTGAGCGGCTTCCAAGAATCTGCCGCTGGCTCCACGGCATTGACTTCACACGCCCACTGTTTAAGTTGGCGGTGAGAGGAGTGCAAAGATGAACGCCCGTCAATGCACAGGGCGTCAGAGGCCTTCTGGAATTCCTGCTCACTGGTTTCCTCTTCATTCCCTCCATCACTCTCATTACTGCAATCCTCCTTCTCTCAGCCCTTGGCGGGTTTCCCTTGGTTCCGAGGAGCCTTGCCGGGGCGATTTGCTTCACCACCCCGGCCCTTCCCGCCAGCGCCATTTTGACCTTTTTCCTTATCGCGCTTTTCATACTCAGCCTTCTGTCTCTTGACGAGCTGCTCAACCTGATGACACTCCTGGAGATCATGGCCCTTGGTCCGATGAATCTTACAGTACGGCCCATCACTTTTCCCAGCTTTCTTGGCAGCCGCCGCCTCCCGGCAGTCAGTGCATGCGGTAGCCTCCTTGCCGGGGGCTTCAGCCTTGGCCTTCTTGCCGGTACTAGGCGTGCTTGACCCCTCAACAGCCATCACTGTCTTATCCTTGCGCTTCTTGTTGTGCTTCTTGTTGTTCTTCTTCTTACTGATGGTTTCGTCGTCATCTTCTGAGTCGATGTCGACGCAATCTTCCTCTCCAGGAAGTTTCCTCCCCTCCTCCACCCGAGCACATTTGTCCACCAAAGTGTAGAGCTCCTTTACAGTCTTGGGCAACCGAATGTTCATCTCGGAACGTATCCTGCGGTTGCGCACGTTGGATTGGAAGGCAGCTATCACGGCAGTTGGGTGGATATCTGGGATATTTCTGTGGACTCGACGGAATCTCTGCAAGTACTTCCATAGAGTTTCTCCTTCTTTCTGCTGGAGAAGCTGCAAGTCGCTGGGCCGCCCTGGTTCTTGATGGCCACCCGTGAAGGCATCATTGAACTCGTGGCATAGGTCAGCCCAGGTCAAAATGGAGTTCTCCGGCAGGTGCATCAGCCAAGACCTCACATTTGAATTGAGGGCCAAAGGGAAGTAGTTGGCGAACACCTTCTCATCTCTTCCCCCGGCAGCTTGAACAGCGATGGTGTAGATGCTCAAGAACTCTACCGGGTTTAGTCTCCCATCATACTTCTTGGGTATCTCTGGCTTGAACGTGCGAGTGGATGGCCAACGGACTTGTCGCAGCTCATGGGTGAAGGCAGGGCACCCAACCTCGAAAGGCAGGCACCCGCCATCTCTGAGCGTGGGCTTGTCGACGTCGGGGCCATCGCACCCATTGGACCAGTGGGGGTTGCCGCGGCGCCGCTCGTCGATGACGCGTGCGCCTTCCCCTCGCCTGCCCTCCAGGGCACGCAGCTGGCCTTGACGCGCTCGAGGATCCGACGAGGCCATCGAGACATCATCGGGTGCTTGGTTTTGCGGCTCCCGGGCGGCTTACCGTGGTAGGGATTGCACCGTGAGGGTGGCCCCTCCCGCAAGACCAGCCGCACGAGCCGTTGTTGCTACCTGGGAAGGCCGTGGCGGTCCGGCCCACTGTGATCCTTCCGCCTCAGCGAAACCAATCAAACTTTGGATGGTGGCTCGCCACTCATCCATCTGGTCTGCCACCGGTGGAATTCTCAATAGCAGTTGGGCTCGCACCCTGGCCTCTGAAGCAGTGCTTGGCATAGGTGATGATGATGTAGACCGTAGTGTCGCTCGGCTCCTGATGTTGCCGGTGGCGACCGCGCCGCGCCCTTGCTGCTGCGAACCAGCCGTTTGGATGGCATGGTGACGTGGCGGAGGCGCCTGAGGGCCAGCGGCTCCGTTGGGCACAGTAGCTGGGTCAGCCCGCCCCAGGGGTGGCCCGTGCCCCGCGGTCGCGCCCGCAGCGGGGCGGGCTGGAGGGTTGCGATTCACCCCAGAACAAGCATCATCACTGCGGCTGTGCCCGTTGGCGAGGAGAAGGGGTTCAGGCGGAATGATCCCTCCATCCGTACCTCATGGAGTATGGCCGTTGGAATGTTGCTAATGTTGTCCTTCCCCGGTACCTCCCGTTCCTGGTTCGGCCGCGGGGGAGGTGGTGACGGCGCCGCCTGCGCCGACCATGTCCCCCGCATCATCCACACCCTTGCGAGCCCCCGTATTCCCCATGACGTCGGCGGTCGCGGGCGGCGGAGCCTTCGAGGTGGACGGGTGATTTGCAGCTCCGGGCTTCCTCTTGGGTGCCATAGTCAATGACGCCGTCGACGACGAAAATGTCGATGGAGATGACGCGCAGCGTACGCTCTCGGTTTCGCGCAAGTGATCCCCCTACCTGGCACGCCAAAGATGTCGTGGGAAACCACGGCCACCTATGGGGCCATGAGCCGCTTCTGGTTCGGCGGGGGGATGGGCACGTTGCACAAAGAGCGGAGAAGCATCGCGCAGCACGGCAGAGATCACAGGGGCAGTCTTTACCCCGGTTCGGGCCGCCGTGAGGCATAAAACCCTACTTCTGCTTTGGTGGATTGATGGTGGATAATGGTGGTGAATGTAGCACACTCGCCCGGCAAGGTCGCTCTGGGGGCGAGAGTGGCTATGCGCGTCTGGATATGCGAGGGTCCAACCCTTTCTACCGTTGCCATGGGCCTCCTTTTATAGATTAAGGGGTCACCACAGTGGAAAATTAGTCTTTGCGTACTGATTAGATAGCTAACAGTGCTATCATATCTAACTCTGCAGGCTGATAGAGCACATTAAATGTGCCGCTCAGTGTCACATCACAGCTCGCCAGGCAGGCCCTGCCGGGCTGTTTTGCCAGCTTTGCGCCTGCTCGCTTGACACGTCTCAGGACGGGTGTCATATGGAGGTGTTTGCTGTAGGAAGTGGCTGCCATGTGGCAGAAAGCAGCCACTTAGTCACCTTGGAGCTCAACACCGCTTTGATTAATGACTTGCGTTTCTTGTGAGGTGGAGCGGTGGAGTGGCTTGCCTCCGCCGGCCCCGGCAAGCCTGCCGGGACGATCTGGGAGCTTGCTTCCGGGGCAAAACCCAACCCTGCCGGGCTCGCCTGCTCGGCAAGGTAGGTCCTTCACTTAGTGATGCCTCGTTCCTCTGGCTCACCTTGGCCTTCTCGACTTGCACTTGGATCCTTCAAAGGAATTGATCCTCCTTGTTTGGTCTGATCTTGGTCTTGTAATCTTGTCACTGGCCTGTGCATAGTCCGTGCAATGGACCCAGGGTCTATTGCACGGACACATAGCATCAACGATATGTTTAGTAAAAGCTTTATATTGATTATAAGCATGAGGAGAATTCAACATGGATTGCAACAAGGAAATACAATCTATCAAAGAACAATTATCATAATTAAAGTCCTTGAAATCCAAAAGAGTGGGTTCATCGCTACTTAATGTTTTGACCTCTCCAATCCCACTTTTATCAATTTTTGCATTAATATCTAAAAACTCCGAATCATTGGGATGCCTTCTAGCTAAAGTTGACTCATCTCCAGTCCCATCTTTATCAAGATTTATATTAGAAAACAAAGATTCTATAGTAGTCACACCAATCACTTAAAGATCTTCATCATTATTCAAGGACTCCGGTTTAGCGGCCATCTTATTCACCAAAGTGGTTTATTTATCGGATATTTGGCCAACTAAATTTTAAAGATGAGCAAATAGAGATTTAAGACGATAAAATTCCTTGGTAACATAATCAAGCTCTGTATTAATATACTCCATCATAGTTTTTTGTTCTTTAAGCTCGTTCCTAAAGACACTATTATGCTCAAAATGTAAAGACAAGAAGCTTTTAGCATTATTTTCAATCTCTTCCAACTTCCTATAATAAGGATCAAAACTCTTGGGTTGAGCCATACGGTCAAACAAGCAATCTAACACACAAACAACCAAAAAGCAAACGAAAAGACGAACGGAAGAAGGGCGAAAAAATGGCAAATCTTTTTGTGTTTTTCTGAAATCATTTTAGAAGTGGGGGAGAGGAAAACGAGAGGCGAATGGCAAATAATGTAATGCAAGAGATGAGAGTTTATGGTGGGTACTTGGTAGGCTTGATGTAGAACCTCCCCGGCAACGGCGCCAGAAATTCTTCTTGCTACTTCTTGAGCTTGCGTTGGTTTTTCCCTTGAAGAGGAAAGGGTGATGCAGCAAAGTAGAGATAAGTATTTCCCTCAGTTTGAGAACCAAGGTATCAATCCAGTAGGAGGTACACGCAAGTCTCCAATCTATGCACCTGCACAAACAATCAAACACTTGCACCCAACGCGATAAAGGGGTTGTCAACCCCTTCACGGTCATTTGCAAGGATGAGATCTGATAGAGATAGATATAGAAGGTTACTAAAACGTAAAACAAAGTAAAAACAAATAAATTGCAGCTAGGTATTTTTGGGTTTTTTGGTTTATAGATCTGAAAATATATGATGGCAAATAGACCCGGGGGCCATAGGTTTCACTAAAGGCTTCTTTCTTGAAAGAAAATAATACGGTGGGTGAACAAATTACTGTCTAGCAATTGATAGAAAAGCGCAAGGTTATGACGATATCCAAGGCAATGATTATGAATATAGGCATCACGTCCGTGTCAAGTAGACCGACTCCTGCCTGCATCTACTACTATTACTCCACACATCGACCGCTATCCTGCATGCATCTAGAGTATTAAGTTCAAAAGAACGGAGTAACGCCTTAAGTAAGATGACATGATGTAGAGGGGTAAACTCAAGAAATATGATGAAAACCCCATATTTTTACCCTTGATGGCAACAATACAATACGTGCCTCGCTACCCCTACTTTGTCACTAGGTGAGGACACCACAAGATTGAACCCAAAACTAAGCACCTCTCCCATTGCAAGAAGAACCAATCTAGTTGGCCAAACCAAACCGATAATTTGAAGAGAAATACAAAGATATCAAATCATGCATATAAGAATTCAGAGAAGATTCAAATAATATTCATAGACAATCTGATCATAAATCCACAATTGATCGGATCTCGACAAACACACCGCAAAAGAATATTTCATCGGATAGATCTCCAAGAACATCGAGGACAACATTGTATTGAAGATCAAAGAGAGAGAAGAAGCCATCTAGCTACTAGCTATGGACCCGTAGGTCTAAGGTAAACTACTCACGCTTCATCAGAAGGGTAATAGAGTTGATGTAGAAGCCCTTCGTGATCGAATCCCCTTCCGGCAGGGTGCCGAAAAAGGCCCCAAGATGGGATCTCACGGGTACAGAAGGTTGCAGCGGCGGAAAAGTATTTTGGTGGACACTTCTGGTCGTTTGGGAATATTTGTGAATTCATAGGCGAAGAATTAGGGTTGGAGGAGCTCCGAGGGGCCCACAAGCCCTCAGGGCGCCCCCCTAGGGCGCGCCCCTGAGGCTTGAAACCGCCTCGGGACTCCTCTGACTTCAGCTCCAAGTCCTACGTGTGTCTTCTGGTCCAAGAAAAATCATCGCGAAAGTTTTATTCAGTTTGGACTCCGTTTGGTATTCCTTTTCTGTAAAACTCAAAAACAAGGGAAAAACAAAAACTGGCACTGGGCTCTAGGTTAATAAGTTAGTCCTGAAAATAATATAAAATAGCATATTAATGCATATAAAACATCCAAAAGAGATAATATAATAGCATGGAACAATAAAAAATTATAGATACGTTGGAGACGTATCAATGGTCAAGAGGCGACGAAGGTATTCATTCAACACCCACGGTACAATATTGAAGTCTTCCTGAAGAGGACGAAGGTTGGGCAGGCAATTATCCATAGCCACTGGCCTAAAGTTGCAAGGACATTCAGCATCACTGAAGGCTCAATATTCGCCTTCCGCTTCTGCAGTTTCCCAGATGAGATTCATCTGTCTATTTACCGTGTATGATGCTACTTTCCAAAGGTTTTCGATGTTGCATGTGAAACTTGGTGCTGTTATGTAATTGCGTAGCTAGCTATATCCGTCTTTGGTGTAACTGAGTGCTGAAGCTATCTGATGTAATTCGATTATGAAATCCTGGTTGCCGTTATACGAAATGAAATATCTGGTGTGTTTTATAAGAAATGTCAATTTGATTACTACATGGATTATCAATAATAGGCTAATTACCCTACTTATTGGGGTTTTCTATTGTAGATCGTTACTCTGACAACACCATGGGCGATGAACTCAAACAACCCATAAGGTTTCTAGAAAGTAGGCGTGTTGGATCAACTAACAATCACACACGACTTTCGGCAGAGAACGGTTTGCGTTAGGCCACCTTGCACAAATGTTTCCACACAAAAAACTGTGTGTGATATACATATGAACGGAAACATTTTTCTGGGATTCACTGTGTGGGATGTACATATGAATGGAAATGATTGGGCTTCGATGCCTCGCCCAATCGCACACGAGCTCATTTTGCCCCACGGGTGTGGCCGGAGGGCCAATCCCCGACGGTTTCTAGGTCGTGTGGGAAGGACCCCCCTATCGCACACACTCACTAGGCGACAGTTTAAAACTCCGTCGTGGAAAGGGGGTAAAAACCGTTTGTATAGCACGTCTCTGTACCAGTGTATGTGTTAATGCTTTGTTCCGGTTCTCTATTAAAAGGAGACCTCAATTACCCTTAGTTTCGATAAAGACCTCGCTACCACGGGAGGGTAGGACCAAGATGTTATGCAAGTTCTTACCGCAAGCGTGTATAACTATATACGGAATACATGCCTACATATGATTGATGAATTGGAGCTATTGTGTATCGTTATAGGTTGTGACGGTTACATATTGAATTTCATCCAAATATCTATCGTTGCTCCAGTACCGACATTTTACTACTATTGTTGTTGCTCAAGTTACTATTACTATTGTTACTCTGCTTGCTACAAAACTGCTACTACGTTACTGCTACTGTTATCGTTACTTTTGCTACCACTACTATCATATTACTGTGCTACTAATAAATTGCTGCAAGGAAGTGATTCTCATGTGTGGTTGAATTGACAACTCAACTGCTAAGGCTTACAAATTTTTTTTTGCTCCCCTTATGTCGAATCAATAAGTTTGGGTGAAATACTACTCTCGAAGACTGTTGCGATCCCCTATACTTGTGGGCCATCAACGATGGTGGGCTAGGAAGGGAGCGATGCAGGGAGACAAAGGACCTCAATGAATCGATGGGGGGAGGGGCACCGAGTCCCAAATCACACGTGCATGAACTTATGAGAAGAAGAGGTGCCCACCAGTTCTTCCTCCCCGAAGAAGCCACATGTGATAGCAATAGTAGTAGCAGCAATAGTGATAACAATAGTAACGTAACAATGGTAGCAGTAATAGTAACGTAACAATGGTAGCAGTAATTTTGTAGCAGTTGTAGCAGTTGCAACTTAGCAAGAACAATATGTGAAAAACTCGTAGGCATTTTATCGGTGATTTTGTTGGATAATATTCATCATATAACAGTCATAACCTAGGGCGACACAGAACTAGCTCCAGTTTATAAATACAATGTTGGCATGTATTCCATAAATGGTCATACGTGCTTATGGAAAAGAACTTGCATGGCATCTTTTGTCCTACCCTCCCGTGGCAGCAGGGTCGATAAGGAAACTAAGGGATATTAAGGCCTCCTTTTAATAGAGAACCGGAACAAAGCATTAACACATAGTGAATACATGAACTCCTCAAACTACGGTAATCACTGGAAAGAATTCCAATTATTGTCACCTTGGGGTATGCGGATCATAACACGTAGCAGGTGCATATAACTTGCAAGATCGGATCACGAACATAGATATAATGGTGAAAACAAAAACGGTTCAGATCTGAAATTATGGCACTCGGGCCCTAGTGACAAGCATTAAGCATAGCAAAGTCATAACAACATCAATCTCAGAACATAGTGGATACTAGGGATCAAGCCCTAACAAAACTAACTCGATTACATGATGAATCTCATCCAACTCCTCACCGACCAACGAGCCTACAAAGGAATTACTCACTCCCAACGGTGAGCATCATGAAATCGGTGATGGAGGATGGTTGATGATGACGAACACCGAAGATCCCCTCTCCGGAGCCCCGAACGGGCTCCAGATCTGGCCTCCCGATGAAGAACAGGAGGTGGCGGCGGCTCCGTATCATAAAACGCGATGAAACTTCCTCTCCTATTTTTTCTGGAAAAATAGGATTTTATAGCGTCAGAATTAGGGTCAGTAGAGCCTCGTGGGCCCCACTACCCACCAGGGCATGCCAGAGGGGGGGTGGCGCGCCCTGGTGCCTAGTGGGCAGCTGGGCCCCCCTCCAATGGGTCTTGGTTCCAGTATTTTTTATTTATTCCAAAATAATTCTCCAAAAAGTTTCGTCTAATTCCGAGAACTTTTATTTCTGCACAAAAACAACACCATGGTAGTTCTGCTGAAAACATCGTCTGTCCGGGTTAGTTTCATTCAAATCATGCAAATTAGAGTCCAAAACAAGAGCAGAAGCGTTAGGAAAAGTAGATACGATGGAGACGTATCAACTCCCCCAAGCTTAACCCATTGCTTGGCCTCAAGCAATTCAGTTGACAAACTGAAAGTGATAAAGAAAAACTTTTATGAACTCTTTTGTTCTTGTTTCCATATATATGCTTAAATAGCACCCAGGTTTTCAGCAAAGATCATAACTAACCATGGAGACGATAACTCTTAGAAATTATATTCACTCATATTAATGGCATAATCAACTAGCGAGCAATAATAAGATATCTCAAATGCCAACACTTTGTCAAGGCAATCATGATATAATATGGCAATAATGGTATCTCGCTAGCCCTTTCTGAGTCCGCAAAACATAAATGCAGAGCACCTCCAATGTTCTAGCAGCGATTAAACATTGTAATTCATGGTAGAAGAGATCCAGTCATGATGCATTCAACATTAACTATACACAATGCATGAGGATGACAATAGTGCTCTCAGGACTGGTGCTTGTTTGAGAGGGTGATGACTCAACATAAAAGTAAATGGATAGTCCCTTCGTAAAGGGAAGCAGGGATTTGCAGAGTTGCCAGAGCTCGAATTTAAATCAGAGATAAATATAATTTTGGGAGGCATACCCTTCCTGTCAATGTTACGACCAAGAGCTTTCAATATCTTCCATGCTAAACACATTAGCAGTGGTTCCCAAGCGATAAAAGTAAAGTTTACTCCCCCTCCACCAACAAACACAAGCCATGGCTAGCCGAATCCTCGGGTGCCTTTCATACCAACAACAGTCCGAGTGATTTTTGTTTAATTATTTGTAATTTTTGATTTTGGGACTGGGCATCCCTATTACCAGCCCCTCTCGTGCAAAGACAAGTGAATAAACACTCATCATGAGAATAACCCACTTAGCATGGAAGATACTGACCACCCCCTATCGCTCCATGAGCGGTCCGGGCACACAAAACAGACATTCATTTGAATTTTTAGAGGTGGCACATGCAAATTTACTTGGAACGGCAGGATAATACCGCATATAGGTAGATATAGTGGACTCATCTGGAATAACTTTGGTTTAAGGGTTTTGATGAACAAGCAGTATTCCCGCTTAGTGTGACGCCCCCGGCTCAATCGTGCACTAATCATACACGCAAATGCACACGATCAAGCCTAAGGACTCACTTGAAGATATCATAACACAACTCTAGACCCAAATTTAAAATAATACAAGCTATATATTACAAGCCAGGGGCCTTGAGGGCTCGAATACATAAGCTAGCATACAAGCATTAGCGGAAGCATCAGATATCTGAGTACAGATATAAAAGATAAAACAGATAAGCCTTTAGAAAGGCGGGGCAAAACAAAAACTACGATCGAAAAGGTGCAGGCCTCCTGGCTGGGACCCTCCGAACCTACTCCTGGTCGTCAGCCAACTCGAAGAAGTAGCCACCCTCGGGGTAGTAGTAATGATCATCGACAGGGGAAGCTGTCTCCTGGGCTCCATCATCTGGTCGCATCAAACGAATATGGGGAAAAAGAGGAAGCAAAGCAACCATGAGTACTCATCCGAAGTACTTAGCAAGCAAGGATCTACACTACACATGCAACATTATCAAAGAAAGGTTGTATATGTGGACTGGGCTGCAGAAAAGCCAGAATAGAGAGCAGGCCTAGTCCTATTGAAGACTAGCATCTTCAGCGATCTTGCAGCATTAGAATAGTGTAGATTAGCACAGTATAAAGTAATAGTAGTGTTATCAACCTCGCCCAGAGATCCTTCCTTGACTCCCTACGAGAAAGCAATCCTAGAGCCATACTATCCATTTCTCATCACAACTATCCAGTTCTAGTTGTATCGATCGGGATACAACTCTGCGCGTCCGTTACCGAGGATCCGGTTATGCATAGATTAGTTCTTCCCTACAGGGGTGCACCAACTTACCCACCACGCTCGCTTAACTCCGGCCGGACACACTTTTCTGGGTCATGCCTGGCCTCGGCTAAACAACACACCGCAGCCCTACCTAAAGCTCAGTAGAGAGGTCCCCGTCGGTCTATATCCTAAGCGCTCAAGGGTCTTGAGCCATCGCCTTGTGCACTCCGGGTCATTGCGTGCAGGGCGAATCTCGGTACCACCACTACAGGATGGCGCCGGCCCAGCCATGCCGCGATGCTAAACTGGACGTCTGACAGAGCTTTCGGCTGATGCATACGACGCAGAGTACCCATATTTATTCCCGTGTGATGGTTAGTGCTATCGGGCTAAAGGCCCACTCAGATCAAATATCCAAATCGTTAGTGCATTGGTAGCGTGCGGTAACGAGCAGAGACTCACGATCGATGTGACCCCGTCGCCCCGTCTTGAGGACTTGCGGCAAGGGCTAAAAATGCCCGGCCACGCCTCGTTATTATCTCTCGGGTACCCTCCAGGTCAACCCGACTTCCCATCACTCACAGGTACCCCTCAGGGCCGACCCGATGTCATCATGGTTCTTGTTAAGTCAAAGTAAGCGTGTGTCCAAACACCAGGGGGAAACCCAAGGAATCACCCTCGATGGATTCCACCTGATGTAGTCGTCAAGGTGAACTTAGGAGGAATCACCCTCGAGGTTCACACTTGAGGTGTTGCACGACGGCGTCGTAATTGGAAGTGGTGAAGGACGAATCACCCTCGATGACCATGACCGAATAGGCACTCTACAGAGTTAACATCAGAAGTACTAAACAAGGTATCACCCTCGGCACTCGATAGTAACGCTGCAGTGTCATACAACTAAGGGGGTGATGTGCAGTGCCGGGGCCTGGTTGTCGATCACGCTGATCGAGTCATCTGATAATCCAGCAGGGCAACTAGGACAAAGTGGGGTCTCTGGTGGGTCTCTATCCAGCCTATACTAAGCAGTTTAGGATAAGTAGGTAGGTATCAACAGCAGTTACAAAAACAGGCTATGCATCACAAATAGGATAAACAGTAGCAGCAGCAATTTCTAATGCAAGCATAAGAGGGAAAGAATAGGCGATATAGGCATGTTCAAGGGGGGGGTGCTTGCCTGGAAGCTCTACGGCAAAAGAAGGGTCGACAACAGTGTAGTCGAACTCCAGAGCTGCGTCGGTCTCGGGGACTACGTCTGTACTGGGATCTACCGAGAGAGAAAAAGGGGGAAGAAATAGATAAATACACAACAAACTTATGCAACACAGAGCATGCTATGCTAACGTGCAGTGTAGGGTTGCCTAAAAGCATATCTAAATCATTTTAGTTATTTTAGGATTTAATTTGGAAATATTAATCGGTATATATGCACTATTCATCTACCGGAAACAGGCTAAAAGTTGTGGGTTCACCTCCGTAGAGGGTCCCGACACAAAAACAGATGCCACGGTCGAATTCGTCTCGTCATTCTGAGCAACTTTCATATATAAAGTTTTCCGATCTGAGCTACGGTTTAATTTCTACTGAATTTAAAAGATTAAACATTTTGGAATTATTCAAATTAACAGAAAAAAGGTTTATTGTGTCAGCATGACATCACAGTAACATCAGCAGTCAACAGGGCGGCTGACCAGGTCAAACCTGACCAGTGGGTCCCACCTGTGAGCCTCTGTGACTTAACAGAGTTTATTTAAAACTAAACAGAGTTTAATTAAGGGGTGGGCCCCAGATCTCAGTGGCTAATTAACTACTAATTAATTTAACAGATTTTAATTAACATGTTTATTTATTTATAAAAAGTTTTTAACTAGTGGGGCCCGCATGTTAGTGGGCCAGAGTGCCCAGTCAGCAGGGTTGACCTAGTCAACCCTGACTGGTGGACCTGCTGGGACCACGGGCAGCGACCCAGGGGCAGGGCCCACCCAGCCACGTCGGCGGCCGGCGCTGGAGTGACGCCGGCGAGGCAAAACGCGGCGGCATGGCTCGGGAGGTGGTCGGAAATCACGTACAGGGCACCGTTCGTCGAGTTTTCGGGCGCGTTCGAAAACTACGGCTGTGCCATGTCCAACGGTGGTGGTTGTGGCGGCGGGGGTGACCAGAATCGAGCACAGCGAGCTCATCGGCGGACGGCCGGAGTCGGGCGCGAGAGAAAATGGCGATGCAGCGCGTTAGCGAGCGAATTGAAAGGCCAGGCGAGACGTACGCGAGGCGGCGTGTGCAACGGGCGCTGGCCCATGACCATTTTGTCACCAGAGGCACGCAGGCGATGAGCGTAGGCGGCGGCGATGTTCGGGTGAGCATGGAAACAGCGACTCCGAGCACGGCGAGCAGCGGCAAGTGGAGCGTTCGAATCCTACGGCTACGGCTAGCACGACTACGAGCTTAGTCGAGCTCGACAGCGGCTTTGGCGATGGCAGCAGCAACGACGGCGGAGCTCCGTTTGGGCAAACATGACGCGGCGGCTACGGGCAGCCACAAGCAGCGCAGAGAGGAGGGGAAGGAAGGTGTGGAGCTCACCGAGCGGTCACGAAAGACCCTTGGTGGTTTAGGAGCAGCAGAGCTCACCGGGGAGGAAGGGGATCGCCGGTGGCCCAAGGTTGAAGACGAGGTCGTGGTGCTTGGTGCAGGGGGTCCTGGCTCCGCCGGGTGGCTCTGGTCGACGCAGCAGTCGACGGCGGAGACGATGGGCATGATGGTGAGGCGAACGGGGCTCTATGGTCGCGAGGACGGGCGAGGCACGGCGGCGACCGCGTCGGCCTCCTCTCCAAAATAGAGGAGAGGGAGAGGGAAAAGGGGAGAGTGGGTGAGGGAGAGCCAGGGGGGATGGATGAGGGGGTCCTTATCCCCTCGCGTCGGTGGGCATCGGTGGCGACGTCGTGTCGCCGTTTCGCCGGCGCTCGCCGACGCGGCCAGACGCGCGGTGACACGCCCAGGAGAGAGAGGGAGGAGGGAGAAAGAGGCCTGGTGAGCTGGGCCTCAGGCACTGTGCACTTAGGCCCAGTGCATAGTGGCCTTTCTCTTTTTTCTTCTCTAGTTTTTCTGTTTTCTTTTTCAGAGATGGTTTTTGAATTAAATGAGCTATCAAATGCATTTGGAAAAATGTGAAACTTGGTCACATAAATACAATGGAATATTTTTCTCTGCCACAAAAAGTTTGGGCAATTATGGAATTCATTTGGATTTTTCAAAAATAGGAAAGGCATTAATAGTGCTGTTTTGGCACTGTAATAATTGCTACTGTCCATCTTAGCATTGTGGTGATGTTGTTTTCCTTAACAACAATTTGTTTTGGAATATTTTCTAGAAGGTGAACATTTTTCCAGCAAATTTTAAGCAACTTTATTTTGCACTTTGAATTTGAATTGAATTTAGAGAGGGAAATTGAAATGAGATATTAATCCAATATGATTAGGCTTTGTATATCAAGATGACTTGGCACTGATCATAATGGATGAATGTAGTGTGATTCTGGGGATGTTACACTTAGTACAGGCGGAGGCTAGCAATTAGGTTGAGAAGCGACCAACTTGAGAGAAAATGGTCATGATCATGCATTATGGATAATTAACATTGAGTACTAGCATGGGTAGGATATAAATACAATGAACATAAATATCATGGAGGCTATGTTGGTTTTGATTCAACTACATGCGTGAACATGTGCCAAGTCAAGCCACTTGAAACATTCAGAGGAGGATACCATATCATCATACTACATCACAATCATTTTAATACATGTTGACACCTAAGATAAATCATTATCCACTCCTAGCTACTTAAGCATGGCATGAGCAACTATAATCTCTATTTGTCATTGCAAGCATGTTTAATAATAATATGCTGAACCATGGACACTGAGTTAAACATATTTACAAAAACAAAAACAAATACAAGTTGAGTTCATACCCGCTTTTCCCGCCACAATCACTTCATCATATATGGTCATTATTGCCTTTCACTTGCATGACCGAATGATATGAAAATAATAGTAGTGCAAGAGTGCCGTGGACTAAGCTGGAATCTGCAACATTTTAATCAGAGCAGAAGACAAAATAATACGGGCTCTTTGTTAGATCAACAATAATGCATATGAGAATCACTCAATATTTTCATCGTGGTCTTCTCCCAAGTACGACTCAACAAAAGAAAAGAATTTCAGAGAAACACACGAAAATATTTTTGGAGTTTTTAGTTTTTCTTAGAAGAAGCAAATTAAAGAAAGGAAAACAAAAACAAGAAAAACTATTTACACGGGAAAGCTCCCAACAAGCAAAAGAAGAAATGAGAAATATTTTTGGGTTTTCTTTTAATACTACAACTAAATTAAACTAGAAAGAAAAACCGAAAAGAAGCGAGAAATAATTTTGGATTTTCTCAAAGTTTTTCAAACACACAAGAAGAAAGCAAGAAAATAAAACTAACATGGATAATACAAGGAAAAAGTGTGAACACCGACAACTGGAGTGAAGTGTGTGAACATGAATGTAATGTCGTGGAAATACGTACTCCCCCAAGCTTAGGCCTTTGGCCTAGCTTGGTAATCACCACCCGTAGTAGCCGTCCGATCCCATGTAAAAGTGCTGCAGCGGCGGCACTTGAGCATCCCACTCCTGGGGCTCCTCCTCTGCTGCTTCCTGAGCGTTCCGGTAAGCGACAATGTCCACTGGTAGGACGGTGTATCCGTTCCTGGCATGAGAATCAAACAAAGCAGGTGCAGGCAACGGAATAATATCACGAGTATCCACACCGAATACCAATTTATAGCGAAGGGGTTCTAGTAGTTGAGTGTTATCAAGAAAATGGTGGTCCACCATTGACTGGCGGTCTAGATAAACTCTAGGCAAAAAGTAATCATGCTGGCGTATTTGAACATTAAAGTGACTCGCTAGGCGAGTGGCAGAAATACCACCATGAATTTTACCCGTAGTTCTATTAGTGCGCAGACATCGTGCAACAATAGCCCCTAGGCTATAGTAGTGATCATTATGAAGTGTATGGCGTAAGATAGCGAGATCTGGTGCACTAAGTATACTGCCCTTCTCTCTATCAGTCAAGCATTTTGTTATGAAAATAGCAAAGTAGTGCACAGAAGGGAACTGCAAACTAGTGGCAGTGGCTTTCGACACGCCCCTTTCCTCACCCACAGTTAGGGTGCGGAGGAAACCCTCAAACTCCGCAAGTCTAGGTTCTCTTAACTCCCCATCAGAGGGAATTAGACATATCTAACAAAATTCAGTAAGCGGTATTTGACGAGTTTCAGAGTATAAATTAAACCGCACCTCAGGAGGCTCGTTCCTACTTAAGAAATGGAAATTTTGCACAAAGGAATTTGTAAGGACGTGGTGTTGGTCACACTCATCTGCGAGGAAGTTGGTAAGTCCAACATTTGCAATGAATTGCGCAAAGTCTTGGTGGAATCTGGCTTCATCCATGAAGGCAATGTGCGGCCATTCACACGGCCAGACCTCCGTCCATCGCGGAGTGTTGAAGTCACCATATGACGATTCACCGGTGACTCCTTTGGCATTCTTCTTAGATGAACTCCTTCGAAAGAAGTCCATTTTCCTATGAACAAATTTTTGAAATTTTTTGACCCACAAAAATTTGTCAACAAAACTTCCCAAGATTGATAGCAAGTACTCATAAGGATGTCTAGAGGCTATATCAAGCATTCAAACTACTTGGAACTCAAAGAATTCAACATGCAAGCTCATTTACAACAGCACGAAGAGTAGATAATTACTCAAAACATAAACCACAACAACAACAACTAATTGGAGCAATGGGGGAGTCACATACCAAGTAGCAATCCCCCAAAACAGTTTCAGAAACGGAGCTTCGAGCAAAGAGATCTAAATCCACGGGTTTGAGAGCAAGAACACGGGAGAGAGAGCTGGAATGATTTTTTTCTGGAGGTAGGTGATGATATGGGCTAAAGGAATAAGTGAGGGGGGCCTGGTGGGGCCCACTACCCACCAGGGCGTGCCTGGGGTAGCTGGCGCGCCCTGGTGCCTAGTGGGTACCAAGGGCACCCCCTGTGATGTTATTTATATCAGAAATTCTTAAATATTAAAAAAATCGTGTCAAAATTTTAGGTCATTCTGAGCACTTTTTTATTGCATGGAAAATTCAGAAAACAGGATACACATGGCATTTTATTGTATTTAACTAAAAAGTAATAGAGAACAAAAAGTGGGGACAGAAGGTTATGCTTACTAAATTCATCGACCACATGCCTCTAAAAAATAATCCATTAATAAGGTTGATCAAGTCTTATTACAACCACTTTTGATTAGCATGAACCCGAAGAATTTTCGTAAAACACTAAGTTAGCTCAACGGGAATATGCATATCCCCAACAATAAGTATTTCATATTTCTTTTTGGCAGTAGGAAGAGGGAGTTGAAAACTTCCAATAGTAATTGTTGGAGACTTTTCAATAACATTAATACCATTCACTTGAAATTGTTTCTTCGGAAAGTGCACCGCATGCTCATTACCATTGATATGAAAAGTGACTTTGCTTTTATTGCAATCAATAATAGCCCCTGCAGTATTCAAAAAGGGTCTACCAACGATAATCAACATGTTGTGGTCCTCGGGCATCTCAAGTATAACAAAGTCTGTTAAGATAGTAACATTTGCAACAACAACGGGCACATCCTCACAAATACCAATAGGTATGGCCGTTGATTTGTCAGCCATTTGCAATGATATTTCAGTAGGTGTGAGTTTATTCAAATCAAGTCTTTTGTATAAAGAGAAAGGAATAACACTAACACCGGCTCCCAAATCACATAGAGCAGATTTGACATAGTTTCTTTTAATGGAGCATGGTATAGTTGGTATTCCTAGATCTCCTAGTTTCTTAGGTACTCCATCCTTAAAATAATAATTAGCAAGCATGGCGGAGATTTCATCTTCAGGTATTTTTCTTTTATTAGTGACAATGTCTTCCATATATTTAGTATAAGGGGCCATTTTTAAAATATCAGTCAAACGAGTACGCAAAAAGACTGGCCTAAGCATTTCAGCAAAGCGTTCAAATTCTTCATCATCCTTTTTCTTAGATGGTTTAGGTGGAAAGGGCATGGGTTTCTAAACCCATGGTTCTCTTTCTTTACCATGCTTTCTAGCAACAAAGTCTCTTTTATCATAGCGTTTATTTTTTGGTTGTGGGTTATCAAGTTCAACAGCAGGTTCTATCTCAACATCATTGTCTGGTTCTTTTTCATTGTCTTGCTGAGTATCTTCATGAACATCATCATTATCATTTTAATTATCACTAGGTGAATGTTGATCGCCAGATTGAGTTTCAGCATCTGAGATAGAGACATCATTATCATTATCAGAAGGTTTTTCTACTTTTGGTTCACTAGAAGTATGCAAAGTCCTATCATTTTTCTTTTTCTTTTTCTTTTTAGAAGGACTAGGTGCATCAGTATTAATTCTTTGAGAGCCTTGTTCAATTCTTTTAGTATGAACTTTAGGATAAAGAGGTTCCTGAGTCATTTTACCTCCTCTAGTCGCTACTCTAACAACATAATAATTCATATTGTTATTCATTTCACTAAGCAATTCTCTTTGAGATTTAGCGACCTGTTCTAACTGGGTTTGAAACATAGAGGCATGTTTTCCTACACCTCTAACATCATTAGTGATTCTAAATAACATGTCATTCAAGCGAGCAATCATATCAGAATTTTGTTTTAGTTGTTTCATAACATAGGCATTGAAGTGATCTTGTTTCATGATGTAGCTATCAAATTCATATAAGCATTGGCTAGGAGGTTTATTATGCAGAATATCACCTTCATCAAATTTTAAAAGAGAATTTACCTCTACCACCTGTGGTGGTGTGTCAAGACCATGTATTTCTTCAATAGGTGGTAAATTCTTAACATCCTTGGCTTTAATACCTTTTTCCTTCATACACTTCTTTGCCTCTTGCATATCTTGAGGACTGAGAAATAAGATACCCCTCTTCTTCGGAGTGGGTTTAGACGATGGTTCAGGAAGTGTCCAATCATAATAATTCTTCAATATATTATTCAATAGCTCCTCAGCTTGTTCCACAGTTCGTTCCCTAAAAACACAACCATCACAACTATCTAGGAATTCCCTAGAAGCGTCGGTTAGTCCATTATAGAAGATATCAAGTATTTCATTTTCTTGAGAGGATGATCAGGCAAAGCATTAAGTAATTGGAGAAGCCTCCCCCAAGCTTCTGGGAGACTCTCTTCTTCAATTAGCACAAAGTTAAATATTTCCTGTAAGCCAGCTTGTTTCTTATGAGCAAGAAAATATTTTTCAGAGAAGTAATAAATCATATCCTGGGGACTACGCACACAACCAGGAGCAAGAGTATTGTACCATATCTTAGAATCACCCTTTAATGAGAACGAAAATAACTTGAGAATATAATAATAGTGAATTTTCTCATCATGAGAAAATAGGGTGGATATATCATTTAACTTAGTCGGATGTGCCACTACAGTTTTAGTTTCATAGCCATGGAAAGGATCAGATTCAACCAAAGTAATTAACTCTGGGTTGACAGAGAATTCATAATCCTTATCAGTAATAAATATAGGTGAAGTAGCAAACTTAGGATCACATTCATTCTAGCATTCATAGATTTTTCTTTCAACTTGCATAATAATTTCTTAAGATCATCTCTATCCTTACAAGCAAGAAAATCCCTAGCAACCTCTTCATCCATAACATAACCCTCAGGTATCTTAGGCAATTCATATCTAGGAGAGCTAGGTCTAATAGGTGTTTCATAATTTCTAGTTTCATTAATTTCATCAGTTTAAATAATTTCATTTTCTTTAGCTCTAGCAATTTGTTCATCAAGGAATTCACCTAGTGGCACATTCTTATCAAGCAGAATACTAGCATAATCATAAACATCATTCATAGCAAAAGTAGCATCATCAATTACTTGTGACATATCAAGATTAATATCATGTGGTGGTGTTGCAAGTTTACTCAAAATAGAAGGCGAATCAAGTGAAGAGCTAGATAACAGTTCCTTACCTCCCCTCGTCTTAGAGGGAACGATCTTGGTTTTGGTATCTTTCAGATTCTTCATAATGATAAATAGATAATAATCCCAAGTGACTAAACAAATATAGCTATGCTCCCCGGCAACGGCGCCAGAAAAAGGTCTTGATAACCCACAAGTATAGGGGATCGCAACAGTTTTCCAGGGTATAGTATTCAACCCAAATTTATAGTTTGGATACAAGGGGAGCCAAAAAATATTTGTAAGTATTAGCAGTTGAGTGGTCAATTCAACCACACCTAAAGATTAAATATCTACAACAAAGTGATCAGTAGCACAGTAATATGATAGTTTGATAGTGATAGCAATAGTAGTAGCAACAATAGTAACCGTAACAATGGTAGCAGTAATTTTGTAGCAGTTGTAACAGTAGCAACTTAGCAAGAACAATATGTGAAAAGGTCGTAGGCATTGGATCGGTGATTTCGTTGGATAATATTCATCATACAACAGTCATAACCTAGGGCGACACAGAACTAGCTCCAATTCATAAATATAATGTAGGCATGTATTCCGTAAATAGTCATACATGCTTATGGAAAAGAACTTGCATGACATCTTTTGTCCTACCCTCCCATGGCAGCGGGGTCCATAAGGAAACTAAGGGATATTAAGGCCTCCTTTTAATAGAGAACCGGAACAAAGCATTAACACATAGTGAATACATGAACTCCTCAAACTATGGTAATCACCGAAAAGAATCCCAATTATTGTCGCCTTGGGGTATGCGGATCATAACACATAGCAGGTGCATATAACTTGCAAGATCGGATTATGAACATCGATATAATGGTGAAAACATAAACGGTTCAGATCTGAAATCATGGCACTCGGGCCCTAGTGACAAGCATTAAGCATAGCAAAGTCATAACAACATCAAACTCAGAACATAGTGGATACTAGGGATCAAGCCCTAACAAAACTAACTCGATTACATGATGAATCTCATCCAACTCCTCACCGACCAGCGAGCCTACAAAGGAATTACTCACTCCCAGCGGTGAGCATCATGAAATTGGTGATGGAGGATGGTTGATGATGACGAAGACCGAAGATCCCTCTCTCCAGAGCCCCAAACGGGCTCCAGATCTGGCCTCCCGATGAAGAACAGGAGGTGGCGGCGGCTCCATATCATAAAACGCAATGAAACATCCTCTCCTATTTTTTCTGGAAAAATAGGATTTTATAGCGTCAGATTTAGGGTCAGCAGAGCCTCGTGGGCCCCACTACCCACCAGGGCGTGCCAGAGGGGGGTGGCGCTCCTTGGTGCCTAGTGGGCAGCTGCCCCCCCTCCGGTGGGTCTTGGTTCCAGTATTTTTTATTTATTCCAAAATAATTCTCCAAAAAGTTTCATCGAATTCTGAGAACTTTTATTTCTGCACAAAAACAACACCATGGTAGTTCTGCTGAAAACAATGTCTGTCTGGGTTAGTTTCGTTCAAATCATGCAAATTAGAGTCCAAAACAAGAGCAAAAGCATTAGGAAAAGTAGATACGATGGAGATGTATCATGGAGAAGATGGCTGCATTGAAGGGGTGTGGTAGTTGGGTGAACTTGTCGTACCTGGGATGAAGGTCGGCAAGGTCATGTCAAGTGAAAGTTTCTCTATTGGATGGTTAGATTCTCTAATGCTAGTGCCCGTTGGTGTTGTTACCTTTTTGAAGGTGTCAATGGGCCAATGCGGACCTCTCCTATGACCGTGGTCAACCCATAGGGAAACCTTGGCTGTTGGGATTGGAGGATGGTAGCGCTTCAGCATTGCTCCATTTTTAGGGCATTGGACCTGAGGAGTTGGCGTCTAAAGGCGGCCCTATCGACAGCTTGTGTGGTAATGACAATGGGGTTGAGCGAGGTTGGGGTCGTGGTAAGTTTGTGGCAGTCATCTCTCGGGCGTGTCCATGAGATAGTTATGGTCTGTTTGTTGGATTCGAGTTAGAGATGCGATGCCGAGGGTCCGGCAATGACGATGACATGCAACTAGTGGTCCAACTCAGTGATCCCTCAGCAACATCCTTGCATTTTCTCCTTCGTAGATTTCCCTTAAAATTGGAGTTGCCCCATTGCTAACACGTCTGGTGGGTTGTCTAGAAGGTCTTAGCATGGGTCACACGAATGTTGTGGAGAGGGATTTTGATGTTCTATAAGTGCACAAAGTTTAGTTATAGATTTTTTTTGAAGTAAGAGTATCGATCCTAGGGAGCACAAGAAGTGGTCTTTGACTCTCGTAGAGGGTTACTGTGATGCGCCTGCAAGTTAATTGTGGTCCAAAGCAAAAGCAGGTTTGTGAGTTGAAATATTACAAGTTTTTGGTGACTGAAACTAAGAGTGCAAGAAAAAAGTGAAAGAACAAGAGAGTAACAAAAACGATGAAATCGATGATAGGGCTAAGGCGTTCTCGGTGAGTTTGGATACCCCACTAGTATGTATCCAACGAAATTATGTGAATGCATAATTCTAGGTTCAGATCACTAAGCCACCTCACATTTTTTATAAGTGGATGGAGCCAAGTATAGATACGTGCATACATGCACCAACCACATATAACATACGCCACTAGTGTTCCTCTCGACATTAAGGTTATGGCAACAGTGATTAAGAGTCTCCCGATGAACGTT
Organism: Thinopyrum elongatum; assembly: GCA_011799875.1. NCBI lineage: Eukaryota > Viridiplantae > Streptophyta > Magnoliopsida > Poales > Poaceae > Thinopyrum > Thinopyrum elongatum. The sequence goes on from CM022300.1 coordinate 585,689,692, forward strand.
GCTAAAGCTGGTATCCGTTAATCCCCCATAAAGAGGTCAGCGAAGGAGGATGTAGCTTCGGTCACCACGACACCTCTGCAACCCACCATCGGAATGATAGTAATAACCTTCACTTCCCTAAAGGCAAATGTTGAGTGGTCGGCTTGACCCAACACTATGAAGAAATAACATAAAGATAAAAAAGCGGATTTTATATCCTATCGGTGTTCAACACCTAAGAATACTAGGGTTCCTTCATACCCATGCAAACTAGGGGGTTACTGAGACATAGAGACAACAAGCATCATAAGGATAATCATGGCAATCATGGATGAATGATCAATGTAATACAGGTAGGAATCCACCTAGGATTTTGGTATTATAAAGAGATGAATAGAGGGACGATGATGGCGATGATGGTTATGCCAGAGTCTCCACAATCGGTTGATGGTGTGGCGGAGCCCTTATGCCGACCCCCCGATCCTTACCAGAGACTAGGGTTCTTGGTTCTGCATATGTTTTGATCTCTCCGTGTCTGTCCTTCGTGGTCCAAAAGCATGGGGTTGAAATAGTAGACCAGGGGGTGGCAGCACCACTTGGTACGAGCGGGTGCGCTCGTACCAGGCACTGTCTTTGCCTCTATAAGCGCCTGTGCGGTAGCCTTTTCTCCCATATGGTTGATGCTTTGTATGGTATGTTATTATCACGCAAATTAGTGTGATGTTCACCCATAGATTGGTGTTCTCTTCTTTATTGCTTCAAACCCCCTCCTTCATTAGGATCCTGACAGAATCAACCAAAAAGAATGCGCGAACGCGAAAAAATCTCAAAAATTCTATGACTACGATGCAATGCAAGAAGTAATTAAAAGTAATGCGAAATTGGACCCATCAGCTTTGCTGGTGGTTTTTTGTGTGATGAAGTCAAAGTCATTCGGTCTAGGAGAAGTGGTAACAATGACTCTTGTGTGCTATCTTGACTTTGTTTTCTTCTTAGTGATGTATCTATTTTGAGTCAAGTCGGCTGAATGCTTCCAATGGGTCATTTTTTTTGTGAATACGCTTAGCAGCGTATCATTTCATTGATAGGTAGGAACAAAGAGTTTTCATACAGGTGGCATCCTCACAGATGTACACCAATAGGTGTCTGGGAGGGTGCATCATCGAGCAGGGGGAGGAGGATGCTCAGCCTTGATACAGAAGATCAGGTTACAAGTATGATAGTAGCTAAACCCTTGGCGCCTGCCTTGGCCCAGAGGCGAGCGTCTTCCTTGATGGTTAGCACGAGATCTTCGGCGGAGGGTTGGAGGCCGTCAAAGATGGCTGTGTTGCGATGCTTCCAGATGGCCCAAGCAGTCAATGCAACAATGGAGTTGAGTCCTTTACGCAGACAGCCCGGGGAAGTTTCAGCCTCTAGAGACCACCAAGCAAAGAAGGTCGTCGTGCCATCCATAGGAGGGATGGTGAGCCGGTGCCATGAGAGAATTTCATGCCAAGTGATCCGGGAAAACACGCAACCAGAGAGTAGGTGATCAATGGATTCCGTCTCCTGGGAGTAGAGGATGCAGGTGGGGTCTTGGGTGAGGCCGTGGCGCGCGCGGCGCTCTGCCGTCCAGCACAGGTCAAGGGATGCAAGCCATAGGAAATCCTTGTTGTTGAGAGGGGCCCAACTCTTCCAAAGAAGCTTCCAACGGGTCGTCATGTTCCATAAGTACGAGCGTGGACTGATACGTCTCCAATGTATCTATAATTTTTTATTGTTCCATGCTATTATATTATCTGTTTTGGATGTTTTATATGCATTAATATGCTATTTTATATTATTTTTGGGGCTAACTTATTAACCTAGAGCCCAGTGCCAGTTTCTGTTTTTTCCTTGTTTTTGAGTTTTACAGAAAAGGAATACGAAACGGAGTCCAAACGGAATAAAACTTTCGTGATGATTTTTCTTGGACCAGAAGACACACGTAGGACTTGGAGAGGAAGGTAGAAGAGTCCCGAGGGCTCCGCAAGACCTCAGGGCGCGCCCTAGGGGGGGCGCCCCCTGGCTTGTGGGCCCAACGGGAGTCCTCCAACCCTAATCTTTGGCCTATAAATTCAGAAATATTCCCAAACCACCAGAAGCGTCCACCAAAATACTTTTCTGCCGCCGTAACCTTCTGTACCCGTGAGATCCCATCTTGGGGCCTTTTCCGGCATCCTGCCGGAGGGGGATTCGATCACGGAGGGCCTCTACATCAACTCTATTACCCTTCCGATGAAGCGTGAGTTGTTTACCTCAGACCTATGGATCCATAGCTAGTAGCTAGATGGCTTCTTCTCTCTCTTTGATCCTCAATACCATGTTCTCCTCGTTGTTCTTGGAGATCTATCCGATGTAATATTCTTTTGCGATGTGTTTGTCGAGATCCGATGAATTGTGGATTTATGATCAGTTTATCTATGAATATTATTTGAATCTTCTCTGAATTCTTATATGCATGATTTGATATCTTTGTATTTCTCTTCGAATTATCGGTTTGGTTTGGCCAACTAGATTGGTTCTTCTTGGAATGGGAGAGGTGCTTAGTTTTGGGTTCAATCTTGCGGTGTCCTCACCCAGTGACAAAGTAGGGGTAGCGAGGCACGTATTGTATTGTTGCCATCAAGGGTAAAAAGATGGGGTTTTCATCATATTGCTTGAGTTTATCCCTCTACATCATGTCATCTTACTTAAGGCGTTACTCCGTTCTTATGAACTTAATACTCTAGACGCATGCTGGATAGCGGTCGATGTGTGGAGTAATAGTAGTAGATGCAGAATCGTTTCTGTCTACTTGACACAGACATGATGCCTATATTCATAATCATTGCCTTGGATATCGTCATAACTTTGCGCTTTTCTATCAATTGCTCGACAGTAATTTGTTCACCCACCGTATTATTTGCCTTCAAGAGAGAAGCCTCTAGTGAAACCTATGGCCCGTGGGTCTATTTTCCATCATATATTTTCAGATCTATAAACCAAAAAACCCAAAAATACCTTGCTGCAATTTATTTACTTTTATTTTGTTTTACGTTTTAGTAAGCTTTTATATCTCTCTATCAGATCTCACCTTTGCAAGTGACCGTGAAGGGATTGACAACCCCTTTATCGCGTTGGGTGCAAGTGTTTGATTGTTTGTGCAGGTGCATAGATTGGAGACTTGCATGTATCTCCTACAGGATTGATACATCGGTTCTTAACTGAGGGAAATACTTATCTCTACTTTGCTGCATCACCCTTTTCTCTTCAAGGGAAAAACCAACGCAAGCTCAAGAAGTAGCAGGAAGAATTTCTGGCGCCGTTGCCGGGGAGATCTACATCAAGCCTACTAAGTACCCACCATAAACTCTCATCTCTTGCATTACATTATTTGCCATTTGCCTCTCATTTTCCTCTCCCCCACTTCTAAAATGTTTTCAGAAAATCACAAAAATATTTGCCTTCCTTTCGTTTGCCTTTTATGTATTACTTGGTTTGTTTGCTTGTTCGCTTGGAATAATTGTGTATTTATTGAAAATAAGAAAGCAAAAAGGTTATGGATCCTCATCCACTTGCTAATCTTTTTAAGAGATCCAATTATGATGAACCAATTGCTAGTGAGTTGCGTGCACTAGATTATCTTTATGAAGTTTTGCTTGAAATTCGTGAATCTGAAAATTGTGATGAAGTGCTAAAAGAAGGAATTTATGAAGTGATTCACGATGGCTCCTTGAATGAAAAGCACGATTGCAATGATGTTATTGTAAATTCTATTAATGTCAATTATGCTAATAATATGCAAAACCCTAAGCTTGGGGATGCTAATTTTGCTATGTCCACTACTTGTTGCAATGATCATGATTGGGGTGATTTTTCTTATGATCTTGAAAATTTATTTAAGCCTCATGATAAATATGATATTGATAATAATGCTTGCAATAATATTGAAAGTGGGTTTGGAAGAGTGTCAACTCTAGGTAATAATGATCCCGCTACTTTGGATAATGATCAATCTTATGAAATTTTTGATAAAAGTGGGCTTGGAGAGGTCATGGCTTTATTTGATGATAATCCCACTATTTTGGAAGAGTGTCAACTTTGCATGCATGTGGATCATGAAGAGAAAATTTTATATGATAGCTATATTGCTGAATTTGATTATGATCCTACATGTAATTATTACGAGAGAGGAAAATATGGTTGTAGAAATCTTCATGTTACTAAATTACCTCTCTTCATGTTGAGATTGCTAGTGTTTCTTTCTCCTTCCTTGCATATGCTAGGTTATTCTTGTCTTGATAATTTGTTTGCTTATAAAATACCTATGAATAGGAAGTATGTTAGACTTAAACTTGTTTTTCACATGATACATGATGCTCTCTTCGTGTTTCAATTATTACCTTTTATGTGAGCATCATTAGAATTATCAATGCCTAGCTAAAAGGCTTTAAAGAAAAGCGCTTGTTGGGAGACAACCCAATATTTTTATTCTCTGTTTTTATGAGAATACACATTATTACCTCTGTAGTAATTGTGTTTTGGTGTTTTAATTAGTGTTTGAGCCAAGTAAGACCTTTGGGATGGCTTACGGTCATAGTTGATTTGATCTTGCTGAAAAACAGAAACTTTTGCATCCAGTAACAGAATTGTTTAAATTCACTGGAGCGTGTAAAAACCCTGAATTGTTTACACAAGATTGATATATAAATATCCTCTGTTCTCCTAATTTTTCAGAATTTTTGGAGTTTCAGAAGTATGAGAACAATTCAGATCTTCGCAGACTGTTCTGTTTTTTACAGATTCTGTTTTCTATGTGTTGTTTGCTTATTTCGATGAATCTATGGGTAGTATCGGGGGGTATGAACCATGGAGAAGTTGGATTGCAGTAGATATTACACCAATATAAATAAAGAACGAGTTCACAACAGTACCAAAAATTGGTGATTTATTTTCTTATACTAACGGATCTCATGAGTTTTCTGTTGAGTTTTGTGTTGTGAAGTTTTCAAGTTTTGGGTAAAGATTTGATGGACTATGGAATAAGGAGTGGCAAGAGCCTAAGCTTGGGGATGCCCAAGGCACCCCAAGGTAATATTCAAGGACAACCAAGCATCTAAGCTTGGGGATGCCCCGGATGGCATCCCCTCTTTCGTCTTCGTCTATCGGTAAATTTACTTGAGGCTATATTTTTATTCACCACATGATATGTGTTTTGCTTGGAGCGTCTTGTATGATATGAGTCTTTGCTTTTTAGTTTTCCACAATCATACTTGCTGTACACACCTTTTGACAGGGACACACATGAATCGTGAATTTATTAGAATACTCTATGTGCTTCATTTATATCTTTTGAGCTAGACAATTTTGCTCCAGTGCTTCACTTATATCTTTTTAGAGCACGGCGGTGGCTTTATTTTATAGAAATTGTTGAACTCTCATGCTTCACTTATACTATTTTGAGAGTCTTTCTAAACAGGATGGTAATTTGTTTAGGTTATGAATTTAGTCCTAATATGACTGGCATCCAAGAGGGATATAATAAAAACTTTCATATAAAGAGCATTGAATACTATGAGAAGTTTGATTCTTTATGATTGTTTTGAGATATAAAGATGATGATATTAGAGTCATGCTAGTGAGTAATTGTGGATTGGTAGAAATACTTGTGTTAAAGTTTGTGATTCCCGTAGCATGCATGTATGGTGAACCATTATGTGATGAAGTCGGAGCATGATTTATTTATTGATTGTCTTCCTTATGAGTGGCGGTCGGGGACGAGCGATGGTATTCTCCTACCAATCTACCCCCCCTAGGAGCGTGCATGTAGTACTTTGTTTCGATAGCTAATAGACTTTTGCAATAAGTATGTGAGTTCTTTATGACTAATGTTGAGTCCATGGATTATACGCACTCTCACCCTTCCACCATTGCTAGCCTCTCTAGTACCGCGCAACTTTCGCCAGTGCACTACACCCACCATTTACCCTTCCTCAAAACAGCCACCATACCTACCTATTATGGCATTTCCATAGCCATTCCGAGATATATTGCCATGCAACTTCCACCGTTCCGTTTATTATGACACGCTCCATCATTGTCATATTGCTTTGCATGATCATGTAGTTGACATAGTATTTGTGGCAAGGCCACCGTTCATATTTTTCATACATGTCTCTCTTGATCATTGCACATCCCGGTACACCGCCGGAGGCATTCATATAGAGTCATATTTTTTCTAGTATCGAGTTGTAATTCTTGAGTTGTAAGTAAATAAAAGTGTGATGATCATCATTATTAGAGCATTGTCCCATGTGAGGAAAGGATGATGGAAGCTATGATTCCCTCACAAGCTGGGATGAGTCTCCGGACTTTACAAAAAAATAAAAGAGGCCAATAGAAGCCCAAATAAAAAAAATGAGAGAAAAGAGAGAAGTGGCAATGCTACTATCCTTTTACCACACTTGTGCTTCAAAGTAGCACCATGATCTTCATGATAGAGAGTCTCCTATGTTGTCACTTTCATATACTAGTGGGAATTTTTCATTATAGAACTTGGCTTGTATATTCCAATGATGGGCTTCCTCAAATTGCCCTGGGTCTTCGTGAGCAAGCGAGTTGGATGCACACCCACTTAGTTTCATTTGAGCTTTCATAAACTTATAGCTCTAGTGCATCCGTTGCATGGCAATCCCTACTCACTCACATTGATATCTATTGATGGGCATCTCCATAGCCCATTGATACGCCTAGTTGATGTGAGACTATCTCCTTCTTTTTTTTGTCTTCTCCACAACCACCATATTCTATTCCACCTATAGTGCTATATCCATGGCTCACGCTCATGTATTGCGTGAAAGTTAAAAAAGTATGAGAACATCAAAAGTATGAAACAATTGCTTGGCTTGTCATCAGGGTTGTGCATGATTTAATACTTTGTGTGATGAAGATGGAGCATAGCCAGACTATATGATTTTATAGGGATAACTTTCTTTGGCCATGTTATTTTGAGAAGACATGATTGCTTTATTAGTATGCTTGAAGTATTATTGTTTTTATGTCAATATTAAACTTTTGTTTTGAATCTTATGGATCTGAATATTCATGCCACAATAAAGAAAATTACATGGATAAATATGTTAGGTAGCATTCCACATAAAAAATTCTGTTTTTATCATTTACCTACTCGAGGACGAGTAGGAATTAAGCTTGGGGATGCTTGATACGTCTCCAACGTATCTATAATTTTTTATTGTTCCATGCTATTATATTATCTATTTTGGATGTTTTATATGCATTAATATGCTATTTTATATTATTTTTGGGACTAACTTATTAACCTAGAGCCCAGTGCCAGTTTCTGTTTTTTTCCCTTGTTTTTGAGTTTTACAGAAAAGGAATACCAAACGGAGTCCAAACGGAATAAAACTTTCGCGATGATTTTTCTTGGACCAGAAGACACACGTAGGACTTGGAGAGGAAGGCAGAAGAGTCCCAAGGGCTCCACAAGCCCTCAGGGCACACCCTAGGGGGGGCGCCCCCTGGCTTGTGGGCCCCACGGGAGTCCTTCAACCCTATTTTTTGGCCTACAAATTCAGAAATATTCCCAAACCACCAGAAGCGTCCACCAAAATACTTTTCCGTCGCCGTAACCTTCTGTACCCGTGAGATCCCATCTTGGGGCCTTTTCCGGCATCCTGCCAGAGGGGGATTTGATCACGGAGGGCTTCTACATCAACTCTATTGCCCTTCCGATGAAGCGTGAGTAGTTTACCTCAGACCTACGGGTCCATAGCTAGTAGCTAGATGGCTTCTTCTCTCTCTTTGATCCTCAATACCATGTTCGCCTCGTTGTTCTTGGAGATTTATCCGATGTAATATTCTTTTGTGGTGTGTTTGTTGAGATCCGATGAATTGTGGATTTATGATCAGTTTATCTATGAATATTATTTGAATCTTCTCTGAATTCTTATATGCATGATTTGATATCTTTGTATTTCTCTTCGAATTATCGGTTTGGTTTGGCCAACTAGATTGGTTCTTCTTGCAATGGGAGAGGTGCTTAGTTTTGGGTTCAATCTTGCGGTGTCCTCACTCAGTGATAAAGTAGGGGTAGCGAGGCACGTATTGTATTGTTGCCATCAAGGGTAAAAAGATTGGGTTTTCATCATATTGCTTGAGTTTATCCCTCTACATCATGTCATCTTACTTAAGGCGTTACTCCGTTCTTATGAACTTAATACTCTAGACGCATGGTGGATAGCAGTCGATGTGTGGAGTAATAGTAGTAGATACAGAATCGTTTCGGTCTACTTGACACGGACGTGATGCCTATATTCATAATCATTGCCTTGGATATCGTCATAACTTTGCGCTTTTCTATCAATTGCTCGACAGTAATTTGTTCACCCACCGTATTATTTGCCTTCAAGAGAGAAGCCTCTAGTGAAACCTATGGACCCGGGTCTATTTTCTATCATATATTTTCAGATCTATAAACCAAAAAACCCAAAAATATCTTGCTGTAATTTATTTACTTTTATTTTGTTTTACATTTTAGTAAGCTTTTATATCTATCTCTATCAGATCTCACCTTTTCAAGTGACCGTGAAGGGATTGACAACCCCTTTATCACGTTGGGTGCAAGTGTTTGATTGTTTGTGCAGGTGCATAGATTGGAGACTTGCGTGTATCTCCTACTAGATTGATACCTTGGTTCTTAACTGAGGGAAATACTTATCTCTACTTTGCTGCATCACCCTTTCCTCTTCAAGAAAAAAACCAACGCAAGCTCAAGAAGTAGCATGGACGTTTGTATCGGCTTTCGACTAATTTTTGGCCGATTATCTAGCATTATCTAATTGTGTCATCGGCGGGTCTTCCAGGATCCAGTTGATCTATCTGGGTTTGGTCGGCTTTCGTGGTTTTTGGAGTTTCTACATGCCCTTTTCGGCTTTTGTTTCTTCTCCGTGGAGGAGATTTGTTTCGCTGATCGTGACCGCCAGCATCCACTGGTCTACACACATCGATGACTTTTCGGCTGCTGCTTCTACAAGCTTCTTGGTTTAACAAGTTTGCTCCGCGGATACGGGGCCCAGAGGCAACACCAAGCTATGCTCACAACACGTCACCCAAGGATACAGGAGAAAGAAGACGTCGACACCCGAAGATTATAATGTAATGTTATTTTTCCATGAATGTGTATTTACAATAAGAACCTATAATACTTTATATGATCTCAGCCCCATTCGAAAAAAAGTTGAAATAAAACCTTGCCTCCACAGCAAAAAAAAACCCGCAGAATTCTGGGGGGCTAAAGGCATCTCCAATGCTGACCTCAAGCCGGACACTGTATCAATCCGTGGACCGGTGGGGACCAGTCTGCGGGCACTGATGCGGGAGCTGGCCATCCAACCATTGTTGCACACATTCCAAAACCGAATTTCAACCAACCAGACAAATTTCATCAAACATGACGGAATTCAGCAAAGTCCAGGCATAATTTACATAAAAGGACAATATTTCGTCCATTTAACTAAACCAAGCCCACAACACTCAAAGTAACTATAGAAAATAGCAGAATTCATCCATGAAAATATCTCTAGTACATGGTTCAAAATCAGCAAGATAACCGAATGTTCAACAAGTTTTCGAAATCATCTATTCCAAATTCATCCAACAATGTATGTGCGTGAATGGACTGCCCTCGGTCCTCTAGTACATCATGGCATTGCGTGCATGCTATACAACGTGTATAGCAACATTGAGTGGATGAACGAATTAACCAACAGTTGAGTAACAGGAAGCAACACTTATGATCTCCATGGTTGACGAGCCCAATGGCGCACCGCAAAAGTTCATGATGGTGTTGCAGATGGTGTACCGCCGATGCGTTAGTGACTTCACAATGCGTGCATGGATGACGTGCATGTCGTAGGACGCTAATTTCTTTCGCTCAGGAAACGAAGCATGCAAGCTTTGCCAAAAGGACGGGCCCTTGTCTCAGAAGCGGCCAACCTCGCATTGCACAACAAACACCGAGTACCCCGCCATCGTGCTTCTCTGTAAAACAACAAGAAGTTCAAAAAAAAAACTCAATGACATTTGACTAAGCACCTGCCAGGCGCGGTAGCCGCCATGGACAACATCAACAGGGGTGAGAAGGGTACCTGAGTGCGGAGGGATTCTTGGGTGGACATCGGCGTAGTACAAGGCGGGCAGTCGCGTGGGTGGGGTCTGCGGACGTCGTAGGATGCCTAACGGCGGCCGGAGAGGTACAACTACGACATCGGACGACGAGGGTGCATATGAAAGGAATAGGAGCAGGGTGGAGTGTTGTGGAAGAAAAAGGGATCAGGAGGGGATTTCAGTGAGGTGGAGGTGTCAGAGTTTTGCATGGCTAATGTCCGAACTCCCGCACAGCCTCCCCAAGCTTGCCTCAAATTTGCGAAAAACGGACGTTTGGACCGGTCCGCGGACGGATGAAGTGCCGCATTGGATGTCAAAACACCGGACAGCTCAGCCCGAAGGGATGCCGATGGTTTGATAGTCGCCTTAAACGGCAGAATGTACTCGGTGGTGCGTCTAGCATCATCGATGGGCGTGTGGAGGTGTGTCTTCGGTGGATCTGTCTTCGGTGGATTTGCTTGGATCTTGCCGTAGTTCGTCTACGGTCGTGCGTCTCCCGGTTGGATCCTTCCAATCTATGCTACTCTTCAATGGCGGCGGTTGTTGTTCTAGTGCGCTGATCTTATGGGGTCTTAGCACGACGACTTTCCGACTGTCTACTACAATAAGATTTGTCTGGCTCCAGCGAGGAAGGGGCGATGACGGCGGTTCGCCTTCGACTCGCTTCAGTGCTTGTAGTCAGTCGCTAGGTGGTTTACGGATCTGAATGTAATTTTTATTATTTCTAGGGTTCATTGTACTCTCATGATTGATTGAAGGAAGGTCGATACTTCCTCCGCCCCGCTGGCCGTGTGATCGGAACGGAGCCGTGCGACGCGAACGGAGCCCAATGGCGCACTGGGATGGAGCCGTGCGACGCGAACGGTCCGGATTGTCTCGCCCAAAACTACTTTGCATGAATCTGATCGTCCAATCCTTCCCTTGGACTCGGGCCCATCGTGGCTGGCCGGCGAGGAAAGCGACCAATGGCGGAGGAGAGCCAGGCGCCGTGCTACGTGAAGCTCACCCGGGACCAGGAGGCGCCCGCGGAGGATATCTGCCCCGGCGAGCTCAACCAGCCCGTCCACGTCCCACGGGTACGTTCTCCTTGGTCGATCCATCTCGTTCCATCCTCATTAATTCTCAATCCACTGATGTCTTGCCTATAATTTGATCTGGTCGATGCACAGCCCGGGTGCAGGAGGTGCGCCGAGTGCGGCCAGGCCCTGCCGGAATCCTACCAGCTGCCGGCCGACGAGCCCTGGAGCACGGGAATCTTCGGATGCACCGCCGACCCCGCGAGCTGTACGTAATTAAACCTGCCTTCACATTTCGATTCTCTGATCCGTTGTCTCGGTTACTCGATTGATCGGAGAAAACAAAAACGATGTAGCCATGCATGTGCCCATCGATCTGTTTTCAGAATAATTCTCTCCATTCATGTTGAATCAACGTACTGTCACAGGCACGGAGATTCTCAGTAGATCGACTAGTAAAATTCCTACATTTGAGTTTGTAACCATCTAAATTTTGACCGTTCAATGCAATGTCAAGGAATTTGAACATGAGAAATGCTCATTTTTAAGTTGTGTAATTCCTTAATTGTTGTGCAAATACTTGACTTTCTTGATTGCAATTTTTTGTTGATAGCTTAATGATCGTAGTAAAACCAATGCACTAGGTTGCATTTTTCTCTTGTAGAATGGAAGCTTTTCTTACCTGCCCTCTGCATCGTTGATGCATGCCGCGCAAATCTTATTACGGTGTTTATTTCAATCAAGTAAAACATAGCCTAGACAAAAAAGTGTGAGACATGCCACAAAGCAAAAGCAAGCTTAAGCACTAAGAATACTATGAGAAGCCCAGGATCCAAGCCAGGACATAAATTCTGCACTGGGTTATTACATAGTCTTGGCGCGAAGCTCCATTTGATCTTGGTGTCATGGATGTTGTACGACAGCCCACGACCACACCGAATTGGTACATAAGAGAAGCAATCACATAAAAGATGTAGTTTCATTCTTTGGAAAGATGATGTCACTCCGATAAAACAAGATAGACCAAAATAACATTGCCGTTTCCACAAAGAGAGTGTAGAGACTTATCAACACATTGCAAAGAAGTCAAGAAGACCCCAAGACACGTGACATACTTACATACTATGTGCAGAAAAAGTCCCTCTAGTATGTGAACCCCATTTAAATAGATCCTGGTTTACCAAGAGTTCGATTCCCGCTACCTCCAGTACTACCTATCCTATGCCAATAGGTCAAATGTTGACCGATAAGTGTTTGTCCAAAATCAATAGTGTACGATACTCAATCTAAAACAGAGGTGATGGTGGAGTCATTGTCGATTTCCCCCCTTGGGGGCATCGCCTTTGGAGGCCAAGCTTGCATCTGTTGGTTGTGCTATTACCTTGCTGGTTGGTCTCCTTGGCGGAGGTAGCGGAAGTCGAGGCGGTGGTCTCGACTTTGCTAGTTGGATGCTGGGGTGGCGACCTCGGGCTGCGGTGCGGTGGTGGCCCTCTAAGGTGGGGCCGTGGCTTCGCTCCGCGTTGGGGGCATTCCGGTGTTTCGTGGGTGTAAGATCGTGGATGCCGCCTAGAGGGGGGGGGGGGGGGGGGGGGAGGGGATAGGGGCTTTAGAATAATTACGGTTTAGACTTGAACAAATGCGGAATAAAACTAGCGTTTAATTTGTCTAGCACAAAATCTAAATCGACTAGGCTCACTTATGTGCACCAACAACTTATGCTAAGCAAAATAAACAACTAGGTGATAGCAAGATATATATCATGAAATACTATGTCTATCACAAAGTAAAGTGCATAAGTAAAGGGCTCGGGTAAGAGATAACCGAGGCACGCGGAGACGACGATGTATCCAGAAGTTCACACCCTTGCGGATGCTAATCTCCGTTTTTAGCGGTGTGGAGACACAATGCTCCCCAAAAAGCCACTAGGGTCACCGTAATCTTCTCAGGCCCTCGCACAATGCAAGATGTCGTGATTCCACTAAGGGACCCTTGAGGACGGTCACCGAACCCGTACAAATGGCAACCCTTGGGGGCGGTCACCGAACCCGTATACTTTGGCAACCCTTGGGGGCGGTTACCGGAACCCGTAGAAATCGCTCGGGGCAATCTCCACAACTTAATTGGAGGCCCCGAAGCTATGAAGGAATATGAGAGGAAGAACAAGAAAGAGAATACAAAGAACTCCAAGATCTAGATCCAAGGGGTTCCCCTCACATAGAGGAGAAAGTGATTTGTGAAAACATGATCTAGACATCTCTCTCTTTTCCCTCAAGAACTAGCAAAAATCATTGGAGGGATTGAGAGATAGCAAGCTCGAAGAAGGTCAATAATGGGGGCAAAACACGAGCTCAAGGGATGAGGTCCATTGGGGAAGAAGACCCCGTTTATAGGCACCCCCAAATCCAACCATTATGCTCACAACCCAAGCATAAGCTGTACTACCGCTCGGTCGGTAGTAACCACAAAGCGTTGCAATGGCGAGGAGTCACGAGGCGGTAGTGCCACCAGAGCGGTAGTATCGTTGGGGTTGCAGCTCAGGGGCCTATGGAGACAGGGCAGGCCAGTGGAGTGTGTAAGTACAGCAGCAGCGGTACTACCGCCCAGTGTGAGCGGTACTACCGCTTATAAGCTGTAGTACCGCGCACCCTCTACTGCCCTACTACCGTTGAGAGCACGACGGGTCCAGAAGGAAGCCGAAGTTGGGCGGTACTACCGCTTGAAAGCGGTACTACCGCTCGCATTACCGTTCCACTGCCATGCAAACCCGACATGAAAGTCGACTCCGCAGAAGCAGCGGAAGTACACGCGGGACTAGACATCGGAAGTACCGCTTATAAGCGGTACTACCGCTTCCCAGAGCGGTACTACCGCAGGAGTGCTACAACAAAGACGAAGCAAAACAGATGGATATAATAAAACCTAAACTGCCATAACTTCTGCAAATGAGCTTCGAATTGAGCAAACTTAACCTTGTTGGATAGAGGACGACATGTATTATCCAATAGCGGAGATATGCCTATGATATAGAGATGTGAAACATCTATGAATGAAGAACCGACATTAACTCCAACATCGAAAACATCATAGAAGAGCATATATGAACTCCGTTTTCGATGAACTCGAGCTTCTCATGAAGATGACCATAAGCTCAAAAACTCACAAAGATAAACACCAATCAAGAACCAAGAAAGATGATGCAAGGATGCAATGGTTTGAGCTCTTTACGAACGATACGATCAAGGTAGTCACTTGAGAGCCCCCCTTGATAGTACGACAATCGATCCTATAACCCGGTCTCCCAACTACCACCATGAGACCGATAAAGTAGAAAACATATCAAGGGCAAACATTTGCCTTGCACATAGTTCACTTGAGCTAGATGATGACGATCTTGACTTCCTCAAGTTGGACCACCTTTCTTGATTGCGTTGGCTCAATGAAGACAAGTTGATTGCTCCCCCATACTCCACTATGGGTGAGCCACTCTTCGGCACATCTTTACAAGTCCATTGTCACGACAATGGATGGCAAGCTTCAAGCATGATCTCTTCGTGATGCTCCACTTGAACTTGCACACAGCAAACTTGATGACTATCACCACTTGATGTCATCCTCCATGGGTTGTATGAGATCTTCCTCTTGACGCAAGCCCCATGTAAACATACCTAACCCCACATAGAACTTTCACATAGATCTTGGGTTATTACACAAAGCATAATGGACAATGCTTACCATATCATGGGATCACTTGATCCCTCTTGGTACATCTTGTATGCTTTGTGTGTTGATCAACTTGATTCACTCTTTGACTTAGTCTTGATCAACCTTGTATCATGTCTTCTCTATGACCAATCTTTGGATAATTTCTTGAATAGCACATTGGTCAACACATAATCTCCTTGAAACCAACAAATAGACTTAAAAAAATGCCTACGGACAAATCCTACGAATATAACTCAAGGCAATCATTAGTCCATAGAGATTGTCATCGATTACCAAAACAAAAAACGGGGGCACCACATGTTCTTTCAGTGGGCGGTGGGGTCTATTATGGTTGTGGGGTTTTTTTGCACGTTGTGCCTTAATCAATCTTGTGGTCGGGTTTTTTGCATGTTGTCGCTTAATTAATCGCGGGGGTGTTTTTTTTTGCATGGTAGTCCCTTTATCAGTCGTGTGGTGTGTGTGTGTGGTTTTTGTCGGTTTTTCTCAATTAACCATGCCTCTGTATCAGGTTTTTGCCCGGTTATCCTTGATTAACCGGGCAATTCTCTTCTTCTATAATGCAATGAAGGAACTCCCTGTTCCTCTCTGGGTGTTCTAAAAAAAATAGAGGCGATAGTGGCATATCTATTCTATAGGTATTAAAAGCTTCCTCCGTAATTAGCTTGAGCAACATTTTAATAAGACGACACTTATTTTGTTGGATTAAGGTCCTGAATCCCCAATTCCCCACTGAGAGCATATACATATACAAGTTTAGAGTAGAACTAACTATGTTTAACACTACACTTAATTTTATATGCTCAGAGAGTAAGGGAACACTAACTTCCCATCTGTGCAGATAATAGGAATAAGAACAGTGCTTATTTTTCATAAATCATGGAATAAATGTTATACTTACAATGTCTGAAATTGTTCCTAAGCAACCTTGAGTAGTAAATTGTTCTGACTTATGTTATACTAGCAAATATGCCCGTGCGTTGCAACGGGCAAAAATAATTAGATTATGCAGATGTGGTGGACATAATAGAAGTCTGAAACATATGCAAGGATGAGGTAAGGACTTTTAAAATTCTGAAGATGTGTTAATTTTTTTTGGGCTCAACATTGTACAGAAAAACGAAAACCCTTTTCGTGACGCGGAATGTACTAAATAAAATCATAAAACGACGTCCATAGATCCCAAAAAAACCTCTATGTAAGCGGGTTCATTTTGTTCGTTATTTATGGTTCTGTTTGAATGGATATGTTTGAACTTTTGTGAACATCTTCTAAAATTTATATTTTTTAAATTCCCAAATATGTTTTGAATACACAATAAAACTATGAATATTTTTTACTTGTGATTTTTTTCGAAATCATGAATTCTTTTATAATATCTGAAGAGTTTTTTAAAATACCAAGCATTTTATTAATTTCCAAAAAAAATTGAATTCATGAACAATTTATGATTTATCTTAAAATTCCAAAAGTCACAAATTTTTTAAATTTGGAATTTTTGACATCCAAAATTAATTTAAAGAAGAAAAAACAGAAACAGAAAGAAGAAAATAGAAAAAGGGGCGGGGTGGAGGAAGTGCGCTCGCTGTTAAGAGAGAAAAGTAGAGGAAAAAAAGGGTAGATCCTGGGATCAAACCCGGGTCTCCCAAGTTGAAGATGTTACAGTTAATAGTACAAATGCCCGTGCGTTGCAACCGGCAAAAAATGCAAAGCCTGGTCCGTGTACCATCACGTGCCATTTCTTATAGCCATTTATGATAAACATCGGTAATAAGGTTACACTCTTATTGTTGTTCGGAGCATGAAGTGTGGACGTGAAGAAAGCTAGCCTAGCTTCCTTCGTCTATTGGAATAGTAGTGGTACATGAAATAGTTTGTCTATCCTTTTTATATTTTGCTTTTCAAAAAACACAAATATTTCTTTATTTTTTAAGAAACTAAGCGTTTTTTATTTTTTTCATTATAATTGGAACATGTTTTGAAGCCGAACATTTTATGAACACATGATTTTCTAATTTTTAGTGAGCTTGTGAACAATTTTAAATGTTTTTAAATCGGAACATTTTTGAGAATTTTCAGCATTTCTTAAAAAGTGTGAACATATATAAAATATAAATATTTTTTTGAAACCTGGAACAATTAGAAACGCTTATTATCTTAAAAACACACGCTTGGTGCTGATAATTAAAAAATAATTATTGGTGTCCGGACCATGGAGTATAGAATTAAGAAAGTCATAGTGGTGTACTTCTATGACGCCTCCTTGAGCATAGCACTATCACCGGATGGAAAAAAAGTGTTGTATTTGTTTTTAATGGGACATACCGATGATGGAATGTTATATACAATTCGAGAGTTTAATAACTAATTCTAAAGTTTTTTTAGAATTTTGAGAACATTTGAATGCGAATGGATTTTTACTATGTTGGATTTTTTAGAGATAGTTGTTCGTTTGGTTTCGAAGATTTTTTTTTTCATAGCAAATATGCACGGATGTCTTGTGTAAATAAATGTGTGGGCATATCACCCTTGGCCTAAAAAAAGTGGACCCAGCATAAAATTTCGAATGGGCATAAGGCACAATAGAGACCTATAAAGAGTTCGTTATGTACGTTAGATATATGTAGAAAATGCAGACTTTTAGTTGCCGAAATTGTAAGTGACAAAGTATAATAATTTATAACAGTTCAGAATTGTTTTTTTTAATTGTTATAAGCTTGATGACATTAGCAAAGACTGAATTTTCTTTCCTTCCAGGCCGGCCCCTCCCTGGCCTTCCTCCAGCCAGCCAGCAAGGCCGCGGCCCCCAATCCGGCCCAAGGCCTGGCCAAAACCCTCCTTTTAAGCCTAGCGATCGGGTGCTCTTCCAAATCGATCCCCATGTCGTCCTCACCCTCTTGATCCCCTCAGCGCCGCCACACACACACTTGACTTCTGATACGGCAAGGCCGCGGATGTATAAGAGTTGGTGGGATTGTATAAAAAGAAGCGAGGTGGGTCTATTATTTTGGTAGCAACCTTGTTTTGCACCACAAGCAGACCAGCCAAGTTGGTTGTGTCCTTCAGGACGAAGGGCCTGGTCGTTCGAAACTCATGCTAATTTTTTGCATCGTTTTTTCTTTAGAAAAAAGTGTAACACAGGCCCAATACAGCCCATGCGGGGTGACACGGGACGGACCAAAAGTGTATTATGACACGGAGCGTATTACGACGGTGAGCGGGCAGAAACTATTATTAGGGAAAGATTGAGAACCTCACCTATCTCTTCACCATTCGCCCATATA
Source organism: Thinopyrum elongatum (assembly GCA_011799875.1). NCBI lineage: Eukaryota > Viridiplantae > Streptophyta > Magnoliopsida > Poales > Poaceae > Thinopyrum > Thinopyrum elongatum. The sequence goes on from CM022300.1 coordinate 585,707,879, forward strand.
TTAGTATATATTGTTTCTTGAATTTTGTACTGCAATGCAGATCAGGGTAAATTATATTGGTTGATTGTATATTTATTCCTTGCTTGACTTATTAGATGTTTACTTATGTTTTCTTTTGCCTCTTGCATGTCACCTGCAAATCTTTGCTATTGTAAGCAGTTATGCATATCTACACCCTTCTTAAACATAAGTGGATTGTATAATAGAATATATCTTTTTAGCCAACATGTGTGGTGGCATAGTCGTCGGAGAGGACCTCCACCCTCTCCAACATAGTCAAAGTTTCAGTCTTATATGACTTTACTTTTGCCTTAATGTCTTCTTTACACTATGAGACTGTTCGTTTTGACTATTTGCATCCTAGTCATGCCGAGGCTGGATGCCTACTCAATATGCTTTTTACCCGCTCGATACTACAATATGAGTTAATAAAAGTTCCCTTTATCGAGAAAACAAGGTGTGCACTGTCAAGTTGCCTCGCTTGTTTTAAACCTATTTATTTCTGCTGACATTTGCCATAGCTGTAGTGTCTTTGACTTGACTATACTCTATTATTAGGTAAGCATGTGTAGTGTCTGTATACATTGTTAGTTCATATATAATGGTCTCATGGTCATCCTGCCTAAGGAATCATCGCAAGCTGACTCATCGAGCCGTCGAACATAAACATACAGCTTCTAATTTTTGTCTTCAATTCTTAAACTAATGTATCCTTCGTGATGAAGCTATGTCTAGCATGTTGTTTCCACAGAATGCTAGCTGATTGTAAAACTGTGCATTTCTTCATGTGTTAGGCCGAACTGGATGCTTCTGTCCATGCGTGTTGTTCGGGCGCAATGTTGCGGCTCTTAAAGAGGATACCCCATGGACAGCACCGTGTGTTTGCCATGCCGTCTTTGTGGAAGGAGGGATCGCCCTTGCGATCCTGACAGCAATATTCCATGGGGTTGATCCAAGATCGTCGTTTCTTATCGGAGAAGGTCTACTGTTCAGCTGGTGGCTGTGTGGTACCTATACAGGCATTTTCCGTCACGAGCTCCAGAAAAAGTACCATCTCAAGGTGGAAATATGAAACCCTTCACTACATTCTGTGGTTATGTCTGGTCCTCATTTGTTGGGCCAAAATTTGCTACTTTGATTCTAGTGATTTTACATCCTACTTGTTTCCACTAGAACTCGCCATGCGACCCTTGTATGGTCCATTGCTGCCTGCACTGGTGCGCAAACTGCCAGGAGCATCGCGAGAGGAGGAGCCACCTCGCGGAGCGGGAGGATGGAGTGCAGATGACCATCGTCGACGCGCCTCCGGTGGAAGAGATGGGCATGCCAAGAGAATCGTCGTGCTGCCTCTGATCAAGGGTGCCCGGCCGGAATACATATGAAACGCCCAACAACCAGCCAAGAGAGATAAATCAGGAAAATAATGGAATTTTGATTTATCAAGATAGCACGAGTGAGTGAGTGAGGCTGAGATTGAACTCCATGACGAACCTGGTAGGTAGGCATGCTGCTATGTTGGCTGAACTGAACTGCTGATCAGTCGGTCAAATGTTCTTATGTCATGTAGAACTGCTGATGACCTGCTATATACTCAAAGAGGTACTGTATTAATTTCTCAAGTTTGTATCTCTATTTAATCCCGAAACAGGCTTTCGCCCGGCTTTATATATAAAGCAACACCCAAAAAAAGTACACGGTCGAACGATACAAGATGTAAAGGTAGCTCTCTTATAAAGCCGATCTTGAGAGATATCCGGCACATGCAGAACACAAGCGACCATGCTACCAGCAAGTAGCACTCAAAGCACTAAACACCCGCACGCTACGACCAAGCACACCTAAGCTCCACGACAATGCCCCCAATAGGGAGAACGGTGCATAGCGTCGCTGCTGTCGAGTCTACACCGGACAAAGGTCTTTACCCGGAGCCCGGACACAGAGAGAAGAACCACAACGACGTCTTCAAGAAGAGCGTGGCACCCACGGGTGTCGCCGTCGTCAGTGCCAAGGTACGGAGTTTTGCTCGGCAACTCATCTGTGCCACCACGAGGCCGCCAGGAAGAGCGCGATGATGACAGATCCCTAGATCCGCATCAGGACGCCGCCCCTCTGAGAGAGAAGACACGTCCGAGCTACACATCGCTTCCTGTTGCCCACACAACCTAGGAGGAGAGCCACCATCACCGCAATGATGCCCGCGGAAGAGCAACCATGCGGACCGCCATCCGGGGATGATGCCCCGACATCCTGTCGCGAGAAACCGTATGCCGCTCACATCACAACGTACCCAACCACGGTAGGAACAGCGACGGCACTCCATCTCCTAGCCTGGCATCAGTCCCCGAGTCTGGATAGGCGCCTCCACCGTAAGAGGCATCCACACCTGCGTCCCTAGCCAATGCCCTGTGGACTGGAGGGGGGCACAACTCCGAGACTGCCGCCGGCGAGCCAGCCCCGAATCCATGGCCAGGCGAGCTCACATGATGCCATGTCAGTGGTCACTGGCTACGATCCGCGCACCGATGCGATGCTAACACCACCACCGCCACGGGCCTTCATCGACGCCACAACGTGAGGACGCCTCCCCTACAGACCCGCAAACTCCCACCTTGGCTATACAGAGGCGACCCAGAGCCAAGCATCCTGACTCCAAGGCGACACCGCGCCGGAATGCGTGTGAGATGCAACCAACCCCGGACTGGAGGACCACGTTAAACTCTTTCCCGGAGGCGAGTCCGCGGCGCCGGCCCATAGCTAGCAACCGCACTCGGAAAACGCGGACGCCACCCGCTCATGGCAGCCAGCAACTCCGGTCGCCAATCAGCCGCTCCGGCGCGCCCGCTCCCCATCGGCTCCCACACAGAGCTTGGTCACCGCCGTCCAAACCAAGGCCACCACCACCGGACCTCTGCCCCGTCGCCACGCCTACGAGAAGGCACCGCAACACCACCTCCCGATGGAAGCTCAGATCCGTCGGGATCCACCGGCCCCGCAGGCCGAACCACTACCTGCAGGATACCCAACGCTGCATGGAGCCCAGTGGCTAGATCCGGCCGAACCAGATCGACCCGACCTAGAGGCCACGGGAACGCCGCGCGAGTAGCCCACCACCCCCAGGCCAGGAGACGGGGAGTAGCACGCCCGCTGGCTAGAGGAACCCGCCCCGACGGCCACCTCGGAGTCCCAGGCGCCCGGCCACATCCGCCATGGTCCAGATCCAGAGGACCAACCAGACCCGGACTCACACGCCACCGCCCGACGCTGCCCTGCACAGCCAGCCACGAGTCCAGCACACGAACGTGTTCCCACGCTGGAGCGCCGCCGCATTGCGGCGCCCTGTGCTAGCACCGCATCCCGGAGCAAGCACGCCCGCCCGTGTCGAGGCACTGCACGAGGAAGCAAAGGAGGCCCCGTCGGCGCCATCGCTGGCCGGGCTTTGCCCGGTCGCGCCCACTTGCATGAGGGACGGAGAAGGGAGGGACCGGCGGCGGGGATTTGGGGGCGCCTCGAGGTCGCTTCGTGGGGGCGACGCGGGAGAGTGGGGATTTTTTCGACTCCGTCTTTTATGGTTTCTCCATCTCTATTTAGTTTTCCTTTGAGCAGTTGTGAACTGTTAATTTTTTGGGTAAATTGTGAGCTGTTCTTTTGGCAAATGTTCCAAATTTATTGATTTATTAAGTAAAGTACATCACATCGAACAAAGTGAAATAAAAACCAACGAGAAAGATCCATGATAAAACTGAATTTACACTAGGACTCTTTGAAGTCTGTTATCTCTATCTCCACCTTTTGCATCTCAACTTTCCACCATTTTTTTTGCGGGTGAACTTTCCACCATTAGTTGGTCATGAATCGGCAGAAGACGAAAACTGCACTGAGCCACAGACTGCACTAATTAATCTCGCCATCTCGCAAGGTTTTGAAGAGCCACATGAGTCCATGCCAAATCTATAATCATTGAACATGTTGTGGCCGGGGACACACCCCTCACAAGGCAAGTTATCAAACCGTTGATTTATCACCGAACTGTTGGTACACTACAGGAAAACCAAGTGTTGTCGTCTATGAAACATACACGGCAAAGAAATTTTTAACCACGGCCAAGTGTACGCCGAGTGTTACATCCACTTTAGATGGGTCAGCTTAGGGGCTATAAGCCGAGTTCTGGATATCGGGGACATGACTTATAGGTAAGCTGAATATAAAAGGGCGGCACACGGCAAACAAAGTGGCATCATGGCCGGCAGCATCTAACGTCGGCGCCACGTGGCGTGACCCTAAGCCGTGTGTTACACTAAGTCGTGTATGCAGTGCGCCGCATGGTTTATAGGTAAACCGGGACAATTATGTACGCCGTTCGTCGTGTGTCCTTTTGCACATACTCGGCTTACATTCGAATAAGCCGTGAACCCGTGTTTTGACACTCGGAGTATGTATTGATACTATTACTAGGTGACTTGCCTTTTTCCTGTAGTGGTAGAAGAACAGGAACACATAAGATCGAAGCAGGAAAACTCTAATCAAAGCACACATGACCCTTCATCGCTGCCACCAACCCCCAAGGCAGGACAAAGCATGAGACGGCGAACTTCAAGATCAAGGTTGCAGATCTGCGGAGCTCCAATATCACAGGTTCTCTGATGTTGGACGCGTCAACAATGACAACTGTACTAAGAAGGAATAGAGTCATGGGAATTTATTCATGTATGACACTGTAATCACTGTCGGACGTCGTCGCCGAGATAACATAAATATAGCCTACTACAAAGTACTAGAGCTCCATTAGGGTTCCTCTTTCCCTCTCCCGTCTGTGATGGCTAGGGAACCCATTCTCTCCAAGTTTGGTCGACAAGCTCGTGGATCCATGATGACTCATAAGTAGAGGGGATCAATCGTAGTCCCTTCGATAAGTAAGAGTGTCGAACCCAACGAGAAGCAGAAGGAAATGACAAGCGGTTTTCAGCAAGGTATTGTCTGCAAGCACTGAAATTATCGATAACAGATAGTTTGATAGCAAGGTAATTTGTAACACACAACAAGTAGCAATAGTAACAATAGGTGCAGGAAGGTAGCCCAATCCTTTTTGTGGCAAAGGACATGTCAGAACTTTCTCTTATAGCAAGTAAAACGTTTTTTAGGACACACGGGAATTTCATCTAGTCACTTTCATCATGTTTGTTTGATTCACGTTCGCTACTTTGATAATTTGACATGTGGGTGGACCGGTGCTTGGGTGCTGTTCTTACTTGAACAAGCCTCCCACTTATGATTACCCCCTCTCACAAGCATCCGCAACTACGAAATAAGAATTAAGATAAATCTAACCATAATATGAAACATATGGATCCAAATCAGCCCCTTATGGAATAGCACATAAACTAGGGTTTAAGATTCTGTCACTCTAGCAACCCATTATCTAATAACTACTCCACAATGCATTCACAGGCATAAATATGGTGAAGTGTCATGTAGTCGACGTTCACATAACTCTACTAATGGAATCACAACATATACATCATTAAGATATCGAACGAATACCAAATTCACATGATTACTTATGACAAAACTTCTCCCATGTCCTTAAGAACAAATGAAACTACTCACAAATCATATTCATGTTCAAGATCAGAGGGGTATTGAATAGCATCAAGGATATGAATATATAATCTTTCACCTAATAAACCAACTAGCATCAACTACAAGATGTAATCAACACTACTAGCAACCCATAGGTACCAATCTGAGGTTTTGATACAAAGATTGAATACAAGAGATGAACTAGGGCTTGAGATGAGATGATGCTAGTGAAGATGTTGATGAGGATTGGTCCTCCCACGACGACAGGATCGTTGGTGATGACGATTGCTTCGATTTCCCCCTCCCGGAGGGAAGTGTCCCCGGCCGGATCGCTCCTCCGAAGAGCAAAAGTGCTCCTGCCCAGGTTCCGCCTTGATATGGCGGCGCTTCGTCCCGAAAGCTTCCTTCTTTTTTTTTTCTTGGTCAAATGGGGTTATATACCAGAAGATGGGCCTCGGAGGCCTGCCAAGGGCGCCACAAGCTCGGGCGGCGCGCCCAGGGGGGTAGGGCGTGCCCCTAGGCTTGGGGCTGCCTGGTGCGTCCCCCTGTGGTGTTTATTTCACCAATAATTTTAATATATTCCAAAATAATTCTTCGTCAATTTTCAACTCATTTGGAGATGTTCAGAAAGTTGCCTCCAATATAGCCTTTTCCGGTCCAGAATTTCAGCTGCCGGCAATCTTCCTCTTCATGTGATTCTTGCAAAATAAGAGAAAAAAGGCATAAGAATTGTATCATAAAGTTAAATAATAGTCCATTATGCAATAAATATCACTATGAAAACGTGATGCAAAATGGACGTATCAACTCCCCCAAGCTTAGACCTCGCTTGTCCTCAAGGGAAGGCCGATATCGATAATCATGACCACATGCTTAGAGAAAGAGGCGTCGATACAAATTAAAATACGGACACGGAAGCATCTTGGTCATTAACATAACAGCAATATATTATCATAAAACTTCTCATGCTAGAGTAATAATTCATTCACAAGCTAAAGTATGGAACATAAACTTTATTGGAAACTAACAAACTATGTTTTCAGTCATTGAAACAATCACAATCCATCATATTTTTAGAAAGAGTCTATGTAAGAGCTTTGTCTAGAAAGTTCACATACTCAACTATCATTTAGTCTTCTATGATTGCTGACACTAAAGGCATATTAATAGAGCAAAAGTTTCAGTTAGACAAATAGAAAGATAGGGGCTTATAGTTTCGCCTCCCAACTTATTTACCTCAAGGGTAATCTCAACAATAGTAACTGGATATATATGTTTGGATCTATCTACCACATGATGCTTGCCACTAAATAGTACATAGAGAGGGATAGGGATGAACACTAATGACTCTTGCATACAAGTAAATGCATGAAAGTAAAAGATAGGCCCTTTGCAGAGGGAAGCAGAGGTTGTCATGCACTTTTTGTTTTTTTGGATGTGCAAGCTCTTAATGTAAAGGAACCTCACTTTATATTGCCCTTTGTGATAGCAACCTTTATTATGCAGTTTGTCGCTTTTATTTCTTCACCGTAACAAGTTCGTACAAAGCTTACTTTCCCTTACAATAAAAGATCATACATATTTATGAGCAATTTTTATTGCTTTCGCACCGATGACAACTTACTTGAAGGATCTTATTCAATCCCTAGGTAGATATAATGGACTCTTATGGCATGAAACTGGGTTTAAGGGTTTTGGATGCACAAGTAGTATCTCTACTTAGTGTGAATTTTTGGCTAGCAAAAGATCCTAGACAAGTACCACATGTTAGAAGATCCATAACAATATAACTTCTATGTGAATGCAAACAACCATAACTCATTGCGTTGTCTTCCTTGTCCAACGTCAACTAATTGGTATAGAATATTTGATGGGGGCTCACAATCATAAACGATTTACAAGATAGTATATTTATATGTGAGACCTCTCTTTCTTTCCTACTTTTTCATGGATTGCACCAATGACGAATGCTATGCTTGTTAACTTCCAACATAATTTATCAACTATACTTCTTTTTGTGAAGTCATTACTCCCCAAGGGAATAGCATATGATCTTTTTATTCTTTTATTTTCCATTGCTAAGATTGAAACAAGAAAGTAAAACAAAACTCAAACTACTCTTTATTATATATCTTGCACACGATTACGTAGATAGATAGATCACTAAGCAAACACTCGAAAATAGATCATACTAAAACTTTATTCTACTAAATCATGAAATAACTAAGGATCGAACTAAGATAGATAATGATGATAAAAAGTGATGGTGATACGATGCCGGGGCACCTCCCCAAGCTTGGCACAAGCCAAGGGGAGTGCCCATACCCGTGTACTCAAGTTTCTTTCTTCGGTGATGATGGTGATGATGAAGTAATCGGATTGTCCTCCGGCTTCCATGGCATTGGTTCCCCATCATAAAAGGACGAACAGGTCTCCGGAGTCCTGAAATTTGCGGCCAAACTCATACATTTAAATCTTGCCTCATACTCAAAATTTTGTTTTTGAAGATTATAGATTTGGCCCTGGAGGTAGTCGAGTCGTTCGTTGAGCTTGAAGACGATTGATGTCGCTTGAACTACGTCGGTATTTCCCCAAAGAGGAAGGGATGATGCAGCACAGCTACGGTAGGTATTTCCCTCAGTTATGAAACCAAGGTATCAATCCAGTAGGAGAACCAAGCAACACTATGTAAACGGTACATGCACACAAATAACAAATACTTGCAATCGGACGATTAGGAGGGGTTGTCAATCCCTCTACAGGTAACGGTGCCAAAAATTGTCAAGTTGACGGGATAAAAATTGTATAGATTGGATAGATAGCTCTTGATAAAACGCGAAATAAAACAAATAGCAAAAAAATTGCAGCAAGGTATTTTTGGGTTTTTGGTATAATAGATCTGAAAATAAAAGCGAATAAAAATAGATCTTGAAGGAAATATGATAAAGAATAGGCCCGGGGGCCGTAGATTTCACTAGTGGCTTCTCTCAAGAAAATAACATACGGTGGGTAAACAAATTACTGTTGGGCAATTGATAGAACATCAAATAATTATGATGATATCCAGGCAATGATCATTATATAGGCATCACGTCCAAGATTAGTAGACCGACTCCTGCCTACATATACTACTATTACTCCACACATCAACCGCTATCCAGCATGCATCTAGTGTATTAAGTTCATGGAAAAACGGAGTAATGCAATAAGAACGATGACATGATGTAGACGAGATCTATTCATGTAGGAATAGCCCCCATCTTGTTATCCTTAATAGCAACGATACATGCGTGTCTTGCTGCCCCTTCTGTCACTAGGAAAGAACACCGCACGATCGAACCCATCACAAAGCACCTATTCCCATGGCAAGAAAAACCGATCTAGTTGGCCTAACTAAACCAAAGATTCGAAGAAGAAATACGAGGTTATAAGTAATCATGCATAAAAGAGATCAAAGAACTCAAATAACTTTCATGGATATAGATCTGATCATAAACTCAAAGTTCATCGGATCCCAACAAACACACCGCAAAAAAAGTTACATCAAATAGATCTCCAAGAGACCATTGTATTGAGAATCAAAGAGAGAGAAGAAGCCATCTAGCTACTGCCTACGGACCCATAGGTTCACAATGAACCACTCACGCATCATTGGAGAGGCACCAATGAGGATGATGAACCCCTCCGTGATGGTGTCTAGATTGGATCTCGTCGTTCTGGAACTTGCGGCGGCTGGAATTGTGTTTCGTCGACTTCCCTAGGGTTTTTGGAATATTTGGGTATTTGTAAGGCAAAGAGGCGGTGTGGGAGGCCACCGAGGTGGGGGGCACAACCCACCAGGGCACGCCTGGGCCCCCAGGCGCGCCCAGGTGGGTTGTGCCCCCCTCGGGGCACCCCTCTGGTACTTCTTTGGCCCAAGGTGTTCCTTCTGGTCCTTAAAAATTCTCCAAAAAGTTTCGCTGCGTTTGGACTCCGTTTGGTACTGATATTCTGCGAAGTAAAAAAACAAGCAAAAAATAGCAACTTGCACTGGGCACTATGTCAATAGGTTAGTCCCAGAAAATGATATAAAGTTGCTATAAAATGATTGTAAAACATCTAAGAATGATAATATAACAACATGGAACAAGCAAAAATTATAGATACGTTGGAGACGTATCAGCATCCCCAAGCTTAATTCCTGTTCGTCCTCGAGTAGGTAAATGATAAAAACAGAATTTTTGATGTGGAATGCTGCCTAACATGTTCATCACATATTCTTTTCTTTTGTAGCATGGACATATAGACTTTTATATTGTTCAAAGCAATAGTCTAGTTTTGACATGAAGATTTCAATACTCAAGCACATCAACAAGCAACCATGTCTTTCAAAATATCAACACTAAAGAAAGTTATCCCTAGCCCATCATGCTCAATCATTGATCCATTCATGAAACACACTCGTATATTAACTACACCCAATGCTCAAGTACGATTATAGTGCCCCTTAGTTGGTGATTTATAAGAGAAGATGGAGACTCAAATAAAAATAAAAATTGCATAAAGTAAATAGATAGGCCCTTCGCAGAGGGAAGTAGGGATTTGTAGAGGTGCTAGGGCTCAAAGCTTAAATTGAGAGATAAAAAGTTTTGAGAGGCATACTTTTCCCGTCAACGAAAACGACCGAGTAATTCCCAACACTTTCCATGCTAGATATATCATAGGCGGTTCCCAAACAGAAAATAAAGTTTATTCCCTTTTTCACCATTCTTTCATAATGCATGGCTAGCCGTATCCACGGGTGCCCTCCATACCAACACTTTCCAAGGAATTTATTATTTGACAACATAAAGTGAAGTTCTTTTTCAGTTCAGGACTGGGCATACCTATTACCGCCACACTCTCGTGCAATGACAAGTGAATAAACACTCATCTTGAGAATAACACATCTAGCATGGAAAATATTGGCCACCCCCCCCCCCCCCCCGCTTCATGAGCGGTACGAGCACACAAAAAGGAAATTTATTTTGAAAATTAGAGATGGCACATACAAACTTGCTTAGAACGGCACGGGAATACCGCATATAAGTAGGTAAATGGTGGACTCATATGGCAAAACTGGGTTTAAGGATTTTAGATGCACAAGTAGTATTTCTACTTAGTACAAGTGAAGGCTAGCAAAAAGATTGAGAAGCAACCAACCAAGAAACGAAAAATCACATAAGCGAGCATTAAGCATAACTAACACCGAATAATGCACCACAAGTAGGATGTAATTTCATTGCATAACTATTGACTTTCGTGCTTACATAGGGAATCACAAATCTTAACACCAATATTCTTACTAAAGCATGATTACTCTCCAACATGACTCACATATCACTATCATCATATCTCAAAACTATTACAAAGAATCAAGTTTATTTTGTACAATGATCTTCATGAAAGTTTTTATTATATCCCTCTTGAATATCTATCACTTTGGGACTAGTTTCATATATTGCAATTGCTTTTGACAAGCTCAAGCAAATCTAAGTGAAGAACATGATCATACAATTTTTTGTCTCTCAAAATAATATAAGTGAAGCATGAGAGAATTTCTTCAAAAAATTATTAACTCTCAAACAAATCTAAGTGAATCATGAGAGCATTTCTTCAAAAATATTAAAGCACACTGTGCTCAAAAACATATAAGTGAAGCACTAGAGCAATTCCATAGCTCAAAAACATTTAAGTGAAGCATATAGAGCAATTCTAACAAATCATAGCATAATTTTGGCTCTCTCAAATAGATTTTTCCAGCAAGGATGCTTGTGACAAACTAAAAAGCAAAAGAAGCAAAGACTCATATAATACAAGACGCTCCAAGCAAAACTCATGATATGTGACGAATAAAAATATAGCTCCAAGTAAAATACCAATGGTCGATAGAAGAAAGAGGGGATGCCTTCCAGGGCATCCCCAAGCTTAGTTGCTTGGTTCTCCTTGAATATTAACTTGGGGTGCCATGGGGCATCCCCAAGCTTAGGCTTTTCTTACTCTTTATTCCTTCATCCATCGTGATCTCACCCAAAACTTGAAAACTTCAATCACACAAAACTTAACAAAGCCTTTGTGAGATCCGTTAGTATAAGAAAACCAATCTTTACTTTAAGTACTGTAGAAAACCCATTCAAATTTTTTTATTACATTATATCTACTTTATTCTAACTTTACCATGGCTTATACCCGCCGATACAATTCATAGATTCATCAAAATATGCACACAATGCAAAGAAAACATAATCTGTCAAAAACAGAATTGTCTGTAAAGATGCGAATTGTTCTCATACTTTTGTAACTCCAACAATTCTGAAAAATTAGGAAAACATAGGAAATTTGTATATAAATATTTTGTAAAAAATTCAGATTTTTTCGTCGCTTCTGTGAATTTAGAAAATTATGTTACTGGACACAAAAGTTTCTGTTTTTCAACAGGATCAAATCAACTATCACCAAAGCTATCCCAAAGGCTTTACTTGGCTCAAACACTAATTAAAACATAAAAAACACAATCATAACAGAGGCATAATTTTGTAAACACTCAAGAATAGAAAGAAAAGGCAAAAATAAATTTTATTCATTGGGTTGCCTCACAACAAGCGCTATCGTTTTATGCCCCTAGCTAGGCATAATGCATAGATTCAAGTATTGTCATCTTTAGTTTTAGATTCATAGGTTGCCCTCATGATTGATTCATATGGTGGCTTAATTCTTGTTCTACAGAAGTGTTCCATACCCTTTCTTAGTGGGAATTGAAATTTAATATTGCCTTCTTTCATATCAATCACGACACTTATAGTGCGTAAAAACGGCCTACCAAGTATAATTGGACAAGACGGATTGCAATCAATATCAAGAACAATAAAATCTATGGGCACATAATTCCTATTTGCAAGAATAAGAACATCATTAATTCTTCCGAAAGGCTTTTTAATAGTAGAATCCGCCAAGGGCAAATTAAGAGAACATTCTTCAATATCGGTAATACCAAGCACATCACATAGAGATTTCGGAATAGTGGAAACAATAGCACCCAAATCACATAAAGCAAAACACTCATTACTTTTAATCTTGACCTTGATGGTAGGTTCCCATTCATCATGTAATTTTCTAGGAATTGAAATCTCTAATTCCAACTTTTCTTCCAAAGCTTTCATCATGGCATCTACGATATGTTTAGTAAAAGCTTTATTTTGTTCATAAGCATGAGGTGAATTAATCATGGATTGCAACAAAGAAATACAATCATTCAAAGATCAATTATCATAATTAAAGTCTTTGTAATCCAAAAGAGTGGGCACATCACTAGTTAAAGTTTGATCTCCAAATCCACTTTTATCAATTTTTTCATCAAGATTTTCACCCTCCAAATTATTGGGAAGCCTTCTAACAAAGTTGACTCTTCTTCAGTCCCTTTATCATCAATTTTAATTTTACTAAAAAAGGAATCAATAGAAGAAACACCAATCATTTTAAGATCTTCATCACTTTTATGAAAGTAATCACTAGAAAACGCTCCTTCTAAAAATTCTCGTTTAGCTCTAAGCATAGAGGTTCTTTTCTTACTTTCATCCATAGAAACATATAAAGCTTTAATTGATTCATCAACCTTGGGTACAAAAGTTTTCAACTTGAGATTTTCTACATCATGAGAGATTCTATCAATGCTTCTAGATATATCATTAATCTTATTGAACTTTTCTTCTATCGTAGCATTGAAAACTTTTTGAGCATTGATAAATTCCTTAATATTATTCTCAAGATCAGAGGTGTTACTATTATTATTGTAAGAAGGATTACCATAGGAATTACCATAATTATTAGAGGAATTTCTAGGGAAAGGCCTTGGATTAAAATTACCTCTATAAGCATTGTTATTAAAAAAAATCGCGAGACAAAATTCACATCTCCGGGATCACTATTTTGCTCAAGCAAAGTAGACAAAGGCACATCATTAAGATCAATAGGAGCACTTTTATTAGCAACCAATTTCAAAAGAGCATCAACTTTTTCACTCAAAGTACTAATTTCTTCAACCGAATTAACTTTTTTACTAGTAGGTGCTCTTTCGGTATGCCATTGTGAATAATTTGCCATAATATTATCAAGCAATTTAGTAGCTTCACCCAAAGTAATTTCCATAAAAGTACCACCCGCGGCGGAATCTAAAAGATTTCTAGAAACAAAGTTCAATCCCGCATAAAATTTTTGTATGATCATCCAAAGATTTAAACCATGAGTAGGACAATTTCTTAGCATCAACTTCATTCTTTCCCAAGATTGCGCAACATGTTCATGCTCAAGTTGCTTAAAATTCATAATTTGAGTTCTAAGGGAAATAATTTTCGCGGGCGGAAAATACTTAGTAATGAAAGCATCTTTGCATTTATCCCAAGAATCGATACTATTGCAAGGCAAAGAAGAAAACCAAATTTTTGCACGATCTCGCAAAGAAAACGAAAATAATTTCAACTTCACAATATCATTGTCCACATCTTTTTTCTTTTGCATATCGCATAATTCTACGAATGTGTTTAGATGAGACGCGGCATCCTCATCAGGAGTACCGGAAAACTGATCTTTCATAACAAGATTCAACAAAGCGGCATTAATATCACAAGATTCCGCACTAGTGGCGGGAGGAGCAATCGGAGTGCTAATAAAACCATTGTTGTTTGTATTGGAAAAATCACACAACTTGGTGTTTTTTCTTGATCATCGTGACTACGTAAACAAGATTGCACACAAAAATAGATCTGACGAGAAAACGGCGAACGAAAAAGAGGGCGAATAAAACGGCAATTTTTTGTGAAGTGGGGGAGATGAAAACGAGAGGCAAATGGCAAATAATGTAAATTGCAAGAAGATGAGATTTGTGATTAGGAACCTTGCACAAACGTTTTTCGCTTCAGCAGTTTTCCAGATGAGATTCATCTGTCTATGTACTGTCTATGATGCTAATTTCCAAAGGTTATAGATGTTGCATGTGAAACATGATGCTGGTGCAGTTGTGTAATGGGGTAGCTGAGTGCTGAAGCTATATGATGTTGTAGTCTGATGTATTTCAATTATGAAATCCTGCTTCCTTAATACGAAAATGAAATATATTGTGTGCTTCATATGAAATGTCAATTAATAAATGGATTATTAATAATAGGACAATTAGCCTGTTAATGGCCAATTAGCCTGCTAATTGCCAATTAGCCTGCTAATTGGGGTTTTCTATTGCAAACGGTTATTGAGAAAACACCGTGGGCGATGACCTCAGACAACGCACACAATTTCTAGGAATAAAACATGTTGGATCAATGAACAATCACACACGACTTCCTCTTGAAAACTGTTTGCGTTAGGCCACCTTGCGCAAACGTTTACCACATAAAAAGTGTGTGTGATGGACAGCCTATGTCACACAGTTTATTCTACGCACCGTGTGTGATGCATCAAATAACGCAAACGGTAAAATTGTTAATATCTTCTACAATGGCAACGCTATCACAAACGATTTAATGGGGAAAATTGTGTATGATGTACATGCGAACGGAAACGTTTTCCTTGGAGTGACTGTGTGGGATGTATATACGAACGAAAACGTACTTCTTGGATTGACTGTGTGGGATGTACACACTAACGGAAACGTATTCCTTGGATTGACCGTGTGAAATGTACATACGAACGAAAACGTTTAACCAAGACTGACTGTGTGGGATGTACTTACGACTGAAAACAATTTGGCATGTATAATTGTATTTTTTTAATACAACTGTACGTATAATCATATTTAATCGCTCGCCCATCGTACACGACCTAATTTTGCCGAGCGTGTGTGGCCGGAGGGCCTATCCCCGACGGTTTCTCGGTCGTGTGGGAAGGACCCCCCTATCGCCCACACTCACTTGGCGACGGTTCCAAATGCCGTCGTGGAAAGGGGTTAAAAACCGTTTGTATAGCACCTTACTGTACCAGTGTGATAGATGTTGATGATGTCTCCTTGGCAATGGCGCCAGAAATTCCTTTTGATGTCGCTTGAACTACGTCGGTATTTCCCCAAAGAGGAAGGGATGATGCAGCACAGCTACAGTAGATATTTCCCTCAGTTATGAAACCAAGGTATCAATCCAGTAGAAGAACCAAGCAACACTATGTAAACGGTACCTGCACACAAATAACAAATACTTGCAATCAGGCGATTAGGAGGGTTGTCAATCCCTCTACGGGTAACGGTGCCAGAAATTGTCAAGTTGACGGGATAAAAATTGTATAGATTGGATAGATAGCTCTCGATAAAACGCGAAATAAAATAAATAGAAAAAAATTGTAGCAAGGTATTTTTGGGGTTTTGGTTTAATAGATCTGAAAATAAAAGCGAATAAAAATAGATCTCGAAGGAAATATGATAAAGAATAGACCCCGGGGCGGTAGATTTCACTAGTGGCTTCTCTCAAGAAAATAGCATACAGTGGGTAAACAAATTACTGTTGGGCAATTGATAGAACATCAAATAATTATGACGATATCCAGGCAATGATCATTATATAGGCATCACGTCCAAGATTAGTAGACCGACTCCTGCCTGCATGTACTACTATTAGTCCACACATCGACCGCTATCCAGCATGCATCTAGTGTATTCAGTTCATGGATAAATGGAGTAATGCAATAAGAACGATGACATGATGTAGACGAGATCTATTCATGTAGGAATAGCCCCCATCTTGTTATCCTTAATAGCAACAATACATGCGTGTCTTGCTGCCCCTTCTGTCACTGGGAAAGAACACCGCACGATCGAACCCATCACAAAGCACCTCTTCCCATGGCAAGAAAAATCGATCTAGTTGGCCTAACTAAACCAAAGATTCAAAGAAGAAATACGAGGCTATAAGTAATCATGCATAAAAGAGATCAAAGAACTCAAATAACTTTCATGGATATAGATCTGATCATAAACTCAAAGTTCATCGGATCCCAACAAGCACACCGCAAAAAGAGTTACATCAAATAGATCTCCAAGAGACCATTGTATTGAGAATCAAAGAGGGATAGAAGCCATCTAGCTACTGTCTACGGACCAGTAGGTTTACAGTGAACTACTCACGCATCATCGGAGAGGCACCAATGAGGATGACGAACCCCTCCGTGATGGTGTCTAGATTGGATCTCGTGGTTCTGGAACTTGCGGCGGCTGGAATTGTGTTTCGTCGACTCCCTTAGGTTTTTGGAATATTTGGGTATTTATATGGCGAAGAGGCGGTGCAGGAGGCCATCGAGGTGGGCATAACCCACCAGGGCGCGCCTGGGCCCCCAGGCGCGCCCAGGTGGGTTTTGCCCCCCTCGGGGCACCCCTATGGTACTTCTTTGGCCCAAGTTGTTCCTTTTGGTCCATAAAAATTCTCCAAAATGGTTTGCTGCATTTGGACTCTGTTTGGTACTGATATTCTGTGAAGTAAAAAACAAGCAAAAAATTGCAACTGGCACTGGGCACTATGTCAATAGGTTAGTCCCAAAAAATGATATAAAGTTGCTATAAAATGATTGTAAAACATCTAAGAATGATAATATAATAGCATGGAACAAGCAAAAATTATAGATACGTTGGAGACGTATCAACGATGTCCCCCATCGACTGGCCATCCACTTTTTGATCACGAGTAAATTCCATGATCATGGAGTGGTTGGCACTGAGTCCATGTTCCACCATCCCTTGGCACTTGAAGATCTCTTGCTCCACCACTTCGAGCCTGGCCTCCACGCTGCCGGTCTTATTGGGCCCTTGACGTCCCAGATGTGAAGCACCCCCTCATGCATCTCAATGGCTTGAGGGTGTTTCATCACCTCCGGTAGGTAGGGGTTGATGACCTTCTCATAGAATTTGTCCTTGGAGGAGTTTGGTGGAGCCATGGCGATCTAGATCTATCCCAAAAATAGCACGAAACAAGAACAGAGGATATTTCTGTGATACCATGGTCAAAACGTTCGGGAGTATATATAATGATTTTTTCGTGCAGGACAAGTAACATGGAAGAAAATGGAGTCGGGATAGTCCACGAAGGGGCCACAAGCCTGGGAGGCGTGCCCTAGGGGGTAGGGTGTGCCCCTTAGGCTTGTCGCTCCCTCATGCACTTTTCAGACTGTTTATTATTTTCCTAATTTTTTATATATTCCAAAACAGACAGAAAGTACTTTTATAGAACTTTTGGAGTCGGTTTACTTACCGTACCACGTACCTACCCCTTTTTCAGGGTTCTGGAGCGTTCTAGAAGGTTTCCCTTATGTGTTCCTCCGGTGTCATAGTTTGGATAATATTGGTTTCAACATTAATGGGTGTACCTGAGATATAATGTTTAATTCTCGGCCCATTAACCACCTTTGGATTAGTGCCTTTGGCATTGTTTATCTTGATGGCACCGGAACGATAAACTTCTTCAACAATATATGGTCCTTCGCATTTAGAGATGAGTTTCCCTGCAAAAAAATCTTAAACGAGATTGTACAACAAAACTTGATCTCCTATTTTGAATTTCCATTTTTGGATTCTGCTACCATGCCATCTCTTAACTTTTTCTTTAAACAACTTGGCATTTTCATAAGCTTGTGTCCTCTATTCATCTAAAGAACTAATATCAAATAACCTCTTTTCACCGACAAGTTTGAAATCGTAGTTAAGTTCCTTAATTGCCCAATATGCTTTATGTTCTAGCTCAAGAGGTAAATGACATGCCTTTCCATAGACCATTTTATAAGGGGACATACCCATATGATTTTTGTAAGCAGTTCTGTATGCCCACAATGCATCATCTAATTTCTTAGACCAATTCTTTCTAGATCTATTAATGGTCTTTTTTAGCTTTATTTCTCTATTGCTCAGTTCAACTTGACCACTAGACTAAGGATGATAACGTGATGCAATTCTATGGTTGACATCATATTCAGCAAGCAGCTTACGGAAGGCACCATGAATAAAATGTGAACCACCATCAGTCATTAAATATCTAGGGACTCCAAACCTCGGGAAAATAACTTCTTTAAGCATTTTAATAGAAGTGTTGTGATCAGCAATACTAGTTGGAATAGCTTCTACCCACTACCCACTTAGCAACATAATAAACAGCAACTAGAATATGAGTGTACCCATTAGAGGAAGGAAAGGTCTCATATAATCAAATCCCCAAATATCAAATGGTTCAATAACAAGTTAATAATTCATAGGCATTTCCCGGCGTCTACTTATATTAGCAATTCTTTGACATTCATCACAAGACAAGACAAACTTAGTGCATCCTTGAAGAGAGTAGGCCAATAAAAACCAGATTGTAATACCTTATGTGCAGTTCTATCTCCAACATGGTGTCCTCCGTAGGCCTCGGAGTGACACTTCCATATGATTTGTTCCTGTTCATGCTCAGGTATACAATGTCTAATAATACCATCTACTCCTTCTTTATAAAGATGTAGGTCATCCCAAAAGTAATGTCTTAAATCAAAGAAAAACTTTTTCTTTTGCTGGTATGTGAAACTAGGTGGTATAAATTTAGCAACGATATAGTTAGCATAGTCTGAACAAGGAGTATTACGAGAAGCATTTATAACAACTAGTTGCTCGTCAGGAAAACTATCATCAAAAGGTAGTGGGTCATCAACAATATTTTCTAACCTAGACAAGTTATCAGCTATGGGATTCTCAGCTCCCTTCCTATCAGTAATATGCAGGTCAAATTCTTGTAGCAATAGAACCCACCTAATGAGTCTAGGTTTAGCATCTTTCATTTACATAAAACATTTAATAGCAGCATGATCGGTGTGAATGCTACTTCTTGAGCTTGCATTGGTTTTTCCCTTGAAGAGGAAAGGGTGATGCAGAAAAGTAGAGATAAGTATTTCCCTCAGTTTGAAAACCAAGGTATCAATCCAGTAGGAGGAACACACAAGTCACCAATGGTTGCACCTACACAAACAAACAAATACTTGCACCCAACGTGATAAAGGGGTTGTCAATCCTTTCACGATTACTTGCAAGGATGAGATCTGATAGAGATAGGTATAAAAGATAAATAAAAGTGCAAAACAAAGTAAAGGTAAATAAATTGCAGCAAGGTATTTTTGGGTTTTTGGTTTTGTAGATCTGAAAATAATATGATAAAAATAGACCCGGGGGCCGTAGTTTTCACTAGAGGCTTCTCTCTTGAAAGAACGCATACAGTGGGAAAACAAATTACTGTTGAGCAATTGATAGAAAAGCACAAAGTTATGACGATATCTAAGGCAATGATCATGCATATAGGCATCATGTCTGTGACAAGTAGACCGACTCCTGCCTGCATCTACTACTATTACTCCATGCATCGATCGCTATCTAGGATGCATCTAGTGTATGAAGTTAACAAGAACGGAGTAACACCTTAAGCAAGATGACATGATGTAGAGGGATAGATCCAATCAATATGAAATAAACCCCACCTTTTTATCCTTAATGGCAACAATACAAATACGTGCCTCGCTACCCTTTCTGTCACTGGGTGAGGACACCACAGGATTGAACCCATTACAAAGCACCTCTCCCATTGCAAGAAAAAACAATCTAGTTGGCCAAAGCAAATCAATAGATCGGAGAGAAATACAAAGCTATTTTAATCATGTATAAAAGAGTTCAGAGAAGCCTCAAATAATATTAATAGATAATCTGATCATAAATCCACAATTTTCATCGGATCTCAACAAATGCACCGCAAAAGAAGATTACATCGAATAGATCTCCAAGAACATCGAGGAGAACATTGTATTGAAGATCAAAGAGAGAGAAGAAGCCATCTAGCTACTAGCTATGGACCCGTAGGTCTGTGGTAAACTACTCGAACAATATTGGAAGGGTAGCAAGGTTGATGTAGAAGCGCTTCATGGTCGATTCCCTCTCTAGCAGAGTACCAGAAAAGGTCCCCAGATGGGATCTCACAAAGACAAAAACTTGCGGGGGCAGAAAAGTATTTTTGGTGTGCCCTCTGGTATACGGGGAATATTTGGGTATTTACAGAGCAAAGATTAGGGTTAGAGGAGCATCAGGGGGCCCACAAGCCTGGGGGGTGCCCCCCCTAGGGTGCGCCTCCCGAGCTTGTCGCCAACTGGTGGCCCCTCTGACCTCCTCCCGAAGGTTCCTGGGTGTCTTCTGGTCCAAGAAAAATCGTCAAAAAGTTTCGTTCCGTTTGGACTCCGTTTGCTATTGATTTTCTGTAGAAGACAAAAACAAGGAAAAACTGCAACTGGCACTGTGCACTAGGTTAATAGGTTAGTCCCAAACAATGATATAAAATAGCATAATAATGCATATAAAACATCCAAGATGAATAATATAATAGCATGGAACAATCAAAAATTATAGATACGTTGGAGACGTATCAAGCATCCCCAAGCTTAATTCCTGCTCGTCCTCGAGTAGGTAAATGATAAAAACAGAATCTTTGATGTGGAATGCTACCTAACATGTTTATCATGTAATGTTTCTTAGTGTGGCATGAATATTCAGATCCATAAGATTCAAAACAAAAGTTTAATATTGACATAAAAACAATAATACTTCAAGCATACTAATAAAGCAATCATGTCTCCTCAAAATATCATGGCTAAAGAAAGTTATCCCTACAAAATCATATAATCTTGTCACGCTCTATTTTCTTAACACAAAGTATTTATCATGCACAACCCCGATGACAAGCCAAGCAATTGGTTCATACTTTTTAACGCGCTTCAGCTTTTTCAACTCTCATGCAATACATGAGCATGAGCCATGGATATAGCACTATGGGTGGAATAGAATATGATGGTGGAGGTTGTGTGGAGAAGAAAAAAAAAGGAGATAGTCTCACATTGACGAGGCTAATCAACAGGCTATGGAGATGCCCATGAATTGATGTCAATGCATGGAGTAGGGATTGCCATGCAACAGTTGCACTAGAGCTGTAAGTGTATGAAAGCTCAAAAGAAAACTAAGTGGGTGTGCATCCAACTTGCTTGCTCATGAAGACCTAGGGCATTTGAGGAAGCCCATCATTGGAATATACAAGCCAAGTTCTATAATGAAAAATTCCCACTAGTAATATATGAAAGTAACAAAATAGGAGACTCTCTATATGAAAAACATGGTGCTACTTTGAAGCACAAGTGTGGAAAAGGATAGTAACATTGTCCCTTCTCTCTTTTTCTCTCATTTTTTTATTTTCTATTTTTTTTCTTTTTGGGCTCTTTTGCCTCTTTTTTTATTTTTTACTTTTAAGTCCGGAGTCTCATCCCGACTTGTGGGGGAATCATAGTCCCGATCATCCTTTCCTCGCATGGGACAATGCTCTAATAATGAAGATCATCACACTTTTATTTACTTACAACTCGATACTAGAACAAAAATATGAATCTATATGAATGCCTCCGGTGGTGTACCGGGATGTGCAATGATCTAGCATGACATGTATAAAAAATATGAACGGTGGCCAAGCCACAAATACTATGTCAACTATATGATCATGCAAAGCAATATGACAATGTGTTGGGGAACGTGCAATTTCAAAAATTTCCTACGCTCACACAAGATCTATCTAGGATATGCATAGCAACGAGAGGGGGAGAGTATGTCCACGTACCCTCGTAGACCAAAAGCGGAAGTGTTAGCTTAACGCGGTTGATGTAGTTGAACGTCTTCGTGATCCAACCGATCAAGCACCGAACGTACGACACCTCCGAGTTCAGCACACGTTCAGCTCGATGACGTCCCTCGAGCTCTTGATCCAGTTGAGGACGAGGGAGAGTTCCGTCAGCACGACAGCGTGGTGACGGTGATGATGAAGTTATCGGCGCAGGGCTTCGCCTAAGCACTACGACGATATGACCGAGGTGTGTAACTGTGGAGGGGGGGGGGCACCGCACACGGCTAAGACAAATCTTGGTGTGTGTTGTGTCTTTGGGGTGCCCCTTGCCTCCGTATATAAAGGAGGGGGAGGGAGAGGCAGCTGGCCTTAGGGGGCGCGCCAAGGTGTGGAGTCCCTAGTCCTAGTAGGATTCCACCTCCCATATGGAGTAGGAAAGGGGAAAGGGAGAGGGAGAAGGAAAGAGGGGCTGCGCCCCCTCCCGTAGTCCAATTCGGTTTGGGCAAGGGGGGGGGGGGGGCACGTGCCTCCTCACGTGGTCTGCCTCTCCTTTTCCCGTATGGCCCAATAAGGCCCATTACTTCTCCCGGTGAATTCCCGTAACTCCCCGGTACTCTGAAAAATACTCGAATCACTCGGAACCTTTCCGGTGTCCGAATATAGCCTTCCAATATATGAATCTTTACCTCTCCACCATTTCGAGACTCCTCATCATGTCCGTGATCTCATCCGGGACTCCGAACAAACTTCGGTCATCAAATCACATAACTCATAATACAAATCGTCATCGAACGTTAAGCGTGCGGACCCTACGGGTTCGAGAACTATGTAGACATGACCGAGACACATCTCCGGTCAATAACCAATAGTGGAACCTGGATGCTCATATTGGCTCCTACATATTCTACGAAGATCTTTATCGGTCAAACCGCATAACAACATACGTTATTCCCTTTGTCATCGGTATGTTACTTGCCCGAGATTCGATCGTTGGTATCATCATACCTAGTTCAATCTCATTACCGGCAAGTCTCTTTACTCGTTCCGTAATGCATCATCCCGCAACTAACTCATTAGTCACATTGCTTGCAAGGCTTCATATGATGTGCATTACCGAGAGGGCCCAGAGATACCTCTCCGATACTCGGAGTGACAAATCCTAATCTCAATTTATGCCAACCCAACAAACACCTTCGGAGACACCTGTAGAGCATCTTTATAATCACCCAGTTACGTTGTGACGTTTGATAGCACACAAGGTGTTCCTCCGGTATTCGGGAGTTGCATAATCTCATAGTCAGAGGAATATGTATAAGTCATGAAGAAAGCTTTAGCAATAAAACTTAATGATCATTATGCTAAGCTAACGGATGGGTCTTGTCCATCATATCATTCTCCTAATGATGTGATCCCATTCATCAAATGAAAACACATGTCTATGGTCAGGAAACTTTAACCATCTTTAATGAATGAGCTAGTCAAGTAGAGGCATACTAGGGACACTCTGTTTTGTCTATGTATTCACATATGTATCAAGTTTCCAGTTAATACAATTCTAGCATGAATAATAAACATTTATCATGATATAAGGAAATATAAATAACAACTTTATTATTGCCTCTAGGGCATATTTCCTTCACAACGATGGTATGTGTCATAATAAAATGAAACGGTGGAAGTTGCATGACAATATATCTCGGAATGGCTTATGGAAATGCCATAATAGGTAGGTATGATGGCTGTTTTGAGGAAGATATAAGGTGGCTTATGTGTGAAAGAGTGTATCATATCACGGGGTTTGGATGCACCAGCGAACTTTGCACCACAACTCAAGGTGAGAAAGGGCAATGCACAGTACCGAAGAGGCTAGCAAAATGCAGAAGGGTGAGAGTGCGTATAATCCATGGACTCAACATTAGTCATAAAGAACTCACATACTTATTGCCAAAATTTATTAGCCCTCGAAGCAAAGTACTACTATGCATGCTCCTAGGGGGATAGATTGGTAGGAAAAGACCATCGCTCGTCCCCGACCGCCACTCATAAGGAAGACAATAAAAAATAAATCATGCTCCAATTTCAGCGCATAACGAGAGACCATACGTGCATGCTTCAGGAATCACAAACCTTAACACAAATATTCTTACTAAACCACAATTACTCACTTGCATGACTCTAATATCACCATCTTTATATCTTGAAACAAACTCAAGGAATCAAACTTCTCATATATTCAATGATCTTCATGAAAGTTTTTATTACATCCCTCTTGAATACCCATCATATTAGGACCAAATTCATAACCTAAGCAAATTGCCATAATATTTATAAGACTCTCAAAATAATATAAGTGAAGCATGATAGTTCATCAATTTCTTCAAAATATAACCACCGCCGTGCTCTAAAAGATATAACTGAAGCACTAGAGCAACTACCTAGCTCAAAAGATATAAGTGAAGCACATAGAGTATTCTAATAAATTCATGATTAATGTGCATCCCTCTCAAAAGGTGTATACAGCAAGGATGATTGTGGCAAACTAAAAAGCAAATCAAGCAAAGACTCATATAATACAGGACGCTCCAAGCAAAACACATATCATGTGGTGAATAAAAATATAGCCTCATGTAATTTACCGATAGATTGAAGACAAAAGAGGGGGTGCCATCCGAGGCATCCCCAAGTTTAGATGCTTGGTTGTCCTTGACTATTACCTTGGGGTGCCTTGGGAATCCCCAAGCTTAGGCTCTTGCCACTCCTTATTCCATAGTCCATCGAAACTTTACCAAAAACTAGAAAACTTCACAACACAAAACTCAACAGAAAACTCGTGAGATCCGTTAGTATAACAAAACAAATATCCACTTTTAGGTACTGTTGTAAACTCATTCCAATTATATATTTGCATTATATCTACTGTATTCTAACTTCACCATGGCTCATACCCACCGATACTACCCATAGATCGATCAAAATAAGCGAACAACACAATGAAAACAGAATCTATCAAAAACGGAATATTCTATAAAGACCCAAATTAAAATCATACTTCTGTAACTCCAAAAAATCTGAATAACTAGGACAACGTAGGCAATCTGTATATCAATCTTGTGTAGAA
The DNA here is from genome assembly GCA_011799875.1 of Thinopyrum elongatum. Taxonomy (NCBI): domain Eukaryota; kingdom Viridiplantae; phylum Streptophyta; class Magnoliopsida; order Poales; family Poaceae; genus Thinopyrum; species Thinopyrum elongatum. The sequence goes on from CM022300.1 coordinate 585,733,223, forward strand.
AAAATCAGAATTTTTCCACATTCCAGCAAATTTTAGCAATTCTGTTACTGGACGCAAAAGTTTGTGGCTTTTCTCAAAATTAAATCAACGATCTTCCAAATCTTCCCAAAGGTCTTACTTGGCTCAAACACTAATTAAAACATTAAAACACAATCATACAGCGGTATAATTGCATAAAATCATAAAAACAGAAAAGAAAAAATATTGGTTTGTCTCCCAACAAGCGCTTTTCTTTAAAGCCTTTTAGCTAGGCGTTGATAATTTTAATGATGCTCCCATTAAAGACAAAAAAATTGAAGCACGAAGAGAGAATCATATAGCATGTGAAAAACAAGTTTAAGTCTAACACACTTCCTACACATAGGCATTTTATAGGGAAAAGATATATCAAGACAAGCAAAAACTAGCATATGCAAGGAAGAAGAAAGAAACAATAGCAATAACAATTTAGTAACATGAAAATTTCTACAACCATATTTTACTCTCTCATAATAATTATATGAAGGATCATAATCAAATTCAACAATATAGCTATCATATAAAATCTTCTCTTCATGATCTTCATACATAAAAGTTTTATAATCTTCCAAGATAGTGGGATTAACATCAACTAAAGTCATGACCTCTTCAAACCCACTTTTATCAAAAAAGTCATAAGATTGGACACTCTCCAAATATGTGGGTTTATTTTCAGCTAAAGTTGACACTCGTCCAAACCCACTTTCAATATTATCGCAAACAAATTCATCATGAGGCTTAAACAAATTTTCAAGATCATAAGATGCATCACCCCAATCATGATCATTACAATAAGTAGTGGACATAGCAAACTTAGCATCCCCAAGGTTGGGGGTTTGCATATCATTAACACAATTGACATTAATAGAATTTATAATAACATCATTGCAATCATGCTTTTCATTCAAGGAGCTATCGTGAATCACTTTATAAATTTCTTCTTTTAGCACTTCATCACAATTTTCAGATTCATGAATTTCAAGCAAAACTTCATAAAGATAATCTAGTGCACTCAACTCACTAGCAATTGGTTCATAATAATTGGATCTTTTAAAAAGATTTGCAAGTGGATGAGGATCCATAAGCTTTTTGTTTTCTTATTTTCAATAAACATACAATTATGCCACGTGAACAAGCAAACAAACCAAGTAAGACATAAAGGCGAACGAAAGGAAGGCAAATAATAAGGAAAATATTTTTGTATTTTTCTGAAAAAGTTTTAGAAGTAGGGGAGAGGAAAATGAGAGGCAACTGGCGAATAATGTAAATGCAAGAGATGAGAGTTTATGATGGGTACTTGGTAGGCTTGATGTAGATCCTCCCCGGCAACTACGCCAGAAATTCTTCCTCCTACTTCTAGAGCTTGCGTTGGTTTTTCCCTTGAAGAGGAAAGGGTGATGCAGCAAAGTAGAGATAAGTATTTCCCTCAGTTTGAGAACCAAAGTATCAATCCAGTAGGAGGAACACACAAGTCACCAATGGTTGCACCTACACAAACAAACAAATACTTGCACCCAACGCGATAAAGGGGTTGTCAATCCCTTCACAGTTACTTGCAAGGATGAGATCTCATAGAGATAGGTATAAAAGATAAATAGAAGTGCAAAAAAAAGTAAAGGTAAATAAATTTCAGCAAGGTATTTTTGGGTTTTTGGTTTTGTAGATCTGAAAATAATATGATAAAAATAGACCCGGGGGCCATAGTTTTCACTAGAGGCTTCTCTCTTGAAAGAACGCATACGGTGTGTAAACAAATTACTGTTGAGCAATTGATAGAAAAGCGCAAAGTTATGACGATATCTATGGCAATGATCACGAATATAGTAATCATGTCCGTGACAAGTAGACCGACTCCTGCCTGCATCTACTACTATTACTCCACACATCGACCTCTATCCAGCATGCATCTAGTGTATTAAGTTAACAAGAACGGAGTAATGCCTTAGGCAAGATGAAATGATGTAGAGGGATAGATCCAATGAATATGAAATAAACCCCACCTTTTTATCCTTAATGGTAACAATACAAATACATGCCTCGCTACCCTTTGTATCACTAGGTGAGGACACCGCAGGATTGAACCTATTACAAAGCACCTCTCCCATTGCAAGAAAAATCAATCTAGTTGGCCAAACCAAATCAATAGATCGGAGAGAAATACAAAACCATCTTAATCATGCATAAAAGAGTTCAGAGAAGACTCAAATAATATTCATAGATAATCTGATCATAAATCCACAATTCATCGAATCTAAAGAAACGTATTGTAAAAGAAGATTACATCGAATAGATCTCCAAGAATATCGAGGAGAACATTGTATTGAAGATCAAAGAGAGAGAAGAAGCCATATAGCTACTAGCTATGGACCCGTAGGTCTGTGGTAAACTACTCACACATCATCGGAAGGGCAGCAAGGTTGATGTAGAAGCGCTCCGTGGTCGATTCCCCCTCCGACAGAGTACCGAAAAAGGTCCCCAGATGGGATCTCACGAAGACAGAAACTTGCGGTAGCAGAAAAGTATTTTTGGCTCCCGAGCTTGTTGCCAACTGGTGGCCACTCTGACCTCCTCCCGAAGGTTCCTGGCTGTCTTCTAGTCCAAAAAAAATCATCAAAAAGTTTCGTTCCATTTGGACTCCGTTTGGTATTGATTTTCTGTAAAAGACAAAAACAAGGAAAAAATAGCAACTGGCACTGGACACTAGGTTAATAGGTTAGTCCCAAAAAATGATATAAAATATCATAATAATGCATATAAAACATCCAATATGGATAATATAATAGCATGCAACAATAAAAAATTATAGATACGTTGGAGACGTATCAGTGAACAATTACATTAGAATCAACTAGGTAAGATCTGAATTTGTCACATGCAAACACAACTGCTAAATATTCTTTCTCAATAGTAGCATAATTTCTTTGAGCATTATCTAGAGTTTTACTAGCATAATGGATAACATTTAATTTCTTATCAACTCTTTGTCCTAGAACAACACCAACAGCATAATCACTAGAATCACGCATAATTTCAAATGGTAAGTTCCAATCAGGTGGTTGAACAATAGGTGCAGAGGTAAAGGCTTTCTTAAGTGTTTCAAAGGCTTCTACACAGTCATCATCAAAACAAATGGAACATCTTTTTGCAAGAGATTAGTAAGAGGCCTAGAAATTTTAGAGAAGTCTTTAATAAACCTTCTATAGAAACCAACATGACCAAGAAAACTTCTTATACCTTTAATATCTTTAGGACATGGCATTTTCTCAATTGCATCAACTTTAGCTTTGTCTACTTAAATACCTCGTTCAGAAATTTTATGCCCCAAGACAATACCTTCATTCACCAGAAAATGGCACTTCTCCCAATTCAAGACAAGATTAGTTTCTTCACATCTCTGCAAAACTCGATCAAGGTTGCTTAAGCAATCATCAAAAGAAGTTTCGTAAACGGAGAAATCATCCGTGAAAACCTCAACCATCTTTTCACAAAAATCAGATAATATAGTAGTGATGCATCTTTGAAAGGTAGCAGGTGCATTACATAAACAAAAAGGCATGCGTCTATAAGCATAAGTTCCAAAAGGGCAAGTAAAAGTAGTTTCTCTTGATCCTCTTATGACACAGGTATTTGAGAGAAACCAGAATATCCATCAAGAAAACAATAGTGCATGTGCTTAGGCAACCTTTCTAACATTTGATCAATAAATGGCAAGGGGTAATGATCTTTTCTAATAGCTTTGTTTAATTTTCTAAAATCAATTACCATCCTATAGCCAGTTACAATTCTGTGTGGTATAAGCTCATTTTTATCATTAGGAACAATGGTAATGCCTCCTTTCTTAGGAACACAATGAACATGACTTACCCATCTACTATCAGCTATGGGATAGATTATACCTGCTTCCAGAAGCTTTAATATTTTAGTTCTTACCACATCCTTCGTCTTAGGATTTAACCTTCGTTGGTGAACAACAACCGACTTAGCGTCATGTTCCTTATTAATCTTGTGCTGACATAGAGTGAGACTAATGCCCTTAAGATCATCAAGAGTATATCCAATAGCGGCACGGTGCTTCCTTAGAGTTTTAAGTAATCTTTTTTCTTCAAGTTGTGAAAGGTTAGCACTAATAATAATAGGATATATCTTCTTTTCATCAAGATAAGCATATTTCAATGTGTCAGGCAATTGTTTCAACTCAAACACGGGATCACCTTTAGGTGGAGGAGGACCTCCAAGGGTTTCAACAGGCAAATTGTGTTTATGGATAGGTGGTTGATCAAAGAACATCTTATCTATTTCATTTCTTTCATTCATGTGCATATCATTCTCATGGTCTAGCAAATATTGTTCTAACGGATCAGTAGGAGGTACGGCAATAGAAGCAAGACCAATAATTTCATCCTTACTAGGCAATTCTTTATCATGAGGTTGTCTATGAAACTTAGAGAAATTAAACTCATGGGATACATCACCAAAGTTAACATTGACGGTTTCTCTGCTGCAATCAATTTTGGCATTAACTGTATTCAAGAAAGGTCTACCAAATATAATGGGACAAAAATCATCTTGTGGACAACCAAGGACTAGAAAATCAGTAGGGTATTTTATTTTTTCACACAAGACTTCAACATATCTAACAATCCCAAGTGGTGAAATAGTATCTCTATTCGCAAGTTTAATAGTGACATCAATGTCTTCTATTTCAGCAGGTGCAAGATCATTCATAATCTCTTGATATAAGGTAAACGGAATAGCAGTCACACTAGCACCCAAATCACATAAGACATGATAACAATCATCTCCTATTTTAAGAGACACAACAGGCATGCCAACAACAGGTTTATTCTTATCCTTAGGATCGGGTATAGCTATTCTAGCAGCTTCACCACAGAAATAAATAACATGCCCATCAATATTATCGACCAAGAGATCTTTAACCATATGTCGGATTTCGGGTTCCGCAAACCCTTGAGAGGTTCAAACTCTGGGGTGCGTGTGAAGAACTCGTCCTCCCCAGTCTGCCTACTCGCTAATCTCACAGCCTAGCTCGACGAACTGTAAGGAAAAGAGACACAGCGGTTTACCCAGGTTCGGGCCACCTTGCGGTGTAAAACCCTACTCTTGCTTTGTGGTGGATTGTCCTCGAGGGGCTGAGGATGAACTAGTATAGTGGCTAACAGCCTCAGGAGGAGAGATGTTCTTGTGCTCGAGTGAGCTGGTGGAGTGAGGGTGATCTGAATGATCCGTCCGGGGGTCCGATCTGATCCCAACTCTCTCTCCCCAACTCCCCTCTCTACGGTGGTGGCTAAGTCCTATTTATAGTGGCCTTGGTCCTCTTCCCAAATGGAAGGCGGGGAGGGATCCCACAATGGCCAAATTCGAAGGGAGACAACTAGTACATGCTATCCTGACAAAAGTAGTCTTCGCCTGCAAAAGCCTCTGGTCGTGATGCCGTGGTGGGCTCGGTGATGACCTCCATCCTGCCATCCTGGCAGTCTTGGTCTTGTTGCACGGGAATGGAAACCTTTGGCTGATTCCTTGGGACTCCGCGCCTGCGCTTGCCTCTTTAGCACCAAAGAGGAAACTGGTACACTGCGCCTGCTGGCGCCCGCCTGGCCTTGGTCGTCATGGCTCATGTCATCCGGACCTCTTGAGGTGAGGCTTGCATAGAGATCTCTGCTCCTCGGGAGCCAGCCTAAGGAGGCCGCTCCTCGTGGAGGTCTTGGTGTCGTCCACCTCGCGAGGCTTGGCCCCTCGCGAGGGTCTTGAGTTGTTGTCGCTGAAGCTGGGCCGTACCAGGCTGTCGATGGAGCCACGCCGTGGGCCGCAGGCAGGCAAGTCTGGGTACCCCCATTCCCAGAACACCGACAGTAGCCCCCGGGCCCAAGGCGCGCTCGAACTTGGCTTCGAGGTGAAGTCAAGGGGCAAGTGCGGAGCGCCGCGGGCCATAACCGCCTGCGGCCTTGGTCGACGCGTGGCGATTGATGGGACATGGGCGTCTCCGCTTCCCCATGCCGCCTCGGCAACTGCTTGACTTGACGAGACCCTGCTGCATGCAGAGAAAAACCATCATTGCGTGGGATCATGGAGGCCGGCGGTTGGCCTCCCTCCGGCTATAAATGAGGGGAGGGGCAGAGCCCCCCTCGCTCATCTCCATCTTCTCCTTGTCCGCTCCTTCTTCTTCTTCTTTGTCTCGCCGTCTTGCGGCAGCATCCATGGCGCCGATCAGGAGATTCTCTTCAGCGAAGAAGGGAAAAACCCCTCGGGAGGAGCTGGGGCCACTTCCACCGAAGAAGAGGCTCGGCCGCCCTTACGACGCCGGCGAAAGTCAAGAGGTGACGTGGCCTTGGTACGAGCGGCCTCCGCCTGGCTTCCCGCTTCCTCTGTACGCCCGCGCGTAGGGCTCCGAACAGGGCGGTAATGCCCAGCGCCGCGCGGGCCGGGGTCTCTTAACGTTTTCCTTCTTCTGTTTCCCTGCGCGAAATTGTGACAAACCCCGTGGGGGTATGTAAAAAACTGCAATGCTTTTTCTCCAATGTTCATTACTCCTAGTATGATGTTGCAGCCACGCATCTTGCTTCGGCATGGTTCCCCCTTTTTGTTCTCACGGTAGCTTAGTGCTCTATGCCGGCAGGTCCCAGTCCCCAGGCAGGCTTCAGCCGTCGCTGGTATGCCAGGTCGCGATGCCGTGGTCAAGGCCAGGAGGTGAGCGGCCCGAGGTCCGGTAAGAGCTCCTGAGGTGCGATGCTCAAGAGGTCCCCTTTGGCGTGCAAGCAGCTCCCTGGAGGCCGAAAGGGGAAGCGGCATTGCCGAAGCGAGATTGCGAGAATCAAAATACCGGACGATAAGGTTCACTCTGATATATGCCGCTACGTGAGGCACGGACGTGAAGCTATGTGATGGCACGCACGTGAAGCCGTGCCCATGTTCTGTCAAGTGTTTTAAGTGACACGTTTCACTTTGAAAGGTGCCGTTTTAGCAGCATAAAAAGCCACGTTCGTGCCTCTGCGTTCCAAATATTTTTACTGAGATGAGTCTCAGGCATGCCTCTCCGTGCTCGAAATATTTTCTCTGACTTGTTCACTCGTAGAGGCATGGACGTCTATTTTGAAATTCACTTCGTAAAGGCATGGATGTTTAAGGTAATAGAGCCACAGGGGAAGGAACCGGTTTTTTAGAAGATGGTGCACTACCCTGTCTTGGACAGGAGCACTGCTGTGCAGTAGATAGAGGGGTATGTTTGAGTTCATCGCAACAAAATACTTGGCATCCCACTATTCTGCAGAGCACAGTAATACCATAGTGAAAATATGTAAACAACTGACGTGGTGAGCTAGGAACATCACTAAACTATGCAGAAATATACTTCACCACAACCATTCATTCCCCATTATTAGTCAGCAAATAATTTTATTATTATCACAGATAAAATAAAGTAACCTAAGTCAGTATTTCACCTTCTTGATCGAGAATTTACACCATCGTCCTCTTGGACATAATTATATGCTCAGTTATATACCATGACATAAATTAATAGCAAAAGTGCAATGTACGGCCTGTTCAAAAGCCAAACATAGATTACTGAATTGTGATATAGGAACTATAGCCACCAGCAACAAATTATCAGGAGAGGTCGTTGATTATCAGCCGCAACAGCTTCATGTTTCCCAAAGTTGGCCACCGCTTTTCAATGGTGATGAGGACAATTGAACCAACTCTTAGTTGAGCTTCGCGGGCAAAATCTGAAAAAGCGGTCACCTCCATTCTTCCGTCGGTTTGTATGGAGTACGTCATGCTCATGTCTATTGCATCATACATCTGTGTTAGGCTGATTGCACCGTTTTGAGGTAGATATCCAAGGTTCAGCTTGAGAAGTCTCACAACAGCAGACGGGATTCTCTGTAGATTGTACCGATATTACTAGATAAAATCAATGAACAAAGAAAATAAAACATCGAAAATAACAAACGAATCCATGCGTGGATCAAAACAAGTATTGAATGACTAACCAGACGACCATTTATGATGTTGGTGATGTTTAAACGGTGGACAAAGGGTATGGTGGGGAACTCGTCAGCATCAAACACAAAGTATATCATTTGTCCAATTTGTCTGTATGAGAGGTTTATGCCTCGACCATACACTATCTTGCTGATGTACTCCTTCTCCGTAGCATCTAGATAATCAAGTGCTACTAGAAAAAAAAACTCACTTTCAAACGAATTTGTTTAAAGAAATGAACCCGCTCTAAAGGTTGAAAAAGTATGGTTAAATTGAATCCATGTGATCAAGTTGAGATAATAAACAACGGAATTGCAAAAATGTTTTGAAAATAACTATGACTATAAATATAACATACATTTCATGGACAAAAGTAGGAGTGCCAAAGTACGCTGATAAAGAAATGTGATAAAGTAGGACAGAAGTTGATGCACTTACCTAGTGATGGTTTGGGAAGGGGTCTGTGACCTCCTCGAGAATCACTGAGCCTCAGATCTATCTCAATGGACAGACAACCAGTATCCAGGTTTATGACGATTAGATCTTGATAACAAAGATCATAGTCGCTAATAAACTTTTCCCGGCCAGGTCCATGAATTTTAGACCGGTTAGGTTCATCGGTGATGTATATCTCATATGACAGATCCTCATTGCTGATCACCACTGGATTCCTTTGTTTTCCTTCTTCTTGAAATACTTCCTCTTTCCACTGATTGATTGAAGAAGTGACTTGCTGCCTGCAATAGCATGGCACATACTGCCCAAAAAAAGAAAAAAAATCTTCACCCGGTAAGAAGGGATCCTTGAATACCGACATGTATAATCAACACAGATAGCGGTTTTCATATTTCTACGAATTGTTTTGAACAGGTAGCATTTGATAAAACAAAACATTTCGAGAATTGAAAACATCTCGTTAAATGTAGCCATTCCATTTCAACAATATTGGAGAAACTTTTATTTCCTGCCATTCGAAACATACAGTAGTTGGTAGTAAGTGTTGGGCATGGGGTGCCAAACATTTCTCCTTACTAGGCATGTCTTGTAGCAGCGAGGAAGAGGCACTGTTATCGCGCTGTGGAGAACGCCTGACTCCAATCCAGGGCAACCGAAGTTGCTACATATATCACAAGACATGGTTTCCCCTGGAATACGTTGCAAAACAACGTTTATATGAAATTCTCGACACAAGGAAAATTAAATTATCCTAAAAAATTATTCGGCTAAAGGGGGACTTTTCATAAATAGTCATTCACACACAAATTCCTAAAAAGACATGTGCACAGGATGACAGTTTTACAATGGTAGTAAGAACAGAGGAAATATGAAAATAATTAAATCAGTATTAATTTTCCAAAAGGGTTGCTTAATTCATAACAGTTCAGTATTGACTATTTTTAGAGCAGTTCACAATCTTGAATGTCACTGTCACTCAACGGAAGGATCTCTGCTGCTTGGTTATAAAAGCAGCTTTAGGAAATGTATATTTCAAGACAAGACAACCAAAGAGCAGAAACAATAGTCTATAATCATGCGACTCAAAAAGTGTTTGTAACATTAAAATTATATGTAAATCCGTCAGAGCTGCACCCAGCAACGTCATCTGCAACCCTACGCTACCGTCGCCAACGCCAACCACCCGAGCATGTGTAGCTAGGTAGTATTTGAAACAGGTGATCCAGCAACGTTAACCTCGCCCCCAGCCTACAGGACCCCAAACGCCGTCCTCAAGCACAAACGCCGACTCCCAGTCAACACCACCCAAATGCCGACCTTGAGCACCCCATGGCCGGTTAGCAATACAGCGCAATGTCTGCCCACTCCCTTCGACTTCCGGCTACCACTGTTGTTTGCAAGCCCTATCGGGCTTCAATTTAAACTACCAACCTCCCTCGGCAAAGTTCATTTCTCACCTGGGACTTGGACGCCGTAGGTCGCTGTGGCTCGTAGCGTCGTGCCTTGCTTCGGCAAGGTCATTAGCCTAAGAGGCACGGGCCATGTACAGGTTCGGCCTCGTACTGCACGGATTTGGCTGAGTTCACAACAAATTTCTAGGCAATTCTTAGCATAACAGTGTAGATGTATCACTTTCAAACATGAACAGACAAACCAACAAGAGGGAAACGGATCATAGCGAAAATTTCACATAGAAATGAAGAGAAAATGGACTAACCCTAGATCGATATGGAGATTCGAGAGAGAAAAGACGGTGAACTCTACAGCGGGTGAGTGGGAGGAGGGGTCTGGGTGACGCGTTCTCTGAGAGAGGTGCGGTCTTTAAGCAGTTGGCACACGGTTGTACATGTGCACGACGCACAATCGTGTTTGTGTTCTCCCAATTATTTTCCCCTGACACGGCCACTCTGAGGGACAGGGACGTGAAGCCACGGTACGCACGGTTCTCTAAGGATAAAAGGAATGGAAGTGCCTCTGTTTTCGTAATATTTTCAGTTGCCTGTTCACTGAGAGAGACCCGGTCTTTAAGCAGCTGGGGCACGGGTGTACGTGCCCATGACACACGACCGTGCTACTGTTTTCCGAATTGTTTTTCTCTGACACGGTCTCTCCAACGAAAAGGCGCACGGAAGTGCCCATGTTTTGCAAATGTTTTCAGTGACGCGTTCACACAGACGCACGATTTCACAACCTCTTGATGCACTTTTGCTGTGGGATGCACGGATGTCCTTCGGAGAGGCACGGTTGCAGCAGATGCATGTTTGCAGTAGACGCATGTTGCTTTTAAAAGACATAATTTGATGCCACAAAGAACAGGAAACTAGTTTGATTTTTTAGCATGTGTGAGCTGATTTCTTTTAGCTTTGGGTAATTGTTCCTGGCTCTACAAACATGTGATCAATATTGTAAACAGAAAGTACGTAATTGATATCATAAATATTCCTGTTTTTAAATATGAGCTTACTGTCTCAAAATAAAAAATAGCTTACAGACGGTATGGTGCAAAGGGAATTAGAATTGTGTGACCATGTTTACACAATGCACTCATTGAATATCGCAAGTACATCTCTCCAGACCTGTTTTCAGCATTCGTATTTGAATACATCTGGCAAATCCAGATATTCAACACCTGTGTTTTTTAAATCCATGTGCATATGCTTGCAAGTTGTTGTTAATTTAAGCTGAGCACAATTAGAAGCCCTTTTCTCCATTGGCAGTACCTCTTGTTGCCATTTGTAAAATTCACTAGTGAAATCTGTGCACAAGCCAAACTTAAGCCTGATGGTCAGTAACATCCTAGCATTCCGAATAAAGAATGTAAAAAATTCAGTGTTTGCATCTGTGACTTCATAGTCTTCCAACGTTAATGTGTTCAAACAAATGTCGTGATTCTTGAGAAACACCCGCTGCTTTTGACGCCATTCATTTGTTATACCTCTTTGATCCCATCCTCCTCCCTAAACACACATGAAGAGCAAACTGAGCAGTTAGTACCAGTATATTATGTATATTGTGCATGGGCTTTCAACGTGTGTCAAATCATCACCTCAATAAACAAGTTCTGCAAGCATTGAAGGCATCGCAACAAGTCAACAACCTCATCTAGATTAAAGCATGTCTATTAGATAAACAAGGTCTTGACAGAGTCCAGCACCGCAGATAGGCTACTTATGCACAGACCCTTCATTGAGCACAGAAAATGATATTATTAGCTTGTGGATATGATTCTTATGTGCTTTTGAATAACGCAGGTCAAAGTAATGTGCAGAGGCAGTACCTGAATAACTGTAGACCCAATGACGATATTCGTTTCATTGGATAATTTAGAAATTTTTCCCAAGGTGTCCAATTTAGGCACAGACATAACTCTTATTTGTAGTTGTGCGTCTACAGAATCATGCAGCAGTCTTCGGAGTGAAGGGGCATACTCAATGATTAGTTTTCCTCCGTCAGAACTAATGCCAATGCTTACAAGCCTAGCTGAGTTTATTTGCAGATAGCAGAATTTCTTGTTGCAAACAAGCAGCAGGCACTGCAGGGCAGGGCAGGGCAACTGAAGTGGATGACCTTCTGCAAGGAGACATCCGATATATAAACCTCCACCAGCGAAAGTCTCCTGAGCAGTGGGAGGCGAAGCATTTCTACTAGACTGTCTTCTAGTTTGCACATGGCGAAGGTGATGGTGTGGAGAGAGGAGTGAAATCTCGAGATGGATGCCGATGGCGACGGCATAGATGAAGGAAATCTGCGTGGTTGCCTGGGCCCTGGGTAGAAGAAATTTGGGAATATGTGATAGAACTCTAAAACCTGGAGTTTGTCCAGATTCCGAGACAGGAACAACTCATCGACGGCACAAGGTTGGCACTGGAGGTAGCTTGTCGGGATGCAGAGGCGGTGAATCGGGCTCTCGTGATCGGAGAGGATAGATACAGGAAGACTGAAATCATCAGCTGCAGATTCTCCGCGGCAGTTGCAACTAAGATGTCGGCATTGAGTTTCAACATATGTTTTCTGGACGATTTGCTTGCTAGGGAGAATGCGGATGATTTCGCAACAGATTTTTTCCAGAGAGCTAGTAGAACGAGTATCAGGGATCGCATGAAAGTCGAGATTGAGAGGTGCGGTGCGCCATATGTGGCGCCACCGAGATGCAAGCACTTGTGTGCGGATGCCCACCTTTGTGGGGAGACGAGAGATGATCTCACCGAGGATGGCGTCTGGGAGCTCGCTGATGCGGTCCGGACTAGACTCAACATGGTTCTTGGATCCAGTGGCCGGGCCATAACCGCTCCTCTTAACGAGCTTAGAAGGCACGTGTACAACCGCGAACCTCGTCTTGTTGTTGCTAGAGGCGTGCTTCTTCATCTCCATTGCCGAGCTCGTGTTGCCTCCATTGCAGCTCTTTGTGCGGTGGATCTGGAAAGAGGGTTAGGGTTTCATGATTCACCTTTTTTCCTGAAATATATATATATATATATATATATATATATATATATATATATGTGTACCTAAACTTGAAGATTTCGATGCGGTGGTGGACTAGTCACGGCCTCGACGAACATGCGGCTTCTCGAGGCACGGGTATCAACTGTCCGGATACACAAAAGTTTGGTGGCAGAGGCATGGGTCCGAATACTCAGTTAGGGAGGCACGGTTGTGAAGTCTCTAGAGACACGGGGTGTGGTGCCACGACCACGTAAGAGTCACGGCAAGTGTCATGTGAGGCACATGCATGCAGGCGCCGGAGGCACCTAAGTGAAGCCTCTACAGGCATGGACGTGGAGGTTCTCGAGACACAGGTATCAACTCTCTGGATGCACAAAAGTGTGGTGGCAAAGGCATGGGTGCGAATACTCAGGTGGAAAGACATGGTTGTGAAGTCTCTGGATCCACGGGCGTGTGTCTCCACGGGAACATAAAAGCCACGGCTCGTGTCACATGAGGCACAAGGATGCAGGCGCCGGAGGCACCGAAGTGAAGCCTCTACAGGCACGTACGAGTATCAACCCTCTGGATGCACAAAATTATAGTGGCAGAGGCATGGGTCTGAATATTCAGTTAGCGAGGCACGGTTGTGAATTTTCTAGAACCACGAGGGTGTGGCACCACAGGCACGTAAGAGTAACGGCAAGTGTCATGTGAGGCACGTGGATTGAGTCACCGGAGGCACATAAATGAAGCCTCTACAGGCACAGACGTTGGGGTTCTCAAGACACGAGTATCAACCCTCTGGATGCACAAAAGTGTGGTGGCAGAGGCATGGGTGAGAATACTCAGTTGGAGAGGCACGGTTGCAAAGTCTCTGGACCCACGGGCATGTGGCTCCACGGGCACGTAAGAGTCACAGCTCGTGTCATGTGAGGCACGTAGATGCAGGCACCGGAGGCACTGTTGTGAAACCAATACATGCATGGGCATGGGGTTCTCCAGGCCTAGCTCGGCATCAACCCTCTCTGGGTGCACAAAAGTGTGGTAGAAGAGGTCCGAATACTGAGATAGAGAGCCACAGTTATGAAGTCTCTAGAGTCACGGTGCGATCACGTGAGGCACATGTACATGGATGAAGGCACAGAAGGCACTGAAGTGAAGCCTCTACAGGCACGGATACCAACTCTCTGGATGCACAAAAGTGTGGTGGCAGAGGCATGGGTGGTGCGAATACTCAGTTAGAAAACCATGATTGTGAAGTTTCTAGACAAAGTCTGACCTTGAGACGAAGATATCCAAGCTTCAGCCTGGGTCATCGGTAACAACAGCCGTCATGTCGAGAGGCACGGTTCTACGGGCGGACGAAGCACGGACGTGCTTCGGTATTGGAAATGTTCCCACTGACGAGTTCATTATCAGGAGCATGGTCCTATACTAACAAGAGTCAGGGCTGTGACTAAATACTCAGAATGTTTCCGCTGAAACATTCACTGTGGAAGGCACGGACGTTCGGTAGCACGGAGCACAAGTTTACAACCAGTAGATCCACCGGTTTACAGGTCGTGTAAATACGCTCTGAGCATCTTGTTCGTTCTAACAACAATTATATTTTTTGCAGCTTCAATGTTTTTTTCCGTGCAGCTGCGTACTGCTCTACATCACAAAACCAATCTAGTAAAATAATATAAAGCCATATCAAATGGTACCATATTAAAAATGCTTACAGCTTGTGTCGTCTGTTAGAAGACGAGCACAGTTACAAGACTTTCTAACAAAGGATTGTTATGGCAAGATTACAGACGGTGCAAAAAAGTACAAGGGTTGTTTGTTCATGTTCAGACGAAACCCATGTTCAAAAGGGCGCAACAACATGTAACCCTGCAAGCTTGAACAACTTACTCCAGCTCTGTTTTCAGCAGTCACAGCTGAATGGGTCCGTCAAATCCAGGTATTCAACACGTGTGAGTTTTAAATAAAAGAACCGATGCTTGCACGCTGCTGATAATATAAGGCGAGCACGTTCAGAAGCCTTTTTGTTCCACAGAAGATCCTTTTGTTGCTTTTCGTAAAATTCTTCCGTGAAGTCTTGGTGGAGGCGATAGTTAAGCCTCATGGTCTCAAGCTTGCTTGCATTCAGTACAAAGAATCTCACAAATTCAATATTTACCAAGTAGGGTTCATAGTCATCCAGTGTTACTGTCTTTAAACGAAAGTCCTGTTGTTTGAGAAACACCCGGTGCTTACGACGCCATGTATTTGTTTCTCCGTAACAGACTCCTCCCTAGATGTACATGAAGATTGAAAATAGTTAAGGTCTAAAAAGAGAGATTCTGTCGAAAGAGCAGATGAATGATTAATTCTATTACCTCCGTCCTGGTAAAGTATTTATTAGATTTTTGTAAATACGGGTGTATGTAATACTAAAACATGTCTAGCCACGGGTGTATCCATTTACAGACAAATGTAAGACAAGCTTTTTAAGACAGACAGGAGAAGTAGTACAGTATGCATGTTATGGCCTTTCAATGTGTGTGAGAATCATCACCTCGATAAACAAGTTCTCAAGGCTTCGAAAGCATTGCATAAAGGCAACGACCACGTCCACTTCAAAACATACCTTGATGAGCAAAGTCTTGACCGTTTGAAGCAATGTTGATAGGCTGACTCTTGGCAAACCCTGCATGGTGCATGCACAACGATATTAAAATTGAATAAAAGGTTGTATTACATGAAACTTGTTTACTCGGACAAATGCAGCTAAAAAGTAAGTACCTAGATAACTGTAGGGTTACGCGTGACCTTGGATTCAGAGAAAAAATCATGGAATTTGCCCACGGTCTCCAGTTTAGGTGCAGATATGATAGTTATCTGCAAGTTGTTGCTCAGAATATCGTTAAGCAACCGTTGAAGTGAGGGGGCATCCTCTATAACAAGTTCGCCATGTCCACAGCAAATTCCAATGCTTACAAGGTTACGTGAGTTTATTATGATGCAACGGCTTTCCATATTCCAAGTAAGCAGAAGGCACCAGAGTGCAGGGCAACTAGAGTGGATAAATGCTTTGAAGCGAGACATCTGATATATCAACGTCCACAAGTGAAAGTCTCTTGAGCAGTGGTAGTTTAAGAGCCCGAACGTAACTGTCTGGTATTTGGCAAAGAGCAAAGGTGGCGGTGTGTAGAGAGGAGGCAAACCGAGAGAAGGACGCCGGTGCAAAGGGCGCAGATGAAGGGCATGTGAGTGGTCGTATTACACAGTCTCTCATGAAATCTGGGAACATGTAATAGAACTCGAGCACCTGGAGATTGTCCAGTTTGGATGATTTGAGCCAGGCGTCGACGACGGAGGGTCTAGACTAGAGGTAGCACGCCGGTATGCAGAGGCGGTGAACTGCGTCCCCATGGGCGGAGAGGATGGCTTCCTGAAGGGTCATATCATCAGTGCCAGATTTGCGACGGCACCGAGTTCCGAAGTGTCTTTCGCGGGCGAGCTCCCAGGTGGGAGGTCACCGCGGGGCGCTATGGAGATTTTCTCGATATGAACTATTTCTAGAGGCTTAAAAAGACGAGCGGCAGGGATCTCACAGCAGTCGAGATTAAGAGGAGCGGTGCGCCATAGAGGGCGCCACTGAGATGCGAGTACTTGAGTTCGAATGCCATCCTTAGTGGGAGACGGGAGATGATCTCATCTAGGATGCCGCTCGGAAGGTTGCTGATGCGGTCCGGACGAGATTTTTTTTCGTGCTCCTCAAATCCTGTGAGCGGACCCTCACCGGTTCCTGCCGGTACCGCCAAACACCCAGAGGAATGCATCGCCAGTGGCACGAGCCTTGCTCTCTTGGCGCTAGAAGCATTGGACTCCATCTAGAAGTGATGGGTGCGGTGGATCTGAAAAGACGGTTCTGAGGATGGAGTTGTTGCAGCAACACGGTTTCACCTATTTAGATTGATGTCATTGTGGGAACTGTGACTAGAGTAGCCTCACGGATGTGCCTCCCTGGGTACACGAGTCAACTGAACCAATGACAACATGCTGGCCAAGCCTCCACTTGATTCACGAACATGCCTCTCTGAGCAACATGTCACTACAAACATATTGAAGACGGACGCACGACCGCAACTCTTCTTCTTAACATGGGACGCACGACCATAACACTTCTTCTCAATATGGGACCGTGCCTCCACTAGCTCAATCGACATGCCTCTCTGAGTACACGACTCACCTGAAATAATGACAGCTGAGAGGCACAACCGTGTCTTCTTTTATTATAGACCCGTGCCTTCACTAACTTCACGGTCGTGCCTCTCTTACTAGACGAGTCAGCTAAAATAATGGAAACACAGAAGCTTGACCATGAGCCTTCTTAAGATAGGACTGGACCTCCCCTAGATTCACGTACCTCTCTGAGCAAACATGTCAAAGGAAACATTTCGAACAGAGAGACATACCCACAACAACAACAACCAGAACAACAACAACCACGTTTAGCTTTGCATCTGCTTTCAGTACCATAGTTTGAATAAGAATTTGAACTGATAAGTTATGTTAGTAGTGTACTGTGAGGATTTTAACTGCACGCATAGTTTCAAATAACACACATACGATACTTAACTTGATATTACTAGTTAACATTTATATGGTGTAATGCCATCCCTGCATCACCGTACACGTCCCGCGTCATGCCATTTTTTTATAAAGACTGGTGATCACAAGTGAGAGCAAGTCCTTGCCGCGCACAGTGCGCCACTGGATACTGATGAGTACAAACCAATCAACTTTCAGCCTGGCTGCATCTGCAAAAGCAGAAAACCCGGTGATCGCCATCCTTCCATCTTTGTGTATATAGTAGGTGCCAGGCAAATCAAGGGTGCTGAAAATTTGAACAAGCCTGATGCTGCCCTTGAGAGGGAGATATCCAAGCTTCATCCTAAGGTCATTGGTAGCAATAGCCAAGATTTTATGTACAAGAACAAATTATTCTGGCATTAAATTAGGAGGACAGACATGTTGACGGTGGATTAGAGAAAGAAATAATAATGTACCAAATGGTCTGTGTGAACGTTGGCGAAACATAGACAGTGCACAAAGGTAATGGCAGGGATGTGTTTAGCATTTAAGACTAGTTTAATCATGCACGCCATGTGAATATAGGAAAGTTTTATGCCCCGGGTGTAGACTGTCTTGTCTATGTAGCTCCTCTGTGATAAACTGAGACCTTCAAGAGCTAAATAAATACAACCATGTATTAGCCACTATGTGTGAAGCAGTGAATAGAGCAGTTAAAACTAAAATAAGCGAATAATGGTTTTTAAAAGGGAAATTACAGTTTTAAACTACGTTGTGAGCACAAAGAAAGATTTAATACATTATATCACAGAGATTAAGCATATAAATGCCAACGGCATGCCACAGTAAAATTATAATAGATAAATGTTAAACTAGAACAAATATTAAGTCAAGTAGCATCTTGATAAGCGATCAGAACATACCAACGGAAGGTTTGGGAAAGGCTTTGTGACCTCCTCGAGAGTCACTCAACATCAAATCAATGTGAAAGAAGAAATCTTCTCCTTGCAAATCCAGTTTAATAATATCTCCGTAAAATAGATCATAGTCACGTATCAACTTTTCCCATCCACGTCCATGAAACTTAGACCTGTGGTTGCCATCTGTAAACTTAATCTTGTAAGACAATTCCTCAGTAGTGCCAAACACAAGGTCAAAATCTTCGTCTTCAAAACCATCCTCGAAAGCTTCATCTTTCCATAAAGAGATCAACGAAAGGACCTGGTTTCGGTAGTAGCATTGGACATACTGCAAAAAAGTAAAATTAAACAAAAGTATATAAAAGTTTTACTAATTTTCAGAAAAATGCATGGAATTGTTTTTTTTCTTGTAATTACTTGGCTTTCAGGCACAGGCACAGAAACTGTCTATGATATTTTATTAAATATATACAACACAGTTGAGCTTCTAATTACATCAAGGCCTATAAAATAAAAACAAGCATGCGCAGTATATTTTGTTGCGAAGGAATATGTGTGGCTGCTGACTGCGGATTAAAGGTAACTGTAGCAACGACAGTGACGAAGGTTTTTTACTAGCCACATGATTGGTAGTAAAACTTACCAGGCACGACTCATAACAACGAGGCAAAGGCACAATCAAGAAAGATTGGGCAACATCAGATTCAACACCGGGACAGTTGAGGTTCCTGCAAACACCACACGCCATGCTTGTCTGCAAGATGTAACAATATATAAGACTCGGGTTCATTAATTATTAAAGATACTGGTATCCAATGAGAATGACTATATAGATCTGACTATATAGGTCGATTTATTTCAACACTCCGCTAATGGTACATAGAACGAGTAAGATAGAGCAGAGCGAGTGCTGATTTGGTGATATCCCTTGATGTTAGTGTCTCTATAAAAATAAAAAAACACGCACAGACCTCCTCAAATCTACTAGCTGGCAGGGAACTAGCTAGAAAAAAAATCAACTGTAGACCTCCAAGATTATTCCCCTATAGAACCTTAAAAGGGGTAAGATCTTATCACAAAAAATAAAATTAAAATGGTAACATACAGCAAGAATCCAACTAACAAAACATAGTGCGCAACGCATAAGTAATCAGCAGAGGGGAAAAATTACTGTATTTCAGAGGAAGTGGGCGAACCGTAGATCTATCTGTGTGGACTGTAGAGTGAGGAAGATGAAGCAAGTAAGATGGAAGGAACCAGACAAGAGGAGGGAGCGGAAGAGCAAGTGACTCGGGAAAGGAGATGCACATAATGTTGTATTTATGGAGTAATTATGGAGAGGCAAGTAATTTTGTGTACTCACTCACCAAAACTGAAATTACTGGGAAAAGTAAATGGCTCCTTGCCATCCCAGCGCAAAAAAGGGGGTAGGGGGGAGGGGGGTGGTGGGTCTGGCGAGTAGGTGGAATCTTTGGTCGAGCCGGACCATGTCGAAGTCACTAGCTTTCATTTCCCCTCTCGCTCTCTCACTATCTCTCTCCCCCCTCTCTCTCTCCCTCTTTCTCTCTCTCTTTCCTCATGAATTCGACGCCGCCTACGGCACCACATCTGCTCACATCCTTCGTGCCATGTCGACACCAAAGATCGGAGAAGAGAGGAGGAAAGAAGGCTTGAACTTCCTTGAGCTAGATTTTGATTTCTATGTAGGTGATTTCCTGCTACATATGAAGTGTTGAACTGGGGTTTTGTTTTCCCAACAAAAGATCTGAGCTCTAAACATTCATGTGTCCTTGTAGGAGAACCCTGATACGATTGAAGACCGGGATTTTTGTGGTAAAGAGGTTGACCGTCCTCTCTATTGCGTTCTCCACGATACCAAGCCTCTCAGGTGTGTGGCCTTTGAAGGAAGTGACACGGGAAGGAGGTTCTACGGCTGTGCTGTGAAAGTTAGTAACTTTCGAAAATCTGTGCTACTTTCTTGTTGAATCAAACTGGTTGGATATAGGACATGTAGTCTCCAAAGAAGACTGATTACTTCTTGTGTTTTGCGGTTGATTGTAGGAAACATTTTGTAGTCCTTTTAGTTTACATAAAAGTTAAAGATCACTACTTATTATACATCATTGTACACAAAAGAAGTGATCTAAACACTCTCATGTTTGTTTACAAAGGGAGTTCTATTTAATGGTCAGTATATTCTTAAAAAAACTCTCTAAATAAGTTGGCTGCAAAGGTAGCTCCATATTAATTGAAGCTGGTTTAAAAGAAACTAAGTACAATTTTGAAATAACTCCATGGATAGGGTGGGCGAAGTACAAAATTAGTGATGCGGATACCTTACCATTGACGTGCCACACTACATAAGCAGAGTACGTAGTTAGTTGAATGAGGTTATAAACCAAGTATATGTCAACTTTATTATATCCCAGAGCTTGAGCAGTATATTAATAGTTTCTGTTCACATTTGTTCCTTTTTGTTCGCAGAGAGGCGTGAACTGTGGAGTCGTCGAATGGGTTGACCACCCATGGCCTATCATTATGCAGAGGTGCCTACGCAAGCTCTGGGAGATGTTGCATGAGAGCAATGATGGTAGGCAAGCACAGAATGAAGAGATGAGCAGGCTTAAAATGGAGATTGAACAAGTGAACCTTAAGCTCAAGAATCTTGTTGCAGCTGTGGAAAGAACTAATGTAACTACCATGGAGATTGTCAGGCAGAAGAAGGAGATGGGTATCATTGATAAAGATGTCAAGTGCATTCAGAAGTCTCTCACATGTGCCATTCAGAATCTTAAGGACGAGAGGGGTGACATTAAATTGGACAGGGATTTTCTGAAGGAGGAGGTACATATGCTGAAGGAGAATAGGAAGAAGATGCAAAGCGTCATCTGTGATCTTTTGGGGCAAGGGTTTGCGAACACTGATGACCTCCTGATGATCAAGGCAATCCTCAAAGAATGATCATTAATAATTGTCTTCTGTTGAAACATTGCGAGAAATACTCGTCTGGTATAAGTTTATCCTTGGACATAGTTATTTGGCTAAAGGCATCTATGTTATTTTTTGCAATCTTTGAAAGGGCGTGTGGTGGTCTATGCACATGAAATATTGATCTCCTAAATATTTTATTTTCAAAGACATGTGCTGCTAGCGAGGCGCATCCGGCAATATTTCGGCTCGGATTGTTCCACAAGACATGGGTTACTATGGTCTAGCAAGGCACACCCTTCGCTTTGGCATGCATGGGGAACCATGCCTCTGCTAACTTGGCACTGAGTTGTCAAACTTGCAGAACAGGCACGGTTCTATGTGAAGCAGGAGCACCGCACCACCGCTGACACACATAGAATCTATAATCTACAAAGGCACACTTACTCCTGAAGCCGACGCACATCCGTGCCTCCGTGACTCGAATGTTTGTAGTCAGAGATAAACTCGTTCACGCCCATGAGTTTCCATGATAGGCACGTACCAATTTGCATAGGAGCACGGTCGTGAATCTACAACAAGGCGTACATTTCTACATCCATCATGCCTCTCGGCATTCCAAAATTTCCCACGGTCACGTTCAGTGGGAGAGGCAACATCGTGAGTGTGCACAGAGGTAATGCCGCCCGGTCACTACAGACGCAATGGTTTACATGCACTAGATCCACATTCATTGCAGAAGAGGCACGGCCCTGCCTCTTCTGTTCCAAATGTTTTTGTTCCCTGGTTCACTTAACAGAGACCAACACGTTCACTTGGGGATTTCCGCACACAAATGTTGTAGCATCAAGATAAAATGACATAAAACTAGATTCATTGATTGTAGTACATGTGAGCTGCCTCGTAGCTGCATACCACAGAAACATTCTTATAACAAGCTTACAAAACACTGCACAAGTTTAATCGATTGTTTCGCCATGTTTAGACAGAACCCAGTCTCGAAAGGGCGCTACAACATCTAACTGCATTAGGTTCAACAACTAACTACAGCCATGTTTCCAATAGTCACAAGTGAACGGATCTGTCAAATCCAGGTATTCAACATGTCTGTGTTTCAAATCCAAGCACGCGTGATCGCAACTTGCTGATAATTTGAGGTGGGCGCGTCTAGAAGCTTTATTCTTCCACTGGAACAACTTCTGTTGCTGTTCATAAAATTCTTGTGTGAAGTTTGAGGGGAAGCGAAACTTAATCCTAATGGTCTCTAGCTCCGTTGCATTCAGAATAAAGAACCTCGCAAACTCAATGTTCTTCCTGTTGCTTTCATAATCTTCCAACATTACTGTCTTCAAATGAATGTTGTGTTCTTTGAGAAACGCCCGGTGCTTGCGACGCCAATTATTTCTTGCACCATCGGCAACGAATCCTCCCTAGAAACGCATAAAGGTTGAAAAATACTTAAAGTCTATAGAAGGAGAAAATCAACAATAAATTCTATGACCCCTGTCCCAAATAGTTTGTCGTACATTTGCCTAGATACGGATATATATAATAGAAAAACATGCCTAGATACATATGTATCCATTTACAGACAAAAGTAAGACAAGTTTTTTGAGGCGGAGGAAGTACTACACTGCACATGGTATGGGCTTTCATTGTGCGTGAGAATCATCACCTCAACAAACAAGTTCTCCAGGTTTGGAAGGCATTGAATCAACTGAACGACAAGGTCCACCTTATAAGACATGATGAACAGCAACGTCTTGACAGATTGCCTCATAGTAGTTAGGCTGACCGTCGCTAGATCCTTCACACACCATACAAAATAAATCATAAAATTAATACAGTAAAGGTTGGATGACATGAAACTCGTTTCATCATGGAAATGCAGCTGAATGTATTGTGAAAAGCCAGTACCATGAGGCCTGTGGAGTCGAGCGAGATCATGACTTTACCCAAGGTCTCCAGTTTAGGTGCAGAGACGATGGATACCTCCATGTTATTGCTCTGAATATCGTGAATCAACCGTTGAAGTGAGGGACTTTCTCAATGATGAGTTTTCCTTTCTCACCACGGATGACGATGCTTACAAGGTTAGGCGAGTTTATCCTGATGCAATGCCTTTCTCTATTGCAAACAAGCAGCAGCCACTCGAGTGCAGGGCAACTAGAGTTGATTATGCTTTCCAACGAGAAGTCTGATATATCAAACTCAACAAGCGAAAGTCTCTTGACCAGTGGTAGTTCAAGATCCCATACATAATGGTCTGGTATCTGGCAACATGCAAAGCTGACACTGTGCAGAGAACAGGAAAACCGAAAGATGGACATCGGTAGTTACGGCGTAGATGAAGAGCGTGTGTGTGGTAGTTTGACTGTTTGTTTCACAAATCGTGGGAACAGGTAGTAAAACTCAAGCACCTGGAGATTGTTCAATCTGGAGGACTCAAGCCAGGCGTGGACAGTAGAGGGTCTACACTGGAGGTAGCATGCCGGTATGCAGAGGCGGTGAATTGCGCCCTCACCATCAGGAACGGTTTTTCCATGATGCCAAGTTCCGATGTATCGTATGCGAACAAGCTCCTCGCTGTAGGCAGAGGCCCTACTGATGATCTCGATATGAACTGTTTCTAGGGCGTTAAAAAGACGTGCGACAAGGATCTCATGGCAGTCCAGATTCAGAGGAGCGGTGCACCAAACAGGGCGCCACCGGGTTGAGAGGATTTGAGTGTGGATGCCCTCCTTAGTGGGGAGACAGGAGATGATCTCACCGAGGATGGCATCCGGGAGGTCGCTGATGCGGTCCAGACCAAACTCCTCTTGCTGATCCTCGGATCCAGTGGGCGAGCCCTCGCTGCTTCCAGCCGCTACCGCTAAACCGCCAGAGGAGGGCATCGCCGGTGGCGCGAGCCTTGCCCTCTTGGTGATCGGGGCACCGGGCTGGATCTCCATCTTGGTATCCATTGCTGGGTTCGCGCCACCTACGAGCAGTGCTATGTATGGCGTGGATCTGGAAAGACGGCTAAGCGTAACTGCGGATGGGAGGGAAGGGAAGAGGAGCGGAGGGATTGAAGGGGCAGTTGGAGAACAACTATATTATTAATATTAATATTATTTCTCTCCTGTTGAGGAAGGAAACGAGGCACGACATTTTAGATACGGGACGCACTATCCTACATGCAACAGAGGCACGCTCGTCGATCGGAGGAGCAAGACCACGGTTGTACATACATCATGCTTCTCTGCAGTGCAAATAGTTCCGCTTTGTGAGCAGTGCCACAGATGTAGACCAAGCAGGGCCACAATAATTTGTGAGCAATTTACTAGGACAGGCATGGCTGTGAAGCTAGCGATGGCACGCTTTTAAATAAAGCACAAGCACAGTGGTTCGACGACAAGCACGTCTCAATTGGCAGCAAGAGCATTGTGATGGTTCTATAGGTCGCATTGTTCTAGACGCATCTTGCCTCCCTTTGTATAATTTTTAATCCACGGTCAGGACACTCAGGTCAGTGGAGGCATGTTTTTACATTAAGAAAAGTCACAGCCGTGCAAGACTCTGCAACATGTTTCCACCGAAACGTTCACCATAGAGTCACGAGCATACACAGAGGCAGTGCCGTGCAGTGACAACAAACGCACAGTTTTACAGGTACAAGAGGCACTAGCGCCTCTGTATTGTAGAATATTTCAGCTAACACGTTCATTTGGAGAGGTACGGCCGTCACATCACACATGACTGCGTGTTCCAGATGTTTTTAGTCGCTCGTTCTATTCACACGGATAGCCACACATTCATTCAATCATATCAGCAAGGTTGGAGTCTCTAGGAAAGGTTGTAGCATCAAAAGGAAATAAACTAGATAGATTTTTGCACTTGTGAGTTGCTTCACGGCTGAAGAGCACAAAAACAAGTTTCTGACAAGCTAACAGACGGTGCATAAAGTACAAGCATTCCTTGATCATGTATAGACAAAATCCAAACTGGAAAGCATGCAACAACACCTATCTCTATCAGCCGGATAACCGTTTTCAGCATTCACAGGTCAATGGATCCAGCAAATCCATGATTGGAGACTGGTTTGTCCAGATGTGTACTTTTAAATCCAAGTTCATATGCCTGCAATATCCTGACAATTTAAGACGAGAACGTCTAGAAGCCTTGTTGCCCCATTGAAGCACCTCTTGTTGATGTTCGTAAAATCCTTTTGTGATGTCTGGGGTGGAGCGAAACTTAAGCCTCATGGTCTCTAACTCCTTTGCGTCCAAAATAAAGAACGTTGCAAATTCAATGTTTTTCTGGCAATGTACATATTTTCCAGCGTTACTGTCTTCAGACGAATGTCATGCTGTTCGAGAAACACCCGGTGCTTGTGGTGCCACTTATTTGTTACACCTTCCTCGCGACATACTCCTCCCTGAAAATGCATGAAGAGTGAGAATACTCGAGGTCTACAAGGGGAGAGAGAGACTTCCGATATAGTATAGTATGCATCGTATGTGCTTTCAATGTGTGTGGAAATCATTACCTCGATAAACAAGTTCTCTAGACTTGGAAAGCATCGCATCAAGGCAACAACCTTGTTCAGGTTTAATGACATGTGGATAAGCAGGGTCTTGACAGATTGAAACGCCATTGATAGGCTGACTATAAACAAAGCCTGCATCGAGCATATATCATAAAATTAGCTGAATAATGGTTGCATGACATGATACTTGGGCACTGGAACGAATGCAACTCAAGAGTATAGTGCAAGAAGTGAGTACCTCAATAACTGTAGAGCCAAACACAATCTTGGATTCAGGAAATCCTTCGTAAAAATTGCCCATGCACTCAAGTTTAGGTGAAGAGAAGACAGTTATCTGCAAATGCCGGCTCTGAATATCATGAATCAACCGTTTAAGTGAGTACGCATCCTCAACAATGAGTTCACCATTCTCACAAAGGATGCAAATGACTTCAACTTTAGCTGAGTTTATTCTGATGCATTGTCCAGGTTATTGCAGACAAGCAGGAGCCACTCGAGAGCAGGGCAACCAGAGTTGATTATGCTTTGAAGTGAGACGTCTGATATATCAACCTCCAAAAATGAAATCCTCTTAAGCAGTGGAAGTTTAAACGATCGTGCATAGTTATCAGGTATTTGGCAAAGAGCAAATGTGATGGTGTGCAGTGAGGAGGAAAACAACAGGATGGAAGTCAGTGGTGAGGGCACGGACGAAGAGATTTCATGTGGTAGTGTGATGTTTTTTCTCACGAAGTGTGGGAACATGTAGTAGAACTCGAGAACCTGGAGATTGTTCAGTGTGGGGGATCGAAGCCAGGCATCGACTGTAGAGGGTCTGCAGTGGAGGTAGCATGCCAAAATGCAGAGGCGAAGAACTGCGCCCTCATGGCCGGAGAGCATGGCTTTGAGAAGGCTCAAACCATCAACGTCACATTGAAAACAGCACCGAGTTCCAAAATATCTTATGCGAATGAGATCCTTGCTGGGGAGCATGGAGACTATGTCGATATGAACTGTTTCTAGGGGCTTAAAAAGTCGAGCGACAGGGATCTCACTGCAGTTAAGATTCAGAGCGGTGCGCCATAAAGGACGCCACTGACGTGCGAGGATTTGAGTGCAGATGCCCTCCTTAGTGGACAGACGGGAGATGATCTCACCGAGGACGGCGTCCGGGAGGTCGCTGATGCGGTCCGAACCAGACTCCGCGTGCTTCTCCGAACCAGTGAGCGGACCCGCACTGCTTCCGGCCGCTACCACCATACCCCCAGAGGAGGGCGTCCCCGGTGGCGCGAGCCTCGCCTTCTTGCTGCTCGGGGCACCGGGCCGGATCTCCATCTCCGTCTCCATTGCTGCGTTCGCGCCGCCTACGAGCAGCACTCTGTGCGGTGTGGATCTGGACAGACGGTTAGGAATTCACTGCGCGCGGATCCAAGTGTGAGGAGGGAAGGGGAGGGGACGGCGAGCAGTTGGACGACAACTATTAATTATCTTTTTTCTTCCCTGTTGCGGAAGAAAATAAGGCACGGCCTTTTTGATACGGAACGCACTGTCCTACATGCATCGGACGCACGCAAGTCGATTAGAAAGGTAAGAGCACGGCTCTGCTTACATCGCGCTTCTCTGTATTGCAAGCAGTTACGGCTTGAATCGTGTCTCTCTGAATTCAAGAATTTTCCACTGACACGAACACTCTGTGAGCAGTGCCATGAGAATAAACGAACCAGACGCACGGTCCTGCCTCTGTGATCCAAATGTTTTTCCGCGAACATGTCTACTCTGTGAGGCAGGACTCTGAAGCTAGCCGGGGCATGGTTTTAAATAAAGCACATGCACGGTGCTTCCGCGACAAGCACGTCTCATTTTCTAGTAGCAGCACTATAATGAATCTACAGGACACAGAGAAAACCTAACCGTCTTTCTGACCCGTCGCGTCTGCTCTCCTCCTCAATTATCTTTTAACTCATTTGGATCGGCGCACAGCGAAGACCTAACCGTCTATCCAGATCCACACCGCACAGAGCGTTGCTCGTAGGCAGCGCGAACCCGGCAATGGAGACGAAGATGGAGATCCGGCAAGGTGCCTCGAGCAACAAGAGGGCGAGGCTCATGCAACCGGCCACGCCCTCCTCTGGGGGTT
This sequence comes from Thinopyrum elongatum, assembly GCA_011799875.1. Taxonomy (NCBI): domain Eukaryota; kingdom Viridiplantae; phylum Streptophyta; class Magnoliopsida; order Poales; family Poaceae; genus Thinopyrum; species Thinopyrum elongatum. The sequence goes on from CM022300.1 coordinate 585,761,184, forward strand.
TGGCGGTAGCGGCTGGAAGCAGCGGCGGCCCGCCCACTGTTTCCGAGGAGCACGAGCAGGAGTCTGGTTCGGACCGCATCAGCCACCTCCCGGACGCCATCCTCGGTGAGATCATCTCCCGTCTCTCCACTAAGGAGGGCATCTGCACTCAAATCCTCGCACGTCGGTGGCGCCCTCTATGGCGCACCGCTCCTCTGAATCTGGACTACCGTGAGATCCCTGTCGCACGTCTTTTTAACCCCCTAGATCAAGTAGATTTCGAGTTGATCACTGCGTACTCTGCCACACCGGAGGAACTCATCCGCATGACATACACTGGAACTTTTTTTAGTGGAGAACATGTCGGTGAAGATGATTCGTATGATGATTCGTACCTTCCAGAGGCCATCCTCTCCAGCCATGAGAGTGCCGCCTCTGCATACCGACGTTCTACCTCCAGTGCAGACCCTCGATCGTCGACGCCTAGCTTGAATCCCCCAGATTGAACAATCTCCAGGTACTTGAGTTTTACTAACTGTTCCCAGCATTTATGAGAACACGTGACAGAGTACCATTCTCATGCCCCACGGTTATGCCGCCACCACCACCGCTCAACCCTCGAATTTCCTCCTCTCTCCACACCGTCGCCTTTGCTCTTTGCAAGTTACCAGACAATTATGTATAGGCGCTTAAACTACCACTGCTCAAGAGACTCTCGCTTGTGGATATTGATATATCAAATGTCTCATTACAAAGCATAATCGACTCTAGTTGTCCTGCACTTGAGTCTCTGCTGCTTGTTTGGACAGTCAAGAACCAATGCATCAGAATAAACTCACCTAACCTTATAAGCATTGGCATTTGTGGTCACCGTGGGAAAGTTGTTATAGAGGATGCCTCCTCACTTCAACGGTTGCTTTGTGATGAGCGTATCAAGAACTTGCGGATAGTTATCACCTTTGCACCTAAACTGCAGGTCATGGGCAAATTATCTAATATTTTTTATGAATCCAGCATCGCAAATCACCGTATAGTTATTCAGGTACTGACTTTCAACAATACTTTCACCTGCATTCGTTCGAACAAACAAGTTCCATGTAATCCACCCTTTATTCTACTAATATTATGTTTTATTCTACATGAAGTGTTTGCCGACAGTCAGCACATCCACAGCGGTTCATTCTGTCAAGACGTTGCTTATCAGCATGGATTATGATCTGAATGCATTCTTTGCCTTGGTGCACCGCTTCCGAAACTTGGAAAACTTGTATATCGAGGTGATGGTTCTCACACACATTGTAAACACATACCATGCATGGTGTAGTACTCCATTCATCTAAAAAGGCGTAACTTACATTTGTATGTAATGGACAAAGATGTATATAGTCATGAACCAGTATTAGACACATCTGTGTCTAGACAAAACTAAAAAAACTTTTATCAGAATGGAGGTTATAGAATTTTTCCTTCACTTGCTCTCTCAACAGAATCACTCTTTATAGACCTTAAGCATTTTAAATCTTCATGTTTATTTAGGGAGGAGTCTCTAATGAAGAAAGTCTTACGAACAACTGTTCTCGTGAGCACTATCACAACGTTCCTTTGAAGTCAGTGACGCTGGAAGGCTATGTACAATGCGAGAAAAGCATTCAATTTGTGACATTCTTTATTCTCAACGCAAGACAGCTGGAGACTATCAGGATTAAGTTTCCTCTTCACGAAGACTTCACGGAACAATTTTACAAACAGCAACAAGAGGTGCTTCAGTGGGACAAAAAGGCTTCTAAACATGCTTGCCTTAGGTTGTCGCCAAGTTGCAACCACAAGCACTTGGATCTAAGGCACGCCCACGTTGAGCACCTGGATTTAACGGATCCATTCACTTGTAAGTGCTGAAAACAGTGATGGAGTGGGATCTTGCTGCCACTTTCCAGTTTCAGTTTTACGTAGGCGTGGTGAAACAATGCCCGTACCTTTTGCTCAATCTATAACCTTGCTAACAACATTGTTATTGTGCTGCGCACCCATGAAGGAGCTCGCAACTGCTAAAATCAAACTAATTTGCCTGCTTTTATCTCGATGCAACAACATTTTATACTCTCCAGCCCTGTGCAGTAAGCAAAAACATTTTTACTCCCCACCGAGTGATGTCGCCGAGGATAGCGTCCGGGAGATCACCGATGAGGTCCGACACGAGATTCTTCTTCGTCTTCTTCAGGTCCAGTGGGCGGACCCTCATCGATTCTCGCCGCATCAACCACCAACACACAACCCTAGAGGAAGGCGTTGACGATTCACAGGAGCCTCGATCTCCTGGTACCAGAAACACCAGATTTGATCTCCGTCTACATTGTTGGGTTCACACCGCTTCCTAGAATGGCTGTGTGCAGAGGATCCAGATAGAGAGTTAGGTTAGGTCTTCACTGCGCACATCCAAAAAACACAAGTGCTTAACTGAGGAGGAGGAGAAGATCTCAAAAAAAAACTGAGGAGGAGACACAATGCAGGGACACAACTGCAGATGTCACTGCTGTCGCATGGTTTTTAAAAGCACGGGCGTGAAGTCTCTACAGCCACTGTTCTGTACCAGGTAGAGTCATGACATGTGCACTCATGAAGGCATGGACCTTCGTGGCTTTCTGTGATTCAGTGTTAAGGGTCACAGGCATGGGTGTGAAGCCCACAAAGGCATGGTGTGGTATTATACAGAGTCATGTTCGCTTGTGTTTGTGTTCCGAATGATTCCGTCGACTCGTTCAGACGGGGAAGCACGGACGTGAAGCCCATGGAGGCATAGTTTAGTATTACGAAGAGTCACGTTCATGTGTTTATTGCGGAAACCCAACAGAATTGGGTTCAGATGTCAACACTAACTGTTTACTTTGTGAGGCACAGAATGGCCGATTCGAGAGACGCGGTTTTTAAAAGCACGGGCGTGAAATCTCTACAGCCACGGTTCTGTACCAAGGAGCCACTGTCAGACGCATGGAAGTGAAGCCATGAGGGCCACGCTTTTAGTAGTACAAGAGGCACTTTATTAGCTGGCATTGCTCCTTTGTTAGGCGCACAGTCGCGTGGCTGTAGAAGGCATGTTTTTCAAGCAAAGAACGCACGTCACGGTGCCCCGACATGAAGGTGAAAGCATGGTTGTGCGTCTGCAGTGACACTGCTTGAAGCCTCGAGAGGCATCTGGATGTGGCCTGTTGAGTAGAAACACGGTTGTGCGGTCACCAGAGGCACTGCGTAAGGCCCCGGGAAACACGTTTGTGTGACCGTGGTGGTGGCTGTCTATGCTTCAGTTCTTTTCATCTCTCATGTATCGCAGCAGAGAGGCATGGTCGTATTCTTATAACATGCACCTTGAGAAAGCAACGGCTGCAGAAAATTACAAGGGAACCTGTCACCCATATATTTTTTTCTCCGCTGAGTATAAAAATACCTAAAGAAGCAAAATATGTTCTTCTTAAATTTGTTTTGTTTCTATTACTGCACCAGATTAACTTACAAGCCGTTTTTATAACCACACCACGAGAAAAACACAAGACCTTTACTGATGAGCAGAAACAGTGCAGGGGCTCAACTATAGTTGCCTTCAGTGGGTATGGCAGGTACATATGAGAAGCACTGCTCTACCTGCAACACAGGCATGGTTCTACATGCATTGTGTGCACGACAGGTACATACGAGAGGCACTGTTGTACATACAACACATGCACGGTTACACATACATCGTGCTTCTCTCCATTGAAAAAATAAATCTACTTTATGTCTTTTTATCTTGGTGCCACAACATTTTATAGTCTTTGGGCCTGTACAAAGCCGCAAAACTTCACGTTTGACACAGCAGTAGATAAGAGTACGGACGGCCGTGCCTCTGTTATCGAAAATGGAGAGGTCGCTCGTTTACTACAGACAAAGAGGCACACGATTTCTCGCACATTTCCACAGGACGGGGGACTATGACATGTTGTAGCATTAACACAAAAAGACATAAAACTAGGTAGATTTTAGCAGTTGGGAGCTCCTTCATGGCCGCACGCAGCACAAAAACAAACAAGCCTACACATGGTGCAAAGACTACAATGCCTGTCTGATAAAGTTTACATAAAACCCGAGCTCAAAAGATCGCAACAACAAATAAATCCATAAGCTGGAACAACTAACCCCAGACCTAATTTCAGCATCCACATCTAAATGGATCCGTCAAATCCAAATATTCAACACTCCTATTTCTTAAATCCAGACCCACGTGGCTGCAACTTGATGATAATCTAAGACGAGCGCATTTAGAAGCCCTTTTGTGCACTTAAGATCCTTTTGTTGCTCTTTGTAAAATACTTCCGTGAACTCTGCGGGAGGGGAGAAAACTTAATGTTGATGGTCTCCAGATCCTTTGCACTCAGAACAAAGAACGTCGCAAATTCAATGTTACTCCGGGAGGAATCATAATCTTCCAGCGTTACTGTCTTCAAACAAATGTCATGATGTTTGAGAAACTGCCAGTGCTTACGACGCCATTTGTTTTTTTCACCACGACAAGTCAACCGTCCCTAAAATATACATGAAAGGTTGAAAATACTTAGTGTCTATAGAAAGAGATAGAGTCCATCGAAAAAGCAAATGAAACAATTAATTCTACGACCTCCGTAACAAAAAAGATTGACAGACTTGTCTAGATATGGATGTATCCAACATTAAATCATTTGTCGATATAGGTGCATCCATTCCACTAAAATTTACGACAAGCATTTTGAGATGGAAGGAGTACTACAGTATGCACATTTCTGAAGATCATCACCTCGACAAACAACTTCTCCAGTTTTGGAAAGAATTGCAACAATTCAATGACGATGTCCACTTTATAATACATGTAGATAAGCAAGGTCTTGACAGATTGCTGCATTGTTGTTAGACTGACTGCCCCCAAACGCTTCATGAAAATTAATAGAAGATGGATCACAAAACTAATAGAATAAAGGTTGGATGAAATAAAACTTGTTTCCTCTCAAAAAAAAGAAGCTGGAAGTATTGTGAAAACTCAATACTGCAAGACATCTGAGACCACACGCATCCAGTTCAGGTGCAGACACAGCGGTTACCTCCAAGTCCTCACTCTGCATGAAGAATTGAACATAGATCATCAAATTAATAGAACAAACATCGGAACAAGTGCAGCTCTATTACAGTATCATGGAAAGTCGGTACCTCAAGACATGTGGAGGCAGGCACGAACACGAATTCACCCAGTGTCTCTAGTTTAGGTGCAGAGACAACGGTTATCACCGAGTCATCGATCTGACTATCGTGGATCAACCGTTGAAGCGAAGGGGCATCCTCAATAGTGAGTTCGTCGTGTGCACAACAAATGCCAATGCTTACAAGGTTAGACGAGTTTATTGTGATGCGACGACCTCCTCTACTGCAAACAAGCAGCAGAGACTCAAGTGCAGGACAACTAGAGTGGATTATGCTTTGCAGTGAGACGTCTGATATATCAACTTCCATAAGCGAAAGTCTTTTCACCAATGGTAGCTTAAGCATCCCTACATAATTGTCTGGTATTTGGCAAAGAGCAAAGGCGAGGGTGTGCAGTGAGGAGGAAAACAGAAACACGGACTCCGGTGCTAAGGACGTAGATGAAGTGGATACATCCAGTAGTGTGACCTCTTGCGTCAGGAATCCTGGGAACAGGTAGTAGAACTCAAGAACCTGGAGATTGTTCAGCTTTGAGGATCGGAGCCAGGCATCAACGATGGAGGGTCTGCACTATAGGTAGCACGCCGAGATAGAGAGGTGGCTAACCGAGCCTTCATGGCCGGACAGGATGGATTCCGGAAGACTGACAACATCAGCGACAGATTTTCGAGAGCGCCGAGTTCCGGAATAGCATTTGCGGACGCGCTCCTCAGTGAAGGCGGACAGCTTAGAGATGGTCTCGATATGAACTGTTTCAAAATCATTAAAAAGACGAGCGACAGAGATCTCGCGGCAGTCGAGATTCAGAGGAGCGGTGCGCCATAAAGGACACCACCGACGAGCAAGGCTTCGAGTATGGATGCCCTCCTTCATGGGGAGACGAGAGATGATCTCACCTAGGATGACATCCGGGAGATCGCTGATGCGGTCCGGACAAGATTCCTCTTCTTCCTCCTCGGATCGAGGGGGCGCACCCTCGCCACTTCCTTCCCCTTCGACGACCAGCACACCACCAGAAGACGGGGTCGCCGGTGGCGCCACTCTCGCCCTTTTCCTGCTAGGAGCAGCGCATTCCATCTCCACCTCCATTGCCAGGGTCGCGCCGCCCATGACCAGTGCTCAGTGAGGTGGATCTGGAAAAATGGATTACAGCCTGTCGATCCATGAAACGACTTAAATACCGAGGGGGAGGGGAGGGGTCTAGATTAATTACCTCTCTTTTTTTTACGGGAGGGACCGGATTAATTACTAATCGTAACAAGTAAATGGCTGCTTGAAACATTAAATAGAGCTACGACTTTGAAGGTACGAGATGCACTGTTGTACACGCAAACCAGGCACGGGCGTGCCCCTCCGTGTTTTAATTATTTACCGCACACATTACTTAGAAGAATCTGTTCGACGCCGAAAGCACGGTTCTACAATCATCTTGCCTCTGTGAGCTACAAAATTTTCGGCACGTTAACCATGAAGTCACTAGAAGGACCGTTTCAAAGTTAAGGAGATTCAAGGCCGTGCCTCTGCCTTGCAGATGATTCTGCTGAAATGCTCACCGACAGAAGCAAGGACGTGAAGTGATGGCAGAGGCACGGTTTGTCACGTACCAGACACACGGTCCTGCCTTCGGCATTGTAGATATGAGATGCACTGTTCTACATGCCACACAGGCACGGCCGTGATTCAACGTGCTTCAATAGTTTCTAAAGACGTTAAGATCGCATGGGCGGGAACATGGCGATGCTTCTACTAGTCTTCAAAACGTTTCCTCTGACACGTTCGCTCTCACAGGAAATGCCATGAACCTACTACCAGGCACTATATCCATTTGTGAAACAAAAACACAAACATAACCGTGACCCGTTGTGTTTGAAATCTTTGCATCACAGAAGCACGGCGTGAATCCACACGAGGCACGGTTCGACACGCATCGCAGGCACGGTTATCCGCTCTATATTTCAATTACTTACAGACACGCATTCATTACAGAAGAACGGCCATGAGAACAAGCAAGGCATGGTTACCAAGAAAGCCATGGTTATGCGTCCCCTAGAAGCACGACCCACATTCTGTGTTTCAAATGTTTCCGTGCAACGACGGGGGGCGTGACCATGAAACCGTGAGAGCCACGGTTCAACACTTACCATTGCCATGGCCGTGGTTGCCTGCCCTTCAGTTATTTTTATCTCTCTGTGCCGCTGCAGAGAAGCATGCTTCTATACTTACAACATCCACATTCAGAAACCCACGGTTGCGGAAAATAATAAGGAAACCTGTGCCTCTTATATTTTTCTCGCTGAGTAAAAATACCTAAAGAAGCAAAATGTGTTCTTATTTAAATTTGTTTTGTTTCTATAACTGCACCAACTTAACTTACAAGCCGTTCCTATAACCACAGCACGAGAAAATAAACATTTGACACCCGCCCACCCTCCTCACCAATCACTTGATGTTTCATCGCTCCAAATGCGGTCTTGTTTTTGAATCTTCAGCAATCCATTCTTCCTTCTCCACCCTTGTGCATAGCTATTCAACCTATTTACCTATAATATTAATATACATAAAAACCAAAAAACAATGAGAAAGATGGCGGTCATCACTCTTTTGCTTATGTCCTGTTTAAACTGCATTATTACCTTTTCATTTTTTATTCGTACTGTTCTCCGGTATCAAAGAGTCTCCATTCAGATCTTTCCTTTCTAAAAGTGGACTGGGCAGATTCCGTGCCTTGTCCCGGGCTTCCCTGCATGCATTCTGTCTGACTGGCTTGTGTGATGTTGGATTCTGGCGTAGATGCAAGCCTTTGGCAAATGTTGGCTGTTGTCAGTGGGGTGGTTGGAGTTGTTGCCATTTGCCGTCTTCCTCCTGGGCTTGGAGTGCATTCTCCTGAGCTTTTGATGTCCTTGATGGTGTTGTCAGTGTTGTCGGCCATTTCATTGACCTTGCCCTCTTCTCCTGCTGCAATTTCCTCTTCTCCTCTTCAATCCTCATCCTCTCCTGGACTTCTGGGTTTCCCGGGCAGTTTGTTTTCCTGTGACCCTTCACTCCACAACGGCCGCACTTGGATGTCGCTTTGTTGCCTTTTCCTTTCTTCTCAGAACCATCTTTGATTCAATCTCCATTTTTCGTGCCCTTTGAGCCACTCATGGGAGGGTTTTTGAGAGTTTCGGTAAGAATGCCTGTGTCTGGTTCCTCAGCAAGTGCCGCCATGACTTTTATTTTCATATCTTGCGTACACTCAAGTAGCACATTGTATGCTTTGTCTTTTCTGCAAGCATGTGAACAGATATCCGACAACTCAGCGTAAGCGAGGCCGAATCTCATAGTTTCATCATCTTGTGCGGTCATGCTATTATCTTGACTTGTAGACAGGACTTTCAAGCTCTCTGATAGATTCTTAGTCCATCTGGGGATGATGAAGGATTTTGGAAGATAATCGACCATGCCTGTTTGGTCCATCACCTTAAGCACATGGCAGCACTGAATGCCGTCCCTACTCATTTTCTTGCAGCTACAACTGTATATTTCCTTTTGCTCATCCACATCTACCCTGAACTCAGACCTATCAAATTCCTCACCCGGATAAGGTTTCCACACTTTTGTACCAGGCTCACAAATCCTTTTTAAAAAATACTGCCACCCCTTTGCCAGGTCAGAGCACTTGTAGTATGTCTAGTTTCGTAGCTCCAGCTGGAATTTCCTGAAAATTTCGATAGTGTATATTTCACTTGCTTCTATTTCAATCGGAAAACCCGTCTCTCGTGATGGCATCTTCTCGACTGTTCGGTGTCTTTTCTTGTCCAGTGTGGCAAGGCAAGTTTACTGAATGATGTGATACGCACCAACAAACCTTGTTATAGTGTCCTTGTGGTTGACATAATTCTTCCACATCGAATTTGTGCTCTCACTGCGTGTGGTTGTTGACGAGAAAGGATAGAACCAGTCCTTGAAGTAGGCCGGCACCCAAAAATTTTGGAGTTCCCATAGCGTGTTCAGGTGTTTGTTGCCTTCTGCCTTGTGCACAGAAATTGCTTCTTTCCAAGAACACTCAAACTCATCTTGATCTAGTGAGTTTTTGACGATTCGAAATAAATCATCAGACATCCCTGGGTGCTGCGCAAACACTGCTGCGTTATTTTCCTTCATGTTCTTCCTAATATGCCACCAGCAGAACTTGTGCCTCGTTCTGGGAAGAGCTTCCTTTATTGCAGTCTTCATCGCCTGGTCCTAGTCTGTTATTATGTATTTCGGCTCTTTTCCTCCCATTGCCTCGATAAACGTGCTTAGGAGCCATTTGAATGACCCTATTTTCTCATCCTTTAAAAGGCCTACTCCGAACAGGACGGTCGACCCATGGTTGTTGACACCTATAATTGGTGCAAATGGCAAGCCATATATATTCGTAGAGAATGTCGTGTCAAAAGACACGTAATCTCCATATAGATCATAATTCATCTTGCACTAGGAGTCTGTCCAGAACAGGCTCCGCACTGTACTGTTGCAGTCTGTCTCTTCCACGTGGTAGAATCCCGCCCTCTTCCTCTGCATATCCGCAAATAGTTTCATGATGTCCTTGATATCAGTATTGCGCTCTCCAGCCCTGTCCCGACATGCAATGTTGCTTATGTCAATCGTGTCAAACATAATTTCTCGCCTCGGTTTCCCCATCGCAGTAAAAATCTGCATAACCTTCCTTGGCTCTAACCTTGCCTTCTGCAGCACTTGTATAAAGAATTTCTCCTGAGGTGACATCTTCTTATAGCATCACATGAACTTTAGCATCCAATCAGACGGGTGAAGTTGGTGGTTGTGCTCTAGGCGTATGTTCAGGTACCATTTCCTCCTATCTGTATCCCTCTTCGCTATTATTTGGACTAGGCAGCATGTCCTGGTCAAGCAGTTGCTCCTTCTCTCCTTAATAAGTCTCTTGGTTGTTTTATGCTGCCCTTCCTTGGTGCACTGGAACACCTGCTTGTCAAGCTCCCCATCAAGTACCGATCTTCTGCTGGTTGATCGCTTCACCGCAAAGCCAACCCTTCTCGCATATCTGCAGAAAAAGAAGAAGGCCCCATCCAATGATTCGAATGGCATACCACCCTCTAGTTCGAGCGCTTCGGTGACCTCCTGAATTATTGGGAATGTGCCTTCTTTAAACATGTCGTCCATTTCTTTCTCTTCAATCATCGGCGGCGCCATGATGATGTTGTCTACCGTGTCTTCATTCGTGTCATCGCATTCACTTCTAGCGGCATCAGTTTCATGACCAGCCGCAAGTCCATTTACCACAGAGCTGTTGCTGCTCTCTTGTTTGTCACATGCAGGAGCGTCGTTTCTGCATGCCACTGTCAAATCCATAAATGATTCTGCTTCTCCACTGTCACCTTCTGGAATGCTGCTACCTGTTTCTCCGGCACTCGTGCATCCAAGGGACTGTGCTGCTTCTACCATGGCATCTGTGCTGCCATGGTGGCTGCCGTTGTATACTACTTGCTGCTGGGGACGTTCTCTTCCCTTCATGACAGATGGAGGACTATGATATTTCTTTGCCTCGTCTGTTATCCCCTCCGCCAAGTCCTGAACACATGGCATGCAACTAAATTAGATGTCAGAGGCTGTTGAAACATATGCATTTTTTTAAAATTTGAAAGCAAAAGGTTTATATGATTCATCAGGGCTCATCTGGTAGAAATTATCGGTTATACCAAAACCACAACCGTGCCTCTTCTGCACGTATATGTGGTATACCAGAGGCACTGTTCACATTTTACCCAGCAGCATAGATGTGACCATGCTAACCATACATCTGGACCAGAGGCACTGTTCACATTTTACCCAGCAGCACAGATGTGACCATGCTACACACACATTTGGACCAGAGGCACAGTTGTGCTTCTGTTTGCACCATACAACCAGAGAGGCACACCTGTGCTCCTGCTAGCATCCTATATACAGGAGAACAACTGCACATACATCCGGACCAGACGCACAGCCGTGCTCCTGTTTTGCACTTTACCCTATTCTTGGAAAAAACTGTTTCTTTGGTGAATTGAAAAAGCATAGTTCCGATGTCACCTTTGTTTTCTCATGTCTCTCCTATCCAGCAAATCTTGGCGACATCCTCCGTGCATTGGTGATTTCGCTTACGATTCTGAATGCCATCGGAGATCCTTTCGAAGGACCCCTCATGTTGAACGCCATAGGTGATCCTTTCAAAGGCCCTTGCCTTATGTTTTCGGTGACCCATGGACTGCCATGATGCTTGCTTCCTAGCTCGCACGCATGCGTATGCAATATAGTATAATTTATTATACCGTGCGAAAACACAGAAAAAATTGCTCACAAAAAAAATACAGGAGCTTTAGATGTTGTTGTGTGTTCGTATTTGCTATCACCTGTATTGCTTTCTGGTGCCGCTGTACGGTAAAGTTTCTTCCTCCTATGTTTGATTTTGTTGTTGGGCTCTTCTTGTTTGTGCAAACCGTACTCAATCCTTCGACATCAGAGCTTTTGTTGCCAATGATCCTTCTGCTTGCATCAATGGAAATTCTGTTAACTTGTACCTCTCCATTATGACCGCCTTCAAACATTGGGCCGTCACAACGCCTGCTCTGCACCTTTGCAGACATCTGTGTTTTGAAACAACATAATCATTAGATGCACGTGTGATCATTACGAAGAATTAGCGCGTAAAACCTCCACGCATGTTCAAAAAACTGGGGTTTGAAGTTTTTGTCGTTACCTGCATAGTCAGGTTAGTGGAGTTTCTGCTGCTCAGAATGCTCCTCTTTGCAGGTGTCTGTTGTGCAGCATGCTCCTGGTTGGGACGTTTGCCAAGAACTTGTATCTCACTCTTGACTCCAATTATTCCAGCCCACAGGGCATGTGCCTGTTGGACGGCATCTCCATCCTTTTTCTTCTTCTCGCTTTGTAGTACTTTCATGTTTTTTTTGTGTGGAATACATGCACAGGTTAAACAGTTATTACAGTAGTCAACCAAGAGATATTCATGTTTTTTTTTTGTTTTTGTTATTGATGTACTCTTTGGTGTTCAGTGGTAGCACCTTGACACCTTGACAACATACATTGCAGAAATGAAAGAGCAAATAGCCCCAAACGCTAATGTTCAACTGCCTTAGAATTACCTTCCTTTCATAATCCTTGCCTATATCGTTCAAAGACCGACCATCCCTGTTATCCGGATCAGATGACGCAGTCCTGAACATCTGCCGGAAAAAGAGTTTTATAAAAAAAAAGTTATACACCTGCAGCATCAGTGTTCTTACCTTTTCCAAGTGGATATTGTACGTTCTTACTAACCTTTTACACTTACCATACCGCAGAGATATATTTTTAGTTCTCTCTCTCTCTCTCTCTCTCTCTCTATATATATATATATATATATATATATATATATATATATATAAATTTTTAATTACATTGCAACCTCAACGAAAGTGAGATCATGATGCTAGTTTGCTAGTTTGGTGGTGCATCACTTAACACAAGATAACCATGAATCCTACCAAAAGGAACAAGCTGGTCCTACAAGGATAAGAATACACAAAACAAAGAACAACCTCAAATCACAGCTGCAGTGTAGAACCAAATAGTTTTATTCTATGAATCCCGACCACAGCGAATTCAACAATAACGTAGAACCAAGGACTTTAATTCTATGCGTTCCAACCTAAGGTATTTCATCAACACCGTCACACTGATTCTAAGCAATAACAGTTAGGGCATAGAATTTTTGTCTGCAGCTTCCTGAGGACAGTAGGATTGTAATATTTTTTTAACAGAAGCGCAATATTCAATTAAGAACCACACTACCTACTGACGTAAAAGAAAGACTCGGAAACTGAAAAATCATCCAGCATGTACCACGACAACATAGATATAATGAAGTGAGATTTCGGCATAGATCCAAAACCAGCATCGCGAAAATTGAATCTCATGTATCAGGAATCGCCACGCGAAGGTGGGTTGATAAATTTTTTACTAACCTTTGATTGCCGAATCTTATGCCCCGATTGTTCGGACCTGACACCTTTCGAATTTGTCGGGGGTCTGCTTCCCCGCAGTTTGTGAATGATCTCCTTGGATAATTTTGCATCTAGAAGAGAGAGAGAGAGAGAGAGAGAGAGAGAGAGAGAGCCTGCTTTGATTTTTTGCGTGGAGGAAAAGACTCACCTGATAGGTGGGGTAAGTTTTCCGGCGCATGAGAGATGTCTCGGCGTGACGAGATGTGGTGGATGGACTTCACTTCATCGTCGAACTGACAAGTGGGCTCTCAAATACTACTTCCTCTAAGTCTCTGACTAACTTGTGGGGTCGGCCGTACATGAGTTCCAGGACTCCCTCCATATGGCCTAAGGAGATGTGGTAGGTGGACATGATCGTTGTACTGACATGTGGCCTCTCAAATAGTTCCTCTAAGTCTTTGACTAACTTGTGGGGTCATCCGTAGATGAGTTCTAGATCTCTCTCCATCTAGCGTCGGTGGTGACAGGGGAAGGATATTCCAGCTCTCCAAAGGAAAACCTACAGTCTCGTCGTGATCCCTCCACAACCCTCGCTCTTCCCTGAAAAATTATCAGTTTCCTTCATCTCACTCGCCGTGGATCTCCCTGCTCAGGTAATCCATTACTTCCTCGTCGTGATTATCCCACTGATTCATCGTTTGAACAAAAAAAATCTGGTGCTGGCAATTACGCGGGCTGTGTAGACATCGCAGGGGCGCAACATGGCAGGTGGGGCACGATTTAAATTTCCGTTCCGCATCCAATTATTTTCTGAAATCACAGGTGCCATGGTCCGTGCTCGAACTGTTGCGCCTTGTTAAAGGGAAAAGGGTTATGGATGTTACTAAAGGTTCGAACTCAGCTGACAACACTTTAGTCCTTAAGTTTTGTAGTCAAAATTCACTATGATGATCCCTATCATGAGGTCACAGGTTAAATGATTGTATAGATCTGCAATTTAGAGCAGGGATCCAAAGGACTTACGTTCGTTTTTGCAAAAGCAGTTACTAACTCAGAGTAAAAATCCGTCTTAACTAACCGAGCTATTGATGATGGTGTCGCATGGCCTGCTAACAACTGTCTTACGTAGCTGAGCTCGTAACGATGATGTCTCATGACCTCTTATGTAGAGATCGATGAGATGGACTCCACCCCACAGCTGTCGGAGACTCAGTCCCAATCTGTAGATGGCACAGAGATTGTCACACAAGATTTCATGGTTCATGACCAACTAGAGACAGGGAGACTGAGGATCGAGTCAAAACGTGCAGCACACAAAAAGCTCATTGAGGAGTACAGGAGAAAGAAGCAGCTTGCTACCTCGAAGTAGGTGTTTTTTTTCATGCTTCTCGTGTGTGTCGTAGAAATTGCTTTGGAAATAAGTGCCTCTCAATCTACCTGTCTTTTCCATCTCGGCTTAAATATTGTGTCTGTTTTGCTGACTCGATGTTTATATATAACCTTCTCTCAGAAAAGGTTGTTTCATACTAGCATTTGCTTCAACAATACATTTGTTAAAGGTCATTTCTTATGTTTGTCCGCAGGGCTGTTACAATGGCTGAATATGAATAAGAGTTTAGCACAAAACTGAGCTTGCAGAAATTCATTACTGTCTGTGAGAAGCTGACAGAACCTCAAAAGCAACTTCTCAGAGATATTGGTTTTGGATACCTTCTAGATCTGTGCTACCACGAGCTTCCGAGGTGTTTCGTTCGCTGGCTTGTCTGCTACTTTGATTGCCCATCCAGGTGTTTCATATTGCCTAGTGGATACAGATTCTTTATCAACTCTTACACCGTGCACCGGATCTTAGGAATTCCACTGGGGGGGCAAGATTATCCCTAGAAAATGCTCAGAAGCTTTCAGATGTCAGGTTAAGTCCGAGACTCGGTGTGCTGCGCACGCTCCAAACATCAAAGAGTTAATTGATCTCATGACCCCGGAGCTGACAGGAGAAGTATTTCAACGGGTTTTCGTGATGTTTGTGACAGCTGTATTTCTATGCCCAACGACATATGATTGCGTTAGCCCCGTCTACTTAGCCGCTCTCGAAGGACCAGCAAGTAACATATCATCGTATGATTGGTCCAATGCTGTCACAGAGAAGTTGGTGACATCACTCCAGACCTTCAAGGACAAATGATTCACAGGCGCCTTGTGTGGCTGCCTCCTGATTCCAGTGATTCGTTCATTAACTTGTATATTTCTTTATACACACAAGTAGCTACAGGAACATGATTTATTTTTACCTTTTTCCACCTGACAGATAACGTATTTTGAGTACCTGGATACGAAGATTATGGACATGAAATCTGATACTCCTGCAAGGCTTGTTATCTGGGATACAGAGACCATTAAGAATTATGCTAACATAGACAGCCTGTCAATAGAAGACGGAATTTTTGGGAAACACACGGTGAGTGAACTTTTCATCATTTTCCTTTGGTGAAGTTTTCAACTCAACAAAATGATTTAGCTGCCATATATTAATTTGACTTGATTGTTATTGTTTCTTTCCGCATGACAGCTAAAAGATATTAGGCGCACACCTTTCCACCGACCGCCTGGCTTTGAGGGGCTGTTTTTTCAAATGAGTCCCAGACTAGAGGCCTACCTAGAAGAATTTGTGCCTCAAGAAAAATTATGTTCAGTAAGTGATTTTGAGCTTGTGCCCTTGATTTATGTTTGAAATGATGTTCTCTAAGTTTTTAGGAAACAGATATGTGTTCTCCGTGCATTAGCTAATGTGTGCTACCATGATGCTTATAGCTCCGCTTCCCCGCAGCGGGTTAGACATACTTCATGAAGTAGGTTACGAGTCCTCGTCCAATTGGTTTCCTGTGACTGCTGGAAAATGTAACCTGTGCTTCCTGCAGTGTATTAAGTGTGCTTCCTATAGTAGGTTAGCTGTGCTTCTTTGATAAATATAGCAGTGCTTCCCTGCGGCGATAGGTCAACCATGCTTCGTACAGTACGTTGGGTGTGCTTCGTCCAGTACGTTTGTTGTGCTCCATCAATGAATGTGTTCACTATGATTCGTGGACTTTGTTAGCCGTGCTTCCCGCAGCACATCATGTGTGCTTCTGTACACATTATACCTGTCCTTTTCTGCAATTCTTGACAAAACGTAAGATAAACTGTGCTTCATGCTCTACGTCAGGTGTGCTTCATGTTCTATATCGGATGTGATTCCTCCACTAGCTTTATTGTGCTTACTCAAATATGTTAGCTGTGCTTCGTGCACCAAGTTATGTATTAATAATATCTGATGTTTTTTTTCATTTTCCGTATTAATAATATCTGATGTTTTTTTTTCAATTCCAGGCCAAGGCAAAAATTGGCAAAGTTGTTAATGAAATGTACACAGAACTTTTCTCCCTGTTTCAACCAATTCTCGAGGAGAAATTGGAGAAAGTCCTCTCTCTTGGTAGGGATCTTAGTGCAAAAGAAATCAAGACCTGCGACCGCGGCGTTTATTGTAACTTGCAACAGGACATCTCCAATGAAAAAGAAACTTTTTCATCACTCCCTTCAACATATTCTTCACTTCCCAGTTCTAGCAGAACAAACAGTCAAAGCTCTTCCAGCAGTGGCTCGACCAGTGTTGTTCACGCCACATCATATTCCTTGGAAAATTTAAAGGGTTGCTGCGATACTCCTGACCCAGACTCACAGAATCTGTACGATAAGGAGCAGTCCCAAATTTATCTATCTTCAGTCCTCAAATCATCTACTCAGTTTAAGTTGCTGCTGGAGGTGAACGAGATCGACTACAACAAAGAGAAGATTGATGAACAAGCCAAGATTCATATAGATGAAGTGTATAACCATCTGCACAACTGCCTTGATGGCTTGCCAGTTCATGAGCCTTTCGTGCCAACATTTGAGATGTTGGAGACCGGGGCAGTTATACTAACGGGTGAAAATTCATCAGGGTTTTCTGTGCTGACTGAAACAAGCAATTCTGGACGATCTGCAGACCACAATTCTCTGACAAACCCACTGGGGAAGCTCTTGGAGAAAAAAGCAAAACCTACTGCAACTGAACCATCAACCTCACACTCTGCGGTTGAGAAACAATTACTGACCGGTCCAATGTCAATCGAGACACTTGAAGCACCTGTTTATCTGATTGGGCAAACGTCACCAACTACTGCACGGTCCAGTGGTTCTGATAGCGCTCACAACAACTTTTCAACCAACACAAAGAGCCTCCCTGTATCCGAACCTGCACCCAAGTTACACATTGTTATTGAATAATGTTCTTCTTCACTGCCAAAGGCTAAGGTCGATGTCGTTTCAACTTTGAGAGATGAGAAGAACATTGCTGAAACTGAATGCTCCAAAGCAAGTTGCTCCCTTGCTCCTACAGTACCCGTCCCCAGCGATTCTGGCAGCGGTTCTGGCACACTACTGGACACGGGAAAAGCACTTCCATCCGCTAGTGATGCTCCATTTGTTGCTGCCGCATCTATCGATGAGAAAGACAATGTCATTGTAGAAGAACATGAACAATGTGCCAAGCAACCACATATTGATCCCATAGACTACATCCCTGCTACCAGAAGCGCACATCCGCCAAAACCGGAAGCACAAATGGCAGCTCACAAGAGGTCCTTACTGCAGTCAGAAGATCCAGGAAACAAGAGTATGGCGCCTCCTAAGAAAAGAGTTAGGATACTGGAGCCTCCACATAATTCAACAGAAACTGCAACCAATCAGTCTGTACCTGCTGACAATCGCAGATGCCTCCTTGATTGTGGATTCATTGATGATGATAAAATATGGTCTGACCCATCCATTATGAACAACTTGACAGGGTCAATGAACAAAAGAAGAAGCAACCATTTGCTAGGCACGTACCCTCCCAACAATGCCAACCTGATACTCTCTCGCACTTGGCCAAGAATTCAAGCTCATCAGCGAGATCTTCCCTTTCTTACTGTCCAGAGCCACCTATGCCCAGTAGATCAGGCTCAATGTCAGGCGGTACTCACCTCTCACAGGCTTTTGATACGTCATACTCTACAGGTTTAACTCAAACTGTCTTGTCCGAAAGTTTGCCAGCAACTGCTTTATCCCAACACTGCCACCAACCAGCTCCTAGTTTCAAAACCCACTTCTAACAACGTCTTGGTGCTCAGAATAACGGTGGTTCACACAGCAGCCAGCACTCACCTTATGCAATGAACAACCAAAGTCACAAACAGTACCAGCAACAAACCCCTGTCTCTAATGTCCACTACTCCCAACACAATGATGTTCAGAATAATAGCGGTCCGCAGTGCCAACAACGCCAACCTCAAGAGCAGAACCATCAGCAACCACGCAGAGGCGAGTCTCATGGGCAAAGTTACAGTGCCTTACAACCACAGTTCAACAGAATGCAGTATTCTGGCCATCCTCTGCAGCATTTAGCAATAGATATCCCTTCGAGCTCAACTGGTCATCCAACTATCATTACATCAGCATTGCACATGCAGCAACAACCACAAGGCCCAATGGTCCAAAGAAACAACAATTATAATGAGGGCCATCTGCAACTCAGTAATGGTCAAATGAACTCTGGCGGTCATGTCTTCCATCCTCATCAACATCATTCTCAGCTAGAACAGACTCGATTCACTGACCCAGAGAATGACCATCATGAACACTGTCAAGTTTTGGAAATAAGAGATTCTACAATCGAGGAGAGAGATGTGTATGAAACTATCATCGACAATACGCTAGCCATTGGTCAAAATAGTAGGTAATGAGTTGGTTGTTCCTCTTACAGTAAAGTTTCGGTTCCTTCTTTTTACTGTCGTAATGTATTCTGCCTAAAGCTATCATATTCAAGTGTTTCGGCTCGATTCTTCTACTACTGTAATTGAATACTCATCACCTCTAATGTTAAATAAGAAAATCATATGATTTAAAATGCATTTTTTTGGCAGCAAGAGGATATTCTACGTCGAACGATGTTGGGCCAATCATCGAACTTTAGGTTTGTCAATGAAGATCTACGGATATATGAACACATTCGTGATCGATGCTTACTCAACGTTGCTGATGAAAGAACAGTTTAACAGACCGCCAACAAATTTGCACAAGCATATAATGTACATGGACGCTTCTATAAGTTCTTATTTCTCATAAATAATAATAATAAACCACATTTACTACTACTACCACGCTGAGTGACACAGCTTCAATTTTCTACAGGAAAAATTTACAGTTCTAGGTGCAAGCACTGAACTACTGAAGGAACACATTGTAGAAAAAACTGTTGGGTCCAGGCTGCCCAACAAATGTAACATCGTGAGTTGACCCTACTCACTCTATTTGTCCAGTGTTCGTCTTCATTTCTACCAGTTTTTGTTGTTACACTGATATTATTTCCTGTTCATTATTTTAGATCTTAATACCTGTGAGAAAGAAACCAAATTTTATCTACGTCATCATCGTGAATCTTGCAATGCGTCGCTTCGAAATTCTGTGTCCTTATATCAATTGCGATGGTATAAAGGAACATTCAGACATTGTCATCGAAAACTTCAAGAGAGCCTACCATTCTGCTTACAATACCCATCTGCACACCATACCCACCTTTCGTGTTAAACCTGTGCAGAGTGTATGTAACTCAGAAAGAGAGTGAGTTTCTTGTAACTGTAGCTCTACCTCACCATCCTTTTTTTGTTCTACTACATATCCAATATGCACTATTCAGCTTCTAATCAGTAACATAATGCTCTCAATTTTCAGGGATGACATTGGTATCTACATCATGCATTTGATGCCGCTCATTAGTTTCAATAATAATTCATTTTTTATCAATAGTGTAAGTTCACTCTCATTGACAAGACATCAATATACATTCATCCGAGCCAGCTGTACATTATGTTTTACAATAAATTTTATTAGTTTGTTCTGTTATGTGTTTGCAGATCTATGTGAAACCGATGAGAGAACAACTAACTTTCAAAATGATGACATCAAACTACAACATATGCCCTGTATTTGAGGCACTGAGCATCGTCTTCGAGCAATACAATATCCAGCGTGAAAGAAGAGTTGGAAGGAGATGACTACTGCTTAACTGTCCCTTAATTTAGCTGGAGCCATCCGAACATTGTTTCAGCTATTTCGACTCATGTCATCACAACAACAGTGTTTCAGCTATTTTTATGTCGGTCCAAGATATCTGTTATGGATCCCATTAAACACAGCTATGCGTTCAAATGTTCAAGTCTTCAAATCCTGAACAGCAAACATTATAAATAAAAATCGTATTCAAGACATCACTTCCTTGCACTAGAACACCACTCACTTCGAGTAGACATAATAAAAGAAACATTTGGAACAGAGAGGAACAACGCTGTCTGTTCGTAAGCATCTGACGAAGGTGGTAAAGTACACACCTGGAATAATGGGGTCATAGAGGCATGACCGTGCCTCCTATCCACATAGAACATGCCTCTCTGACATAGACAACTAAGCTGAAAAAATAACAACACACACACACATGTGCGCCACCAGTTAACACAGGATCGTCCCCTCGATCGCTTAACACCGGTGCCTCTCCAAGCCAACGTGTCAGGGAAGCACGACCGTGACTCAAGGTAACGAAAGAAGATCCATCCTCTGACACAGACGACTAAACTGAAAAAATACCAAAACAGAGGAATGACCGTGACTTCAATTGTAAAAGGTCCATGACCTGACAAGTTTCACCGACGTGCCTCTCTGAGCGAAGCAGTGAGAGGAAACATTTTGAAAGAAAGGCACGACCGTGCCCTGAATAACATCGTAGACGTGCCTCTCCGAGCGAACGTGTCCGAGGAAACATTTGCGAACAAGAGACAAAACTCTGACTCAACATAACATAGGGCATGCCTCCACTAACTCGACAGGCGTGCTTCCACCAACAAACTAACTAGAAATATTACAGAACATACAGCCACGACAGTGACTCATACTAACATAGCGCAGTGCCTCTCCGAATTTAGTACCCACAGGAAGGACAACGCCTCTACCAAACATATGATAGTGCATCCACTAGCGTCACGGCCATGCCTTTCTCAATCGAAGTATCACCACAATAATTGGAACACAGAAACACAACCGTAATTTGAAGAGTGACTAACACAATACTCCCACAGCAACTCTCACACTGGATAACCGTCCCTAAAACAGTCATCATATATTGAAATAGACAGCATAGAGAGGAAATCTGAAGAATCTTAAACAGACTCAAGGTCTGCATAAAAACATTTCAAACACACAACCACAACCGTATATTCGATATAAAAATAACCGTGCCAAACAAAGTGGGAACACAAAGTGAAAGTAACGGCCCTACCTGTCCGTGTGACCATATTCAGAGAAGAACCGATGCAGCTAGCCATCTAAACCACGGACAAAAACACGCACTTCTTATCCGCACTGATATACACCTCTCAACTAAAAAAATTGAAACACAAACCCACGACTGTGCCTACTGATAACACCGGACCGTGCCTTGCCTACATCCAAGACAATGCCTCTCTGAGCAAACGACTGTGCACTGTCTAGATTCACGAACATGCACATCTGAGTGATCCTCTTAATACATCTCATCTTATACCGACGCGAAGCATCGAAACATAGAGGAAAATATTCTTGAAGGCATCCAAACAAAGAAAACATAATACACTGAAAATAAACTCAAATTTCCAAACCAGTATACTCCACCCGGTTGAAGTAAAACCACTACATTTATAATTCATCAGTCGATGTACTATTACCCCATACAATAACTAGCAATTAACCAATTCATCAGACGATCTATCTTCGCAGCGCTTCGACCTGGAGTCCTGCTCAGAAACGTCCTTGCCATCTGAGATCAGGAAGACAGCGACGATGCAGGATGTCCCTCATCGACAGAAACCGGTGGTATAGCTCACAGTTCACATACCCTTCCTGCAGGAAAAGAAAATGAAAACAAAAATTTACAAAAAAGAAAAAGCATACTGTTCTTGCAAAGAAACAAAAAACAACAAAGACAGAAACTAACGAAAATGAAATGTTCACTTACAATAGCTCCATATTTCAGGTGTTCAAAGGTAAGTGGCTTCCAATCCCAGTAGTGATGCAGAAGTTCTGGAAAAGAGGACTCCAGCTTCGAGTAAGATTCGTCAATGATGGCTCCTGCTAAGCCTTCCATGAAGTCCCTTTCTTCGCCGCCCTTGATCATGAACTTCTCTTGGATGTCGATGTGGTACTCTCTTGGAATTCTGATGAAATCTTGAAAAAGAGCATCTCTAACATTCCTGACGTCCACACTAGAGAAAGTTATACCTCTATTCTCAAGGGAATCCTTCAGGGCAGGGCACTCCATCCTGGCCTTGCAGAAGTGATAGACCAAAACATGATTCCGCATAGCCAGTTGCATGACGACGACTTTTCTACACCCATAACAATCCTTTCGTGTGTACTCCAGGCCAAGACCAACAAACTTGTACTTCTCCTCGCGCAACCACTCCTCATACAAGGCAATGGTCTCCTCCACCTTGTAAGGCTCGTTTCATGTACCACACGTCGAGCTTGGTGTTACCATCGGCAACTATCGGTCGATACTCGGTAGTGTTCAAGAAGTCGTCCATGGCAGCGAGCAGCAAGGTGCCAATGGAGATTCCTGAGACTCTGTGACGAGGTTGGGAAGTGGTGAGGCTGGTGGGAACTGCCTTATGTTCTGTGGCTACAATGCGACGTGGTGACCTTAAAAGCACGACCAGTATTTAACCTTGGCGAAGGACGTTTCAGTTACCATGCGCATTAACGTGTGAACTAGGAACAGTGAATAGACGGTTGTGCTTCTGCAGCTCGTGGAACCATGCACTTCCTAAAGTCACGGCTATGCAAAATATTTGATGCCGTGGAGAAATCGAGGAGCCTCTAACTTATTTTATGGTAACTGACACACTAAATAGTCACATCGAACAGCCGCCACATCAGTCATCAATTCCTCCTTTGAACAAAGACCACCAACAGAAGAATCCAATGAGGCAAACGAAGAGCCTACCGTAGACCTTAGATACGAAGGCCAATACTGATCCGTGCCTCACCTAGCTAGCTTCACACCGTCTCTTCCTCGGTAAGCTAATAAAAATGATCCAATCAAAGCTATAAGAGCAACAGCAGTTTTCCAACTATTTCATGTCAGTTAAGAACATAGAAGCACGGGTGTGACGAATAATAAGGCACGGAGCAAACATCTCTAAACTTCGACCGTCTCTAATCTTCGACCGTCCGTTTTAAGCATCAATATTCGTGCTGCCTGGATGTGGTTTGTTTGTTCGCTAGCATCTTAAGTCAGTCGGTTGGACGCTACCATTTTTTCTATTTTAGTGTAGTGACACTGCTAAAAAAAAGATACGGGACTGAAGCCACTACAGGCACGTGAATGCAGGCACCGGAGGAATGAAGTGAGGCCTCTATAGGCACGCACGTGGAGCTTCTCGAGGCACGGGTAATAACCCTCTGGATGCACAAGAATGTGGTAGCAGAGGCATCCGTCCGAATACCTAGTTAGAGAGGCATGGTTGTGAAGTCTCTAGAGCCACTGGCGCGTGGCACCATAGGCACGTAGAGTCACATGAGCCGAAGGCACAGAAGTGAAGCCTCTATAGGCTAGGACGTGAGGCATGCATATCAACCTTCTAGATGCACAAAAGTGTGGTGGCAGAAGCATGGGTCCGATTACTGAATTAGAGAGGCACGGAAGTGAGTCTCTAGAGCCACACGTGTGTATAACCGCAGGCACGTAGAGTCAAGGCGGGTTTCACGTGAGGCACGTGGATGCAGCCACGCGACGCACAGAAGTGTAGATTCTACAGGCATGGACATAGGACTTCTCGAGGCTTGGCTCGGTATCAACACTCTGGGTGCACAAAACTGTATTAGGAGAGGTCCGATTACTAAGTCAGAGAGCCACGGTTATGCAGTCTCCTGAGGCACGAGCGTGTAGCACCACATGCACGACGAGTCACAGGCAGCGTGTCACTTGAGGCACGGGCGTCTGGCACCACAGGCACGTAGAGTCACAGGCAGCGTGTCGCCCGAAACACGTGAATGCAGGCAGCGGAGGCACGGAACTGAAGCCTCTACATGCACGGAATTGCGGCTTCTCGAGGCACGGGTACGGCCTTGGAATTGGCGTTCTCAAGGCACGGGTACAAACCCTCTGGATGCACAAAAGTGTGGTGGCAGAGGTATCGGTGAGAATACTCAGTTGGAGAGGCACGGTTGCGAAGTCTTTAGAGGCACAACCGTGTGACACCACAGGCACATAGAGTCATGGCATGTGTCATGTGAGGTACATGGATACAGGCAGCGAAGCCACGGGAGTGAAGCCTCCACAGGCACAGATGTGGGGCTTCTCGAGGCACGGTCCTGAAGCACACAAAGACAGGAAACTGAACCATCTAAAACACAGACACACAGACGTGCTTCGTCTACACAAAGATACATGCCTCTAGCATTCCAAGGCCATGCATCTCAGGATGAACAAATAAAAGGAAACATTTAAAACTAAAATGCCAAATCCATACATCTGCCTTCATGCACAATGTTGCCTCGTACGTTAGCAGACGTGCCTCTCTTGTGCGAACGTGTAAAAGACAACAATACAAACAGAAACGCACGACACTGAATATAAGCCAAACACAAAGGGCGCTTCTCCCAAACAATACATGTGCGCCACTTCGACGGATTCTCTAAATGTATCTGAACTCGCGCAAACATCAACAATGAACTTGTAACATAAAAAAACATAGAAAAATTATATTCCCGTAACATGAGGCAAGCCAAACATGATACTGTGAAAATAAAACCAAAATCCCAAAACGGTACTCCATAGGATTGAACTAAAAGTACGACATTAATTATACATGAAATGAAGTACTATCTCCCCCGCAAAAAAAGAAATGAAATCTATCTCCATAGAGGTATCTCTTTTCGAAGCCTTCCAGGCGTCCATTCTGCTCACAAACGTCCACATAAACGTCCACGGTGTCCATTCTACTCAGTTGGAGTTCTGCTCACAAACGTCCACGGCGTCTGCGATCGGGAAGACAACGAGGATGCATCATGTCCTTCATCGACAGAACTCGGCGATAGAGCTCGTAGCTGACATACCCATCCTAAAACAAAAAGCGGATGAGAATGAAGATATAGGTAAAGGAAAAAAGTCCTATTCTTGCAATAAAACAAAAATATAAAGACAGAAAATCCACATAAACAAAATTTTCACTTACAATTGCCGCATATTTCAGGTGGTCAAGGGAAAGCAGCTTCCATTCCCAGTAGTCATGCTGACCTCGTGGAAAAGATGACTTCATACTCGAGTAAGATTTGTCTATGACAGCTCCCGCCAAATCTGCCATGGAGTCCCTTAGATTGCCGCCTTTGATCATGAGCTCCTCTTGAAGGTCGATGTGATAGTCACTTGGAATTTTGAGGAAACTATTTGAGAGAACTTCTATATCATTCCTGACGTCGACACTAGCGAAAGTTATACCTTTGTTCCCAAGGAAATCCTTCAGAGCAGGGCATTTCGTCCTGGCCTTGCACAAGTGATAGACAAGAACATGCTTGCGCATCGCCAGTTACATGACGGCGACTTTTCTGCTCCGATCAAAATAATCCTCTCGTGTGTACTCCAGATCAAGACCAACAAACTTGTACCTATCCTCATGCAGCCATTGCTCATAAAGAGAAATAGTCTCCTCCACCTTGTAGGGCTCATTGGTGTACCACACCTCGAGCTTGGTGTTACCGTCGGCATCTATAAAGAGACGCTCAGTAGTGTTCCTGAAGTCGTCCATGGAAACGAGGGTGAGAGTGACAATGGAGTTTGACTGTGCTTCTCCGGCGTCACTCGTACGTGGTGAGGATGATGGGAACTGCCTGCAGTTCTGTGGCGAGAATAAGACGGGGTGACCTCCCAGAATAGACCAGTATTTAACCTTGGGGAGAGACGACTCAGTTACCATGTGCCCATTAAATTGCATCGGGAACCGTGAATAGACGGTTGTGCTTCTGCAGCTTGTGGAACCATGCACTTCAAAAGTCACGGCTGCCATGTTGTAATCGAGGAGCCTCTAGATTAACTCTAGCACGTATCTGGCACACTGAATACTAACAACCAATAGCCATCCCATCGGTCACCAGCACATCTTTTGACCGACAGAAGAATGCGAGGAGGCAAACGATAACCCTATCGTGCAACCTAGATCTCTGGAATACATATACTACACGGGGAGTGAACCAAAATAGAAGCATGGTTCGGCTAGCAGCAAAGCCACACGTGTGCCTCCACTTTGTTAAAGAGAAACCTTAGTGATATCGACGGACCTGCATCTCTATGTCTGCGTACCACCAAAAACATTGCCAAAACAAAGGCACTACCATGCTTCTGACATACGTATAACCGTGGGCTATCATACAGATTCCCGCCTGAACCCAACGAACATTTGAAAAACAATGGCTCTCTGTGTCAACAAGTGGCTGAAAACATTGCAAACGCAGAGTCACGAACCGTGACTCCACTTCAGGTGCAACAGTGCCTCTCAGACTCACTTTTGGGAATGATCATGCCTCTCTTGAATTTGCCTCCCCCGATGTATCGATCATGCCTCTCCTGCTTTCACGACCGTGCATCTAATAACGTCATTACTGTTCCTCTCGTAAAGACACACCCAACCCTATCTGATTAAACATGTGATTAAAAATGATTAAATCATAGAAGCACGAGTATGCTTTTCAGCTTGTATAACCGTGACTCCATAGGTCTGTGAGGCACGATAGGCACGTAGAAGAGTCCAGTGGGAGGCAGCACAGCTTGACAACTCTAGTGGGAGGCAGCTGGACGAGTCAAACGTCTCGTGTCCCCATAACACCTCGGAATTCACACACCATCTACAACCAGCATTCATTCCATTTCGCAGAATAAAAAAAACAAGCATTCAATACTACTCTTGCTCTCTCGCGTCTCCTTTATATTTCAATCTGCTCCGACTCCCTGAGCCACATTGCTACCCATCTGCCTTCTCTGTCATCTGCTTCTAGGGTTCGTGCTTCTTCGCCGCACACAATCTGATTTCAAACAAGTTATTATAGGGTTTTTATTGGGTCTCTCAATTAATTTCTTAGCCGTACTTCTCTCGTAGATTGCTCGTGGGTGCTTGCCCTAAGCTTCCCCTACCCCTATCTTCGTTTGTCGACGGCTACTGTTCTTCTTTCCCAGGTAAAAAGCATATGCGTAAGCCTTCTCCGATCCGTATTTATGTTTTGAAAACGATATTTTAATTATTATTGTTTTACGTTTAGGTTTTTCATTCGTTAGTTATTGAAGTATTAGATCCGGTACAACGACTTCATTCTCTAAAGAAATATAAAAGTGTTTGCAAATCTAAACAAGTGATCGAAACACTGTCATACTGCTTTTCTGGAGGGAGTAGATGAGAAGATTTCTGGTAAATTTATAGTTGTTGTCTACCTTCGTACCTATATCGTCAAGTTCCTAACACGCATATTTTTAATTTGGTTAACGTTGAAGCTTGTCTTAAATTGTTATGATATTCTTGTTTTCCTAACATAGTTGTTCTGAATTATTTAGGTATGGTTTGCCCTACCTGCCGCCAACCAGGCGGCCCTTGCGAACCACACCCTGAAGCTCTCCAGCAGTTTGAGGTTATTCTTGATGAGAAAGGGTGGAGCCGCATGGTTAGTAAGCATTTCTAACATATAGTTACCTTTTTATCTTAAACAATGGTCGTTTGGTAGAATTACAACTATTAGTTGCTTACAACACAATAGAAATCGTCACTCTTACTCATACCCCTTTGCACCTATGCTAGGTTCCCCTGCTGTCACTTCTTTGCACCTGTCCTCTGTTTTCTTTTTCCATTAGTTTGCCTGCCTATGCCTTAATTATTATAGTGCATCTTCAGTTCTAATTAAAATTAGTCAACCTATGCCAAAATATGTATCCATTAATTTATCATACCATTATGTTGTTATCTTTAATTGTTATCAAATATTCAGATGCAAGCTAAGAAAACTTTTAACATTAATGATCGGTGAGTTCAAATTTATACTTACAGGTTGTTATTTTTACTATTTTTTCCAGTATGTACCTTGTAATGTCAGAGCTTTTCTCGCTGAATACATTAATGAGAGGAAGGAAGATGCAAGAATATTGCATAAAGAGCAGGTAGAGCCAGCCCTTCTTACACATGAAGGAAGGTCTTACAATGCTTTGTTTAAGCATAGGGCGAACTACACAAAGTTCTGCGGGGGTGAGTGGTGCATCTTTGCGGATGATTATGAACTACGTGCTGGAGACCGCATAGAATTTGAACTACCAAATGAGGGACTCAATCGGGAAATACAAACATATCGGGGTGACAAAAGGCTGCTTCCATTACCCCACGTTGGTAGGTATTTAATATTCCAAAATAATTTTCTTTCGTTGTATTTTTATATGCATGCATCATACTAAATAATATTAACCCCATGTTGGATATAACTTTATCTAACTTTGAATACTTGTTCTTTTTCTAGCTCTCGACGATCTTTCTTCTGACGATTTCGACCACGTTCAGTGCTGTGTCTACTCTAAGGATATTGAGCTTACCTACGACCAGACACGATTCTTTCTACAATGCCTTTTCCGAGATACTTTCATCTGTTGCCGTCCATTTGTCGACGTGTTGACTCTCACTAACACCAAAGACTGCATCATGGTTGGTTACAACTATCCTTGTTAAAATAGCAAACATATTTTGCTTCGTATTCTCCTAAAACAAAGAATATTGACCTAATCTTGCTTATATGTAAAATTATAAAGAAACAATTTATTAATCCTAAAACAACAAAACTTTTGTTGCTCTCTTAATATATTGTTTTATCTGCTTACTCGCAAACTTGAACATGCCAAGAAATATATTAGTTTCAATATGGAATTTCTTAATGATTGCGCACTCACCGTATCCAGCCATTCTTTTATTTAATGTCCAAGTGGCAAATCAACGCTTTTAATTTCTATTTAATTTCGGTTTCTTTTAGAAAATTCTGAGGAGTGTTGTCTCGACACTGAAGAGATGGGTGCACATGCCAACCAATGGCAGGGTGACCCTTGAAGCTCCTGATGAATCTACCCATGTCATCACTCCTTCGTCCTACTACATCAGCAAAAAAGACGGCAGGATGGTAATTGAAAAGTCTTCTTTCAGAGACTTCATATTAGTTGCATCCTTTGTTGAAGAGAACATTGTTCTGATCACTTTCAAAGAGCGCCATGATCGTTCTGTGTCCATCATCATTCAGCGCATTCGGTAGATTCCGTTGGAATCAGCACTTAAAATGGAAGAAACAGTGCATCTCCTAGGATGTTCAGTGGTCGTTTCATGATGATGCCTCCCAGGAGCAAATAATTGGTTACTATAAGTTTGCTTATTAGAATGGTAGTAATGTAGCTATTATGGACCAAGTGGTTGCTTGAACTATCAGAATGATCTTTTGGAACTAATGTAGCTCTTATGGACCCTCAACTGGCTGTTTGAACTGTCGAAATGATCCTTTGGAACTAATGTAGTTCTTATGGACACTCAAGTAGCTAGTTAAGCTTTGAAATATTCACAATTCCAAAAATCAAAAAACAAACAAATCATTTTCTATTAAACTCTGATTCAAAAATCAAACAAATCAAGAATTAGTTTTTGCATCAAAATCTATAGCAATGCCATGTTATCAAAGTTATTCAAACCATATAGTGAAACATATCTCAATTAAACACCAAACAGGACTCCATTTTCAAGTGCACACTATGTTTACTTCACCAACTTTTTTTAAACATACAATTGTGCACCGAATAACATAACAACGGTGCCTCGTTGACTAAGGAATGTTGTTAACCGAAAAAAACATTTAGACAACAAAGGCATGACCATGACTCTGCTGAGTATTCCACTGTTACTCGACTACCTTCACAGCCAAATATGGAATACGCACACATGGATCACGCAGGCAGCACGCGACGAATAAAACATTTCATTGAACAAGATAAGTGAAAATCTTTAAAAAACTGATCCAACAAACGCCTGTTTTCGTAAATCTACCCTTGGAACCGCTGGATGACTACCAACTGCTCTTTGACGGTTACCTTTTTTGCACGACAAAGTAAAGATCCCTTTCATTTTACCAAATCCATTTCCATCTTCTTCCTCGGACGTTTCTCGTCAGCCGCAACAATTCACCACCGCATACCTGCCGCCATGGACGACGAGAAACTAACAACAGACACCAAACACATCACTGCCCATGGTACAACCGTACTGGAGGTGGTGTACACCAACGACCCGAAGACCGTGGAGCGAATCATCAAAAAGTATGAAGAATTGCTAAAGGAGGAGAAGAACAAGTTCGTCGGCCTCGACCTCGAGTACACACGTAAGAGTAGTTACATACGTCAAGGGATCGCCGTCGTGCAACTTGCCATGCGCGAGCATGTCCTCGTATACCACTATTGCAGGTCCGAGCGCTCCCAGGTGTTACTTGACTTCCTGCAACGCAAAGCCGTAACTTTCGCTAGCGTCGACACCAGGGGCGACAAGACCATGCTTGCCCGTGCATGGATTAAAATTCCAGACAGCCACCACGTCGACATCCAAAGGCAATTCTGTATCAAGGGTGGTGGAGAAAGGGACTCCATGGGTGACCTTGCAGCGGCCATCATCGACCCCTCCTACAAGAACATGAAGAAATCATTCCCAAAGGAGAAGCACCAGTACTGGGAGTGGAAACCGCTTTCCCTACACCTTGAGTACGCAGCAAAAGACGGGTATGTTAGCTACGAGTTGTACCATAGAATCCTAATCATCAAGGACGGGCTACATCACCTCCACCAACAACCAATGAAGGAAAGACTCTGCCCACGTAAGAACAAAGACGAGGGATCTTCCAGCGGCTGGAAGCGCCGGAAGGAAAACAGCGGGTGGTGAATTGCGAGAAAATGGATGTCTACATTAAACTAGTAGTACCTAGTAGTTTGATAATTTAGATTGAATGAACCTACGTTCTAACTATGATTGTTGTTGGTCACAGATGCTGTGGGTACTGTATTACTGTTTTACGTTGAACACAGTGGTGTGCTCATGTACAAATGCATAGTACGTTTTGCATGTCTAAATGCAATTAGTAAGTTATCTCCTATTGAGCAAACATATGTTGTATCTATGATTATAGAAGGACAAATATGTCGCACGATATTGTATTATAATTTTCATACTTATCCTGTACAAGATGCATCGTGCATTGCAAGAATATGTGATTGTATCGTTGTTAACTTTCTGTAAAATGCTTATTCAAGATTGGCGTGAACAATTCATAAATATTGCAGAACAACATTCGGTACACAGACGCAAGGGACAAGCACTTTGAGAGTTTAACCACATACAAAAAAAATTAAAATCACACAACAACCATTTGACATCAAACACTACTTTGTCCATTGAGAACCTCCTTGCTATTGCACACAGGTTCCTCTCCGTAGAGCCATCCTGCAGGATGCCACAAAACTACACTGCTGTGTGCAACTGACCTATGTACAGTCGTGGCTCTCTAAATGTCTATTCGAACCCATGCCTGTGGTGCCACACGCCCGTGACCCTAGAGACTTCACACCTCTGCATCCACAACCGAGCCTCTCTAACCAAGTATTCAGACTGATGCCTCTGCTGCCATACTTCCGTGCCTCTAGGAACTTCACACCTTTTGTACATCAAGAGGGTTGATACCCGTGCCTCAAGAAGCCACACAACCGTGCCTGTAGTGACTTTACTTCCGTGCCTGTACTGACACTTCATTTCCGTGCCTCCGGTCACTCAATCCACGTGCCTCACATGAAACCCGCCGTGACTCTACGTGCTCCGCATGTGTGATCGCCCGTGCAACTTTGGTGCTGCACACACGTTCCTCTCAGTACAGCCGTATGCTGCCGGATGCCGCCAATCTATACATGTGCCTCCTGCCTATAGAGGCCTCACTCACGTGACTCTGGTGCCTACACACCCGTGCCTCGCGTAACATGCACCGTGACTCTACAAGCTCCTCATGCGTGATCGCCCGTGCCTCTTTGCTGTTGCACAGACGTTCCTCTCTCTACAACCCATGTCAGAGGAAACATAGAAAAAACAAAGGCACACACGTGCCTCTAATCTATGTATAACTATGCCTCCAATGAACTAACATCCGTCCAAAAAAATCTAAAAAAGAGATGCACAGCCATGCCTCTTCTACAACCGAAGTACAACAAATGAACAGTTAGGTTCATATCCGTTTTATATATCTAAATAACATTATACTGTAGCATAGATTTTTAAACAATATCCATTCTGTTCAAAGGCTATAACTAACATCACTGCGGCAGAAGATTGAAGATAACAACAAGCCTCTCATCACGCTCTTTGAAAGTTATGAGCACCAAGATGTTTACTTCAATAGACGATGCCTGGAGAAAATCACTGAACCCTTCCTTTTTGAACACCATTCTATTACCCAAGCCAATGAAGTAGGAGCAAGGAGTGCTCACATATATATCATCATCACGAGATTCCAAAGTAACTTCAAGAGTTAAAACTCCAGTCCTGGGAAATGACACGAACTCCTTCAAACTCCTCACAACCATACCAGGAATAACCTAACAAAAACATCAAGCTATTAGTAATAGAACAAAAATTAAAAACTATAAATAGAAGAAATAATAATAAATAAATAAACAGAAACAAAGAAAAACAGTGGAAAATAAATCTGACCATATGATGACCATTAACATTCATGAAATTAATCCCGTGAACAAAAGGACAACAGAGTATGTACTCGTCATCAAAGAGTTGATGCGTCATGAAATACATCTGCTGATAATTGAGATAAACACCACGAGTGTAAAAACAACTCCCAACAAGTTCCTTCTCGGAGTCGCTCAAACCATCAAGAGCTGCAAAATAAAATTACACAGGTTCAAGGGAACAGAAAAATCATATGAAATGAAACAAGCTAAATACTTCCTTAAAAATAAACCTTACCAACAGAAGGTAAAGGAGACAACATATCTCACCCCGATAAAAGTCAACACCAATCAACGTTCCGTAGCGCTCAACCCTAACAGTCATTCTATCATGATGACGAAGACCATAATCAATGACCAAATCTTTCCAGAAAGGACCATGGAATTTGCTCCTCACATGACCATGACTAAACAGAACACCATACAAATAACCCTCACCAGAGTGAAGAGCAAGATCAGTATCTTTGTCACCCCTCCTTATGGCTAAAGCCTTACACTCCTTGATGTAACGAGCAAGATGAGCTCTAACACTGCATGGAATATACTGCAAAACGAATGATCATAATAAAAAAAGAAGACCTAGAATAATTTCCATTCAAAACAGCAACAGCAGAACCAAAAGAAATAAGTATATGTGCCAAAAATTGATCAAATATAAAATGTTATTCTTACAACACGAGTCGAACAACGCCGATCCAGAACCACAGTGAACACGTCTACATAAGAATCAACAGACGAACACGGGCCACCCGACATACGGCAAAAAGGACAAGCCATACCTGCAAAGAACACAATGATTATCAAGAACTAATTACACAAACCGAGTTAAAAGTTGACATCTGATAGTATTGGAAGCCCCCACCCGTAACTACCCCATAAATTTCCATATCCCAGAAATATAATGGGAACAAATAGGGAAAAAAAGAGGAAACAAGGAACCGACGAATGCAACCGGTAGGGAACGACGATCGTGCGAACGGGGAAGCGCCGTCCACGTAAGCAGGCGACAAGAGCAGCGGGCGCGACGGGCGGCGACGACGGCAACGAAAGAACAGTCGGCGGCGACGGTTCAACGACACCAGAGAGAAACAGATCTCAAAACAGATCAAAAGTGTATTACAAAACACTAAAAATACAAGGACTAAAGTGAAAAAAGGAAAAACCAAAAAGGAAAACCGGAAACCGGAAATCACGGGAGTGCCCCTCAGCGCGACAAGTGTCGCGCGCGGAGCTCCACGGAAAAGTCTCACGAGCGCCCCACGCGTGACACTTGTCGCGCGCGGTGCTCCCCGACTAATCGTTGCGGAGAGCGCTTCTCAACTAGTGATTTCGATTGTTTCAAGATTTGTGGTTTTTTAGCCGGGCTCGCGCAGCGTGGTTGAGTTGAGACTCGCGCTGGACGTGCAAGTGTTTCTTGCGGCCCGTGTTCCTGCGCTGTTTTTCCCTTGAAGTTTTTGTTTCCTTTGTCTATTATTTTGACTAGTCTCGGTTGGCTGCAGTTGCACTTGTGAGTGCGTTTTCCATACGTTGTGAATGTACATCTATGTGGCATCGAGGCATGTTTGTATTTTTTTCTATCAGATTTGCTATGTCTAATCTTTTTTTCTTTTTGTGCCAGAAAACTTCGGATCTATTTCTTATCTATCAAGATAATACAGTAAACACCGGAAGTAAAAATTGGGTCCGACTATGTCACATCTAGATGTGAGATAGTATCTCACATCTAACTATGACATCATCCCGCATCATCAAATAAAATAAAGCCTCATCATTGTATTGTTTGTTTGTTTTTATCTCTTGTTGTTTTTTTATGTTTGTCACCAACGGCGCCCAGCCCAGAACGGCGGGAGCTTCTTCGACTGGCCGGCCCAGTGCCAAACTGACAACGACCGGTCATGTGTAAAAATGCCAACAAAATGGAAAATCTATATTGTTGCATGCACACTTGATCCATCCCGTGCTACAGGACAGCGACACTGTTCAGTACAGAGCGCTACAGCACCATGCTTTTTTGGTTACTGCAGGAGCTACACCCACCCCGATGGCAATACTACTTTTTTATTTGCATCAAGGACAACCCACTCTGTCTCAAGAACAATGGCCACAATAATTATCCGACAACTACTGTTCTTTTTGCAAGTAACGTTAAGATATGTCACATAAGCATGATCACTTGACACAAGTAAGTTGTTAATAACATGATAACTAGTTGTAGTGATAAAACAGTAGTGCGTAATCTAAAATAATGGTAGCGCGTAACTGAATATTACTGAAAAACTGCAAACAATTTTTCAAGTTTCGAACACTTTTTCAAAATGTCGAAATTTTTTGTTACATGTGAGCAATTTAAAAAAATTCTAAACATTGTTTAAGGCTGTGAAGAAGTTTTAAATATTCCAAAAAAAGAATTAATTTGTAAAAAAAACTTGAAACGTGAACATATTTTGAAATTCGGAGCAATGTGTACATTTTTTGAATTGGTGAACACGATTTTAGAAAAAGCATACTTTTAAAAATTCCAGATTTTTTTTTTCAAATTGGTGAAGAAACTAGCCTTATATACCAAAGGATAAAACTCAAAATGGTGTATCTCATTTGTATGCAATTATGAGATTTCGAAGAAAGGTGGGGAACTAGCTCAACGCGCTGGGAACCAAAAATCATATAAATGGTGGGTTTTTTTTTCAAAAAAAATGAAAACTTGGGTCGCTCCGACTCAATTGCATATCTTAAAAAAACAAAATGGGTCGAAGATGGGGCTGCAATTGGGACATTTGAAAAATGGGTTAGGCCCAAAAAAGAAAAAAGAAACAATGTTGAGCAGCTAAAAAGAGCCAAAAAAGGTGGACAGGTAACTATCATTGTCGGGGCTCACATTTTGCGTATTTAAGATGGAATTGTATCTTGCATAAAAATTGGTCGCTCACACCAGTTACAGGTTGATGTGAACTTGTAATTGCAACAAAAAAAACATGGAGCCCAATTGCAAGTCAGTGGTGGACTTGCAAATTGGGCTAAAAATAAAAAAATGATGACCTACACACAAAAATGAGGGTGAGCTTATACTAAGGCAACAAAAAATGTAAAAATAAGTCCCGATTGCAAGTGGAGGGTGGGCTACCAACTAGGAGAGGAGAACAAAAAAAGGGGTGGTGCTAGTTGTAAGCCGAGGGCGCACTTGCAAACTGAGGCGACAACAAAAATTCGACCCCATTTGCGAGCAAAGGGTGGACTTGCAACTGGGATCAAAACAAACTATGAGCCTAGTCGCGAGCCAAAATGGTCTTGCAACTTGGAAAACTACAAAAAGAAACTACGATACCAGTTGCGAGTCGAGGATGGACTTGCAACTGGGACAAATACGAGGCTAGTTGCGAGTTAAGGACAGACTTGCAACTAGGGTACAGACTACAGTCACAGTTGCGAGTCGAGGATGGACTTGCAATTGGGATGAAAAACAAAGTACGAGCCTAGTTGCTAGTCGAGAGTGGACTTGAAAGTAGGAAAACCACACAAAACTACCATAAAAGTTGCGAGTCGAGGGTGGACTTGTAACTGGGAGAAATACGAAACCACATGCCTAGTGCGAGTCAAGGGTGGACTTGCAACTGGGATGTCACAACCTACGATCCTAGAAGATACTAGGACAAAAAAAAAACCTATTTGCGAGTTGATGGTGGAATTACAACCGAGGCAAACAAAGCAGGCTCAGTTGAGAGTCAAAAGATGGACTTGCAAAGTAGGGGAAAAGGTTCAAAGCGACCAGTTGCATGGCAATGGTGGACTTGCAATTGACATGAAAAGGTCGGGCTCCAGTTGTGAGTCGATGGTGGACTTGCAATTGAGACTAAAAAGATCAGGCCCCAGTTGCGAGTCGAGGGTGGACTTGCAACTGAGACAAAAAAAAAGGTTGGGCCCCAGTTACGAGTCGAGGATGGACTTGCAACTGGGACAAAAAAAGTCGGCCCCCATTGTGAGTCGAGCGTGGACTTGCAACTACGGAAAAAAAAATGTCGGTCCCTAGTTGCATGTCGAGGGTAGACTTGCAACTGGGGCAAAAAATGTTGTTGCTCAGTTGCGAGTCGAGGGTAGACTTGCAAATGGGACAAAATAAGTCAAACCCCAGTTGCGATTGAAGGGTGAACTTGCAACTGGGACAAAAAGGGTCAGACCCGAGTTGCGAGTCGAGGGGTGGACTTGCAATTGGGACCAAAAAAAGTTCACCCTCTAGTTGCGAGTTGAGGGTGGACCTGCAACTGGGACAAAAAAAGGTCGTGCCTTAGTTGCGAGTCGAGGATGGGATTGCAAGTGGGACAAAAAAGTTGGGCCCAATTTGTAAGTCGAGGATGGACTTGCAATTGGGAAGAAAAAGGCCAGGCCCCAATTGCGAGTCGATGATGGACTTGCAATTGAGAGAAAAAGGTCGAGCCAGTTGCGAGTCAAAGGTGGACTTGCAATTGGCACAAAGAAAAGGGTCGGCCCTAGCTGTGAGTCGAGAATGGGATTGTACCCAGGACAAAAAAGGTCGGACCCTAGTTGCGAGTCAAGGATGGACTTGTAACCGAGACAAAAAAATCGCACCTAGTTGTGAGTCAAAGATGGACTTGCAACTGGGACGAAAAGGGTCGGGCTCAAGTTGCGAGTCGATGGTGGACTTTCAATTAGGACAAATAAATTAGCCCCGACTGCGAATCAAGGGTGGATTTGCAACCGAGACAGAAAAAAGACCGGGTCCCAATTGCGAGTCGAGAGTCGACTTGCAACTAAGATAAAAAAGGTTGGACCCAGTTGCGAGTCGACGGTGGACTTGCAACTGGACAAAAAAATGTTGGCCTGAGTTGTGAGTCGGGGTTGGACTATCAACGGGAACAAAAAAAGGGCTGGCCCTTTCTGTGTTGAGGATGAACTTGTAACTGGGACAAAAACTGACCGGAGCTGTTGCATATCGACCGTAAGGCAGAGCAAAGCATGCATCTTCGACATCGAACTTGGAAAGAAATAGAAAAAGACAACGACAAACGACATAGGATGTGGCTTCCACTTCTACAACGCAAACCAGATAAAAGTGGGCACAGGTGCGCAAGCAAAAAAAATCCGACAAAAGTGAAGCCAAACAAAACAACAGAAGGATGTGCGACAAAAAACTAGCAACCAGCCAACGGGGATCAAGTGCCTGCATAAAAATTACAGATGTTAAATCGAACAACGACAAACTTAGATGACTATAAAAAAATATTTATGAATTTAGAAGGTATTACTATTCACAAACTAAAAGAATCCAAATTTTATAAAAATATTCATAAAAAACTTATTCATGAATTTAAAAAGATAAAAACAAAAAAGAAAGGAAATAAAATAAAAATTGGATACGAAAGGAAAAAACAAAAGAAAAAACAAGATACAGATAATATAGAAAAGAAAAAACTGAAAAGAAAAAAGAGTTGGTAATATTTTTTGGTAGCTTAAATTGGTAATATTTTTACAAAGAAAACAACAATGCACTAGTCGATCTGTTGTCGCGTTCACACGCTCAAAATAAAATGAAAAAAGACAGAAAATAACGCCGTTTTCCCAGTGTTCCCTTGACAAAAAGGGCTGCTAGACGACATCCCTCACAGCAGGCTATCTGCATTGCTGCGTGAATCAACTGGATCGGGCCGGCAAAAAAAAGAAAGAAAAGCGGGTTGTCAAAGAGAAGGAAGTGCACGACAGAAAACAATGCAAGATTAAGATTTGCACGAGATTTATAGCATCTACATCTAACGGTCCTAAACTTAGATGTGAGATAACTATTTCACATCTAGATGTGAAATAGCAAATCTGATTCTAAAAAGTGCTCGGGCCTGTATTTTTTTTTAAATATTCGTCATGTATTTAAAAAAAATGTTCAATGTATGTCAAAACTTGTTCCACATATATAGAGAAAAATATACAGTGTGTATTGCAAAAGTGGACATGTATTTGCCAGCAAAATACAACTATATAGGAGTATTGGGTTGGGAATGAGTTGCGTGCCGAGAGTGGACATGCAACTATGTCTGGCATGAGTTGAATGTTTGGCTTGGACATGTAAGTGGGTCAGGTGGGTTTACATGTTGGGGTTGGACAGGGAACTAGATAAGGGTCAGGGCAAGTTGAATGTTGAAAAACAAAAGAACAAGCCTAGTTGCGAGTCAAAGAGTGGGCTTAGGAGAACTACGAGCTGAGTTGCAAGTTGAGGATGGACTTACAATTAGGATAACTACAATCTATGAGATGAGTTGTCAGTCAAGGGTCGACTTGCAACTGAGAAAAAAAACTACGGTCCCAATTGCAAGTCAATGATGGACTTGCAATTAGGATGAAAGACAATAACCCAGGCCCACTTGCAAGTCAAGTTTGGGATTCCAACTAGGATAAAACAAACTACGAGCCTAGTTGCGAGTCGAGGGTGGACTTGTAACTGAGACAGGTATATAAAACTATGATACGAGTTACGAGTTGAGGGTGGACTTGCAACTGAGATGAAAAATAAAACACATCCCAGCCGCGAGTCAAGGGTGGACTTGCAAGTGGGGACAACAACAAACTATGGGCCCCATTGTGAGTCGAGGGTGGACTTCCAACTTGGACAACAATAAACTATGATCTGAGCTGTGAGTCGACGATGGACTTGCAATTAAGACAACTATGAAACAATGAACCCAGTTGCGAGTCAAGGGTCGACTTGCAACTAGGATGAAACAAGCTACGATCCCAATTGCAAGTCAAGGGTAGAGTTGCAACTAGGATGAAAAACCAAACACATGCCTAGTTGCGAGTCAAGGGTGGGCTTGCAACTGAGAGAACTATGAGCCCCATTACGAGTTAAAGGTGAACCTGTAACTTGGACAACTACAAAACTACGAGCCCAGTTGCGAGTCAAGGGTCGACTTGCAACTGGGATGAAACAAACTTCATCCCAATTGCGAGTCAATGGTGGACATGGAGCTGGGATGTAAGACAAAATACAAGCCCAGTTGCAAAGTGAAGGGTCGACTTGCAACTGGGATGAAACAAATTACAATCACTGTTGTGAGTCAACGGTGGACTTGCAACTTGGGTGGAAGACAAAACACAGGCCCAGTTGTGAGTCAAGGGTGGGCTTGCAACTGGGATAAAATAAATAACATGCCTAGTTGCGAGTCGAGGGTGACTTGTAACTGATACAGGTGTATAAAACTATGATACGGGCTGCGAGTTGAGGGTGGACTTGCAACTAAGATGAAAATAAAACACATCCCAGTTGCGAGTCGAGGGTGGACTTGCAACTGGGACAACAACAACAACAACAACAACAATAACAACAACAACAAACTATGGGCCTAGTTGCAGGTCGAGGGTGGACTTGCAACTAGGACAACAACAACTATGATCGCAGTTGCGAGTCGAGGATGGACTTGCATTTAAGAAAACTACGAAACAATGAGCCCAATTGCGAGTCAAGGGTTGACTTGCAACTAAGATGAAACAAACTACGGTCTCAATTACGAGTCAAGGGTGGACTTGCAACTGGGAAGAAAAACAAAAATACATGCCTAGTTGCGAGTTGAGGGTGGGCTTGCAACTGAGATAACTATGAGCCCAGTTGCGAGTTGGAGGTGGACTTGCAACTGGGACAACTACGAAACTACGAGCCCAGTTGCGAGTCAAAGGTCCGAGTTGCAAGTGGGATGAAATAAAATGTGGGCCCAATTGCAAGTCAAGGGTGAACTTGCAACTGTGACGAAAAAACACACAGGATCCAGTTGCGAGTCGAGTGGTGGGCTTGCAACTTAGACAACTACGAGCCTAGTTGTTAGTCGAGGGTGGACTTGCAAGTAGGATAACTACGAAACTACGAGACCAATTGCGAGTCGAGTGTGGACTTGCAACTATGGTGAAAAACAAAACACATGCTCATTTACGGGTCGATGGTGAGCATGCAAGTGGGACAACTATGAGCCCATTTGCGAGTCGAGGATGGATTTGCAACTGGGACAACTACGAAACTACGAGCCGATTTGCGAGTCAAGGGTCGACTTGCAACTAGGATGTAACAAACTACAGACCGTGTTGTGAGTCAAGGGTGGACCTGCAACAGGCATGAAAAAAAACATATCAAGTTGCGAGTCAAGGTGGGCTTGCAACTTGGATGAAATAAACAATAGGCCTAACTGCGAGTCAAGGGGAGCTTGCAAGTGGGACAACTACGAAACTACTAGCCCAATTGTGAGTCAAGTATGGACTTGCAATTAGGATGAAACAAATTACGATCCTAGTTACGAGTCAAGGACGGACTTGCAACTTCAATTACTACAGAAAACTACAATACCATTTTCGAAATGAACTGGAAAGCGAAAGACTGCTATAGAGCTCCCTTTTTCATGTACCTTCCAATTGTACGTCACTATAGAAACAACACACCAAAATGGGCTACCAGCACGCCGTGATAATGGGCCGATAAAAGAAAAAGAAAACAGACGAACAAAAGAATGCACGACAACCAAACAACGACTAGCGGGTCGAGGGTTCGAGCGGTTGCACAAAAGGTATATAAACTAAATCGAACGGTGACAAGCATAGATGAGACATCGTTAAAAATCATCTAATTTAGCAATCCTGTACAAAAAATATGCACGAATTTAGAAGGTATTCACAAAAACAATTTTTTTCCCAAAATTTATAAAAATATTCACAAAAGTTATATTCACGAATTTGAAAAAAAGGAAAAATGAAAGACAAAATGAAAAAGAAAGAACAAAATAAAAAACAAACAGAAAGAACAAAATAAACAAAAGGAAAACCGGACAAAGTTGCGAGGCAGGTTGACATTTACAGTTGTGTGTCTAACGATAGACATGCAACTGAACTTCAACAAACACTTTTATCCATTCCACACGAAGTTGTGGTCATGTTAAAGATGTGTTGTTGCATAGTTGTGTGTCTAGTAGAAGACATGAATCTACCCTCTAAACAAATTATTTCTGTTCCCTGATTTGCAGTTGCGTTGAAAATGTGCAGTTGTGGAGCGAGGGCAACACTTACAATTGCATGTTTGATGATGGACATGCAACTCACAACGACAAAACAATTCATATATTTTTTTAATGCATGAAATTAAACACAAAAGGTAAAAAGAAAAAGAAAAGGGAAATGAAATAAGAAATCAAGAAAAAAAGGAAATATCAAAAGAGACTAAGTAACTACTAGCAAACAAAAAAAGCAGAGCAAACTCTAGTGTCTAAAAAACAGGAACACAAATTTTTCAGATTTCAATACACATACAGGACTATTACTTCCAATTTGAAACTACAAAAATTCAGAAAAGTGTTACCGTAAAGATATAAAAAAGGACACATTAAATGTAAAAAATGTTTGTAAGAGTGAAAAAAATGATAGAGACAAAAATAATTTTTCCACTGCAGATTTTGTGCCAAGAAAAAACAAACATCGCTCCATAAAAACACAGACAATCAAGTCAATATAAAAATATTTTATTTGAAGCCCAATAAAACACAAATAACCACTGCAGGAAAAACGAACAAACAATTTTAGCTATTCAAAAATCCGTAATGGTGCAACCCAACCGACCAGACCAACGTG
Source organism: Thinopyrum elongatum (assembly GCA_011799875.1). Taxonomy (NCBI): domain Eukaryota; kingdom Viridiplantae; phylum Streptophyta; class Magnoliopsida; order Poales; family Poaceae; genus Thinopyrum; species Thinopyrum elongatum. Next base: position 585,803,847 of record CM022300.1, read on the forward strand.
AAAGGAAAAGTAAGAGAGGCGCGCTTGCGGGCGTAATCATGGACCTGGCCAAATATAAAAACGATTTATTTCAGCCCGATAAAGAACAGACAACCAGGCATGCGACAGGAAAAACTAACAACGCCTAGGAAAATAAATACAGACTTACGTGGGCTACTGCCCCTCACAACGAATCTTCTAGCACTTGATCGTATGGTTGAGGGGTTAGATGTGAAGTAAGTATATTACATCTAGGTATGAAAATAGCAATTCCGTACTAAAAATATCAAGAACTGAAAAATAATAAAAAGTGAAGAGAAGATGAACAACAAAAAAGAAAAAGGAAAGAAAAAGAAAAAACTGTTTTTTACACATTCAGGACCGAGCACAAACAAAAAAAAGAGAAAAACGAAGAAGGGAAAAAGAAAAAGAAAGAAAGAAAGGAAAAACAGCCCACAAAAGATGCACAACAAAGCGGACGAAAAGAAGATAAATGGGCCACGTTCCCCAGGTGACGACATATACAAGACGCGTGACCACTAGCGATGCAACAGAATCGGGGACATGATCAAGTTTGCGCAAGATTTAAAACACAAACAATCTAACGGTTGAAGACTTAGATGTGAGATAAGTATCTCACATCTAGATGTGAAATAGCAACCCATAAAAAATTACATTCAGATCTGTAGACCACCTAGCGACGACTACAGGCACTGGAGCAAGCCGGAGGTGCGCCGCAGTCATCACCTCTCGCTCATCGGAGCCAGACAAATCTTATTGTAGTAGACTAAACTGTCTGTTATTTGTTCCAACATTTGTGTTTTTTAGTAACCAGGCTGACGCGATGTGGTTGTACACGGACAAACGCTGTCGTGTGTTTCCTGAGTCTTCATCTCAAGTGTTTATTTGGTTGGTTGTTGTCCTCTCTACGGGCTGTAAAGCGTTCACTTCTATATGAGTTGAGGGATTCCAAATGTTTGTTCTACGGTTTTAGATTGTTTCCAAACCACGGGTTGGTTTTCACAGTCTTGAAAAGTTTGGAAGGTACGTGATGGCTTTTCGTTTTTCTTTATTTTCTCCGTTTTTACTTCTTGTTTTTCTTCCAGGTTTTTCTTTTTGTGTTCTTTTTCAATTTTGTTTGTTTATTTTTTTTTGTCTTTTCCTGTTTTTCAAATTCATGAATAAGATTTTTTTGAATATTTTTATAAAATTTGGAAACATTTTTTCTAAATTAAGAACATTATCTAAATTTGTTAATATTTTTATATGGAATTCATCAATCACGTCTAGATGATTTTTGTCGCACTTGCAACTCCACCCTCGATACGCAGCCAGGCCTGCCCTATTTTGTTTCATTTGCAAGTCCATTCTTTACACACAACTTAGGAACCATTCTTTTGTCCCACTTGCAACTCCACCCCCGATATGTAATGGGTGGGGAAGGCGGCCCTTTTTTTCTTGTTCAAGTTGCAACTTCGCCCTCGACACGCAACTATGGCTCAACCCGATTTTATTTTCCCAGTTTCAAGTGTACTGTCGACACATAACTGGGCTCGTAGGTCTTGTTGTCCTCCCTTTTCGCAAGCACACCACTTGATCCGTAACTGGGCCCATACTTTTGTGTTCTTGTCCTAGTAGCAAGTCCACCCTCGAATCACAACTGAACATATAGTAGGTGTTGTCCCACTTGCAAGTCCACCCCCGACTCGCAACTAGCGGCCCATAGGGTGTTGTTGTCTAAGTTGCAAGCCCACCCCTCGACTCGCAACTCGGATTCGTAGTTGTTTCCAACCCAGTTGCAAGTCCACCCTCCACTCACAACTAGGCCTGTATTTTTTTTGTTCTTGTCCCGGTTACAAGTCCCCCCTTGACTGACAACTGGGACCTTTACTTGTCCTTGTCCCGGATGCAAGTCCCCCCTTGATTCGCAACTGGGCCCGTAGTAACTGTTGTCCCACTTGTAACTTGCAAGCCCATCCCTTGACTCGCAACGGGGCCCACCGGTGTTGTTGTTTTTCCAGTGCAAGATCATCCCTCGACGCAACTGGGCCCATACTTCTTATTCTTGGCCTAGTTGCAAGTCCCCCCTCGAGTCGCAACTGGGCCCATACTTCTTATTCTTGGCCTAGTTGCAAGTCCCCCCTCAACTCATAACTAAGGCCCAAAGGGGATCGTTGTTGTTTTCCCGGTTGCAAGCCCACCCCTCGAATCGCAATTCCGTCCAGTAGTTGTTTCCAACCCAGTTGCAAGTCCACCCGCCACTCGTAACTGGCCCCGTACATTTCATTCTTGTCCCAGTTGCAAGTCCTCCCGACTCACAAATGGGTCGATAGGTGTTATTTTCTTCCCGGTTGCAAGCCAACCTCTCGAACTTGCAACTTGTCCTCTAGTTATTTTCAACATAGTTGCAAGTCCACCATCGACTCACAACCAGGCCCGTACTTTTTGTCTTGTGCCAGTTGCAAGTCCCCCCTCAACTCGCAACCCGGCCCGTACTTTTTGTCTTGTACCAATTGCAAGTCCCCCCTCAACACGCAACTGGGCCCGTACTTTCTGTCTTGTACCAGTTGCAAGTCCCCCCTCAACCCGCATCTGGGCCCTACTTGTCCTTGTCCCAGTTACGAGTCCCCCCTCGGCTCGCAATTGGGCGCGTAGTAAGTGTTGTCTCACTTGCAAGTCCATCCCTCGACTCGCAACTGGGCCCATAGGTGTTGTTATCTTCCCGGTTGCAATCCCGCCCCTCAACTCACAACTTGGCATTTAGTTGTTTCCAACCTAGTTGCAAGTCCACCATTGACCCGCAACTGGACCCATAGGTGTTGTTGTCATCTCGGTTGCAAACCCATAGCTCGAATCTCCTATACGACACTCACTACGGCAAAATGCCGCTGTTTCACACAAGGCGAGAGGCGAGCAAATTGCAGATGGGTCGCCCAAGTAGCTAGGATCTGTTTTGTTTTGTTTGTTTGTTCTCTTCACGGTTTTTCCTGGTTTATTCATTTTTTTTCTTCACCGGATATCATTTCCTTTTTACTTTTTTTTCTTTAAAAAACAGTTTTGTATTTTCCCTTTTTCTTATTTGTTTTTTTCTGTTTCAAAAGTATTTGGAATTTGAAAAACTCTTTTGTTTTTTCAAAAGTTATTTGGGTTTCTCAAAAAATAGTCAAAAATATCAAAATAAGTTCACATGTTTCGAAAAATGTTCACAAGTTTAGAAAACTGATTGTCTTTTTTAAAAAAGTTTAAATGTTTAAAACAATGTTCCCTTTTTGAAAATTGTTCACAAATGCTAATCATCTCTTGAGCTTTACACCTACCGGACAAAACTACAAGCTCTCACCTTGACTACATTCGTTTCTAAACCCATAGGCATCCGCGTGCGTTTCTGTTTTTTGAACATAGTACAGACACGCTCATACACTCACCCTATAAACGCACGCACGCAAATCTTGAAATTTTTAGAAGTCATCGTAGGAGCCTCGTAGTCGACGGGAACATCGCCTCCCACTGAACACGCATCGCCGGAAATCCTGAAATAAATTCAGAATAAATGCAAGCACCAGGATTTGAACCTGGTGGGCTGGGAATACCACTGTCCTTGTAACCATCCAACCCCATAGATTAGGTTGGTTCACATCCACGTACGCTTCTTAATTGTCGTGTTTGATGCTAACAGAAGAAAGTGGCATGTAGGGTACTCTTAAGCTTTACGCGCTGCATTTTTTATGACTTCGCGTGCTCAAACAGAACGCACTTGAGTGCGTACAGTGGGCCGGCTCAGTGGCAAAGGCCTGCGCTGTGTGCGGCAAGGAGAAACTGGCTGGACAATCAAATAAAAACACAAAAAACAAAAAGCGAAACAGCTAGAGGAAGCTGTCAACGGAAGGGCAACAAACGTGGGTGACCTCATCTTAGATATGACGCCCTTTTATTTTTTGGTGCAATCGCCGTACATATGAGTTCCGTTGTCTTGCTTTGATTGGTCGAAATTTACGTGGCTTGCACGCAGTCGCACGGGCACGCACGAAAGCAGCCATAAAACAACAAAGTTAAACAAACCTAGACAAGTACACAGCCGCGAAGGTCAATTACCTGCATTATCACTTGTCCACTTAACTTAATTTCACGCAATAGAAGCTCGACAACACGGCCTGAAGGTGGAGTACTCCGCGCGCCTCCTCTCATCGGAAGTACACATAGTCAGATATATAGTCCATCGAGCAGCCGCGAGCTCGCCACTACTCTTTCGTAGGTAGAAGAAGGCCGTGGTGTTGAACAATCCACTTCCGTTGAAAGGAAGCATGGAGACGAAGACGACTCCGCTCCTGACTCCATACAAGATGGGGATGGGCGATTTCAACCTGGCGCACAGGTCAGTTGATTACTATAGCTAGTAACCCGTTTCCTTAGAATCTTGGGTCACTGACGCCGCGCGCCATGGTCGACAACGCAACGCAGGGTTGTTCTCGCGCCGCTGACGCGGTGCAGGTCGTACGGGAACCTCGCCCAGCCGCACAACGCGCTGTACTACGCGCAGAGGGCGGCGCCGGGCGTGCTCCTCGTCGCCGAGGCCTGCGCCGTGTCCGAGGCCGCGCGGGGCTACCCGCACGTCCCCGGCCTGTGGAGCGAGGAGCAGGTGGAGGCGTGGAAGCCGGTGGTCGACTCCGTGCACGCCAAGGGCGCCGTCTTCTTCTGCCAGATATGGCACACGGGCCGCGTCTCGCCCACTGGTAGAACATTATCCTCGTAGCTTTTTTCTCGAAAAGATTGTCCTCGTGCATATCGTGCTCGTTTTCGAATGGATGAATCAAAGTGTCAAGTCTCAATCATGTTGCATACAGAGTTCCAGCCTAATGGGCAAGCTCCGGTGTCGAGCACGGATAAGCAAGTGCCGCCTGAGGTCGCCCATGACGGTAGTGTCCTGGAGTTCGCGGCCCCTCGAAGGTTGGAGACGGAGGAGATACCCCACATCGTCAACGACTTCCGGATCGCCGCTAGGAACGCCATGAGAGCCGGTAACTAATGATCAACCATCCATGTCCCCAACAGTCCTCATCTTTGCTAGTAGTTTGCAACGCTGATCATCATCGGTGATCGAAGGGTTCGACGGCGTGGAGATCCACGCGGGCAACGGGTACCTGATCGACCAGTTCATGAAGGACGGCGTCAACGACCGGACCGACGCGTACGGCGGCGGCCTGGAGAACCGCTGCCGCTTCGCCGCGGAGGTGATCGCGGCCGTGGCCCACGAGGCCGGCGCGGGCCGCGTCGGCGTGCGCCTCTCCCCCTTCGCTGACTACGTCGACTGCGTGGACTCCGATCCGGAGGCGCTCGCGCTGCACGTGATCGGCGTCATGAACGGGCTCGGCGTCCTCTACTGCCACATGATAGAGCCGCGGATGTGCGTCAACGAGCGGATGATCCCGCGCCGCCTGCTGCCGTTCAGGAGGGCGTTCAGGGGCACCTTCATGGTGAACGGGGCGTACGACCTGGAGGAAGGGGACAAGGCCGTCGCCGATGGCTACGCCGATCTTGTGGCGTACGGGCGGCTCTTCCTGGCCAACCCCGACCTGCCGGAGAGGTTCAGGAGGAACGCCGCTCTGAATAAGTATGACAGGAGCACGTTCTACACCTCTGATCCTGTTGTTGGCTACACCGATTACCCTTTTCTTGATCGGGAGGATTAGCTAACTGGTTGTTTCACTGTTGTCCTACTTGGGACTTGGGAGCTTCTACCATCATCGTTGATTAAGAAGTAACTCAAGGCTCACGCTCGACCTTGCATAGCACACAAAATCAAGCTAAGGGAATGTTTTTATGTCCAATTGGGCTTGCTGAATGTGCACACTGCACAGATTGGGGTGGATGTGCTCTCTTTTTGGCTCAGTGTAATGTTTTTATGTGGTGTTAGCTCCAGATTGTATTATGGTAGGACATCTCTAGTAGACCCCTTAGAATTCGTATTTAAGGAGCAAAATGATTTTTGAACAAAAAAAGAGCCAACTTGCAGATACCTTATACCCAAAAGGCCAAAACTTAACTAAATTTGAGTTTTTGACCCCTAAAACTTGCCCCCTATCTCTTTTTTTTAGCTCTTGCCCCCATCTCTCCTATATATTTTTCGATAAAGAGCACTTTATTACTTAAAAGGTTTAAGCATTACACCTGGCCTCTGCATAACCGAGATGCACACAACCATAACCAAATCCAAGTTCCAAATAAAATAAAAGGTTGAATACAAGTAATCATGACTGTATAACGCCTAAGACGTAGGAGGGTCAATCCAAAGATCATGCTGCCATCTATTTCGGGTAAAAGTATCCCTCGCCGTGGTCTCCAAGTGCGTACACACCTCGTCTCGATTCTTCACACGTTGTAGAGACGACCATAAACAGAGTGTACCGGTACATCTGTAGATAACCTGCAGAAGAGAAGAACTTTTATCTCTCTTATATTTGGTTCGCGGCCACGCGAGTGAGTAAAACTCTCGCACCCCCTCTTGCCCACCACACCGCTTCCCGCCACCACCCACCGCCACCGCTGCAATAGCCTCTGCCGGCCAGCCCTTCCCTGAAGGAAATATGCCCTAGAGGCAATAATAAAGTTGTTATTTTATATTTCCTTATTCATGATAAATGTTTATTATTCATGCTAGAATTGTATTGATCGGAAACCTAAATACATGTGTGAATACATAGACAAACATTGTGTCCCTAGTAAGCCTCTACTTGACTAGCTCGTTGATCAAAGATGGTTAAGGTTTCCTAACCATGGACATGAGTTGTCATTTGATAACGAGATCATATCATTAGGAGAATGATGTGATGGACAAGACCCATCCATTAGCTTAGCATATTGATCGTTCAGTTTTATTGCTATTGCTTTCTTCATGTCAAATACATATTCCTTCGACTATGAGATTATGCAACTCCCGGATACCGGAGGAATGTCTTGTGTGCTATCAAACGTCACAACGTAACTGAGTGATTATAAAGATGCTCTACAGGTATCTTCGAAGGTGTTTGTTGGGTTGGCATAGATCGAGATTAGGATTGGTCACTCCAAGTATCGGAGAGGTATCTCTGGGTCCTCTCGGTAATGCACATCATAAGAAGCCTTGCAAGCAAAGTGACTAATGAGTTAGTTACAGGATGATGTATTACGGAACGAGTAAAGAGACTTGCCGGTAACAAGATTGAACTAGGTATGAAGATACCGACGATCGAATCTCGGGCAAGTAATATACCGATGAACAAAGAGAATAACGTATGTTTTCATTACGGTTCGACCGATAAAGATCTTCGTAGAATATGTGGGAGCCAATATGAGCATCCAGGTTCCGCTATTGGTTATTGACCGGAGAAGTGTCTCGGTCATGTCTACATAGTTCTCGAACCCGTAGGGTCCGCACGCTTAACGTTCAATGACGATTTAGTATTATATGAGTTATGTGTTTTGGTGACCGAATATTGTTCGGAGTCCCGGATGAGATCACGGACATGACGAAGAGTCTCGAAATGGTTGAGAGGTAAAGATTGATATATAGGACGATGGTATTCGGACACCGGAAGTGTTCCGGAGGGTACCGGGTACATATCGGGTCACCGGAAGGGGTTCTGGGCACCCCCGGCAAAAGATATGGGCCTTATGGGCCAAGAGGGGAAACACAGCAGCCACCAGGGGCTGCTGCGCCCCCCCATATGGGCCGCACCAGAGGAGAAGGAAAGAGGGGAAGAGAGAAGGAAGGGGAGGGATTCGGCCTCCCCCTTCCTTCCCTCCTCCCTCCTCTTTCCTTCCCCCTCCGGCAATTATGGAAGGGGGGGAGGCCGAACTGGGGAGGACCCCAAGTAGGATTCCTCCTACTTGGGGCGCACCCTTGCTGCTCCCCTCCCCCTCCCACCTATATATACATGGGGAGGGGGCGCCTAGAACACACAACAACAATTGTTAGCCGTGTGCGGCGCCCCCCTCCACAGTTTATGCCTCCGGTAATATCTTCGTAGTGCTTAATCGAAGTCCTCCGCGGATCACTTCACCATCACCGTCACCACGCCGTCGTGCTGACAGAACTCATCTACTTCCTCGACACCTTGCTGGATCAAAAGGACGAGGGACGTCATCGAGCTGAACGTGTGCAGAACTCGGAGGTGCCGTACGTTCGGTACTTGATCAATCGGAGCTAGAAGAAGTTCGACTACATCAACCGCGTTGTCAAACGCTTCCGCTTTCGGTCTATAAGGGTACATAGACATACTCTCCCCTATCGTTGCTATGCATCTCCTAGATAGATCTTGCGTGAGCATAGGATTTTTTTTTTTGAAATTGCATGCTACGTTTGTCAACATTCCCCATTGATCGGCGGAATGGGTAGGCCCTCCCCCCGCTGCAACCCTAGCGCCAATGCCGGAGACCCACCGGCGGCCATGAATTTGGTGGAGCAACCACTAGGAAGATGACGGCAAGGAAGGAACCTCATCGGCAGCAGAGCGTCGACGACTTTCCTCGGTAGTTCCTCCGGAGTGACCACAGTACCTACCTTGGTCAAGCAGACTGGCAAAAGGGACCGTCGGGAGAAGGCCAAGGTGGCCACCAACTTGGCGGCGCTGGCGAAGAAAAAGAAGATTATTGCGGCCAACGGGTCGCTTCCCCCTCAACGTGTTGCGGCTCCGGCGAGGACTACTTGATTACGGAAATGGAACAAAAAGGATTCTTGCTTTTTTTCCCTCAGAGGTGACCCTGACTTATCAAACCCACGGGAGGACGGTGCCCTTTAAGCTAGTGTATCAAACAAGTTTTTACTAAAGAATTAATTTCAGCTTTTGACCGGATCGTAAATCGAACTTGACACTGAAAACACTTATAATAAAACACATGCATGAGTATGAGCTCTTAATGCTTACAACCATATATTTGTGACGGGACCAAATATGATCTTAATTTGTGTGCTGGAAGTTACCCATAGAGATGTGCTTGTTACAAATCGAAGTGGGTTTTGTGTCCAAATTACATCTTAACCAACACGCGTCCTGTATCAATAGTCAGTTGCCCAACCGAAGGCCCTATCCGACACACGGGGTTGCCTCGGTAATTAAGATTGCAATAATCAAACAAAAGCATTGGACATTTAATGGCTACACCTCTTGAATCCCCAGGGATAGGATCCGTGTTACTATACTAAACCTTTCTGTCACTGGTGTTCAGAATAACACTCATGGTTTCCCTGCCTTTGCCACTCCGTGGATCGTTGTCCATGATCCTAGCCACCTGCAGGGATGAAGAACGTGAACGAGACAAGAGACAAGTACGGAATAATTTTATTTCACATATACAGGACACTAATTCAAAGCACTTTCATTGATCCCTCCAACAAATACACCGGTTTGCAAGGCTCTTGCCTCAACCCATACCTTACCGAACTACTCACACATGAAGATCAGATCACACGAAGAAGACATCATGAAGATTGATTGATTGATAATATTTCTTACAATGGATGCAGTGTGTGATACACGATTACAAGTATGACTATATTGCTGAGAACTATGGTGCTGGTGAAGGTGGTGGCTATGGAGATGGAAATGACATCGACTAGGGTTGATGGAGATGGGAATGATGATGACTGGTCTGTTCTGCGCTCCCGTCACGATGTTCTCAGTTATCTGTTACCCATTTGGCGTCGCCCCCTTTATAAAGGTTCATACGAGCGGGCATGTTTGCATGGAACATCGTCTTTTGCTTTGTTTCCTCTAGTGCGCCTCCTACTTGATCTCCTCTATCTCCACTTTACTTATTTCCATGTGTTGGCTTGATTTCGTCCATAAATATCCCATTTCCCGTGGAAACAAAATAAATATATGATATTTGGAATCATATGCATTCATTAGTTATTAGTGGCAATATTGGAGCGAATATTGTGGTTTTGAGGAAATGTATCGCTTTAAACTCAGGTTATAGGAGTGTAAAAATAACACTCATCAACTGCCTCTAGGCAAAGCTAGAAGCCATTCTTTTGCTTTTCCTCTCAAAGAGAAAGGAAATAGACGTAATTTCAAAGCGTCAGGATCATAATCTCTAATGCGTGTCACCTTGCATAATTCAGAAAAATTATGCAAGTGCATACCTGCATCCTCAGAAGCAGAGCCTCGAAATTGGTCATGTTGAACCGTAGAGACTAGGTTCGGTTTTATCTCATACTGAGCGACAGCAACATCAGATTGTGCCATAAGTTCACGCATGAAACTATTGCTAGGAGTAGTAAAGCTTCCAAGATTACGAGCCATGATATTTTTTTGTGGTTTTCTACTGACAAGACTTGCAATAAGAAGTAAACTAAAAAATGAAACAAAATTTTAACAAAAACTCTAGACACAAAGATTAGGCACACAAAGCCTCCTTGGCAACGGCGTCAGAAAAATGTTTGATTGCTTCCTTTGGTGACCCGGAATGGAGCAGAAATGATTATCACCTTTTATCCCTAGAGGTGACCCCGAGTTATTGAATCGGCGGGAGGACGGTGCCTTTTAAGCTAGGGTCTCGAACAAGCTTTTGCTAATGAATTAATTTCATCTTTTGACCAGATCGTAAATCACTTGAACTGAAAACACTTATAATAAAAACAGGCATGGGTATGAGGTCTCAATGCTTACAACCATATATTTGTTACGGGGCCAAATTTGATCTTAATTTCTGCGCTAGAAGTCACCCTTCGAGATGTGCTTGTTACGACTCAAAGTGGGGGATGTGTCCAAATTACATCTTGACTGGCACACCTCCTGCATCAAGAGTCAGTTGTCCAACCGAAGGCCCTATCCGCCTTGTGGGGTTGTCTTAATAATTAAGATTGCTATAATCAGACAAAAGCATTGGCGTGTAATGACAACAACTCTTGAATCCCCAGGGATAGGATCTGTGTTACCCTACTAAACCTTTTCTATCACTGGTGTTTAGAATAACACTTCATGGTCTTCTTTCGCTTAGCCTCTCCATGGATCGTTCTCCATGATCCTGGATACTTGCAGGGATGAAGAACGAGAACAAGACAAGAGACAACTATGAAACAATTTTATTTCACACATACGGAGTGGTAATTCAAAGCACTTCCATTGATCCCTCCAACAAATACATCGGGTTGCAAGGCTCTTGCCTCAACCCGTACCTTATCGGACTACTCACACTTGGAGATCAGATCACACAAAGAACACATCATGAAGATTGATTGATAATATGTCTTACAATGGATGGCATGTGTGATAGACGATTACGAGTATGACAAGATTGCCGAGAACTATTGTGGTGGTGAAGGTGGTGGCTATGAAGATGGAAATGACGGCGGTTAGGGTTGATGGAGATGGGGATGATGATGGCTTGTTTGTTCTGCGCTCCCCTCATGATGTACTCGATGCTCTCGATGTTATGTTGTCTATTTGGCGTCGACCCCTTTATAAAGGTTGTTCAGGTGGACGAGTAGCCTCGCATTTCCACGCCATAGAACGGCTCATACGAGCGGGCGTGGTCGCATGGAACGTCGTTTTTGCTATGTTTCCTCTGGTGTGCCTCCCGTCTATCTCCACTTTACTCCTTTCCATGTTTTGACTTGATTTCGTCCATAAATAGCCCATTTCCCGTGAAAACAAAAATAAAGATAGGATATTTGAAATCATATGCATTAATTAGTCATTAGTGGTAATATTGGAGCGAATATATCGGTTTAAACTCAAGTTACATGAGTGTAAAAATAACATTCATCACTACTTCATGGTTCGGGCGCGTGTGCCACATTAGACTGACGGGCATGACCCACACGAACACAAGTCTAAACACAACGGTTCAATGAGGGTACATTCTTGTCGACGCTACAGTGCACTGCCCGAGACTACAAATCTGGCTATTTAAGCCAGACGGTGGTACCCCAACCCTAGCCGGGCTCATTTCCACCCGAAGTAGGGAAACCAGGTTGACCGGTGCGGATAGAGGGCCTCTCACTTTTGATCGCGGCTCGGATTGGACAGCCGGCCGAACCCGAGACAGGGACACCGCGGCATCACTGCCGGTGAAGTGCCAATGTTTGGAGGAGGAAGGCGAAGGTTCTTAAGAGCAGCAGTAAACCCAGCCCAGGTGCCGGCCGCCCCAGGGACACAGGCACGAATTTATACCCTCCTCCGCCGTAAGGGATCTGCAATTTACATTCGACACGAATTTCTACAACCAGGGGAAATCCAGAAAGCTGCTGGGAAAACTTCGAGTAAAGTTTACGCTAGCATCGAAAAAAAGGAGTGGGCAGCAGCACTCGCACTCGTGGATTCCAAACGACGACCCCCCGGTTCGAAAAACGGAGCAGGAATAAAATACTCGGCTCGGCACGTGGTAGTGGTAGCAGCAGCCAGCAGATCGCCTAGCAATGGAGGTGGCGTCGCTGTACCGGCGGGTGCTGCCGACGCCGCCGGCCGTGGAGTTCGCCTCGCCGGAGGGGAGGCGGCTCTTCGCGGAGGCGCTGGAGGGCGGCACCATGGAGGGCTTCTTCAGCCTCGCCTCCCACTTCCAGACGCAGTCGGAGCCGGCCTTCTGCGGCCTCGCCTCCATCGCCGTCGTCCTCAACGCGCTCGCCATCGACCCGGGCCGCCGCTGGAAGGGCCCCTGGAGGTGGTTCGACGAGTCCATGCTCGACTGCTGCGAGCCCCTCCACGTGGTCCGGTCCCGGGGCATCACCTTCGGCAAGGTCGTCTGCCTCGCGCGCTGCGCCGGCGCCAGGGTCCGTTGCTTCCGCGCCGACCACGCCACCGTCCACGACTTCCGCGCCCACCTCGCCCGCTGCGCCTCCTCGCACGACTGCCATCTCATCGCCTCCTACCACAGGGGCCATTTCAAGCAGGTCTGCTCCGCTTCTTCTTCTTCTTCTTGTTTGGTCCAAGATCCCCTTACAACTCTGGACTGATGCGGCGGCGTTCTGCAGACTGGGGGTGGCCATTTCTCACCAATCGGCGGCTACCATGCCGGGACAGACATGGCGCTCATCTTGGATGTAGCGCGCTTCAAATACCCTCCTCATTGGGTTCCATTGACACTTCTCTGGGAAGCCATGAATACCACTGACAAAGCAACTGGATTTCCCAGGGGGTATCTATCTTAATTTTTGTATCTTCTTTTAGCCGGCGCTGTATGCCGTTGTGCTCAATGTAGTTCAGTTTGCTGTCTTGTTACCTTAACGAGTAGTACTAGCCAAAGTCAAACATGGGATTTGGGATTAAGAAACTGCATTTGGACAGTTTTAGTATTGCAATTCTTGCAGCTAACTGCATTCTAGAGACCATGACATCACATTGCACATGTTTTCATCTCCTGTGCATTCAGATTTTTCAGGAAAGCAACTGTAGCCCTGCCTGTTCTTTTGAGGAAACACATAGATAGGGACTAGAAAACTGCACTATTCGTTCCTGTTTTCCTCTATGCAGAAAACAGAGTACATTATTGCAGTGTTGCATGGCAGCTTTTTGAATGATGGTGTCTTTGTATTTCATAGGTTCATGCTTGTCTCAAGGCAAACTTCAGCTCCTTCATTGCTCTACACAGTGGTAAGCATGCCGATGCTATATGCTGCATAAAATGCAAATGTACGGACCTTCGCTATTTTTCGTCTTCCCATTGTTGCTTCCAATTTTCTGCAGAGTTGCGGGGGCGAAAGTTGGAAAAGCATGGCGAAGTATTGTGTGGAAGATGCCCCCAATCTTTTGAAGGATGAGAGTCCAGACAATGTCACAACACTTCTGTACCGCCTAGTGGGATCTCTCCCCGCCAATGCCGGAGACCTCATCAAATGTGTCGTTGAAGTCAGGAGAAAGGACGAAGGTGGATCATGCTTGAGCAAAGAGGAGAAAGAGAGGCTTGTTTTGAAGGTCAGTTTCCTTTTTTGCTTTGCCGATGCTGATGTACTGATGTGCTTAAAACGCCATATACTCTCTGAATTTAATTTACAGGAGAAAGTATTACAGCAAGTTCGTGATACCAAGCTTTTCAGAATAGTCCAGGAACTGCAAAACCCCAAGCGGCTTTATCAGGCACAAGCAAATGGTGATGGGCCGAAGACTCTAATTATCTCAGGCACCATGGTGTCTGAAGGGAATGGACAAAGTGTTGATGGGCCAAAGACTGTTATCTCAGGCACCGTGGTATCCAAAGGGAATGGACAAACAAATGGTATTGATTTGCTTTTACCAGCAACCCCATCGGAAAAAATCTTATGCAATCCAAACTCGACGAATGAGGCTGTCCAATATCCATCAAGCACAGATGTCCTGACTGTCCTACTGCTGGTTTTGCATCCCAGCACATGGTTTGGCATAAGAGATGAGAGAGTGAAAGCTGAATTTCAGAGTCTTGTTTCAACAGAGGACCTTCCTGACCTTCTTAAACGGGAGGTGCGTTGATTCTACCCAACCCAAGTATCTATTGTACCTTTTTTTTTTCTCCTTGGCAACATGTTCCAAATTTATTTATTTTTCATGTGGAAATCATATCAAGCTTTGTGCTACTGCTAAATGGATCAGTAATTCAGTATCGTATAAATACCTAGTAGGAAACCTGATATATATGAATGAAAATGGAAAGAAACTTTACATTAATGAAGTTATTAATCTTATGCAACTCCCTGTATACGGCTTGGTATCTGGGAAGTGCATGGATGAACCCGGGTAAATATGAACCCACTTTGAAAAACACATTTCTAAATGCTAAAAAACTCTGAAAAAAGTTGCACGGGTACGTCTCCATGTTCTATGTACGTGCATAAAGTTTCATGGAAAAATTACATTTTTTTTGTGGCTTGTGCAAAAAGACAAAAGATAGAAGCATTGAAATCTGTCTTTTTCCAGTGACAAAACCAAGACATTTTTTCACAAAACTTTGTGCCGTGTACACACATTTGCCAACATCTATGTGTGATATTTTCTTTTCAATTTTTTGACATTTTAAACGTGCTTAAAATGGATTTTTTTTTAAAATGGGTGCATATGCCCATGGGTGCAGGGGGTGCCCTCTCCTGCTAGTCTGGGATATTGAATTTTTTTACTTCATGTTGTGTTTGTTTTTACTTCATGTTGTGTTGGGGTGCCTTAGGCATTTTTTTTTTTTTGAGAACCATGGTTTAGAATTACACCATGGTGTGGGTACACTCGTTCAGCATCAAGTTCATCACACTCGTAGGAACATCAGCCATCAGGCGAAAGTTACCATCGCTCCTAGCCTTTGCAGTAATCCCATGGGCCAGATTATTCCCTTCCCGCTTGATAACGTTGATGCTGACAGAAGAGAAGTTTCTCCAGTTTGGCCTTGATGTCCTCGATCAGAGGGAACCAGGCAGACCTGCACTTCCCGTCCTGCCGTAGCTCTCGCCCGACAGCCATACAGTTGGTTTCTAGGATCAGGTCTCCATTGTACAGAGTAGCCACTTCGGTCAGACCCATCAGAATCGCTGCAGCCTCCGATTCCTCAACCGAAGCGCACTTGCACAACCTATTCTATGCGCTTATTATTTTCCTGAAATGTATTTTGTTCTGCGTGCATCTTTGTTTATGCCTTTTATATAAGTTTTGTGCCGCCATATATTGCGCTTTGACCCTGCTGGTTTCTACAGATGCAGAAATTGGTCTACCCACCCTCATATAAGATGGATATTCTGACTTATAGCGTGTTTACATGAAAAGTCAAGAGATGAGCCATGTATCGAACTTATAGCATGTTCACATATATGAACTGCACCTTTGAGTAAGATATGTAAAAAAGAAAGAAAATAGGTGAGATGTAGGGCAAGGATAGAAAAAACGGATCTGTTACCGCAGCAAGTTTAGTAGCCGCTAGGTACTCAGGTGGGTATCAACCGGTTACTGTCTTGCTGTTCTTTTGTGTGCTTTTGCTCCTCAAATTGTGCGATCCTTTGGTGATTATGAGCGTTAATCAGGTTTTCTTCCCGCAAAAAAATAAGGAAAAAAAACCCTCTGGTTTTCATTTGAATAAGTGTTGAAACACCTCTTATTTTTGTGGGGGAGAAGCATTTCATTACTTAATTGATCATAGCGTTACAATCGTTCATAATGACAATGCTAATTTCCTAAGGAACATTTGCAAGGCAACAAGCTTTAAATGAATTCCAAAAGGCGATTTAGTATACTATGCACTGTTGTAACTAGACTCTCTTTCTTGTTGACAGATACAACATCTAAGGTGGCAGCTCCAGTATTTAACAGGTTGTGAAGGAGAGGAGGCATGTCAAGAGCCTATGCCACCATCCCCTTAGCGGTGATGATGCGACTATCGGTTCACTTGACTAGGAGAGAAGGCCCTTGGAGATTACTCGAGCATACAATTCAGACTAAAATATAGTATGAGTGTATGACTCAATAAACAGATTTACTTCCTGAGGCAGTAGGACATACTACGAAGGATCAAATAACAGGATTTTGCGAAACTACCAGAGGCCAAGACTGATACTACTCCCTCCGTTTCTAAATCTGAGCCTTTTTAGAGATTTCAATACGGACTACAAACAGATGTACATAGACATATTTTAGAGTGTAGATTCACTCATTTTGCTCTGTACGTTGTCCGTATTGAAATCTCTAAATAGACTTATATTTAGGAACGGAGGGGGCACTAATTTATTTTGGTTAACTATATATCTGTAAATTTACCTTGGTGGATGTATTCACACCAAGATTTTACCCAACTAGTATAACACCTATGAGCCAAGGAAATTTGAGATAACTTTGAAAGCAACTCTGTCACTGCTGTTGTTCAATGCCCAAGACAAAACCATACAAAATGCCATATATCGAAATGAAACTGAAATTGGTATTCACATCAGATATGCTACTTCATATCCAACTGTCAGATTTAACCCTACATGGCTGATAGCTAGCCACCGTGACAGTCAAGTGTTGGTAAAATTCAATTGAAACAAGAAACGGGCCACTCATCACATGGACCCTTTTTCATCAAAATATGATATATAACTTTATAAGTGTAAATTATATCAATCAAAACATCAGTGTAGGATCAAAGCCACCCAAGCCTTGGTTTTTACCTTTTGTACTACAACTGTGTATTTTACTTTGTTTTGAGGTTGTGGATGTTTCTGACTACAACTTAATTGCGGTATAGGATCCAACTCCAGCAATGGCACCCAGTGGTTGAGCCACCAGATAAACCCAAATCTTGGTGTATCTACCGGTAGCAATGGCTGGTCCAATGGTACGCGCTGGATTCATAGATGCTCCTGTCGATGGCCTGCTCATAGTTTTCGGTTGACATATATAAATAAACAGTTTGTGAACTTTCCAAGAAAAAAAATGAACGACAATAATAATCGCATGTACTATACATTCTATTTTTTTTTTTTGCGAAGACACATTCTAGGCACTTACCCTGAGATGAGAATATTCATCACTATTGTCGCACCAACGGCCACCGCTATTAATTTTTTCACCTAAAATATAAGACAACCGAGATTACTTGGGGAGAAAAAAATATAGAATTAAAGGAAGGAGTATACTAGCTAGAAATACTTGGAACAAATCCAGAACTTTAATTATTTTGAAATCGGAGGTACTGTAGTATATATTACCGCATGAGGGTCCGTGGCAACGGCTGTGATGACGAAGAGAAGGATGAACGTGGTGATGAACTCCACGGCAAACGCCTCCCCCGCGCCAATGCTCGGGATGGTGGTGATCCCCGGGTTCACGGGGTGGTATATCGCATTGCCGGCGAAGGAGGCAGCGGTGGAGCCTAGCACCTGCGCGGCGATGTAAGGGACGAGGTGGGCCGGCGGGAGGTGGCCGAAGACCCCCATTGCGATGCTCACGGCCGGGTTCAGGTGGCACCCGGAGATGTGGATGATGGAGAAGACGAGCACCATGACCGCTATGCCAACGGAGACGGCGATGCCCATGAGGCCCACCACGCCTTGGTGCTGCTCGTCCATGATTATGGAGGACACCTGGATGAACATGAGGATGAACGTCCCGAGAAACTCCGCCGTCACCTTATTGAAACACCCTATGTGGTTAGGATTACTGCTTGCTTAGCCGATCCATGGAATTGATGTTGTTGGGCAGAAGAGTTGAAGGTTGAGTTGGGTACCTTCTTGATGAGTGGCACCGCTGCCATGTTTGAAAATTTAGGCCGCCGCCGCCGAGGACGAGTTGAGTCAGGTTCAGAAGATGGTGGCAGTGGATCGCCGTTGGCATCGACATGGTGGATCGGCTCCATCGGCACAATCATCGACCCCATTGCAAGCAAGCACAACAGTTTGCCTAGATAATAGTATGCATATATGCTGTGCTGTTGCTCTTTGTCAACGCCCTCCGTAGTCCGTAATCAACTAGCTAAGGCATGCACGCTACGTTGTGGACACATTATATATTCTCGGCAAGCATGTACCATGGATGATGGATGAAAGCAGAGTTTGACGATGACAAACACTGGTGTCAATATTATAGATCACTGAATAGAACTTTTCTTGTCATAGCATTTTTGAGCGATGTTGCTGCCACCAAGCTTCTTCAATTGGCATAAACTATGTCGCTGTCCAGAGCAACATTCTGGAATCATATGCTGCCACAAAACAAGATGCAGACTTTGAAATAGCATTTTGAAAACTATAATAGATATAGTTAATGAGAAACAACAAGTTATGCAAAAGAACTATGTTCACAACATAAATATCCAGTTCTGTTGCTATAGGTCAACACCTTTTTTAACCAGCTAATGCCTAATAATATATGATTCGCTCTTTTCTAGCTGATACGATCAACAATATACAAGAGGTCAACATGTACTCATGGGAAGCATATTCCATGGATCTTGGGCAAGAAATAAGTGCAGAGTTGACGGACGATAACAAACACTATTATTTTGAAGGAATAAAACTGTTAGTGTCATCATTTAGAAATATTTACTGTCCTGTCGCTCTTGATCAATACCTTACCTTCCGTGTCAACTAGGTAAGGCATACACCCTATTTTTGCAAAAAAAATATATATATATAAAAAAAGAGAGGCATACACGCTATGCTCTTTGCTGATATGATCAACAATAACAACAAAATGTCAACACATTAAATATGCATGGCAAGCATATTCTATGGATGAGTGCAGGATGAATAGTGCAGAGAGGTGCACACTGAGGTCTAGCAGAAATTCATATCAGTAGTACATTAATAAGCATGGTACACAGACAATAGTTTTGGTACCGTTTTTGTACGGCGATTCTGATCTTAAAGAGTCAAATTTCAACTTTTCTCATACCAAGGCATTATTTGTAAGTTAAAGCAATGTTTGGAATTTGCACTAAGTCGTGAGAAAAATCTCAATAAAAGGATTATATTAAAAGAATTCTCTCCTTCATTTTTTTTTTGCAATCTTCCCCTTTTTTATCCCCACTGGTCATGCCCCTTATTCTCTTCTTTCTTTATTACTCCTATATGCCTAATTAAACTGATTATTCATACTCCCTCCGATCCATATAAAAGTTATATTGTGTGTTAACATTTTTCAAAATACACCATTGCAGTTAATTAGGTTAATTAAGATTATGCCCTAAAGAAAATCTTAAACTGGTTAACATGAACAAATAATACGGTTGGAAACTATGCATTATTCTGATCAATATACATATATAAATTATTTTAATCCGAGTTACGATTACAAAGTTATAGCATTATCATGTTTAACCTATTCTCTGTAAATAATAAAAAGCAAGGGACCTAAATGGGCCGAAAACAGAGCGAACTGAGCAAACCCGGAATACTAACCAGTGTCCAGGAGTGCAAGATAGCAGCTACCTCAGTTGGGCTGAAGCCTAACAGAGAAAGGACACTTAATGTTGGACTGTGGGTTACTTAAAGAAAAAATCAGGGGCTTTTTTGTAAAAAATAAACATATGACGACGGACTGGCAGAAACACTCCATAATTCTTTACCTAATAATAAAGCATAGACTGCTTCTGCCCGTTCACCGTCATTAAAAGTGTCCTAAAAGTTGATAATATTTACCTCCACTGCCATCCATAAGTGGCAAAAACGATTCGTTTTTTTCTTAAAATTGCCAGCCATCGCGTTTGGTTCATGTACACACCTATCACATCATAAACCACAAGTGCACAGTGTCCTATTGGCTCGAGCCTTACTCTACCACTCGGGAGACTCGAGTTTGATCTCTCCTTCTCCCCTTTTTTATCCCCTTTCTCCTTGATTTTAGGTTGGCGTAAGATAGAGCTGCTCATGGCCTGGCTCACCAAAAACGGTCGATTCGGCCGTTCCTCCAGAGTCAGGCCCAGAGCTGCTTTGAGGTTCGTGTGGGTCAGGATTTAGATGCAGCCCAGGGAACCAAACGGGCCTATTTCTTCCCACGCGGGTCTGGCTGAACCTAATGCAGCCTACCAAACGCATTCCAAATGTAAGATGTGCTAGCCACATGCATTGTACCCACAAGTTCAGTTTTTTGGATGTTTTGCATGGGCACTGTTTTTGTGTCTAGCGTTTATTTTCTACTTTTGGCCTGAAGCTTATGTTGAACCTCTACATGGAAATCCCTTTTTCAATATTTAGGACCACCTGTTTCGTCTAGTATGCGAACTACTCGATCGATAGTTTAGATTAGGTGTTCCGTCTAAAATTGATAATTCATCTATGAGGTATATGTTAATGAAGTATATTAAAATGATAATAGATTTAAATAATTCATCTATATGATATATGAGAAGAGGGAGTACGTACTCCCAGGAGTACATGTGTGTGTGTGTGTGCCCGCACAATTCATGAATACCATTATGTTTCAAAATTTGGTAGCCTTGTATTGTACTCTATATGTGTTTACACTTTCTTATGCTTGCCGAATGTTACTTAATTCAGATTAGTCAAGACGTGCATTGCATGTGGAACCAAAGTAAGAAAATCTGATTGGGCTAGTGGCAGAACAATACAGATCTGAAAAAAAAAACAAATATACTCCTGAAGCACAATTCTTCAAATGGTGACAGGTTCTAAACAATGAAGCAAATGTACTTGGTCCATTAACCGTTTCACACCCACATCACTCTGGTATTTATCTTTTCATCAAGAATAGCATGAAGTAGACACTTATGTATGAATACATAAAACTTGTGAACAATCTCAAATTTCATTTATTTCTCTTGGCCATCATATGCATCAATAGCACATTTCCATTCTGAGCTCGCTCCCTTCATGGATGGGAAGTTTACTGCTGATGCTGGTCTGCTGCTGTGCTCTGGAGAAAGGCAAGGTAGCCACCTTGCAGGCTCTTTGCATTCTCGAACCCCTGCTGACTCCCTTGTATTCGAGCCCTCGAGGCCCCTGGCTTGTAACATGAAGCTTGTATTATTTTAATTTGTGTCTAGAGTTGTGTTGTGATATCTTTTCGCGAGTCTCTGATCTTGATCGTGTACATTTGCGTGTATGATTAGTGCACGATTAAGTAGGGGGCGTCACACATGTATGTCCTACTACTATTTTTGGTATTCAGGCATGTCCTACTAGCAGGCACCTGCAATGTCCTATGTTGGTCATGCATTCACGTAGCCTAACAACAACAATAATAGCATCCAACACACTTACACAGCTACAACAGCAAGAAGAACAACAAGAACATCAACATACACAAGAACAACAATAGCAGCAGCAGCAATACCTGAACAGCATACACACTAAGAACAGCAAGAACAACAACATAAACACTACACACTTAGGCGCATGTGGAGTGAACAAACTAAAAATGTGGCACTATCACCATCAATATTAGCATTTGGAGTGAACAAACAAGCATTCACTGTCAACAATCTAATCTAACACTATCATGTTCAGTGAACAAACTAGGCATGCACACAGATCCCCAAAACAGTGGATTTGTATCAAATTCGATTGAATCGAATCGGATTGGATCGAATCTGATCAAATACACTGTCCACAATCTAATCTAACACTGGTTGAACTACCCTAAGAACCCTAACTATGAAGCAAGGGGGAGATTAGAGGAGCTTACCGTGGGGGGTGCCGGTGGAGCGTACGCCGGCCGTGGAGAAAGCCCCGGCGGGAAGAGGGGTGCCGCCACCGCCACCGCCACCGAATAAGAACCGGACGTTCCGAGGGCCGGTGCCGTGGACCTCGTCACGCGCTTGCTGGACGATGAGCTCGGCGTCCTCGAGCTCCCCTCCCCTTGCACTAGACGCAGAGGAGAAAACCCTCGAATGGGGGTAAAAATACCCCCATAAGAGGGGCACGGGGATTGAATCTTCGCCGTTGTTGAGCCTAAGATGAGGAGCTCCTGCAGCAGTGGTGGCGCTGCATTGGCCCTGGGCGGCGGCATGGTGCAGAAAGGGGAGGGCGCACGAATTGCCACCGCGAGATCCCGTCCGGAGGTGGAGAGGCGGACAATCCACTTCTCATGGATGCGATTGCTGCTCGCGATGACTGGAGTGGGTTGTACATGGCGAGACGGCGGCTCTGCCATTGGAGGAACCGAACGGGTGGTGAAGGGCTGGGGGAAAGAGTGTGCATGTGTGAACTGTTGAGGGTGGCGACGGGAGGAGCGTGGGGAGTTCTGAGACGTCCCGTCGTCTCCAGCGCTTCCCCACAGGCGCTTGCCACGTGTGGCTCGAGTGAGCCTGGCTCGCCAAAAACGACTGATTCGGCTGTTCCTCCAGAGCCAAACCCAGAGCTACTTTGAGGTTCGTGCGGGCCAAGATTTAGATGCAGCCTAGGCACCCAAACGGTCCTATTTTTTCCCACGCGGGTGTGACTGGAGCTAATGCAGCCTACCAAACGCATCCCAAATGTAAGATGTGCCAGCTACATGCATTGTACCCACAAGTTTAGTTTTTTTGGATGTTTTGCGTGGGCACGGTTTTTGTGTCTAGCATTTGTTTTCTAATTTTGGCCTGAAGCTTATGTTGAACCTCTACATGAAAATCCCGTTTTCAATTTAATTTTTCAATATTTAGGACCACCTGTTTCGTCTAGTATGCGAACTACTCGATCGATAGTTTAGATTAGGTGTTCCGTCTAAAATTGATAATTCATCTATGAGGTATATGTTAATGAAGTATATTAAATGATAATAGATTTAAATAATTCATCTATGTGGTATATGGAAAGCGGGAGTACGTACTCCCAGGAGTACATATCTCTTTGTGTGTGTGCACGCGCACACAATTCATGAATACCATTATGTTTCAAAATTTGCTGGCCATGTATTGTACTCTATATGTGTTTACACTTTCTTATGCTTGCCAAATGTTACTTAATTCAGATTAGTCAAGACGTGCATTGTGGAACCAAAGTAAGAAAATCTGATTGGGCTAGTGGCAGAACAATACAGATCTGAAAAAAAAAAACAAATATACTCCTGAAGCACAATTCTTCAAATGGTGACAAGTTCGAAACAATGAAGCAAATGTACTTGGTCCATCAACAGTTTCACACCCACATCACTCTGGTATATATCTTTTCATCAAGGATAGCATGAAGTAGACACTTATGTATGAATACATAAAACTTATGAACAATCTCAAATTTCATTTATTCCTCTTGGCCATCATGCATCAATAGCACATTTCCAATCCAAGCTCGCTCCCTTCATCGATGGGAAGTTTACTGCTGTTGCTGGTCTACTGCCGTGCTATGGAGAAAGGCAAGGTAGCCACCTTGCAGGCTCTTTGCATTCTCGAACCCCTGCATGTAGGCCCAAATCAAAAGTTCAAAACTAAGATACTAGCAATTTCTGGAAGAAAACAAAAATCTAAGCTAGTAGAAACATTATAGATATGATGGGTTTTTCCTGCTAGCTAGACGGAGTGAGAATTGACCGGCCGTGGTCAGGCCTTAATTACCGCGTCTATGAGGTCGGCGGTGGCGAGCTTGGATCGCACTCCCGTGCGGCAACCCTACACGAATACGAGCACACAAAACTTTATCACATATAGAGATCTAAGTAGCATATACTAGTAGTATATATGAAAAGAAAATTCATGCATTTTGGGAGGGGTGTGATGGATCAAATGATCACTAGTAGTGACTTAATTACCACGATCAAGGGCTCTTCTTTCCCGTAGAGCGTGGCCACCTCCTCCACAAAGCGTGGGTTCTTCTCCTTCCCTTCAGATAATTTAAAAAGGCAAAGGAAAACAAATCACTCACAAGAGAAGGTAAAAAATCTTTTGCCGCTCAAGGCAAGAACTTGATGAGGAGATCGAGCTAGCTAGGCTGACCTTGGGGAGTGACGGAGAGGTAGTAGGGGACGTTGCGAGCGCCGGCGGCGTGCTCCTTGTCAAAGTCCTCCCGCATCCTGACGTCGAGGTACCCGTGGCCGCCGTCGGTGCTCAGCAGGGCGCGTGCATGGCCGGCGTCGACGGTCGGGGTGCTGACCAGCTGCTCGTTATTAGCAGACGCCATTGAGGATGTATCGATGATTTGTCGATGTATGGCTTGCCTAATTCTGATGCTGCACTCGATTTACCTGAACTGCGTTTCTTAGCATCCTTTATATATTTGCAGGGCAGGATGGATATTCGCATCCGTCCGATCAAGTTGCCCAAAGTCTTCGCCCGGCTTGATAATTAGTTTAATTCCTGTGGCAGTGTAGGTGTCGTCATTGCTTAAGTAACTACCAACAGCTACGTTCAAGCGCGTATAATATAATCCAGCGATTTGAAAATGTATGTGCAGCCTGAATTTTTAGAAGCAACATGCATGCATGTGCACCTAGGACGGATCGATTTAGTTGACTTTTATTTTCTTTGAATTTTTTCTACTAGTAATTTTTTCTATTTTTCTATTTTGAGTGCATATTGGCTGTGCAGGGCATTCTCAAGAAACTGAACATATTGGCGGACTTAAGAAAATTATCGGATTAACTGATCAAAAGTCTTCGCCCGCCTGCCAATGTATCGTGTATAATTTATTTCGGTTATGGGCGCCCACTAGCCCACTAGTGCATATAACAGGCCTTCAGCTACAGTGACGTGCCAGGAGCCTAATGTGTGCCTCTCAGTAACGGATGGTCCTTGAAACCTTGTCACTAGAACCCTATGGAGGGCAGCCCTAGGGGTATAGTATCAACAACCCCTCTGAATTGGATCATTAGTGGAAGTGGGTACCAGCTACGGATATCACTTCCAGCCTGCCAGTGGAACTTGTAGAGGGAACAAAAATTGTGTGCCGTGTATAAAGGGGTATAGGTAGGATCTTGGCCATGCATAGATGAAGGAAAGAGAAGTCGGGAATGCAAAACATACACACGTCGAGGATCCCGAGGTGGGTAAAGCCCTTTAAAAAAAAAGGAAGGATTACCCTCAGCCTCTGCATGCAGCCCCTTTATTAAGCAAAGTATCCGAAAAGTCTGTGATCTAGAACAGGCTCGCTCAGAGCTAAAAAATTAAGAAAAGGGTAAAATTTGCCACAACCGGCAAAAATAGAACGAGATGACTAAACACCTATTCTATTACTGGACTGCCATCCAAACCGGTTGTAGATATCCCGAGCTACCATATCACTAGTAGAAAACAGGGCTTTGGTCCAGGCCGGGTAAGGGCATTAATCCCGGTTCACTCACGAACCGGGACCAAATGTGGCATTAGTCCCAGTTCGTGAGGCCAGGACGCCGGCCGGGCCTCGGGGGCCATTGGTCCCGGTTCGTATGACCCCTTTGGTCCCAGTTCCAGACACGAACCGGGACCAATGGGCCTCGCTCCTGGCCCACAACCTTCAGTCCCGGTTGGTATCTCCAACCGGGACTAAAGGCCCCCCCTTTAGTCCCGGTTGGAGATACCAACCGGGACTAAAAAAAAATTCAAATTTTTTTTTCAATTTTTTCCCCAGCCCTTTAGTCCCGGTTGGGGTCTTCAACTGGGACTAAAGATAGTCCCGGTTGAAGACACCAACCAGGACTAAAGGGGGGCCCCTAAACCCCTTTACCACATTAATCTTAGAAAAATCATAACTAAATCATTCTAATTCAGAAAAATACAAATAATATATCAAAATTTGCAGGAAAAAAAAAGATTTCTCCGATGAAACAACAAGTTTTCCGTTTCGACAATTTTTTAAAATCACCAAATTCCAAAGGGAAAATATAGTGTTTGGACGTTTTAGACGTTTTAGGGTTTAGGGCTAGGGTTTAGATTTCTAAGTTTAGGGTTAGGTTTTAGGGTTTGAACCTTTAACGTTTACTGTTTAGAATAGAGTTTCAGACGTTTTAAGTCCTGGGTTTAGGGTTTTCAGAGTTCATTTGTAGTGCTTTTCAATTTCAGGCTAATTTAGCTCAAAAAATCATTAAATCCATGAAAAAATAGCAAATGAAGTCAAAAAAGGTTGAAATTTAAGGATGTGGCTTTGAATGGTTCATATTGAACACACAAAAATTCTGGAGTTGAAATAAGATTAAAAAAATGTAATGTCTTTGTAACAGCTGAGTTTTCGTCTGAAACCCTGTTACTTCGAAAGAGATGGTCCAGTTTGTACAAAAAGTGTATCCAGTTTTTGCCATAACTCTCTCAACTTTTTAGCACAAGCTATTTGGATGAAATGATGATACCATGCCAACTTTCAGGGTTTTCAGAGTTAATTTGTAGTGCTTTTCAATTTCAGGCTAATTTAGCTCAAAGAATCATTAAATGCATGAAAAAAAATAGCAAATGAAGTCAAAAAGGGTTGAAATTTAAGGATGTGGCTTTGAATGGTTCATATTGAACACACAAAAATTCTGGAGTTGAAATAAGATTAAAAAAATGAAATGTCTTTGTAACAGCTGAGTTTTCGTCCGAAACCCTGTTACTTCGAAATAGATGGTCCAGTTTGTACATGAAGTGCATCTAGTTTTTGTCATAACCCTCTCAACTTTTTAGCATAAACTATTTGGGTGAAATGATGATACCATGCCAAGTTTCAGGGTTTTCAGAGTTCATTTGTAGTGCTTTTCAATTTTAGGCTAATTTAGCTCAAAGAATCATTAAATGCATGAAAAAAATAGCAAATGAAGTCAAAAAGGGTTGAAATTTAAGGATGTGGCTTTGAATGGTTCATATTGAACACACAAAAATTCTTCAGTTAATATAAGTTTAAAAAAATGAAATGTGGTCAAACAGTGGTCAAACTACTTATTCAATAAATATTAGTGTTACTAAATAATTATTGTTTTTTAGAATAATAATTTCAAACTCAAATGGTGAAGCGTGTGACATCATGGTCATATTTTTCTGATAATAATGGATATATTATTTGTCGAATTTCGATTTATAGATTTAAAGATATTAAATGAATAAATGGCATAATAATAATAAAAATATTATTATTACTTATTTTATTTTCATTGAAATTCAATATTATTATTACTTATTTTATTTTGAACTTTTTGTATTATTTTGGATTTTTTTGAGAATTTTTTATTTTTTTTGTAATTTTTTTCTTTTTTTTGAAGTATTTTTGAGTTTTTAAATTAATTATTGTTGTTTGTTAATTATTGTTGTTTATTTTAATAATTGTTTGGAATTCAAAAAATTCAATCATGTGACATCAAGACCTAAGGGTTAACAGGATTGATAGCTTACTACTGTCAGGAAAACAACAAGTGCAGACTTGGAAACTAGGTGTGATAGAACCTGAAAGTTAAGCGTGCTCGGACTAGAGTAGTGAGAGGATGGGTGACTGGCCGGGAAGTTAGACGATTTAGAATTAGTGCTGATTAGAGATTAAATTCTGAAGCAGTGAGGAGGGGTGATTAGAGATTAAATTATCAAATAATTCAAAGATTTGAAAATCAGAAAAAAAAAATTAATTTTTTTTTTCAAAAAAATTCCTTTAGTCCCGGTTGCCCCTTTAGTCCCGGTTCGTAAGCGAACCGGGACTAAAGGTTAGAGGCTTTAGTCCCGACCCTTTTGTTCCGGTTCCAGAACCGGGACTAAAGGCCCTCTGGAACCGGGATAAAAGCCATGTTTTCTACTAGTGTATCCCATCGGGCAGACCCAGTAACCAAAGGCTCTCTGACTTTCACAGGAGTGTGTAGCGACCACATACGGATCCAAGCAGTGGCCCTATAAATAATCTGCAAAAAAATTATAGGTGTTTGTCAGTTAAAAACCTTGTCATTTCTACAGTTCATATTGCCCTAAGTAATACAAATACTCCTATCCGAATATGTCTCACAATATTTGTCTCTACTCCATTTAGCCAGGTCCCAAATAAGTGTGAATACTATTTGGAGGGGTGATATTAAAGGCTATATAAACTGAACGCGATAATAGTTGGCCATCGGACAATTGAGAAAGAGGCGTTTGATGGTTTCATCGTGATCACAAAAGCTACATCTTTGACTACCCTCCCAATTACGTTTTGCCAAATTATTCTTAATCAGAACACCTCCTTGTGAACAAACCACATGAAGACTTTGATTCTTAACGGGACTTTGATCTTCCAAATATGTATCGATTTCGAAATCAGACCCGAATCAATTAGGTTCATATACATAGATTTCACAAAGAAGATGTCATTCGTAGTTAATTTCCAGCGAATACTATCAAACTCATTAGAGAGGTTCACATCCATCAACCTTCTGACCAGATGTAGCCATGCTTCCCATTGGTCTCCTACCAAAGATCTTCGGAATTAAATATTTAGAGGGTTGGACTATAATACTTTTGTAATGTAAGCCTCCTTATGCTGTACAATGTTATAGAGAGACAAATATTGTGTGGCTAAAGGCATCTTCCCTAACCACGAATCCTCCCAAAATATCGTCGAATTACCGTTTCCAATGATGAATTTAGTTTTATGGAAGAAAGCTGCTTTCGCTCTCATCAAGCCCTTCCAAAAAGGTGAATCATTGGGTCTAGCAGTAACCTCGGCCAATGTGTTAGATTGTAGGTACTTATTACGTAAAATTTGTACCCACGTGCCTTCGGTCTCAACAGAAAGTCTGTGCAACCATTTACTAAGCAAACATCTATTCTTTACCTATAAATTCTTAATCCCAAGACCACCCTGGTCCTTTGGCCTACAAATGATGTTCCATTTAGTAAGCTTGCATTTCCACTTTATTTCATCACTCTGCCAAAAGAATCGTGATCGCTAAAAGTTCAACCTTTTCCTTACCCTACAGGTACCTCAAAGAAGGACAAGAGGAACATCGGCATACTCGTGAGCATTGAGTTTATTAGTATTAGCCAACCTCCGTATGACATAAGCTTACCCTTCCAGCAACTTAAATTCTTTTCGAATCGATCTTCAGTACACTTCCACTCCTTGTTAGATAGCTTGCGATGATGAATTGGTATTCCCAGATAACTAAACGATAGGGTACCTGGTTCACATCTGAAAAGTTGTTTATAAGCATCTTGTTCATCTTTGACTCTTCCAAAACAAAACAATTCGCTTTTGTTAAAATTAATCTTCAATCCCGACAATTGTTCGAATAGGCATATCACAAGCTTCATATTTCTGGCCTTTGCCAAATCATGTTCCATGAAAATTATGGTATCATCACCGTATTGTAGTATGGACAACCCACCATCTACTAGATGTGGTACTAGTTCTCCTACTTGGCCTTCCTCTTTAGCTCTTCCTATCAGAATTGCAACATATCCACTACTATGTTGAACAAGATAGGAGACATCGGGTCCCCCTGTCTTAGCCCTTGTGCGTATGGAAGTAGTGACCTATATCATCATTCACTTTAATCCCGACGCTGCCTTTTTGTATAAATGAAGAGACCTGCTTCCTCCAGGAATCGTCGGATCTTTTCATACATAAGGCCTGCCATAAGAACGGTCATTTAACTTTATCATACGCTTTTTCGAAATCCACTTTGAAGACCACCCCATCCAGTTTCTTCGAGTGGATTTTATGAACTATTTTATGTAGGACAACCACACCCTCTAGTATGATTCTGCCCGGCATGAAAGCCGTCTGAGTTGGTTGCACCACACTATGTGCAATCCGCGTCAGTCGGTTTGTCCCAACTTCAGTAAAGGTGGGTAAAGCCCTACCTCCTGACTTTGTGTATTCTTATCATCTCAATGCCAGATTACAAGAGTATGATTGTGGCTAACAAGAGTAAGATCATATCGATCAAGTCTCCCGGAATCAATCTACAAATCCCATAAAAAATGTCGATGTAGAGCATTTTGCATCATGGTCTTCACTTGGGTGTTGATGGTGTCTTGGTGCTTTGGCCTATGAGTCCTCATATAGGTGCCGCGCTGTAAGATCCATGATGATCTAGCCGAATTTCTGCCACCATTAGCTTTCTGTCTACGTTATTTGTTCTTATTGTATTTGCCTTTTCACTTTGTACTTCTGATCAAAATGTTGGAAAGCTATAAGCGATGTCACAGGAAACGTACCTTTCAATCTTTGCGTGTCATTTTGATACCATAATTTATACTTCCATTGATCTTGTTAGTAAAGGTAAGCACGAGCTCTTTGATTTGGAAACTTTTGTATGTGGTAAGTAACAGAAAATTTATTAGATGTAACATTGTTAAAAAATTCAGATATGTGATTTTAAAATTGACAAATCTTTTTTTTCTTGGAGTCTTGACAGTCCGAAGACAGCCAAGCTGAAGCTGCTTCTTCCGCTTTGAGTTATCAGAATGAGAGGCTATCCCAGTGTGCGACCACCTTAGGCAATGGCGGTCCTAGGATCTTAGTATTGGAGGTGCCAAAAAAATGTAATTTGATCTAATATCATCATTATTCTAGCAAATACTCCTCAAATTGCACTTTTACATTTTTAGAGGGGGTTGTCTGGGCTGCATGGCAACCCCTGAATCTGCCCCTGGCCTCGGCTAGGCACCTCACGAGCGATCTGAAAGCATCTCACGAGCGATCTAAAACCATAGTCAGAGGTAACCCTGTTTTTCCTACTATCTATAGTCCAGCTGCACGTGTTTTCACCCTGTAAATCCTAACTCTTTTTAATCGATGACATGAAGCATCATGAGGTTTCATCAAAAATAAAATTGGAAAGTATACTGACCTTAGGGCATCTCCAGTGCCGACCGTCAAACCTCCCGCATCCATCCGGATCACGGAAGCCATCCAATGCGGTCCTGTATCGGTCCGCGGCGTGGTCCGGACGCGTTTTCTCCCGCAAACCAGAGACAAAAGTGGGGGAAGTTTGGAGGAGTTCAGACCAATCCCAAGCCCGCTTCTGACTATTCTGACCCACCAAAAACCTCTCCCCCTCCCGCGCGTTTTCGGTCAGTGCCCATATTCATGCCCGGCCAGAGCGGACGCAACCGCTCACTGGCGTCGGCATTGAAGCGGCGCGCAGGCCGAGAGAGCGCCACCCGTGCCGCTTCCCGGTGCAGGCGGCTGTGGCACGTTCAAAAGACACGACGGCCGCCTATCCGTCCGTCTGCCGCCTGCATTGATGGCATGCGGTTGCCGAGGCGTCTCCTCCGGTGCAACCCGTCTGTCCCTCTG
This sequence comes from Thinopyrum elongatum, assembly GCA_011799875.1. Taxonomy (NCBI): domain Eukaryota; kingdom Viridiplantae; phylum Streptophyta; class Magnoliopsida; order Poales; family Poaceae; genus Thinopyrum; species Thinopyrum elongatum. The sequence goes on from CM022300.1 coordinate 585,835,306, forward strand.
CGGCCCACCGGTGCTATATAAATCGCTGCCCCGGTACCCCAGCCATAGCCAAAGTCATCCCTCTCCGCACCACTCCCCACTAATTGATCCCTCCACCGTCAAAGCTCTTTGGGACGAGCTAACGACGGAGCAGAAGAAGGCCATGGCTGCCATTGCTGCCGACTGGCAGGCCGGCAGGCAGCCAGAGGACATGCAAATGGAGGACACCTCCTCCGATGAGCTAGCGCCACCCTCCTCTTCCTCCGTGGCACCCTCCTCCTCCGCTCCACCCTTGCCGGTGCATTACACCATGACCATCGGTGAGGCATGTGCCCGTCATATGGACATGGTGCGGGAGGAGCAGTTCTGGGAGGCGCAGGCCAACACCAACTACAACCACAACCTCCTCCAGGAGCATCTGCACACGGAGGAGCAGGTCGCCGCTGGCGGGCAGTTGCGCCGGACACTGAACTGGCGGAGCAGGAGGCGCTGCTCGAGTCCTATCGCTCCGCCAGCTGGTGGTACCAGCAGCGGGTGACGGAGGTGGTGACCGCCGGCAAGGAAAGCAATGACGACGCAGGCAAGGCGGTGTTCGACGAGACCGACAAGAAGGAGGAGGACAACGTCGAGGCCACGCCCCGCCGCCACCATAAAGAAGTCAGCACGTCTGCAGGCGGCGGCGGCGGTGGCGAGGAAGAGTAGTGCACGTTGGGTCACCGCCGCTCTGGTCCCAGGAACGCCACCGCTCCTCCCCTCCCATCGACCCTAAGCTTGGTGGGCTCAGCATCTTTGCCCGATTAGTCGCTTGGCGGCGTTGTGGAGGCGGACAACTTCACTTCCTGGGCCTCCGGAGAAGGAGGTTACGTTGACGGAGCTGGAGATGGTGAAGCTTAGTTCTCTTGGTTCATGGGTGGACATGGGGAACGGGTGACGGCGACCATTTAGACCTAGCCGAACGAGTGATACGTCTCCAACGTATCTATAATTTTTTATTGTTTCATGCTATTATATTATCTTGGATGTTTTATATGCATTAATATGCTATTTTATATTATTTTTGCACTAACTTATTAACCTAGAGCCCAGTGCCAGTGCCAGTTTCTGTTTTTTCCTTGTTTTTGAGTTTTACAGAAAAGGAATACCAAACGGAGTCCAAACGAAATAAAACTTTCGCGATGATTTTTCTTGGACCAGAAGACACACGTAGGACTTGGAGAGGAAGGCACAAGAGTCCTGAGGGCTCCACAAGACCTCAGGGCGCGCCCTAGGGGGGCGCGCCCCCTGACTTGTGGGCCCCACGGGAGTCCTCCAACCCTAATCTTTGGCCTATAAATTGATAAATATTCCCAAACCACTAGAAGTGTCCACCAAAATACTTTTCCGCCGCCGTAACCTTCTGTACCCATGAGATCCCATCTTGGGGCCTTTTCCGGCATCCTGCCGGAGGGGGATTCGTTCACGGAGGGCTTCTACATCAACTCTATTGCCCTTCCGATGAAGCGTGAGTAGTTTACCACAGACATACGGGTCCATAGCTAGTAGCTAGATGGCTTGTTCTCTCTCTTTGATCCTCAATACCATGTTCTCCTCGTTGTTCTTGGAGATCTATTCGATGTAATATTCTTTTGCGGTGTGTTTGTCGAGATCCGATGAATTGTGGATTTATGATCAAGTTTAACTATGAATATTATTTGAATCTTCTCTGAATTCTTATATGCATGATTTGATATCTTTGTATTTCTCTTCGAATTATCGGTTTGGTTTGGCCAACTAGATTGGTTCTTCTTGCAATGGGAGAGGTGCTTAGTTTTGGGTTCAATCTTGCGGTGTCCTCACCCAGTGACAAAGTAGGGGTAGCGAGGCACGTATTGTATTTTTGCCATTAAGGGTAAAAAGATGGGGTTTTCATCATATTGCTTGAGTTTATCCCTCTACATCATGTCATCTTACTTAAGGCGTTACTCCGTTCTTATGAACTTAATACTCTAGATGCATGCTGGATAGCGGTTGATGTGTGGAGTAATAGTAGTAGATGCAGAATTGTTTCGGTCTACTTGACACGGACGTGATGCCTATATTCATAATCATTGCCTTGGAAATCGTCATAACTTTGCGCTTTTCTATCAATTGCTCGACAGTAATTTGTTCACCCACCGTATTATTTGCCTTCAAGAGAGAAGCCTCTAGTGAAACCTATGGCCCCCGAGTCTATTTTCCATTATATACTTTCAGATCTATAAACCAAAACACCCAAAAATACCTTGCTGCAATTTATTACTTTTATTTTGTTTTACGTTTTAGTAAGCTTTTATATCTATCTCTATCAGATCTCACCTTTGCAAGTGACCGTGAAGGGATTGACAACCCCTTTATCGCGTTGGGTGCAAGTGTTTGATTGTTTGTGCAGGTGCATAGATTGGAGACTTGCGTGTATCTCCTACTGGATTGATACCTTGGTTCTTAACTGAGGGAAATACTTATCTCTACTTTGCTGCATCACCCTTTCCTCTTCAATGGAAAAACCAACGCAAGCTCAAGAAGTAGCAGGAAGAATTTCTGGCGCCATTGCCGGGGAGATCGACATCAAGCCTACCAAGTACCCACCATAAACTCTCATCTCTTGCATTACATTATTTGCCATTTGCCTCTCGTTTTCCTCTCCCCCACTTCTAAAACGATTTCAGGAAAACACAAAAAGATTTGCCTTTTTTATTCACCCTTCTTCCATTCGTCTTTTTCGTTTGCTCATGTGCTAGATCGCTTGTTTTTTCATCATGGCTAGTCATTCTACCATTTTTAGTACCCCCGAAAGTGAGGTTCTCAATTTTAAGCAAAGGGAGGGAGAAAATTTAAAAGATGCTTGGTATAGAATTTGCAATGCTCAAAATAGATCTACCCGTAAGCAATCTACTACCGTTCTCCTTCGCAATTTTTATGTAGGTGTTACTACTTGGTATAGATACGTGCTAGATACCATTACCGGAGGTAATTTCTTGGGGAGCCATACTTTGGATGCTTGTAATGCTATGATAGATTTGGTAGGCTCACCACCACTCATGGTTAAGGAAATAGTTTTAACTTTGGAACATGTGATGCAAAGGCTTGATATTATTGAGAAAAAAATTGCTACCGTAGAGCTTATTGAAAACTTGGATAAGAAGATTCATAATCAAATTACTCAATATGGATCGAAGGTAGGAATCACTTTGAAGAATCTAAAGGAAAAAGAACCTATAGTTAATGAAAAGATAGATCAAGATTCTACTAGAATTGGCAAGCTAGAAGATATTATTACCAACTTGGGTTCCGCTTTTTCCTCTGTTAAAATTACTCCAAATTTTCCTCCTACTAAAGCCACTAAGTTTATTTATGTTCCTAAGAATAAGGGTGAATCTTCTAGTAAAGGAAACGAATATCTTAAGATGATAAGTGTTCACCCTAACTTTATAAATATTATTAAGAAACCAATTGCCACGAGTGAATTTCTTGATTTCTTGCCTAGGAATGTGATTATTGATAAAACCAAAAGGTCTCCTAATGGTTATAAGTGTGCAATTGAGGAGTTGCATACCAAAGATGACAATACCTAGATCTATGTTTTATGCCTAGCTAGGGGCGTTAAACAATAGCGCTTGTTGGGAGGTAACCCAAATTTATTTTTATGTTTAATGTTTTTGGTTCTGTTTTTCAATAAATACACATTATTACCTCTGTAGTAATTGTGTTTTGGTGTTTTAATTGGTGTTTGACCCAAGTAAGACCTTTGGGATGGCTTACGGTGATAGTTGATTTGATCTTGCTGAAAAACAGAAACTTTTGCGTCCAGTAAAAGAATTGTTTAAATTCACTGGAGCGTGTAAAAATCCTGAATTTTTTACACAAGATTTATATACAAATTTCCTATGATTTCCTATGATTTCAGTATTTTTAGAGTTAAATAAGTATGAGCACAATTCAGATATTCGCAGACTATTCTGTTTTTGATAGATTCTGTTTTCTATGTGCCCTCTTTCTTCTTCGTCTATCGGTAAATTTACTTGAGGCTATATTTTTATTCACCACATGATATGTGTTTTGCTTGGAGCGTCTTGTATGATATGAGTCTTTGCTTTTTAGTTTGCCACAATCATCCTTGCTGTACACGCCTTTTGAGAGGGACACGCATGAATTGTGAATTTATTAGAATACTCTATATGCTTCACTTATATCTTTTGAGCTAGGCAATTTTGCTCTAGTGCTTCACTTATGTGGCACCCCGATAGAGGGCCGACGCACACCAGCCCCAGGATAAGACCTGGCGCACGTCAAAGACATGATACAGCAATTCCAGGCACAAAATGGCTTTATTAAATAGAATGGAGTATTACAATACTGTTGCTTACAACAATATTACATAGCTCCAAGGCTAACTAAGATGGCAGCGAAGGTCTTGGTTTAGCGGCATCAACGTCTCTGGCTGGGCTCCATAACTCATAGGACTGGCTGGGTTACGATCTAGCACGACGAATCTTCTCCTGCAACTGGCCACGTGCAAGGCCAGGTGAGTACTTTGAATGTACTCGCAAGACAACCAAATACATAGCATCCAAACAAGCAGATGACAAAGCAAGCCATATGCTATGCCAGAATTTATTCTAAATATGGCATGGAATTAACAGGAAAAATGTGAATCAACATGGCATAGCATACCCTTCTAGCATTATTTATCATCATGTCGTAGCAAGATTATCTGGCATGATTAAACATCTAGCAGCATTGATCAACACGACATAACGGGGTTATCTAGCAAAGTAACTACTGAAGTAAAGTACAGTAAAGTAAAGCATGCATCAAGTAAATAGTCCATATTCCGAATATTCTCATGATCCAATCTGAAACTGATCCAAATCCAAGTCTCTCGGTCATCTGACCATCTCTTCTATAGCCATCTTATGGCTAACATACCATACTCCTGACAACATCTACTGTCCATGCAGGACATGTCCTTTCACCATCATTATCATCATTACGGTTGATCGCCTAACGAGGTCTGGACGGGCTGTCCAATACCGTGGACACGGCTATTCGAATAGATTTTACACTCTGCAGAGGTTGTACACTTTACCCACACCACGGAACTCATGGCCTCGTACTCCCATTCGGGTGGACCAACGACGTTCCGACGAAACCTGTCTGACCCGTGACTCTTCCATCGTACCACCGGCCATCACACTCCCTCTTGGAGTCAAGCCCTGGGTGGCCCCGTGTCCTCAAGACACCTACCACCGTCGTGGCCAAACAAAACTGTCCCAAACGGGGACGGGTACCCAAACAACTCAACTGGGCTCACAGGGTTATCGCCGCCTACCGTGCCAGGGCAGCGCGCGCACATAACCCTCCCTCTTTGGAGGTACCGGTGAAAGAGCACGAGATCAGACCAAGTCAAGGCCGTCCCATACCGGCAAATGTGGTTGCACGGATAAGCCCGGACAGGTGACTCTGATCAACCGACTAGGTTTATCAATATATCTCCATCATCCCACCATTACCTTAACAATTATAAGTGTGAACAGCCACTTAACATCAGCATAGCAGAATCATTACAACGTTGACAAACATGGTAAGATATCAGATCATGGTACTCACATGATAACGGTATCCAAAATATTGTTACTAGCATGGCAGGGCATGGCATGGAAACAAGGCATGATATTAGATGAAACGTAATGCTAACATCTAAAACAGATGACATAACAGGTGTATGCAAGTGCAGGCTAACAGGTGATACAGATGTACTACAATGAACACACAGGGTGCAAGCAAAGTCATCACGCAGGTCCGGAGCTCATGGAAGAGGTTGGCTTGCCTGGGGTAGAGGAATACACCAGGTGGAAGTGCAATAACACTCCGGGAAGATTCGCCGGAAAAGTTTCCCTCTCGAAGGAGGCTGATTAGGGGCAAGGGCAAAATGGTCATTTTCACAGTGTGAAAACATTATGAAAATGACGCCATCAGAACGGGCTCATCGATCTGAAGACGTGGGCGTTGGTTTTACCTCAATCGGAGTTACGGTCGCAAAGTTAGGGCCGTTCGTTCGTTAAGCGTTAAAACAGACAAAATCTGTCCATTTTAGCTCTTAACCAGCGAACGTTTGCTATATAATAGATTCGGCCGGCAGCTGGAAAAAAGGAAAACGCCTTTGGAAAAATACGCCTTCGGAGTCAGAAGACGTACTCCCTAAAATACGTTTTCACTTTAAACCAGCGGGCCCGGGTTGACTTTCTTTATCTCAATGACGTGTGGGCCCCGCCTTATCTCTTTCTCTCTCTCTTTTCTTCTCTTCTCAGGTCTTCCCGACCGAACAGAGGAGAGTGCCACGGTGGCTCGGGCCTCGCCGGCTGCTCGCGTGGCCGTCGCCTCGCCGCTCCTCAGGGCCGGCCGGCGGGCGGAGGGGCTCGGCCACCCAACACCGCGCCCGCAGGTGTCCTCGGGGCCGCTCGGGGCGGACCACAGCGACGGCGCCGCGGCTCGGGCCGAGGTCAAGGCACAGCCGGAGGAGGGGGCACGGCGGCAGGGCTCCTCCGCCTGAGCTCGAGACAGCAGCGACTCGCGGGGAGTCAGGGGAGGCCGGGAACACGGACAGAGGGGGAGGGAAGAGGTCAAGGCGCCGAAATGGCTGAAGGGCAACGGCGGCAGAGCCGCGGCCATGGTGGAGGGAGGAGCTCGAGGGCTCGAGGGAGGAGGCTGGGGGCTTGCTGGTGACGAGGTCGGCTCGGGGGCACGCTATATATATAGCTCGGGGATGAAGCTAGCCGACAATGGACGGAGCTCCGAGAAGCTCCTTGTTGACGACCGAGGCTTCGAGCGCTCCACCAGCTAGGGGACGAGGGGTAGAGGCCTCTGGATGGGTCACGCACGCGCTAGGGAGCTCTACGACACTACTGGACATGCTGTAGCCGGCTGGAGACGAGCTCCCGTCAACTCCAATGCACAGAGCACCAGTTTGGCATGCTCTGCCCGTGGTCACCGCGTGGCCACGGCGTTGCCACGCCTCACATGAAGCCAAACCATGTCTAGGCTATTCACCGTCCTACACTGAGATGACCTATGCGGCTGAATGACCTGAGGGAGGCCTGAGGTGACTGCACCATGGTCAAACAGGTTCCAACAGCAAAGTGTTTGCCATGTGGTCCGGCTACCACAGCGCACCTATTGACCTGATCTATGGCATGGGTTAGTAATACACTAAGGTAGTGATGCTGGAAAAATTTGGGCACAAATGGACAATGCTAGCTAGTACTTCCTTTGTTACCATGCCCACTGACCAGAAATACAAATGATGATGCTGGGGTCAAATGGCTAGATGGATTTGAATGATTCTTGGTGTAGAGTGATGATATGGTCATAGGAACTGTCTGGAAAAGTTTCAGCTCAAATTGATCATCTATGAGGGTACTTCCTTCACAGAGATGCAATCTGGACAGAAACTTAGATAATTTACTGAGGAAGATTGACTTGATGGAATGAGCTCATTTTTGGTATACAGGGGTAATATATCATAATGAATCACCCTACAAACTTTCAGCCCAAGGAGATCAAGGAATCAAGCACTTCCTTTGCAAACTGAAAATCTGAACAGAATTTGTAAAGTGGTGTTGTCCTCAAAATTTAATGGGTGGTACTTGAGATCTTGATGGAAATGGTGAATATAGGGGTAGGAAAAACTCCACAATTTATTTGGGATTTTTCCTAACTACCAAAATGGTAGTTCCTTTGGAAAGGCCCCAAATTGGAATATTGGCTTTAAATAGGAAAATGCAATTTATCCTATTTAATTATGGCCAATATTTTTATGAGAGCTTAATATGATCACAAAGAATATCTCCACAAGTTTTCATGAACTTTGGAGATGGATAGATATTATTCTGGATTTAATTCCTCCGAAAGGCAGAGAAAGGAATTAATTCTAGATGAGAAATATTGCATATAACTTAGCAATATTTTTGCACATCTAGGGTTTATGAGTGAAGGATGATCTCCGGAAATTTTGGGAGGATCAACTGAGCAAGAAAAATGATAGTTCCTTTGTAAACGCAAAGGCAGGATTTCCAGTTCCGATATTTTGGAACTAGGGTTTGAATGAGGTTCGGGGTTTACTGACGGAAACTTGACTGGCACAAGAGCATGGAAAATTCATGGAGAGGCTGAGGATTGTCTGAATTCACCTGGTCATTCACCAGATTCCAGAGGAAAAATTCGGGAAAGAAAAGCTAGGAAGGAATAACAGCACAAAAATCGATAACCCGATTTTTGGGGTGTTACAAACCTTCCCCCCTTAAGAGAATCTCGTCCTCGAGATTCCTAGGGTTAGCTCAGAACAAAAAATCACGCCTCCTGGAAAAAAAAACTCTAGGTTGAGTGGTAACCCTGGGGTTGAAAACAACCAAGTTAAAAGTACCGAAAATTGGTACACCCAGATCGAGGTACGGATATCGCGGGATTTACTCCATGGTTAGGGGCCGCTGGGTTGCCCTGACATTTTTAGAAAAAGAAGAATTTCCTTCTTCCAAAAATGCTCGGGACACCACAGTAAACTGTGGCCTCTCTCGCGGGCAGGTGGGCCTAGGGCCCACTGGCAGCTTCTTCTTCCTCCGGCCCACGGCTCTCTCTCTCTCGCTCCCGCGCTGTCCTGAGTGCGGCTAGGCACTGTGCACGCCTAGTTCCTAGGGTACTGAGCACCCTACAACAACAGTGCGCGGCGTGCATGAGGCCAATGCAGAGAGCACTCCCATCGCGGGTCAGCGCCGGTCGGCACTGTTCGCGGATTCGCCTCCTGGACGCCGGTGATCGAGCGACGTGCGGTTCTCCTGGACCTCGCTCACCGTACACCGGACTTGGGCTATAAAAACGACGGCAGTTTCTTCTTCCTCCACCTCGCATCTTACCTCACTTCTTTTCCTCTTCTCCTTTTCCTTCTGGTTGCAGGAGCGTGAGGCGAGGCTTTAATGGCGGACATGGGTTCGGAGCTGATCTTCATCCTCCTGGTGGGTCTGCTGGCGGCATTGGTTGGCTCCTCACTGCTGCTGTGTGCGATGATCCTCGATGATCATCGAGATGCTGCTAACTGAGTGGTAGCTGGTGATCATCCACGCCGTCTTAGGCCGGCGGAATGAGCGCGGGCTGCGGTGGGGCGAAGGGGGTGGCTGGTCAGCATCACACAGGACGGTGCCAGAAGCGTCGCTGAGTCTAGGGTTAGTGCAGTGTGGTTAGCAGAGCTGTACCAGTGTGGAAGCCACACTGCGGGTTGCTCCTCACTGATCGACATCCACAACGAGTGAGGGTTGAGGTAGAATCAGGATTTAGATCTTGGACTAGAGGGGATGTAATGGTTTGTGCTGCAATAAAATTTCTCAGAATTTCTCCGAGATTGCAGCTGGGTTCGGGGAAAAGATTTTGGGACCGGGGAAAAATATTGGATAGAGCTGGTTTTCCAGAACACTGAGTTCAGGAAAACTGACAAATGGAGTATGCATAGATGGGTGGGGGTGGGCAGATTTGCATTCTACCCGAGTACCACGGCGGCTGTACTCAGGAGATAGAACTTGGCGTGCAGACATTGCTCATACGATGCACAAGCAATCTATTCAAATTCATATGCAAGCAAATGCAGAAGGCATACAGTAGCAGAATACAGACAGATGAAAGAAACATATTGAGCATATTACACTAAGGTGTTTCAATGCTAGTGGGTGTATGTACTCCTGGTATACATACACCTACACCAGCTCGCATTTTATTAGGGACTCTGGGCGAGTCCAATGTTATTAGGTGTAAGTGCTCTACTGACTAAAATCTTGTTAAAATCCATTGCCTGCTCTGTTAAACATTTCTGCTTAACAGAGAGACAGATGAACTAAACACACAGAGCAAACAAGCATACATAATATTACACCAGCACACAGGCATAGCAATACAAGCATTACAACAAAGCACAACCTTACTAGACAGCTAACAGTAACAACTCACTCTGAACTACAGGATCCTAATCCTAGACGAGGACGAAGAAACAGTCTTCGCAACACACATACTTGCGGCCTCAACTGGCTACACTCACTGCCAGAGCCACAAATGGGCCTACTCTTGCTGGGGCTCTCCTGGGGGACGAAGGCTGAGCCAACTCCCATCTTCATCGTCGGACACCACAATGGGTTGGGGCACAACTGCTTGGGTTGCGGCTGGAACTTGGCGGAACACATCTTGACGACGAAGACGACGAATAGCTCTGGCAACATAACTTGGGTGGATGATGCCAGGTTGCCATGGGTTCACGGGCTGCGAGGGTAGCACTGGCTGAGAGGGTGGCACTAGTTGAGAAGGTGGCACTGGGTTTGGCAGCAGGGGAAGGCTGGTCTGGGATGCAGCTTGACGAGCATCACGGTATGCTTCCATAACAACCCGGGTGGTGTCATGGTCAATGGATTGGAACTCTCGAATAATGCCGGCAATTAGTAGTCCCTGGGCATCAATGAACTGAGCCAGGCGAGCTACTGCCGGGTCGGCTTCACCAACTGCGCTGAAGAACTCGCAACCTGTATTGGACGAAGCAAGAAAATAACGGAACTCCCTCATCTCCGCTACTTGCGGAAACTGGAAGCGAAGACGGGTGATGGCTTCCGCAGCAGCTGTCTGGACGGCCAAAGCAGTGGCGGGCATGGGTTTGCCCTTAAAAACCAAGGGCTTCCCATCCTTTGCTGGACTTGGGCGGACAAGCACCTTTGCCTCATATCGGCAAAGGTGAGGGACGGGTTCCGATTGGAACACCAAATACACTGGGATAGTATTACAGCCAAGGGCTTGGGTGAGCATATTGGAAAGGATAGGTGGAAATCCGTCATACCCTTTGGCCACGGTCTGGCTATGGAACTTGTGCATTTTGGAGGAACTAGCCATGGCTGTTGGTTTGCGGATAATGGCCTGGGTTCTCCTACGGGGATCTGGCTTGCTGAATGGAGAGAGTTGCGACTCACAAGTGGGGGTTTAATAGGCTTTCGGCTGGAACACACCAGCATGGCCTGGATCTTTCTCGTGCCGAGCAGAAGATATGCCGGCACGGCCGACAACTGGGTAGGGTCGCGGTCTAATCCAGGGACGGCTGGGTGGATGGACAGCTGAGCAGGGACACGTCCATTCCGACTGCGCCGCATGTTGATCAACAGTGGCCATGTCGGATGCCAGGGATGGGTCAAATCTATGGGGCCCACTACCGGGTAAAGGATAGGGATGGTTTGGTGCTAGGGTAACCTATAGCCAGCCTGGCTCTGATACCAAGTCTTGTGGCACCCCGATAGAGGGCCGACGCACACCAGCCCCAGGATAAGACCTGGCGCACGTCAAAGACATGATACAGCAATTCCAGGCACAAAATGGCTTTATTAAATAGAATGGAGTATTACAATACTGTTGCTTACAACAATATTACATAGCTCCAAGGCTAACTAAGATGGCAGCGAAGGTCTTGGTTTAGCGGCATCAACGTCTCTGGCTGGGCTCCATAACTCACAGGACTGGCTGGGTTACGATCTAGCACGACGAATCTTCTCCTGCAACTGGCCACGTGCAAGGCCAGGTGAGTACTTTGAATGTACTCGCAAGACAACCAAATACATAGCATCCAAACAAGCAGATGACAAAGCAAGCCATATGCTATGCCAGAATTTATTCTAAATATGGCATGGAATTAACAGGAAAAATGTGAATCAACATGGCATAGCATACCCTTCTAGCATTATTTATCATCATGTCGTAGCAAGATTATCTGGCATGATTAAACATCTAGCAGCATTGATCAACACGACATAACGGGGTTATCTAGCAAAGTAACTACTGAAGTAAAGTACAGTAAAGTAAAGCATGCATCAAGTAAATAGTCCATATTCCGAATATTCTCATGATCCAATCTGAAACTGATCCAAATCCAAGTCTCTCAGTCATCTGACCATCTCTTCCATAGCCATCTTATGGCTAACATACCATACTCCTGACAACATCTACTGTCCATGCAGGACAGGTCCTTTCACCATCATTATCATCATTATGGTTGATCGCCTAACGAGGTCTGGACGGGCTGTCCAATACCGTGGACACGGTTATTCGAATAGATTTTACACTCTGCAGAGGTTGTACACTTTACCCACACCACGGAACTCATGGCCTCGTACTCCCATTCGGGTGGACCAACGACGTTCCGACGAAACCGGTCTGACCCGTGACTCTTCCATCGTACCACCAGCCATCACACTCCCTCTTGGAGTCAAGCCCTGGGTGGCCCCGTGTCCTCAAGACACCTGCCACCGTCGTGGCCAAACAAAACTGTCCCAAACGGGGACGGGTACCCAAACAACTCAACTGGGCTCACAGGGTTATCGCCGCCTACCGGGCCAGGGCAGCGCGCGCGCATAACCCTCCCTCTTTGGAGGTACCGGTGAAAGAGCACGCGATCAGACCAAGTCAAGGCCGTCCCATACCGGCAAATGTGGTTGCACGGATAAGCCCGGACAGGTGACTCTGATCAACCGACTAGGTTTATCAATATATCTCCATCATCCCACCATTACCTTAACAATTATAAGTGTGAACAGCCACTTAACATCAGCATAGCAGAATCATTACAACGTTGACAAACATGGCAAGATATCAGATCATGGTACTCACATGATAACGGTATCCAAAATATTGTTACTAGCATGGCAGGGCATGGCATGGAAACAAGGCATGATATTAGATGAAACGTAATGCTAACATCTAAAACAGATGACATAACAGGTGTATGCAAGTGCAGGCTAACAGGTGATACAGATGTACTACAATGAACACACAGGGTGCAAGCAAAGTCATCACGCAAGTCCGGAGCTCATGGAAGAGGTTGGCTTCCCTGGGGTAGAGGAATACACCGGGTGGAAGTGCAATAACACTCTGGGAAGATTCGCCGGAAAAGTTTCCCTCTCGAAGGAGGCTGATTCGGGGCAAGGTCAAAATGGTCATTTTCACAGTGTGAAAACATTATGAAAATGACGCCATCAGAACGGGCTCGTCGATCTGAAGATGTGGGCGTTGGTTTTACCTCAATCGGAGTTACGGTCGCAAAGTTAGGGCCGTTCGTTCGTTAAGCGTTAAAACAAACAAAATCTGTCCATTTTAGCTCTTAACCAGCGAACGTTTTCTATATAATAGATTCGGCCGGCAGCTGGAAAAAAGGAAAACGCCTTTGGAAAAATACGCCTTCGGAGTCAGAAGACGTACTCCCTAAAATACGTTTTCACTTTAAACCAGCGGGCCCGGGTTGAATTCTTTATCTCAATGACGTGTGGGCCCCGCCTTATCTCTTTCTCTCTCTCTTTTCTTCTCTTCCCAGGTCTTCCCGACCGAACAGAGGAGAGTGCCACAGTGGCTCGGGCCTCGCCGGCTGCACGCGTGGCCGTCGCCTCGCCGCTCCTCAGGGCCAGCAGGCGGGCGGAGGGGCTCGGCCACCCAACACCGCGCCCGCAGGTGTCCTCGGGGCCGCTCGGGGCAGACCACAGCGACGGCGCCGCGGCTCGGGCCGAGGTCAAGGCACGGCCGGAGGAGGGGGCACGGTGGTAGGGCTCCTCCGCCTGAGCTCGAGACAGCGGCGACTCGCGGGGAGTCAGGGGAGGCCGGGAACACGGACAGAGGGGGAGGGAAGAGGTCAAGGCGCCGAAATGGCTGAAGGGCAACGGCGGCAGAGCCGCGGCCATGGTGGAGGGAGGAGCTCGAGGGCTCGAGGGAGGAGGCTGGGGGCTTGCTGGTGACGAGGTCGGCTCGGGGGCACGCTATATATATAGCTCGGGGATGAAGCTAGCCGACAATGGACGGAGCTCCGAGAAGCTCCTCGTTGACGACCGAGGCTTCGAGCGCTCCACCAGCTAGGGGACGAGGGGTAGAGGCCTCTGGATGGGTCACGCACGCACTAGGGAGCTCTACGACACTACTGGACATGCTGTAGCCGGCTGGAGACGAGCTCCCGTCAACTCCAATGCACAGAGCACCAGTTTGGCATGCTCTGCCCGTGGTCACCGCGTGGCCACGGCGTTGCCACGCCTCACATGAAGCCAAACCATGTCTAGGCTATTCACCGTCCTGCACTGAGATGACCTATGCAGCTGAATGACCTGAGGGAGGCCTGAGGTGACTGCACCATGGTCAAACAGGTTCCAACAGCAAAGTGTTTGCCATGTGGTGCGGCTACCACAGCGCACCTATTGACCTGATCTATGGCATGGGTTAGTAATACACTAAGGTAGTGATGCTGGAAAAATTTGGGCACAAATGGACAATGCTAGCTGGTACTTCCTTTGTTACCATGCCCACTGACCAGAAATACAAATGATGATGCTGGGGTCAAATGGCTAGATGGATTTGAATGATTCTTGGTGTAGAGTGATGATATAGTCATAGGAACTGTCTGGAAAAGTTTCAGCTCAAATTGATCATCTATGAGGGTACTTCCTTCACAGAGATGCAATCTGGACAGAAACTTAGATAATTTACTGAGGAAGATTGACTTGATGGAATAAGCTCATTTTTGGTATACAGGGGTAATATATCATAATGAATCACCCTGCAAACTTTCAGCCCAAGGAGATCAAGGAATCAAGCACTTCCTTTGCAAACTGAAAATCTGAACAGAATTTGTAAAGTGGTGTTGTCCTCAAAATTTAATGGGTGGTACTTGAGATCTTGATGGAAATGGTGAATATAGGGGTAGGAAAAACTCCACAATTTATTTGGGATTTTTCCTAACTACCAAAATGGTAGTTCCTTTGGAAAGGCCCCAAATTGGAATATTGGCTTTAAATAGGAAAATGCAATTTATCCTATTTAATTATGGCCAATATTTTTATGAGAGCTCAATATGATCACAAAGAATATCTCCACAAGTTTTCATGAACTTTGGAGATGGATAGATATTATTCTGGATTTAATTCCTCCGAAAGGCAGAGAAAGGAATTAATTCTAGATGAGAAATATTGCATATAACTTAGCAATATTTTTGCACATCTAGGGTTTATGAGTGAAGGATGATCTCCGGAAATTTTGGGAGGATCAACTGAGCAAGAAAAATGATAGTTCCTTTGTAAACGCAAAGGCAGGATTTCCAGTTCCGATATTTTGGAACTAGGGTTTGAATGAGGTTCGGGGTTTACTGACGGAAACTTGACTGGCACAAGAGCATGGAAAATTCATGGAGAGGCTGAGGATTGTCTGAATTCACCTGGTCATTCACCAGATTCCAGAGGAAAAATTCGGGAAAGAAAAGCTAGGAAGGAATAACAGCACAAAAATCGATAACCCGATTTTTGGGGTGTTACAACTTATATCTTTTTAGAGCGCGGCGGTGACTTTATTTTATAGAAATTGTTGAACTCTCATGCTTCACTTATATTATTTTGAGAGTCTCTCTAAACAGCATGGTAATTTTCTTAGGTTATGAATTTAGTCCTAATATGATGGGCATCCAAGAGGGATATAATAAAAACTTTCATATAAAGAGCATTGAATACTATGAGAAGTTTGATTCCTTATGATTGTTTTGAGATATAAAGATGGTGATATTAGAGTCATGCTAGTGAGTAATTTTGGATTGGTAGAAATACTTGTGTTAAAGTTTGTGATTCCCGTAGCATGCACGTATGGTGAACCGTTATGTGATGAAGTCGGAGCATGATTTATTTATTGATTGTCTTCCTTATGAGTGGCGGTCGGGGACGAGCGATGGTCTTTTCCTACCAATCTATCCCCCTAGGAGCATGCGTGTAGTACTTTGTTTCGATAGCTAATAGACTTGTGCAATAAGTATGTGAGTTCTTTATGACTAATGTTGAGTCCATGGATTATACACACTCTCACCCTTCCACCATTGCTAGCCTCTCTAGTACCGCGCAACTTTCGCCGGTGCACTACACCCACCATATACCCTTCCTCAAAACAGCCACCATACCTACCTATAATGGCATTTCCATAGTCATTCCGAGATATATTGCCATGCAACTTCCACCGTTCCGTTTATTATGGCACGCTTCATCATTGTCATATTGCTTTGAATGATCATGTAGTTGACATAGTATTTATGGCAAGGCCACCGTCCATATTTTTTATACATATCTCTCTTGATCATTGCACATCCCGGTACACCGCCGGAGGCATTCATATAGAGTCATATTTTTGTTCTAGTATCGAGTTGTAATTCTTGAGTTGTAAGTAAATAAAAGTGTGATGATCATCATTATTAGAGCATTGTCCCATGTGAGGAAAGGATGATGGAAGCTATGATTCCCTCACAAAAATAAAAGGGGCCAAAAGAAGCCCAAACAAAAAAAAGAAAAAAATGAGAGAAAAGAGAGAAGGGGCAATGCTACTATCCTTTTACCACACTTGTGCTTCAAAGTAGCACCATGATCTTCATGATAGAGAGTCTCCTATGTTGTCACTTTCATATACTAGTGGGAATTTTTCATTATAGAACTTGGCTTGTATATTCCAATGATGGGCTTCCTCAAATTGCCCTAGGTCTTCGTGAGCAAGCGAGTTGGATGCACACCCACTTAGTTTCTTTTTGAGCTTTCATAAACTTATAGCTCTAGTGCATCCGTTGCATGGCAATCCCTACTCACTCACATTGATATCTATTGATGGGCATCTCCATAGCCCGTTGATACGCCTAGTTGATGTGAGACTATCTCCTTTTTGTCTTCTCCACAACCACCATATTCTATTCCACCTATAGTGCTATAGCCATGGCTCACGCTCATGTATTGCGTGAAAGTTGAAAAAGTTTGAGAACATCAAAAGTATGAAACAGTTTCTTGGCTTATCATCGGGGTTGTGCATGATTTAATACTTTGTGTGATGAAGATGGAGCATAGGCAGACTATATGATTTTGTAGGGATAACTTTCTTTGGCATGTTATTTTGAGAAGACATGATTGCTTTATTAGTATGCTTGAAGTATTATTGTTTTTATGTCAATATTAAACTTTTGTTTTGAATCTTATGGATCTGAATATTCATGCCACAATGAATAAAATTACATGGATAAATATGTTAGGTAGCATTCCACATCACAACATCTGTTTTTATCATTTACCTACTCGAGGACGAGCAGGAATTAACCTTGGGGATGCTTGATACTGAAGGAAATATGCCTTAGAGGCAATAATAAAGTTGTTATTTTATATTTCCTTATTCATGATAAATGTTTATTATTCATGCTAGAATTGTATTGATCGGAAACCTAAATACATGTGTGAATACATAGACAAACACTGTGTCCCTAGTGAGCCTCTACTTGACTAGCTCGTTAATCAAAGATGGTTAAGGTTTCCTGACCATGGACATGAGTTGTCATTTGATAACGGGATCACATCATTAGAAGAATGATGTGATGGACAAGACCCATCCGTTAGCTTAGCATATTGATCGTTCAGTTTTATTGCTATTGCTTTCTTCATGTCAAATACATATTCCTTCGACTATGAGATTATGCAACTCCCGGATACCGGAGGAATGCCGTGTGTGCTATCAAATATCACAACGTAACTGGGTGATCATAAAGATGCTCTACAGGTATCTCCGAAGGTGTTTGTTGGGTTGGCATAGATCGAGATTAGGATTTGTCACTCTGAGTATCGGAGAGGTATCTCTGGGCCCTCTCGGTAATGCACATCATAAGAAGCCTTGCAAGCAAAGTAACTAATGAGTTAGTTGTAGGATGATGCATTGCGGAACGAGTAAAGAGACTTGCCGTTAACGAGATTGAACTAGGTATGAAGATACCGACGATCGAATCTCGGGCGAGTAACATACCGATGGACAAAGGGAATTACGTATGTTGTCATAACGGTTCGACCGATAAAGATCTTCGTAGAATATGTAGGAACCAATATGAGCATCTAGGTTCCGCTATTGGTTATTGACCGGAGAGGTGTCTCGGTCATGTCTACATAGTTCTCGAACCCGTAGGGTCCGCACGCTTAACGTTCGATGACGATATAGTATTATATGAGTTATGTGATTTGGTGACCGAATGTTGTTCGGAGTCCCGGATGAGATCATGGACATGACGAGGAGTCTCGAAATGGTCGAGAGGTAAAGATTGATATATAGGACGATGGTATTCGGACAGTGGAAGTGTTCCGGAGGGTACCGGGTACATATCGAGTCACCGAAAGGGGTTCCGGGCACCCCCGGCAAAAGATATGGGCCCAATGGGCCAAGAGGGGAAACACAGCAGCCAGCAGGGGCTGCTGCGCCCCCCATATGGGCCGCACCTGAGGTGAAGGAAAGAGGGTAAGAGAGAAGGAAGGGGAGGGATTCGGCCTCCCCCTTCCTTCCCTCCTCCCTCCTCCTTCCTTTCCCCTTCGGTGAATAAGGAAGGGGGGAGGCCAAATTGGGGGAGGCGCCCAAGTAGGATTCCTCCTACTTGGGGCGCCCCCTGCTGCTCACCTCCCTCTCCCACCTATATATACATGGGGAGGGGGTGCCTAGAACACACAACAACATCTGTTAGCCGTGTGCGGCGCCCCCCTCCACAGATCACACCCTCCGTCATATTCTCACTGTGCTTAGGCGAAGCCCTGCGTGGATCACTTCACCATCACCGTCACCACGCCGTCGTGCTGACGGAACTCATCTACTTCCTTGACACTTTGCTGGATCAAGAGTTCAAGAGACGTCATCGAGCTGAACGTGTGCAGACCTCGGAGGTGCCGTACGTTCGGTGCTTGATCGGTCAGAACGAGAAAAAGTTCGACTACATCAACCGCGTTGTCAAACGCTTTCGCTTTCGGTCTACGAGGGTACGTAGACACACTCTCCCCTCTCGTTGCTATGCATCTCCTAGATAGATCTTGCGTGAGCGTAGGAATTTTTTTGAAATTGCATGCTACGTTACCCAACAGTGGTATCAGAGCCAGATCTATGCGTAGATGATACTGCTTACCACCAATGTCTTATTTTGATTCGGCGGTATTGTTGGATGAAGCGGCCCGGACCAACCTTACATGACCACGTTCATGAGACCGGTTCCACCGACTGACATGCAACTAGTTTTGCATAAAGGTGGCTGGCGGGTGTCTGTTTCTCCTACTTTAGTTGAATCGAATTTGACTGTGGTCGGTCCTTGTTGAAGGTTAAAACAGCAAACTTGATAAATCACGGTTGTGGTTTTGATGCGTAGGTAAGAACGGTCCTTGCTAGAAGCTTGTAGCAGCTACGTAAAACTTGCAACCACAAAGTAGAGGACGCCTAACTTATTTTTGCAGGGCATGTTGTGATGTGATATGGTCAAGACATGATGTGATATACGTTGTTGTATGAGATGATCATGTTTTGTAAAAGTTATCGGCAACTAGCAGGAGCCTTATGGTTGTCGCTTTATTGTATGAAATGCAAACGCCATGTAATTGCTTTACTTTATCACTATGCGTTAGCGATAGTTGTAGAAGCAATAGTTGGCGAGACGACCACGACGCAACGATGGAGATCAAGGTGTCGAGCCGGTGACGATGGAGATCATGACGATGCTTTGGAGATGGAGATCAAAAGAACGAGATGATGATGGCCATATCATGTCACATATTTTGATTGCATGTGATGTTTATCTTTTATGCATCTTATTTTGCTTAGTACGATGGTAGCATTATAAGATGATCCCTTCACTAAATTTCAAGGTATAAGTGTTCTCCCTGAGTATGCACCGTTGCGACAGTTCGTCGTGTTGAGACACCACGTGATGATCGGGTGTGATAGACTCTATGTTCAAATACAACGGGTGCAAGACAGTTTTGCACATGCGGAATACTCAGGTTAAACTTGACGAGCCTGGCATGTACAGACATGGCCTCGGAACACTGGAGACCGAAAGTTCGAACGTGAATCATATAGTAGATATGATCAACATAGAGATGTTCACCATTGATGACTACTCCATCTCACGTGATGATCGGACATGGTTTAGTTGATTTGGATCATGTATCATTTAGATGACTTGAGGGATGTCTATCTAAGTGGGAGTTCTTAAGTAATTTGATTAATTGAACTTAATTTATCATGAACTTAGTCCTGATAGTATTTGCATATCTATGTTGTAGATCAATGGCCCGTTCTACTGTTCCCCTGAATTTTAATGCGTTCCTAGAGAAAGCTAAGTTGAAAGATGATGGTAGCAACTACACGGACTGGGTCTGTAACTTGATGATTATCCTCATTGCTACACAGAAGAATTATGTCCTTGATGCACCGCTAGGTGACAGACCTATTACAGGAGCAGATGCAGACGTTATGAACGTTTGGCAAGCTCAATATGATGACTACTTGATAGTTTAGTGCGCCATGCTTTACGGCTTAGAACCGGGACTTCAAAAATGTTTTCAACACCACAGAGCATATGAGATGTTCCAAAGAGCTGAAATTGGTATTTCAGACTAATGCCCATGTCGAGAGGTATGAGACCTCTGACAAGTACTTTGCCTACAAGATGGAGGAGAATAGCTCATCCAGTGAGCATGTGCTCAAAATGTCTGGGTACTACAATCGCTTGAATCACGTGGGAGTTAATCTTCCAAATAAGATAGTGATTGACAAAGTTCTCTAGTCACTATCACCAAGCTACTAGAACTTCGTGATGAACTATAATATGCAAGGGATGACGAAAATGATTCCCGAGCTCTTTGCGATACTGAAATCGGCGAAGGTAGAAATCAAGAAAGAGCATCAAGTGTTGATGGTTGACAAGACCACTAGTTTCAAGAAAAAGGGCGAGGGAAAGAAAGGGAACTTCAAGAAGAATGGCAAGCAAGTTGTCGCTCCCATGAAGAAGCCCAAAGCTGGACCCAAGCCTGAAACTGAGTGCTTCTACTGCAAAGGAAATGATTACTGGAAGCGGAACTGCCCCAAATACTTGGCGGATAAGACGGATGGCAAAGTGAACAAAGGTATATTTGATATACATGATATTGATGTGTACCTTACTAATGCTCGTAGTAGCACCTGGGTATTTGATACTGGTTCGGTTGCTCATATTTGTAACTCGAAACAGGAGCTACGGATTAAACAAAGATTGGCTAAGGACGAGGTGACGATGCGCGTCGGGAATGGTTCCAAGGTCGATGTGATCGCCGTCGGCACGCTACCTCTACATCTACCTCTGGGATTAGTTTTAGACCTGAATAATTGTTATTTGGTGCCAGCGTTGAGCATGAACATTATATCAGGATCTTGTTTAGTGCGAGACGGTTATTCATTTAAATCAGAGAATAATGGTTGTTCTATTTATATGAGTAATATCTTTTATGGTCATGCACCCTTGAAGAGTGGTCTATTTTTGTTGAATCTCGATTGTGGTGATACACATATTCATAATATTGATGCCAAAAGATGCAAAGTTGATAATGATAGTGCAACATATTTGTGGCACTGCCATTTAGGTCATATTGGTGTAAAGCGCATGAAGAAACTCCATGCAGATGGACTTTTGGAATCACTTGATTATGAATCATTTGATACTTGCGAACTGAAAGTGCGTTATATCGACTAGAGGGGGTTGAATAGGCGATTTTGACAAATTCATCACTGAGGAATTTCAAGGTGAGGAAATTCCTAAGCGACGAACTACTTAGCAGCGGAATGAGTACTCAGA
Source organism: Thinopyrum elongatum (assembly GCA_011799875.1). NCBI lineage: Eukaryota > Viridiplantae > Streptophyta > Magnoliopsida > Poales > Poaceae > Thinopyrum > Thinopyrum elongatum. Next base: position 585,856,976 of record CM022300.1, read on the forward strand.
TGCAAGCATAACAGAGCAGTAGCACAGTCATCATGATGAAATGAAAACAAGCACAGAGTACGAGTAGCGTAAACACAGGATAAGCAGGCTGAAGACAAACTGACTGAAGAATTTGAACTGAGGAAATTGAGAAAGTCTTCAGACAAAGTCTTCAAACAGTAATGATCAAATACATAGCAAGTATGCGAGGAAATGAAAGGGTTGAGGAAATAGAACCAGTAGCTCGGTGAAGACACTGATTTGGTAGACCAGTTCCAACTGCTGTGACAGTTATACGTCTGGTTGGAGCGGCTAGGTATTTAAACCTGAGGACACACAGTCCCGGACACCCAGTCCTGAACACACAGTCCAGGACACCTAGTCCTCACCGTATTCTCCTTGAGCTAAGGTCACACAGACCTTGCCCAACCACTCGTGGTAAGTCTTCAGGTGACTTCCAAACCTTCACATACTCGGTCACTCGGCAATCCACAATTTCCTCTTGGATGCTCTAGACCATGACGCCTAACCGTCTGGAGGATGCACAGTCCTCAAAGGTAACAAGCGTCGGTTCCACACAGGAACAATCTCTTCAGTGATGCTCAATCACTTTGGGTTTGTAGGTGTTTGGGTTTTTGGGTTTTTCCTCACTTGATGATTTTCGCTCAAAGTCCTCGGAGGATGGGATGCTCTAAATGACAAGTGTCAATCTATCTCTCGGAGCAGCCAACCAGCTAGTGGTTGTAGAGGGCGGCTATTTATAGCCTAGGGAGCAGCCCGACATGATAAGACATAAATGCCCTTCAATGATATGACCGTTAGTTGGGTAGATATTTTGGGACAGCTGGCACGTAGCACAGCAACGGTCGGAAATTTGAGTATCAAATTCCTCAGGGCTATCATGTTCCTCACTTGTAGGCAATCCGCACTGGCGAATTCCTAACTCCTCAGTCAGAACAAATTCCTCAGAGAACAGAAGAACTTCGTCTCTGTCACTGAAGAACTTGACTAAACTGTATGAGATTTCCAATGGCTTCACTCGAAAGGATTGGGTAGGTGTAGGATTTTGAGTTGAGCATCACTTGGAAACTTTTCCTTAGTTTTACCTCGACCCCCTTTAACAGTACGGTGTTTCCTATGACTCAAGAAGAAGAAAAAGAAACTACAAAAACAAAAGTCTTCATGCTTCATAATCCTCGCATGAATATCAAGTCTTCAGGGTCACACCAATTTCTTCACTTTCAAAGTCTTCAAGAAAACCAAAGTCTTCAGTTGAAGACATTCATTTTTAGGGGTCGACATTCATCGTAATTAACAAACTCCTCATAGACTTATAGACCTGTGTACACTCACAAACACATTAGACCCTTAACCTATAAGTATTCAATACACCAAAATCACTAAGGGGCACTAGATGCACTTACAATCTCCCCCTTTTTGGTGATTGATGACAATATAGGTTAAGTTTTCAACAGGGATAAACATATGAAGTGTAAATACTAATATTGAGGAATTTGACTGCAAGATATAGAAGAACTCCCCCTGAAGATGTGCATATTTGAAGAATTTGCTTTGAAATAGAAAATGCACATTGTTGAATAATATCATGGAGATCTCCTCCTATATCTTGAAATTCATACACGCATTTATCATATGATATGAAGAATTTGAAATGCATGATGAAATATGGTGTCTGACGGAATTCAGCATGCGTGCATTAAGGTACTTGAGGAAATAAGCATGCAGAAAGCAGTTCAAAAGTATCAGACCACCATAGGACTTAAGTTTACAACTCATCAGAGCAAACACCTCAGAAGAGCAAGAGTTGAAACTTAACCCAAATATAGCCCATATATAAGACCCGCTTGAAGACTAAACTCAAATTTCTCCCCCTTTGTCATCGAATGACCAAAAGGGACAAAAAATGAGGACTAACGCCCCTGAAGAATATCATCATGATGTCGATGGAGGAGCGCCAGCATTGTTGGGGTTGACTGTTGAGGTAGGGCCTGCCGCAGTGTCGTTCAAGTCTTCAGCTTCATCCGTCTCGCGCGATGAAGAATATGAACTGGCAACAAGCTGAGGAACTTTGACTTTCTTGAATTTCTTCGAAGGTGGCTGGGACCAGTCAAAGTCCTGTTGGAAGCCCATCTCCTTGAGTTCTTCAGCACTATGAAGATTAGACAGAATCGCCCAAGTGCGGTCAAAGACTTCATGCAAGTAGTAGTGATTCTTCTTCATAGTATTTTGAGTGACTGTCATGTTCTGAAGAATTGCACCAAACTGACGCTTGACCCACTTGTGATTTCGATCAACTTTCTGATGAAGACTAAGGAGAAGTTCACGATCAGTCATCACACGCGGAGCTGTGGCTTGAGGATGATGTTCTGAAGCTTTGGCGGCAGAATCTTGAGTTGCAGAGTCATCATTGGTGGAATAGGAAGTAGCTTTGCGAAACTGTCCATCCAATGGACGAGTACCTTCATCAATAACAGCAGCTTTGCCCTTCTCGTCAGCTGAGGAAATAGTCCATTTGAGGACTTCAATAGGGGGTAAATAGCTGAGATGATTTTGAAAGTCAGCCATGTAATGAATTGAAGACCTTGATCTGATGAATCTCATGATCCAGGGAGCATAAGGCTTCAACTCAAAAGGTGACAGTGCAGCATTGGCCAAAGTCCTCATGAAGAAATCGTGGTAGTTGATAGGAATACCATGAATGATATTGAACAACAGATTCTTCATAATGCCAACAACTTCTTCATCATCAGAGTTGTGGCCCTTGATTGGACTGAGGGTTTTGGTCAATATGCGATAGACTGTCCTTGGCACATAGAGCAATTCCTTGACGAGGAATTTGGTCCTTGGAGCTTGGCCTGGCTTCAAAGGCTTCATCAGCACTTGCATCAGATGATCAGACAGTTCAGGTTCAACATAGAGTAGCCTAGCACCTTCAGTGGGAGGACTGACTGGGACGGCATGAAGCAATTCAGAGGCCGGTGCTTTGAAATGAGTATTATCGGTCATCCAGTCCAATACCCATGAATTGACATCATCAACATTTCCAGTAATGTGCAGCGTGGCGAAGAATTGAAGAATGAGTTCTTCATTCCAATCGCAGATGTTGGTGCAGAAATTGAGTAACCCAGCGTCATGAAGAACACTGAGGACTGGTGTGAAGCAGGGCAGTGATTCCATATCTACATGAGGAATTTTCTCATGTTCAAAGATCTTATCCTTATCAACCAACAATGAGGAGTAGAAGTTCATCTGGCTTGCAGTCCAGAAACGCTTGCGACGAAGACGAGCAGAGTCATAGGGATTGTAGTCAGTGAAGAATATGTGCTCGTTGAAGAAATCCTCAGCATTAAACTTCTGCTTCTTGGAGTGAGGGTTCTGTGGCTTGGGCTGAAGATTAACAGTTGAAGAATTTACAGCCTCTTGAGGTGTAGCCACTGGAGCCACTGGCTGAGGAATTTCAGCAGTAGCCTTGGCCTTCATTTCTTCAGACATATGTACATCAGCGCTAGTGACTGGAACTTCTTCAGGTATAGAGTGAAGTGAAGCTTGACGTTCATCAGAGCCCGTATGAATTTCTTCATTTTGCACAGGAGACTGAGGAACATGATGTAGAGGGGTTGTCAGAGGTGAATTGGGGTGATGACTTTCCCAAAAGTCATCATTCAGAATAGGTGTTGTAGACCCAATATCCACATCCTCATCTTCTTCAGTTCCTTCGACGCCTGCCTCTTCAGCTGTGAACTGAGGCATGGGCGATGATACCAGTGGGGTTGAAGGGAAAGTATCCACTTCAATTTCTTCATCCATCTGCTCTGTCGAAGCAGCAGAAGGAATTTCTTCATCAGATTTACTTGGAATTTCATATTCCTCACCAAAGGGAATGATCTCCTTTGATGGCATGCTTGATATTGGAATAGCATCAATTGGGTTTTCAAATGAACTCCTCAAAGTCTTCAATTTCTTGGGGGCTGAAGACTCTGAAGATGCAGATGCTTTCCTTTTCTTCACAGCTGCTCGCTCCGCAGCCTTGGTTTTCTTCGCTTCTGATCCAGAAGGAAGGTTGATGCTTGTCATCGGTGCAGGAGGAGCAGAGGAAATTGGTTGAATTTCTTCAGGCACAACTGATGCAGTTGCCCTGGCTTGTTCAGATTCCTCAGGCACAGTAGCAGATGCTTCAACTGGCCTGGATTGCTCTTCAGGCGCAATATTGGAGGTTGCCCTGGCATTTTCTTCAGAGACTGGAATTTCTTCATCAGCTCTGGCGCTTTCATTTTCTTCAGCAGACTGAACAGATGTTCCAGTCTGAGGAAATTTGGGTTGCGATGAAGCTGCAACACTTGGAGTAAATCCTTTTGCCATTCTGACGAATCTGACTTTGGCACCTAGCCAATCTGCATGGAATGCATGAAATTCATCACTGAGTGCTTTGATCTCAGCCTGCATAGTCACAAGTTCTTCAGGAGACATTTTCACAACATTGTTCTTCAGAAAACGCTCCTTCTTGTACTGAGCCTTCTTCACCTGCCTGGCCTTTTCAAATTTCCATTTTTCTTCATTTATGAAGGCCGTCAACATGTGACTTTGACCAGGAGTGAGGTTTAATTCAGGCAAAGGTGTGTTAGGGTTCTTGTGCCATAGATCAATAAAATCAAGGATCTTCCCTCCATTCTCTTGCCCATCTCCTCTCAATCTTCTGAATGCGCACTTTGCGCTGATTTTTGTTCTCCTTGCCATGAGTTGCTTCATCAGGAGTACAATATTCATCATAGATGTCATCAGGGATTTCAAAAGCAGTATTTGTTTCTGGCCTCTTTCCTCCCTTCTGAGGTCTTTTACCATCAGCCATTTTCTTCACTTGAGGGTTTTGAACAATCGAATTTTCTGATGAGGTATGCAATTTTTCTTCAAGGAACGCTGCAAATGAGTTAATTTGATGAGAACCTAGAGATTCAGCAGCGGACATGTGTACCTGTGAACAGAATATAGGTGCGAAGAGTTTTGGAGAGGTCATATGCGTTCTCAGAAGATTTTCAAAAGTATCAAGTTTGAGGAAGATGACCAGGGGTGTCTTGAGGAATTTCACTAAGCATTTTGACTTAGGTTCCAGAGTTGTGTAGATTGAAAATCCACACAATTGAGGAATCTTGAAGAAAAATGTTGCTTAGAGAGACTGATCAAGGACAGAAGCAAGTTGGTGTTTAAGAACATGAAAGTTGAAGAATAAACACCTTTTGAAGATTTTGTGGAAATCATCAGAATCAACAAGGGCAGTAAAAATAAATTTTATTTACCCTTGACGAAGAACACGACGAACTGAGAGTGGCAGTGGAGACGTTCGTCCGTTCAGATCTTCCACGCCCTAATTTGGCGATGGAAAACAGCTACGGCGGCGGCGGAGTGAGGATTTCCGCGGCCGGCGTGAGTACGACGGCGACGAGGTCGAGGCAGTGAAGCTCTTCCTCACCGGCGACGATGGAGTGTAGCGGCGGCGCTAGGTCTGAGAGCTCGAGCGAGGGAGTAAGATCGAGCGGGGTAAATGAGCTCTGAGGAGGGTGAGAGGTATTTATAGTAGAGGTGAAAAAACCGCTCGTTCGAAGAAAATGGACAAACGTGCCCCTGACCCTTCTCATCCTAGCGACATGTGTCACCCACGAACTGTGAAGTGGAGATCGTGTTAGATCGAGGGTGAATAGATAAATCTTATCAAGGGATAAGGAACGGTTTGAACGGCAAAAGCCGAAAATTCAGATAAGAATATTTTAATGTTTCGTTCGCAAATTCTTCAGCTGCCAAGGACACAGTGAAGACTTTGAACGGGTTTCAAATAGAACGCACATGAAGAATTTGTGAACGGACTAGATTGAGTTTAGCATTGAGGGGGAACGGGTCTGATCACATTCACTTAGAAGAAACACAACTTGAAGAATTAGCAATAAGTGAATGTTGTAGAGGACAGAAAACTCAAATATATGTATATATAGTCAATGAAGAACATAGACGGAAAGAGTGAAGATTTTGCAAAGTTGAAGAATTTGAAAATTTGAAGAATTTGCACAATGATGAAAAACTCAAATTTTGAAGATTTTCAACTTTTTGTGGTGGCGTGACCCACCGTGTAAGAATGATGATTTCAGACACCGCGTACAATTGTCGTAGGGCTCTGAGAATCAAATTCTTCATTAATTTCTTCACACTTAGAGGGTTAGTCTTCATTGATTGAAGAAAAATGTTTCTTCGTGTGTTGCACATCTAAGTCATCAATTTGCATAAGTGTTAGGATGTGTGTCCTTTTCAAAGGACATTTGAAGATTCTAAGATATTTAGCTCACACCGCAATTTGCTAAATTTCTTCTCATCCAAGGGCTTTGTGAAGATATCCGCTAGCTGTTCTTCAGACTTCACAGGATCAATAGAGATGTCACCCTTCAACACATGATCTCGAAGAAAATGATGACGAATCTCGATGTGCTTTGTCTTCAAGTGCTGAACTGGGTTATGAGCAATTTTGATGCCACTCTCGTTGTCGCAGTAGAGTGGCACATTCTTCACATTGATGCCGTAGTCCTTGAGGGTTTGCTTCATCCATAGCAATTGAGCACAGCAAGAACCAGCAGCAATATACTCAGCTTCAGCAGTAGAGAGTGATACGCAGTCCTGCTTCTTCGAGGACCAACATACTAAAGATCGTCCGAGGAAATGGCATGAGCCTGAAGTTGACTTGCGGTCCACACGATCACCGGCATAGTCAGAGTCAGAATATCCAATGAGATCAAAAACCGAGCCCTTGGGATACCATAATCCAAGTGTTGGAGTGTGAGCTAGATATCGAAGAATATGTTTCACAGCCTTATAGTGTGATTCCTTCGGTGTAGCTTGAAAACGGGCACACATGCAAACACTAAGCATAATATCCGGCCTAGATGCACATAGGTACAATAAAGAACCAATCATGGAGCGGTATACCTTTTGATCGAAGTCTATTCCATTTTCATCAGTGCATAGATGGCCATTTGTGGGCATAGGGATTTTGACGCCTCTGCATTCTTGCATACCGAATTTTCTCAGAACGTCCTTCAGGTATTTCTCTTGAGAAATAAAAATGCCATTATGTTGTTGACGAATTTGAAGACCTAAGAAGAATTTCAATTCTCCCACCATGGACATTTGATATTCCTCACTCATCATGTAAGCAAATTCGTCACTGTAATGTTGGTTAGTACAACCAAAGATAATATCATCAACATATATTTGGCACACGAATAATTCATCATCATAGGTTTTGGTGAAAAGAGTTGGGTCGTGTGAACCAGGTTTGAAGCCTTTCTTCATGAGGAATTCCTTCAGAGTATCATACCACGCCCGAGGGGCCTGCTTGAGGCCATAGAGGGCCTTATTGAGTCTGAAGACTTTGTCAGGATGTTTAGGGTCTTCAAAACCTGGGGGTTGAGCAACATATACTTCTTCCTCAAGCTTACCATTGAGGAATGCACTTTTCACATCCATTTGATATAAGATGATATTATGATGGGTAGCATAAGCAAGCAATATGCGAATAGCCTCAAGTCTAGCAACAGGTGCAAAAGTCTCATCGAAATCAATTCCTTCAACCTGTGTGTAGCCTTGAGCTACAAGACGAGCCTTGTTCCTCACCACTAGGCCATTTTCATCTTGCTTGTTGCGGTAGATCCATTTGGTACCGATGATATTGTGCTTGCATGGGTCCGGTCGCTTGACAAGCTCCCACACATTGTTCAGCTTGAATTGATGTAATTCCTCTTGCATTGCTTGAATCCATTCAAGCTCCAGAAATGCCTCATCAACTTTGGTGGGCTCTGTGATAGAGACGAAAGCAAAATGCCCACAAAAGTTAGATAAATGTGAAGCTTTTGAGCGAGTCAGAGGACCTGGTGCGTTGATGTTGTTGATGATTCTCTCAATCTGTACTTCATTTGCAACGCGGGGATGAGCAGGTTGACGACTTTGATTTGGCTCAGCATTTTCTTCAGAGCCATTTTCTTCAGATGCGCTAGCATGCTGTTCTTCATGTTCTGGAATGATTTCTTCAGCAGATTCTTCGGTAGGAATGACATCCTCAGTAGCTTTGAACTTGATGGTTTCCTCAGGCGTCTTTTCATCTAGCACAGGAGGTAGGTGCTCTCTTTGCGAGCCGTTAGTTTCATCGAACCGCACATCTACAGTTTCAACAACCTTGTTGTGATAGGCATTGAAGACCCTGTAGGTGTGCGAGTCCTTTCCGTAACCAAGCATAAAACCTTCATGTGCTTTCGGTGCAAATTTAGAATTGTGATGTGGATCTCTAATCCAGCATTTAGCACCGAAGACTTTGAAATAACTCACATTGGGTTTCTTGTCAGTGAGGAGTTCATATGAGGTCTTCTTGAAGAATTTGTGAAGATATACCCTGTTGATGATGTGGCATGCAGTATCAATTGCCTCAGGCCAGAAGTGACGAGGTGTCTTGTATTCATCAAGCATGGTGCGAGCCATCTCAACAAGAGTCCTGTTCTTGCGCTCCACAACGCCTTTCTGCTGAGGAGTGTATGGGGCAGATAGCTCATGAGTAATACCAAGTTCATCGAGATAGTCATCAAGACCAGTATTCTTGAACTCAGTCCCATTGTCACTACGTATATGCTTGATCTTCACGCCGAAATTCGTCGAAGCCCTTGAGGAAAATCGTCTAAAGACTTCCTGCACTTCAGTCTTGTAAGTAATGACATGCACCCATGTGTAACGAGAATAGTCATCAACAATGACAAAGCCATATAGAGATGCTGCACTTGTTAGTGTGGCATAATGAGTAGGGCCAAAGAGATCCATATGAAGCAATTCAAAAGGACGAGAAGTAGTCATGATAGTCTTCGAGGGGTGCTTGGCTCTGGTCATCTTTCCAGCCTCACAAGCCCCACAAAGATGATCTTTGAGGAATTTGACACCCTCGATGCCAATGGCGTGCTTTTTCTTCACGAGCGTGTGTAAGTTCCTCATGCCAGCATGACCCAGTCGTCGATGCCATAGCCAGCCTTCTGAAGCTTTAGCAAGTAGACAAGTGGCAAGCTGTGGTCCTGCAGAGAAATCAACAATATACAAGTCTCCTCTCCTAAAGCCTTCGAAGACTTTGGAATTGTCAGATTCCATGAGCACTAAGCAACGATATTTGCCAAAGACAACAACCATATCAAGATCACAAAGCATTGAGACAGACATGAGGTTGAATCCGAGGGACTCGACAAGCATGACTTTATCCATGTGTCGATCCTTTGAGATTGCAACCCTACCTAGACCCAATACCTTGCTTTTGCCTTTGTCAGCGTAGGTGATATGCTTCAAGTGTGATGGAGATAAAGGAGTGTTCATCAGTAAGCTCTTGTCACCGGTCATGTGATTTGTACATCCACTATCGAGGACCCACTCAGTAGCTTTGGGTAAATCATCCTGCAGATGAATTAGTGCATTTTACGAACTCATATACTTCAGAGTGAAGAATATGACATCAAATTCATCAGACATATTTCATCAATTAAAGCAACATATGTATATATAGCAATGTGAGGACGTGAGAAATGAATAAATCATTTCTTCATGATTAGCTTCCGTCCTTTCAAGCATTTCAGGTCTCCAGCAAATTCTTCAGACGATTTAGTTCGTCTAGAGACCTGACCCTACATAAGAGATTAGTTCCTTTTCTTCACCACCCACATCTGGAGGGGTGGCAAAGAGTTCATCATTCTGCGAGCTCCATAAGAGAAAGGTGGCATAGACGCCAGACCACTTCGTTTCACATAAGAGGGGTTAGAGTAAGCATATGAATAAGCAGAGAAATTCTTCGAGGACTTATGAACATAATGATTTGAAGAATAATGCACATATTCATAGCCCTTAGGCTTTCCCTGCGAAACAGAAATGTTAGCACGATGATGTTCATGTGAGGACTTGGATCCATGTGAGGAATTTGATCCATAAGAGGACTTGGATCCATATGAAGACCTTGGTTCATATGAAGAATTTGATCTGGGGTTCTTATTCTTCACAGGTGGTGTCATGAGGACATTCACCTGAAGACTTTCAAGGCACCTTTTGGGAACCCAGATTTTCTTCATGGGGGACCATTCCTGCAGTTAGATCCAACATATCTAGCAAATACCTCACCATTCTGATTTTTGAACAGTTTATAGTTGGAGTCAAATGACTCATTAGATGAATATGAGGATTCACAAGTAAAGCCAGATAAAGTGGATGGATCTACGAGAGGTCCCTTCGCAGCAACCCATGAGGTTTTGGGATACTGCTCCGGTTTCCAGTAGGTTCCATCAGCATTGAGTTTCCTCTCAAAGGCAATACCCTCTTTCCTAGGGTTCCTGTTCAAGATCTGCTTTTTGAGCACATCACAAAGAGTCTGATGCCCTTTGAGGCTTTTGTACATGCCTGTCACATACAATTCCTTCAACCCTGCATTTTCGTCAGTGATACTAGTGGTATCCTCAGATGAGGAATTTGTGACCACAGAGATAGTTGAAGAATTTGCAGCAATAGAAGCATTTGAACATTTAGGTGAAGAATTAGCAGTTTCACGTTCAATGCATTTCAAGCATGGTGGAATAAATTCTTCCTAAGCGGAACTGATCTGTTGAGCAAGCAAAGAATCATTTTCCTTCTGAAGATCTTCATGACTCACCCTTAGCTTCTCAAGATCTTGCTTTCTTTGAAGAAATTCATAAGAAAGCTTCTCATGATCGGCTAGGAGAGTTTCATGACGACCTTGAAGGTTGTCAAACTTAGACTGTAGTTGCTGAAGATTATCAGTCAGTGTTTGAGTTCGATCCATTTCCTCACCTAACAGATCATCGCTTTTGTCTAGCATATTTTGAACCTTTTCCAAAGCCTTTTGTTGTTTTACAGCAATATTAGCAAGTTTGGAATAGCTGGGTTTGAGGTTATCATCAGATTCATCCTCACTTGATTCAGAGGAGGGATATTTGAGTACCTTGGCACCTTTTGCCATGAAGCAATAGGTGGGAGCATAGTCATCGTTGCCGTCATCAGCAGTGTTGGGGAAGGCATTTTCCTCAGTGTTGAAGATGGACTTGCTAACGTAAGCAGTAGCGAGGGCTAGGCTCGCCACACCAGAGTCTGACTCCTCAGATGCCTCCTCTTCCTCATGTTCCTCAGATTCAGCTTCAGAGTCCATTTCCTTGCCAATGAATGCCCGAGCTTTCTTGGAGCTGCTCTTCTTGTGAGATGAAGACTTTGAAGATCTTGACGATGAGGACTTTGAAGATTTCTTCTTCCTCTTAGAGTCATCTGAACTATCATCCTTGTATTTCTTCTTCTTTGATTCCTTCTCCCACTAAGGACAATCAGTAATGTAGTGACCAGGTTTCTTGCATTTATGGCAAGTTCTCTTCTTGTAATCACGGGATGAGGAATCTGATTTCATGTCATCACCTCTTGAGGATTTTCCAAATCGGCCACGTCTAGAGAACTTCTGGAATTTCCTCACGAGCATTGCTAGCTCCTGACTCAGTTCTTCAGGATCACCAAGGCTGCTACCAGAATCTTCATCTTCAGATTCAGAGACTGCCTTGGCTTTCAGTGCACAAGATCTACCATAGCTCGGTCCGTAGAGATCTCTCTTCTCAGCTAGTTGGAATTCATGAGTATTTAGCCTCTCGAGGATATCAGCAGGATCAAGTGACTTGTAGTCACCACGTTCTTGAATCATTAGTGCCAGTGTATCGAATGAAGAATCGAGTGACCTCAGCAATTTCTTCACCACCTCATGGTCGGTGATGTCAGTGGCACCCAATGCATGAAGCTCGTTTGAAATGTCAGTGAGGCGATCAAAGGTTTGCTGAACATTTTCGTTGTCGAGTCTTTTGAAGCGGTTGAAGAGATTGCGAAGAACGTCAACTCGAGAGTCACGTTGAGTTGAGACTCCTTCGTTGACCTTGGACAGCCTATCCCAGATAAGCTTAGCTGTCTCCAAAGCACTCACTCTGCCATACTGCCCTTTGCTCAGATGGCCACATATGATATTCTTCGCTTGAGAGTCGAGTTGCTTGAATCTCTTCACATCAGCAGCATTTACGGAAGGAGTGACAGAAGGAACACCCTTTTCCACAACATACCAGAGGTCGTTATCAATTGCCTCAAGATGCATGAGCAAGAAAAATGATAGTTCCTTTGTAAACGCAAAGGCAGGATTTCCAGTTCCGATATTTTGGAACTAGGGTTTGAATGAGGTTCGGGGTTTACTGACGGAAACTTGACTGGCACAAGAGCATGGAAAATTCATGGAGAGGCTGAGGATTGTCTGAATTCACCTGGTCATTCACCAGATTCCAGAGGAAAAATTCGGGAAAGAAAAGCTAGGAAGGAATAACAGCACAAAAATCGATAACACGATTTTTGGGGTGTTACAAACCTTCCCCCCTTAAGAGAATCTCGTCCTCGAGATTCCTAGGGTTAGCTCAGAACAAAAAATCACGCCTCCTGAAAAAAAAACCTCTGGGTTGAGTGGTAACCCTGGGGTTGAAAACAACCAAGTTAAAAGTACCGAAAATTGGTACACCCAGATCGAGGTACGGATATCGCAGGATTTACTCCATGGTTAGGGGCCGCTGGGTTGCCCTGACATTTTTAGAAAAAGAAGAATTTCCTTCTTCCAAAAATGCTCGGGACACCACAGTAAACTGTGGCCTCTCTCGCGGGCAGGTGGGCCTAGGGCCCACTGGCAGCTTCTTCTTCCTCCAGCCCACGGCTCTCTCTCTCTCGCTCCCGCGCTGTCCTGAGTGCGGCTAGGCACTGTGCACGCCTAGTTCCTAGGGTACTGAGCACCCTACAACAACATTGCGCGGCGTGCATGAGGCCAATGCAGAGAGCACTCCCATCGCGGGTCAGCGCCGGTCGGCACTGTTCGCGGATTCGCCTCCTGGACGCCGGTGATCGAGCGACGTGCGGTTCTCCTGGACCTCGCTCACCGTACACCGGACTTGGGCTATAAAAACGACGGCAGTTTCTTCTTCCTCCACCTCGCATCTTACCTCACTTCTTTTCCTCTTCTCCTTTTCCTTCTGGTTGAAGGAGCGTGAGGCGAGGCTTTAATGGCGGACATGGGTTCGGAGCTGATCTTCATCCTCCTGGTGGGTCTGCTGGCGGCATTGGTTGGCTCCTCACTGCTGCTGTGTGCGATGATCCTCGATGATCATCGAGATGCTGCTAACCGAGCGGTAGCTGGTGATCATCCACGCCATCTTAGGCTGGCGGAATGAGCGCGGGCTGCGGTGGGGCGAAGGGGGTGGCTGGTTAGCATCACACAGGACGGTGCCAGAAGCGTCGCTGAGTCTAGGGTTAGTGCAGTGTGGTTAGCGGAGCTGTACCAGTGTGGAAGCCACACTGCGGGTTGCTCCTCGCTGATCGACATCCACAACGAGTGAGGGTTGAGGTAGAATCAGGATTTAGATCTTGGACTAGAGGGGATGTAATGGTTTGTGCTGCAATAAAATTTCTCAGAATTTCTCCGAGATTGCAGCTGGGTTCGGGGAAAAGATTTTGGGACCGGGGAAAAATATTGGATAGAGCTGGTTTTCCAGAACACTGAGTTCAGGAAAACTGACAAATGGAGTATGCATAGATGGGTGGGGGTGGGCAGATTTGCATTCTACCCGAGTACCACGGCGGCTGTACTCAGGAGATAGAACTTGGCGTGCAGACATTGCTCATACGATGCACAAGCAATCTATTCAAATTCATATGCAAGCAAATGCAGAAGGCATACAGTAGCAGAATACAGACAGATGAAAGAAACATATTGAGCATATTACACTAAGGTGTTTCAATGCTAGTGGGTGTATGTACTCCTGGTATACATACACGTACACCAGCTAGCATTTTATTAGGGACTCTGGGCGAGTCCAATGTTATTAGGTGTAAGTGCTCTACTGACTAAAATCTTGTTAAAATCCATTGCCTGCTCTGTTAAACATTTCTGCTTAACAGAGAGACAGATGAACTAAACACACAGAGCAAACAAGCATACATAATATTACACCAGCACACAGGCACAACAATACAAGCATTACAACAAAGCACAACCTTACTAGACAGCTAACAGCAACAACTCACTCTGAACTACAGGATCCTAATCCTAGACGAGGACGAATAAACAGTCTTCGCAACACGCATACTTGCGGCCTCAACTGGCTACACTCACTGCGAGAGCCACAAATGGGCCTACTCTTGCTGGGGCTCTCCTGGGGGACGAAGGCTGAGCCAACTCCCATCTTCATCGTCGGACACCACAATGGGTTGGGGCACAACTGCTTGGGTTGCGGCTGGAACTTGGCGGAACACATCTTGACGACGAAGACGACGAATAGCTCTGGCAACATAACTTGGGTGGATGATGCCAGGTTGCCATGGGTTCACGGGCTGCGAGGGTAGCACTGGCTGAGAGGGTGGCACTAGTTGAGAAGGTGGCACTGGGTTTGGCAGCAGGGGAAGGCTGGTCTGGGATGCAGCTTGACGAGCATCACGGTATGCTTCCGTAACAACCCGGGTGGTGTCACGGTCAATGGATTGGAACTCTCGAATAATGCCGGCAATTAGTAGTCCCTGGGCATCAATGAACTGAGCCAGGCGAGCTACTGCCGGGTCGGCTTCACCAACTGCGCTGAAGAACTCGCAACCTGTATTGGACGAAGCGAGAAAATAACGGAACTCCCTCATCTCCGCTACTTGCGGAAACTAAAAGCGAAGACGGGTGATGGCTTCCGCAGCAGCTGTCTGGACGGCCAAAGCAGTGGTGGGCATGGGTTTGCCCTTAAAAACCAAGGGCTTCCCATCCTTTGCTGGACTTGGGCGGAGAAGCACCTTTGCCTCATATCGGCAAAGGTGAGGGACGGGTTCCGATTGGAACACCAAATACACTGGGATAGTATTACAGCCAAGGGCTTGGGTGAGCATATTGGAAAGGATAGGTGGAAATCCGTCATACCCTTTGGCCACGGTCTGGCTATGGAACTTGTGCATTTTGGAGGAACTAGCCATGGCTGTTGGTTTGCGGATAATGGCCTGGGTTCTCCTACGGGGATCTGGCTTGCTGAATGGAGAGAGTTGCGACTCACAAGTGGGGGTTTAATAGGCTTTCGGCTGGAACACACCAGCATGGCCTGGATCTTTCTCGTGCCGAGCAGAAGATATGCCGGCACGGCCGACAACTGGGTAGGGTCGCGGTCTAATCCAGGGACGGCTGGGTGGATGGACAGCTGAGCAGGGACACGTCCATTCCGACTGCGCCGCATGTTGATCAACAGTGGCCATGTCGGATGCCAGGGATGGGTCAAATCTATGGGGCTCACTACCGGGTAAAGGATAGGGATGGTTTGTTGCTAGGGTAACCTATAGCCAGCCTGGCTCTGATACCAAGTCTTGTGGCACCCCGATAGAGGGCCGACGCACACCAGCCCCAGGATAAGACCTGGCGCACGTCAAAGACATGATACAGCAATTCCAGGCACAAAATGGCTTTATTAAATAGAATGGAGTATTACAATACTGTTGCTTACAACAATATTACATAGCTCCAAGGCTAACTAAGATGGCAGCGAAGGTCTTGGTTTAGCGGCATCAACGTCTCTGGCTGGGCTCCATAACTCACAGGACTGGCTGGGTTACGATCTAGCACGACGAATCTTCTCCTGCAACTGGCCACGTGCAAGGCCAGGTGAGTACTTTGAATGTACTCGCAAGACAACCAAATACATAGCATCCAAACAAGCAGATGACAAAGCAAGCCATATGCTATGCCAGAATTTATTCTAAATATGGCATGGAATTAACAGGAAAAATGTGAATCAACATGGCATAGCATACCCTTCTAGCATTATTTATCATCATGTCGTAGCAAGATTATCTGGCATGATTAAACATCTAGCAGCATTGATCAACACAACATAACGGGGTTATCTAGCAAAGTAACTACTGAAGTAAAGTACAGTAAAGTAAAGCATGCATCAAGTAAATAGTCCATATTCCGAATATTCTCATGATCCAATCTGAAACTGATCCAAATCCAAGTCTCTCAGTCATCTGACCATCTCTTCCATAGCCATCTTATGGCTAACATACCATACTCCTGACAACATCTACTGTCCATGCAGGACAGGTCCTTTCACCATCATTATCATCATTACGGTTGATCGCCTAACGAGGTCTGGACGGGCTGTCCAATACCGTGGACACGGCTATTCGAATAGATTTTCCACTCTGCAGAGGTTGTACACTTTACCCACACCACAGAACTCATGGCCTCATACTCCCATTCGGGTGGACCAATGACGTTCCGACGAAACCTGTCTGACCCGTCACTCTTCCATCGTACCACCAGCCATCACACTCCCTCTTGGAGTCAAGCCCTGGGTGGCCCCGTGTCCTCAAGACACCTGCCACCGTCGTGGCCAAACAAAACTGTCCCAAACGGGGACGGGTACCCAAACAACTCAACTGGGCTCACAGGGTTATCGCCGCCTACCGGGCCAGGGCAGCGCGCGCGCATAACCCTCCCTCTTTGGAGGTACCGGTGAAAGAGCACGCGATCAGACCAAGTCAAGGCCGTCCCATACCGGCAAATGTGGTTGCATGGATAAGCCCGGACAGGTGACTCTGATCAACCGACTAGGTTTATCAATATATCTCCATCATCCCACCATTACCTTAACAATTATAAGTGTGAACAGCCACTTAACATCAGCATAGCAGAATCACTACAACGTTGACAAACATGGCAAGATATCAGATCATGGTACTCACATGATAACGGTATCCAAAATATTGTTACTAGCATGGCAGGGCATGGCATGGAAACATGGCATGATATTAGATGAAACGTAATGCTAACATCTAAAACAGATGACATAATAGGTGTATGCAAGTGCAGGCTAACAGGTGATACAGATGTACTACAATGAACACACAGGGTGCAAGCAAAGTCATCACACAATTCCGGAGCTCATGGAAGAGGTTGGCTTGCCTGGGGTAGAGGAATACACCGGGTGGAAGTGCAATAACACTCCGGGAAGATTCACAGGAAAAGTTTCCCTCTCGAAGGAGGCTGATTCAGGGCAAGGGCAAAATGGTCATTTTCATAGTGTGAAAACATTATGAAAATGACGCCATCAGAACGGGCTCGTCGATCTGAAGACGTGGGCATTGGTTTTACCTCAATCGGAGTTACGGTCGCAAAGTTAGGGCCGTTCGTTCGTTAAGCGTTAAAACAGACAAAATCTGTCCATTTTAGCTCTTAACCAGCGAACGTTTTCTATATAATAGATTCGGCCGACAGCTGGAAAAAAGGAAAACGCCTTTGGAAAAATACGCCTTCGGAGTCAGAAGACGTACTCCCAAAAATACGTTTTCACTTTAAACCAGCGGGCCCGGGTTGACTTTCTTTATCTCAATGACGTGTGGGCCCCGCCTTATCTCTTTCTCTCTCTCTTTTCTTCTCTTCCCAGGTCTTCCCGACCGAATAGAGGAGAGTGCCACGGTGGCTCGGGCCTCGCCGGCTGCTCGCGTGGCCGTCGCCTCGCCGCTCCTCAGGGCCAGCCGGCGGGCGGAGGGGCTCGGCCACCCAACACCGCGCCCGCAGGTGTCCTCGGGGCCGCTCGGGGCGGACCATAGCGACGGCGCCGCGGCTCGGGCCGAGGTCAAGGCACGGCAGGAGGGGGCACGGTGGCAGGGCTCCTCCGCCTGAGCTCGAGACAGCGGCGACTCGCGGGGAGTCAGGGGAGGCCGGGAACACGGACAGAGGGGGAGGCAAGAGGTCAAGGCACCGAAATGGCTGAAGGGCAACGGCGGCAGAGCCGCGGCCATGGTGGAGGGAGGAGCTCGAGGGCTCGAGGGAGGAGGCTGGGGGCTTGCTGGTGACGAGGTCGGCTCGGGGGCACGCTATATATATAGCTCGGGGATGAAGCTAGCCGACAATGGACGGAGCTCCGAGAAGCTCCTCGTTGACGACCGAGGCTTCGAGCGCTCCACCAGCTAGGGGACGAGGGGTAGAGGCCTCTGGATGGGTCACGCACGCGCTAGGGAGCTCTACGACACTACTGGACATGCTGTAGCCGGCTGGAGACGAGCTCCCGTCAACTCCAATGCACAGAGCACCAGTTTGGCATGCTCTGCCCGTGGTCACCGCGTGGCCACGGCGTTGCCACGCCTCACATGAAGCCAAACCATGTCTAGGCTATTCACCGTCCTACACTGAGATGACCTATGCGGCTGAATGACCTGAGGGAGGCCTGAGGTGACTGCACCATGGTCAAACAGGTTCCAACAGCAAAGTGTTTGCCATGTGGTGCGGCTACCACAGTGCACCTATTGACCTGATCTATGGCATGGGTTAGTAATACACTAAGGTAGTGATGCTGGAAAAATTTGGGCACAAATGGACAATGCTAGCTGGTACTTCCTTTGTTACCATGCCCACTGACCAGAAATACAAATGATGATGCTGGGGTCAAATGGCTAGATGGATTTGAATGATTCTTGGTGTAGAGTGATGATATGGTCATAGGAACTGTCTGGAAAAGTTTCAGCTCAAATTGATCATCTATGAGGGTACTTCCTTAACAGAGATGCAATCTGGACAGAAACTTAGATAATTTACTGAGGAAGATTGACTTGATGGAATGAGCTCATTTTTGGTATACAGGGGTAATATATCATAATGAATCACCCTGCAAAATTTCAGCCCAAGGAGATCAAGGAATCAAGCACTTCCTTTGCAAACTGAAAATCTGAACAGAATTTGCAAAGTGGTGTTGTGCTCAAAATTTAATGGGTGGAACTTGAGATCTTGATGGAAATGGTGAATATAGGGGTAGGAAAAACTCCACAATTTATTTGGGATTTTTTCTAACTACCAAAATGGTAGTTCCTTTGGAAAGGCCCCAAATTGGAATATTGGCTTTAAATAGGAAAATGCAATTTATCCTATTTAATTATGGCCAATATTTTTATGAGAGCTCAATATGATCACAAAGAATATATCCACAAGTTTTCATGAACTTTGGAGATGGATAGATATTATTCTGGATTTAATTCCTCCGAAAGGGAGAGAAAGGAATTAATTCTAGATGAGAAATATTGCATACAACTTAGCAATATTTTTGCACATCTAGGGTTTATGAGTGAAGGATGATCTCCGGAAATTTTGGGAGGATCAACTGAGCAAGAAAAATGATAGTTCCTTTGTAAACGCAAAGGCAGGATTTCCAATTCCGATATTTTGGAACTAGGGTTTGAATGAGGTTCGGGGTTTACTGACGGAAACTTGACTAGCACAAGAGCATGGAAAATTCATGGAGAGGCTGAGGATTGTCTGAATTCACCTGGTCATTCACCAGATTCCAGAGGAAAAATTCGGGAAAGAAAAGCTAGGAAGGAATAACAGCACAAAAATCGATAACCCGATTTTTGGGGTGTTACAACTTATATCTTTTTAGAGCGCGGCGGTGACTTTATTTTATAGAAATTGTTGAACTCTCATGCTTCACTTATATTATTTTGAGAGCCTCTCTAACCAGCATGGTAATTTCTTAGGTTATGAATTTAGTCCTAATATGATGGGCATCCAAGAGGGATATAATAAAAACTTTCATATAAAGAGCATTGAATACTATGAGAAGTTTGATTCCTTATGATTGTTTTGAGATATAAAGATGGTGATATTAGAGTCATGCTAGTGAGTAATTGTGGATTGGTAGAAATACTTGTGTTAAAGTTTGTGATTCCCGTAGCATGCACGTATGGTGAACCGTTATGTGATGAAGTCGGAGCATGATTTATTTATTGATTGTCTTCCTTATGAGTGGCGGTCGGGGACGAGCGATGGTCTTTTCCTACCAATCTATCCCCCTAGGAGCATGCGTGTAGTACTTTGTTTCGATAGCTAATAGACTTGTGCAATAAGTATGTGAGTTCTTTATGACTAATGTTGAGTCCATGGATTATACACACTCTCACCCTTCCACCATTGCTAGCCTCTCTAGTACCGCGCAACTTTCGCCGGTGCACTACACCCACCATATACCCTTCCTCAAAACAGCCACCATACCTACCTATAATGGCATTTTCATAGTCATTCCGAGATATATTGCCATGCAACTTCCACCGTTCCGTTTATTATGGCACGCTTCATCATTGTCATATTGCTTTGAATGATCATGTAGTTGACATAGTATTTATGGCAAGGCCACCGTTCATATTTTTTATACATATCTCTCTTGATCATTGCACATCCCGGTACACCGCCGGAGGCATTCATATAGAGTCATATTTTTGTTCTAGTATCGAGTTGTAATTCTTGAGTTGTAAGTAAATAAAAGTGTGATGATCATCATTATTAGAGCATTGTCCCATGTGAGGAAAGGATGATGGAAGCTATGATTCCCTCACAAAAATAAAAGGGGCCAAAAGAAGCCCAAACAAAAAAAAAGAAAAAAATGAGAGAAAAGAGAGAAGGGACAATGCTACTATCCTTTTACCACACTTGTGCTTCAAAGTAGCACCATGATCTTCATGATAGAGAGTCTCCTATGTTGTCACTTTCATATACTAGTGGGAATTTTTCATTATAGAACTTGGCTTGTATATTCCAATGATGGGCTTCCTCAAATTGCCCTAGGTCTTCGTGAGCAAGCGAGTTGGATGCACACCCACTTAGTTTCTTTTTGAGCTTTCATAAACTTATAGCTCTAGTGCATCCGTTGCATGGCAATCCCTACTCACTCACATTGATATCTATTGATGGGCATCTCCATAGCCCGTTGATACACCTAGTTGATGTGAGACTCTCTCCTTTTTGTCTTCTCCACAACCACCATATTCTATTCCACCTATAGTGCTATAGCCATGGCTCACGCTCATGTATTGCGTGAAAGTTGAAAAAGTTTGAGAACATCAAAAGTATGAAACAGTTTCTTGGCTTATCATCGGGGTTGTGCATGATTTAATACTTTGTGTGATGAAGATGGAGCATAGGCAGACTATATGATTTTGTAGGGATAACTTTCTTTGGCATGTTATTTTGAGAAGACATGATTGCTTTATTAGTATGCTTGAAGTATTATTGTTTTTATGTCAATATTAAACTTTTGTTTTGAATCTTATGGATCTGAATATTCATGCCACAATGAATAAAATTACATGGATAAATATGTTAGGTAGCATTCCACATCACAACATCTGTTTTTATCATTTACCTACTCGAGGACGAGCAGGAATTAACCTTGGGGATGCTTGATACTGAAGGAAATATGCCTTAGAGGCAATAATAAAGTTGTTATTTTATATTTCCTTATTCATGATAAATGTTTATTATTCATGCTAGAATTGTATTGATCGGAAACCTAAATACATGTGTGAATACATAGACAAACACTGTGTCCCTAGTGAGCCTCTACTTGACTAGCTCGTTAATCAAAGATGGTTAAGGTTTCCTGACCATGGACATGAGTTGTCATTTGATAACGGGATCACATCATTAGAAGAATGATGTGATGGATAAGACCCATCCGTTAGCTTAGCATATTGATCGTTCAGTTTTATTGCTATTGCTTTCTTCATGTCAAATACATATTCCTTCGACTATGAGATTATGCAACTCCCGGATACCGGATGAATGCCGTGTGTGCTATCAAATATCACAACGTAACTGGGTGATCATAAAGATGCTCTACAGGTATCGCCGAAGGTGTTTGTTGGGTTGGCATAGATAGAGATTAGGATTTGTCACTCCGAGTATCGGAGAGGTATCTCTGGGCCCTCTCGGTAATGCACATCATAAGAAGCCTTGCAAGCAAAGTAACTAATGAGTTAGTTGTAGGATGATGCATGGCGGAACGAGTAAAGAGACTTGCCGTTAACGAGATTGAACTAGGTATGAAGATACCGACGATCGAATCTCGGGCGAGTAACATACCGATGGACAGAGGGAATTACGTATGTTGTCATAACGGTTCGACCGATAAAGGTCTTCGTAGAATATGTAGGAACAAATATGAGCATCTAGGTTCCGCTATTGGTTATTGACCGGAGAGGTGTCTCGGTCATGTCTACATAGTTCTCGAACCCGTAGGGTCCGCACGCTTAACGTTCGATGACGATATAGTATTATATGAGTTATGTGATTTGGTGACCGAATGTTGTTCGGAGTCCCGGATGAGATCATGGACATGACGAGGAGTCTCGAAATGGTCGAGAGGTAAAGATTGATATATAGGACGATGGTATTCGGACACTGGAAGTGTTCCGGAGGGTACCGGGTACATATCGAGTCATCGAAAGGGGTTCCGGGCACCCCCGGCAAAAGATATGGGCCCAATGGGCCAAGAGGGGAAACACAGCAGCCAGCAGGGGCTGCTGCGCCCCCCATATGGGCCGCACCTGAGGTGAAGGAAAGAGGGTAAGAGAGAAGGAAGGGGAGGGATTCGGCCTCCCCCTTCCTTCCCTCCTCCCTCCTCCTTCCTTTCCCCTTCGGTGAATAAGGAAGGGGGGAGGCCAAATTGGGGGAGGCGCCCAAGTAGGATTCCTCCTACTTGGGGCGCCCCCTGCTGCTCACCTCCCTCTCCCACCTATATATACATGGGGAGGGGGTGCCTAGAACACACAACAACATCTGTTAGCCGTGTGCGGCGCCCCCCTCCACAGATAACACCCTCGGTCATATTCTCGCGGTGCTTAGGTGAAGCCCTGCGTGGATCACTTCACCATCACCGTCACCACGCCGTCGTGCTGACGGAACTCATCTACTTCCTTGACACTTTGCTGGATCAAGAGTTCAAGAGACGTCATCGAGCTGAACGTGTGCAGAACTCGGAGGTGCCGTACGTTCGGTGCTTGATCGGTCAGAACGAGAAAAAGTTCGACTACATCAACCGCGTTGTCAAACGCTTCCGCTTTCGGTCTACGAGGGTACGTAGACACACTCTCCCCTCTCGTTGCTATGCATCTCCTAGATAGATCTTGCGTGAGCGTAGGAATTTTTTTGAAATTGCATGCTACGTTACCCAACAGTGGTATCAGAGCCAGATCTATGCGTAGATGATACTGCTTACCACCAATGTCTTATTTTGATTCGGCGGTATTGTTGGATGAAGCGGCCCGGACCAACCTTATATGACCACGTTCATGAGACCGGTTCCACCGACTGACATGCAACTAGTTTTGCATAAAGGTGGCTGGCGGGTGTCTGTTTCTCCTACTTTAGTTGAATCGAATTTGACTGTGGTCGGTCCTTGTTGAAGGTTAAAACAGCAAACTTGATAAATCACGGTTGTGGTTTTGATGCGTAGATAAGAACGGTCCTTGCTAGAAGCTTGTAGCAGCTACGTAAAACTTGCAACCACAAAGTAGAGGACGCCTAACTTATTTTTGCAGGGCATGTTGTGATGTGATATGGTCAAGACATGATATGATATACGTTGTTGTATGAGATGATCATGTTTTGTAAAAGTTATCGGCAACTAGCAGGAGCCTTATGGTTGTCGCTTTATTGTATGAAATGCAAACGCCATGTAATTGCTTTACTTTATCACTATGCGTTAGCGATAGTTGTAGAAGCAATAGTTGGCGAGACAACCACGACGCAACGATGGAGATCAAGGTGTCGAGCCGGTGATGATGGAGATCATGACGATGCTTTGGAGATGGAGATCAAAAGAACGAGATGATGATGGCCATATCATGTCACATATTTTGATTGCATGTGATGTTTATCTTTTATGCATCTTATTTTGCTTAGTACGATGGTAGCATTATAAGATGATCCCTTCACTAAATTTCAAGGTATAAGTGTTCTCCCTGAGTATGCACCGTTGCGACAGTTCGTCGTGTTGAGACACCACGTGATGATCGGGTGTGATAGACTCTATGTTCAAATACAACGGGTGCAAGACAGTTTTGCACATGTGGAATACTCGGGTTAAACTTGACGAGCCTGGCATGTACAGACATGGCCTCGGAACACTGGAGACCGAAAGGTCGAATGTGAATCATATAGTAGATATGATCAACATAGAGATGTTCACCATTGATGACTACTCCATCTCACGTGATGATCGGACATGGTTTAGTTGATTTGGATCATGTATCATTTAGATGACTTGAGGGATGTCTATCTAAGTGGGAGTTCTTAAGTAATTTGATTAATTGAACTTAATTTATCATGAACTTAGTCCTGATAGTATTTGCATACCTATGTTGTAGATCAATGGCCCGTTCTACTGTTCCCCTGAATTTTAATGCGTTCCTAGAGAAAGCTAAGTTGAAAGATGATGGTAGCAACTACACGGACTGGGTCTGTAACTTGAGGATTATCCTCATTGCTACACAGAAGAATTATGTCCTTGATGCACCGCTAGGTGACAGACCTATTACAGGAGCAGATGCAGACGTTATGAACGTTTGGCAAGCTCAATATGATGACTACTTGATAGTTTAGTGCGCCATGCTTTACGGCTTAGAACCAGGACTTCAAAAATTTTTTCAACACCACAGAGCATATGAGATGTTCCAAAGAGCTGAAATTGGTATTTCAGACTCATGCCCGTGTCGAGAGGTATGAGACCTCTGACAAGTACTTTGCCTACAAGATGGAGGAGAATAGCTCATCCAGTGAGTATGTGCTCAAAATGTCTGGGTACTACAATCGCTTGAATCACATGGGAGTTAATCTTCCAGATAAGATAGTGATTGACAAAGTTCTCTAGTCACTATCACCAAGCTACTAGAACTTCATGATGAACTATAATATGCAAGGGATGACGAAAATGATTCCCGAGCTCTTTGCGATACTGAAATCGGCGAAGGTAGAAATCAAGAAAGAGCATCAAGTGTTGATGGTTGACAAGACCACTAGTTTCAAGAAAAAGGGCGAGGGAAAGAAAGGGAACTTCAAGAAGAATGGCAAGCAAGTTGTCGCTCCCATGAAGAAGCCCAAAGCTGGACCCAAGCCTGAAACTGAGTGCTTCTACTGCAAAGGAAATGATTACTGGAAGCGGAACTGCCCCAAATACTTGGCGGATAAGACGGATGGCAAAGTGAACAAAGGTATATTTGATATACATGATATTGATGTGTACCTTACTAATGCTCGTAGTAGCACCTGGGTATTTGATACTGGTTCGATTGCTCATATTTGTAACTCGAAACAGGAGCTACGGATTAAACAAAGATTGGCTAAGGACGAGGTGACGATGCGCGTCGGGAATGGTTCCAAGGTCGATGTGATCGCCGTTGGCACGCTACCTCTACATCTACCTCTGGGATTAGTTTTAGACCTGAATAATTGTTATTTGGTGCCAGCGTTGAGCATGAACATTATATCAGGATCTTGTTTAGTGCGAGACGGTTATTCATTTAAATCAGAGAATAATGGTTGTTCTATTTATATGAGTAATATCTTTTATGGTCATGCACCCTTGAAGAGTGGTCTATTTTTGTTGAATCTCGATTGTGGTGATACACATATTCATAATATTGATGCCAAAAGATGCAAAGTTGATAATGATAGTGCAACATATTTGTGGCACTGCCATTTAGGTCATATTGGTGTAAAGCGCATGAAGAAACTCCATGCAGATGGACTTTTGGAATCACTTGATTATGAATCATTTGATACTTGCGAACTGAAAGTGCGTTATATCGACTAGAGGGGGGTGAATAGGCGATTTTTACAAATTCGTCACTGAGGAATTTCAAGGTGAGGAAATTCCTAAGCGACGAACTACTTAGCAGCGGAATGAGTACTCAGATGCAAGCATAACAGAGCAGTAGCACAGTCATCATGATGAAATGAAAACAAGCACAGAGTACGAGTAGCGTAAAGACAGGATAAGCAGGCTGAAGACAAACTGACTGAAGAATTTGAACTGAGGAAATTGAGAAAGTCTTCAGACAAAGTCTTCAAACAGTAATGATCAAATACATAGCAAGTATGCGAGGAAATGAAAGGGTTGAGGAAATAGAACCAGTAGCTCGGTGAAGACACTGATTTGGTAGACCAGTTCCAACTGCTGTGACAGTTGTACGTCTGGTTGGAGCGGCTAGGTATTTAAACCTGAGGACACACAGTCCCGGACACCCCGTCCTGAACACACAGTCCAGGACACCTAGTCCTCACCATATTCTCCTTGAGCTAAGGTCACACAGACCTTGCCCAACCACTCGTGGTAAGTCTTCAGGTGACTTTCAAACCTTCACATACTCGGTCACTCGGCAATCCACAATTTCCTCTTGGATGCTCTAGACCATGACGCCTAACCGTCTGGAGGATGCACAGTCCTCAAAGGAAACAAGCATCGGTTCCACACAGGAACAATCTCTTTAGTGATGCTCAATCACTTTGGGTTTGTAGGTGTTTGGGTTTTTGAGTTTTTCCTCACTTGATGATTTTCGCTCAAAGTCCTCGGAGGATGGGATGCTCTAAATGACAAGTGTCAATCTATCTCTCGGAGCAGCCAACCAGCTAGTGGTTGTAGAGGGCGGCTATTTATAGCCTAGGGAGCAGCCCGACATGATAAGACATAAATGCCCTTCAATGATATGACCGTTAGGTGGGTAGATATTTTGGGACAGCTGGCACGTAGCACAGCAACGGTCGGAAATTTGAGTATCAAATTCCTCAGGGCTATCATGTTCCTCACTTGTAGGCAATCCGCACTGGCGAATTACTAACTCCTCAGTCAGAACAAATTCCTCAGAGAACAGAAGAACTTCGTCTCTATCACTGAAGAACTTGACTAAACTATATGAGATTTCCAATGGCTTCACTCGAAAGGATTGGGTAGGTGTAGGATTTTGAGTTGAGCATCACTTGGAAACTTTTCCTTAGTTTTACCTCGACCCCCTTTAACAGTACGGTGTTTCCTATGACTCAAGAAGAAGAAAAAGAAACTACGAAAACAAAAGTCTTCATGCTTCATAATCCTCGCATGAATATCAAGTCTTCAGGGTCACACCAATTTCTTCACTTTCAAAGTCTTCAAGAAAACCAAAGTCTTCAGTTGAAGACATTCATTTTTAGGGGTCGACATTCATCGTAATTAACAAACTCCTCATAGACTTATAGACCTGTGTACACTCACAAACACATTAGACCCTTAACCTATAAGTCTTCAATACACCAAAATCACTAAGGGGCACTAGATGCACTTACAATCTCCCCCTTTTTGGTGATTGATGACAATATAGGTTAAGTTTTCAACGGGGATAAACATATGAAGTGTAAATACTAATATTGAGGAATTTGACTGCAAGATATAGAAGAACTCCCCCTGAAGATGTGCATATTTGAAGAATTTGCTTTGAAATAGCAAATGCACATTGTTGAATAATATCATGGAGATCTCCTCCTATATCTTGAAATTCATACACGCATTTATCATATGATATGAAGAATTTGAAATGCATGATGAAATATGGTGTCTAACGGAATTCAGCATGCATGCATTAAGGTACTTGAGGAAATAAGCATGCAGAAAGCAGTTCAAAAGTATCAGACCACCATAGGACTTAAGTTTACAACTCATCAGAGCAAACACCTCAGAAGAGCAAGAGTTGAAACTTAACACAAATATAGCCCATATATAAGACCCGCTTGAAGACTAAACTCAAATTTCTCCCCCTTTGTCATCGAATGACCAAAAGGGACGAAAAATGAGGACTAACGCCCCTGAAGAATATCATCATGATGTCGATGGAGGAGCGCCAGCATTGTTGGGGTCGACTGTTGAGGTAGGGCCTGCCGCAGTGTCGTTCAAGTCTTTAGCTTCATCCGTCTCGCGCGATGAAGAATATGAACTGGCAACAAGCTGAGGAACTTTGACTTTCTTGAATTTCTTCGAAGGTGGCTGGGACCAGTCAAAGTCCTGTTGGAAGCCCATCTCCTTGAGTTCTTCAGCACTATGAAGATTAGACAGAATCTCCCAAGTGTGGTCAAAGACTTCATGCAAGTAGTAGTGATTCTTCTTCACATTATTTTGAGTGACTGTCATGTTCTGAAGAATTGCACCAAACTGACGCTTGACCCACTTGTGATTTCGATCAACTTTCTGATGAAGACTAAGGAGAAGTTCACGATCAGTCATCACACGCGGAGCTGTGGCTTGAGGATGATGTTCTGAAGCTTTGGCGGCAGAATATTGAGTTGCAGAGTCATCATTGGTGGAATAGGAAGTAGCTTTGCGAAACTGTCCATCCAATGGACGAGTACCTTCATCAATAACAGCAGCTTTGCCCTTCTCGTCAGCTGAGGAAATAGTCCGTTTGAGGACTTCAATAGGGGGTAAATAGCTGAGATGATTTTGAAAGTCAGCCATGTAATGAATTGAAGACCTTGATCTGATGAATCTCATGATCTAGGGAGCATAAGGCTTCAACTCAAAAGGTGACAGTGCAGCATTGGCCAAAGTCCTCATGAAGAAATCGTGGTAGTTGATAGGAATACCGTGAATGATATTGAACAGCAGATTCTTCATAATGCCAACAACTTCTTCATCATCAGAGTTGTGGCCCTTGATTGGACTGAGGGTTTTGGTCAATATGCGATAGACTGTCCTTGGCACATAGAGCAATTCCTTGACGAGGAATTTGGTCCTTGGAGCTTGGCCTGGCTTCAAAGGCTTCATCAGCACTTGCATCAGATGATCAGACAGTTCAGGTTCAACATAGAGTAGCCTAGCACCTTCAGTGGAAGGACTGACTGGGACGGCATGAAGCAATTCAGAGGCCGGTGCTTTGAAATGAGTATTATCGGTCATCCAGTCCAATACCCATGAATTGACATCATCAACATTTCCAGTAATGTGCAGCGTGGCGAAGAATTGAAGAATGAGTTCTTCATTCCAATCGCAGATGTCGGTGCAGAAATTGAGTAACCCAGTGTCATGAAGAACACTGAGGACTGGTGTGAAGCAGGGCAGCGATTCCATATCTACATGAGGAATTTGCTCATGTTCAAAGATCTTATCCTTATCAACCAACAATGAGGAGTAGAAGTTCATCTGGCTTGCAGTCCAGAAACGCTTGCGACGAAGACGAGCAGAGTCATAGGGATTGTAGTCAGTGAAGAATATGTGCTCGTTGAAGAAATCCTCAGCATTAAACTTCTGCTTCTTGGAGTGAGGGTTCTGTGGCTTGGGCTGAAGATTAACAGTTGAAGAATTTACAGCCTCTTGAGGTGTAGCCACTGGAGCCACTGGCTGAGGAATTTCAGCAGCAGCCTTGGCCTTCGTTTCTTCAGACATATGTACATCAGCGCTAGTGACTGGAACTTCTTCAGGTATAGAGTGAAGTGAAGCTTGACGTTCATCAGAGCCCGTATGAATTTCTTCAGTTTGCACAGGAGACTGAGGAACATGATGTAGAGGGGTTGTCAGAGGTGAATTGGGGTGATGACTTTCCCAAAAGTCATCATTCAGAATAGGTGTTGTTGACCCAATATCCACATCCTCATCTTCTTCAGTTCCTTCGACGCCTGCCTCTTCAGCTGTGAACTGAGGCATGGGCGATGATACCAGTGGGGTTGAAGGGAAAGTATCCACTTCAATTTCTTCATCCATCTGCTCTGTCGAAGCAGCAGAAGGAATTTCTTCATCAGATTTACTTGGAATTTCATATTCCTCACCAAAGGGAATGATCTCCTTTGATGGCATGCTTGATATTGGAATAGCATCAATTGGGTTTTCAGATGAACTCCTCAAAGTCTTCAATTTCTTGGGGGCTGAAGACTCTGAAGATGCATATGCTTTCCTTTTCTTCACAGCTGCTCGCTCCGCAGCCTTGGTTTTCTTCGCTTCTGATGCAGAAGGAAGGTTGATGTTTGTCATCGGTGCAGGAGGAGCAGAGGAAATTGGTTGAATTTCTTCAGGCACAACTGATGCAGTTGCCCTGGCTTGTTCAGATTCCTCAGGCATAGTAGCAGATGCTTCAACTGGCCTGGATTGCTCTTCAGGCGCAATATTGGAGGTTGCCCTGGCATTTTCTTCAGAGACTGGAATTTCTTCATCAGCTCTGGCGCTTTCATTTTCTTCAGCACACTGAACAGATGTTCCAGTCTGAGGAAATTTGGGTTGCGATGAAGCTGCAACACTTGGAGTAAATCCTTTTGCCATTCTGACGAATCTGACTTTGGCACCTAGCCAATCTGCATGGAATGCATGAAATTCATCACTGAGTGCTTTGATCTCAGCCTGCATAGTCACAAGTTCGTCAGGAGACATTTTCACAACATTGTTCTTCAGAAAACGCTCCTTCTTGTACTGAGCCTTCTTCACCTGCCTGGCCTTTTCAAATTTCCATTTTTCTTCATTTATGAAGGCCGTCAACATGTGACTTTGACCAGGAGTGAGGTTTAATTCAGGCAAAGGTGTGTTAGGGTTCTTGTGCCATAGATCAATAAAATCAAGGATCTTCCTTGGATCCAGCATGAGGGGCACAGCACTGCCTTTGGCTCTAGCGGCCCTTTGTTGTCGATCTCTGATGAGCTCAGCTAATTCTTCATCATCAGCTTCGTCTTCGCTTGACGGAACCTGAAAGGCGACTTGCTTCTTGTGAGGACTTGGCCTTGTGCCTCGTCCAGCAGTGGCCTTTTTCTTCAGCAAGGTCAGAGTTGTTGAAGACTGAGGTGGAGCTGAAGAACTTGCGGAGACTCCTGAAGCAATTGAGATTCCAGTAGTCCTTTGGCATGTGGCAAGATGCACAGGTGCTGAGGACTTTGCAGGAGCAGCTGAGGATTTTGCAACCGAGGGAGTTGGAGCTGCTTTTGAGGAATTTTCTTGAGGAACAGGCCGTGAGGGCATTGCAGCTGAGGAACTTGTCTTGACAGCTGATTTCGTCAGCATAGCCTTCTTAGGCTTGATAGCAGAGGCCTCAGCGGCGGCAGCAACAGAATCTTCATTGAATTTCTTCACTGCCTCTTTAGCCACTTTGGCCAGCTTGGCTTGACGCTTAGCCTACTCCTGAGGAAATTCCTCACCTCTTCTGATGCTAGTGGGATCAGCTTCTTGGCCAGGAGCCAATGGAGGTCTTGGACATGGAGGGTTAACAGCAAATTTCTTCATGTACTTGGGAGTGACATAGCGATATTCCCTCCATTCTCTTGCCCATCTCCTCTCAATCTTCTGAATGCGCACTTTGCGCTGATTTTTGTTCTCCTTGCCATGAGTTGCTTCATCAGGAGTACAATATTCATCATAGATGTCATCAGGGATCTCAAAAGCAGTATTTGTTTCTGGCCTCTTTCCTCCCTTCTGAGGTCTTTTACCATCAGCCATTTTCTTCACTTGAGGGTTTTGAACAATCGAATTTTCTGATGAGGTATGAAATTTTTCTTCAAGGAACGCTGCAAATGAGTTAATTTGATGAGAACCTAGAGATTCAGCAGCGGACATGTGTACCTGTGAACAGAATATAGGTGCAAAGAGTTTTGGAGAGGTCATATGCGTTCTCAGAAGATTTTCAAAAGTATCAAGTTTGAGGAAGATGACCAGGGGTGTCTTGAGGAATTTCACTAAGCATTTTGACTTAGGTTCCAGAGTTGTGTAGATTGAAAATCCACACAATTGAGGAATCTTGAAGAAAAATGTTGCTTAGAGAAACTGATCAAGGACAGAAGCAAGTTGGTGTTTAAGAACATGAAAGTTGAAGAATAAACACCTTTTGAAGATTTTGTGGAAATCATCAGAATCAACAAGGGCAGTAAAAATAAATTTTATTTACCCTTGACGAAGAACACGACGAACTGAGAGTGGCAGTGGAGATGTTCGTCCGTTCAGATCTTCCACGCCCTAACTTGGCGATGGAAAACAGCTACGGCGGCGGCGGAGTGAGGATTTCCGCGGCCGGCGTGAGTACGACGGCGACGAGGTCGAGGCAGTGAAGCTCTTCCTCACCGGCGACGATGGAGTGTAGCGGCGGCGCTAGGTCTGAGAGCTCGAGGGAGGGAGTAAGATCGAGCGGGGTAAATGAGCTCTGAGGAGGGTGAGGGGTATTTATAGTAGAGGTGAAAAAACCGCTCGTTCAAAGATTTTCAAAAGTATCAAGTTTGGGGATGCGACACTTATGTCAAAAAGGCTTCAGCCTGATAAGCTCGGACCCAAATCGGAGAAGTGCGTCTTCATAGGATACCCGAAGGAAACAATTGGGTACACCTTCTACCACAAATCCGAAGGCAAGATCTTTGTTGCCAAGAATGGAACCTTTCTAGAGAAGGAGTTTCTCTCGAAAGAAGTGAGTGGGAGGAAAGTAGAACTTGATGAGGTAATCGTACCTTCTCTCGAATTGGAAAGTAGTTCATCAGAAAAAACCGTTCCCGTGATGCCTACACCAACTAGAGAGGAAGCTATTGATGATGATCATGAAACTTCAGTTCAAGTTACTACAAAACTTCGTAGGTCAACCAGAACACGATCCGCACCAGAGTGGTACGGGAATCCTGTACTGGAAGTCATGTTACTAGACCGAGGCGAACCTACGAACTATGAAGAAGCTATGATGAGCCCAGATTCCGACAAATGGCTTGAGGCCATGAAATCTGATATAGGATCCATGTATGAGAACAGTATGGACTTTGGTGGATTTTCCTGATGATCGGTGAGACATAGAAAATAAATGGATCTTCAAGAAGAAGACTGACGCTGATGGTAATGTTACTGTCTACAAAGCTCGACTTGTCGCGAAAGGTTTTCGACAAGTTCAAGGAGTTGACTACGATGAGACTTTCTCACCCGTAGCGATGCTTAAGTCTGTCCGAATCATGTTAGAAATTGCCGCATTTTATGATTATGAAATCTGGCAAATGGACGTCAAAACTGCATTCCTTAATGGATTTCTTAAAGAAGAGTTGTATATGATGCAACCAGAAGGTTTTGTCGATCCTAAAGGTGCTAACAAAGTGTGCAAGCTCCAGCGATCCATCTATGGACTGGTGCAAGCATCTCGGAGTTGGAATATATGCTTTGATGAGGTGATCAAAGCATATGGTTCTATACAGACTTTCGGAGAAGCCTGTATTTACAAGAAAGTGAGTGGGAGCTCTGTAGCATTTCTAATATTATATGTGGATGACATATTGTTGATTGGAAATGATGTAGAATTTCTGGATAGCATAAAAGGATACTTGAATAAGAGTTTTTCAATGAAAGACCTCAGTGAAGCTGCTTATATATTGGGCATCAAGATCTATAGGGATAGATCGAGACGCTTAATAGGACTTTCACAAAGCACATACCTTGATAAAGTTTTGAAGAAGTTCAAAATGGATCAGTCAAAGAAATGGTTCTTGCCTGTATTACAAGGTGTGAAGTTGAGTCTGACTCAATGCCCGACCACTGCAGAAGATAGAGAGAAAATGAAAGTCATTTCCTATGGCTCAGCCATAGGTTCTATCATGTATGCTATGCTGTGTACCAGACCTGATGTGTGCCTTGCCATAAGTCTGGCAGGGAGGTACCAAAGTAATCCAGGAGTGGATCACTGGACAGCGGTTAAGAACATCTTGAAGTACCTGAAAAGGACTAAGGATATGTTTCTCGTTTATGGAGGTGACAAAGAGCTCGTCGTAAATGGATACGTCGATGCTAGTTTTGACACTGATCCGGATGACTGTTAGTCACAAACCGGATACGTATTTATATTGAATGGTGGAGCTGTCAGTTGTTGCAGTTCCAAGCAGAGCGTCGTGGCAGGATCTACGTGTGAAGCGGAGTACATAGCTGCTTCGGAAGCAGAAAATGAAGGAGTCTGGATGAAGGAGTTCATATCCGATCTAGGTGTAATACTTAGTGCATCGGGTCCAATGAAAATCTTTTGTGATAATAATGGAGCAATTGCCTTAGCGAAGGAATCCAGATTTCACAAAAGAACCAAACACATCAAGAGACGCTTCAACTCCATCCGTGATCAAGTCAAGGAGGGAGACATAGAGATTTGCAAAATACATACGGATCTGAATGTAGCAAACCAGTTGACTAAGCCTCTTCCACGAGCAAAACATGATCAGCACCAAGACTCCATGGGTGTTAGAATCATTACAATGTAATCTAGATTATTGACTCTAGTGCAAGTGGG
Source organism: Thinopyrum elongatum (assembly GCA_011799875.1). Lineage (NCBI taxonomy): Eukaryota > Viridiplantae > Streptophyta > Magnoliopsida > Poales > Poaceae > Thinopyrum > Thinopyrum elongatum. The sequence continues at coordinate 585,891,119 of CM022300.1, forward strand.
AGACTGAAGGAAATATGCCCTAGAGGCAATAATATAGTTGTTATTTTATATTTCCTTATTCATGATAAATGTTTATTATTCATGCTAGAATTGTATTGATCGGAAACCTAAATACATGTGTGAATACATAGACAAACACTGTGTCCCTAGTGAGCCTCTACTTGACTAGCTCGTTAATCAAAGATGGTTAAGGTTTCTTGACCATGGACATGAGTTATCATTTGATAACGGGATCACATCATTAGAATAATGATGTGATGGACAAGACCCATCCGTTAGCTTAGCATATTGATCGTTCAGTTTTATTGCTATTGCTTTCTTCATGTAAAATACATATTCCTTCGAATGTGAGATTATGCAACTCCCGGATACCGTAGGAATGCCTTGTGTGCTATCAAACATCACAACGTAACTGGGTGATCATAAAGATGCTCTATAGGTATCTCCAAAGGTGTTTGTTGGGTTGGCATAGATCGAGATTAGGATTTGTCACTCCGAGTATCGGAGAGGTATCTCTGGGCCCTCTCGGTAATGCACATCATAAGAAGCCTTGCAAGCAAAGTAACTAATGAGTTAGTTGCAGGATGATGCATTGCAAAACAAGTAAAGAGACTTGCCGGTAACGAGATTGAACTAGGTATGAAGATACCGACGATCGAATCTCGGGCGAGTAACATACTGATGGACAAAGGGAATTACGTATGTTGTCATAACGGTTCGACCGATAAAGATCTTCGTAGAATATGTAGGAACAAATATGAGCATCCAGGTTCCGCTATTGGTTATTGACCGGAGAGGTATCGTGGTCATGTCTACATAGTTCTCGAACCCGTAGGGTCCGCACGCTTAACGTTCGATGACAATATAGTATTATATGAGTTATGTGATTTGGTGACCGAATGTTGTTCGGAGTCCCGGATGAGATCACGAACATGACGAGGAGTCTTGAAATGGTCGAGAGGTAAAGATTGATATATAGGACGATGGTATTTGGACACCGGAAGTGTTCCAGAGGGTACCGGCTACATATCGGGTCACCGGAAGGGGTTCCGGGCACCCCCGGCAAAAGATATGGGCCTAATGGGCCAAGGGGTAAACACAACAGCCAGCAGGGGCTGCTGCACCCCCCATATGGGCTGCACCTGAGGGGAAGGAAAGAGGGGAAGAGAGAAGGAAGGGGAGGGATTCGGCCTCCCCCTTCCTTCCCTCCTCCCTCCTCCTTCCTTTCCCCTCCGGTGAATAAGGAAGGGGGGAGGCCGAATTGGGGGAGCCGCCCAAGTAGGATTCCTCCTACTTGGGGCGCCCCCTGCTGCTCCCCTCGCTCTCCCACCTATATATACATGGGGAGGGGGCGCCTAGAACACACAACAACATATGTTAGCCGTGTGCGGCGCCCCCCTCCACAGATTACACCCTCGGTCATATTCTCGCAGTGCTTAGGCGAAGCCTTGCGCAGATCACTTCACCATCACCGTCACCACACCATCGTGCTGACGGAAATCATCTACTTCCTTGACACTTTGCTGGATCAAGAGTTCGAGGGACGTCATCGAGCTGAACGTGTGCAGAACTCGGAGGTGACGTACGTTCGGTGCTTGATCGGTCGGAACAAGAAGAAGTTCGACTACATCAACACGCGTTGTCAAACGCTTCCGCTTTCGGTCTACTAGGGTACGTAGACACACTCTCCCCTCTCGTTGATATGCATCTCCTAGATAGATCTTGCGTGAGCGTAGGAATTTTTTTGAAATTACATGCTCCGTTTCCTAACAGATACTTCTCAAGCGTATCTATAATATTTTATTGTTCCATGCAATTATATTATCTGTTTTGGATGTTTTATATGCATTAATATGCTATTTTATATTATTTTTGGGACTAACTTATTAACCTAGAGCCCAGTGCCAGTTTCAATTTTTTCCTTGTTTTTGAGTATTACAGAAAAGGAATACCAAACGGAGTCCAAACGGAATAAAACTTTCGCGATGATTTTTCTTGGACCAGAAGACACACGTAAGACTTGGAGAGGAATGCAGAAGAGTCCTGAGGGCTCCACAAGACCTCAGGGTGCGCCCTAGGGGGGGGGGGGGGCGCCCCCTGTCTTGTGGGCCCCACGGGAGTCCTCCAACCCTAATCTTTGGCATATAAATTGAGAAATATTCCCAAACCACCAGAAGCATCCACTAAAATACTTTTCCACCGCCGTAACCTTCTGTACCCGTGAGATCCCATCTTGGGGCATTTTTCGGCATCCTGCCGGAGGGGGATTCAATCACGGAGGGCTTCTACATCAACTCTATTGCCCTTCCGATGAAGCGTGAGTAGTTTACCACAGACCTACGGGTCCATAGCTAGTAGCTAGATGGCTTGTTCTCTCTCTTTGATCCTCAATACCATGTTCTCCTTGTTGTTCTTGGAGATCTATCCGATGTAATATTCTTTTGCGGTGTGTTTGTCGAGATCCGATGAATTGTGGATTTATGATCAAGTTTATCTATGAATATTATTTGAATCTTCTCTGAATTCTTATATGCATGATTTGATACCTTTGTATTTCTCTTCGAATTATCGGTTTGGTTTGGCCAACTAGATTGGTTCTTCTTGCAATGGGAGAGGTGCTTAGTTTTGGGTTCAATCTTGCGGTGTCCTCACCCAGTGACAAAGTAGGGGTAGCGAGGCACATATTGTATTGTTGCCATTAAGGGTAAAAAGTCTTGGGGAATGTAGTAATAATTCAAAAATTTCCTACGTGTCACCAAGATCAATCTAGGAGATTCTAGCAACAAGTGAGAGGGAGTGCATCTTCATACCCTTGAAGATCGCTAAGCAGAAGCGTTACAAGAACACGGTTGATGGAGTCGTACTCGCAGCGATTCAAATCACGGAAGATCCGATTCAAGCGCCGAACGGACGGTGCCTCCGCGTTCAACACACGTACAGCCCGGGGATGTCTCCTCCTTCTTGATCCTACAAGGGGAGAGGAGAAGTTGAGGGAGAGCTCCGGCAGCACGACGGCGTGTTGGCGGTGGAGCTCGTGGTTCTCCGGCAGAGCTTTGCTAAGCACTACGGAGGGGGAGGAGTAGGAGGGGGGAGGGCTGCGCCAGGGGCAAGGGGTGCAGCTCCCATGCACCTCCCCACTATATATACGGGTGGAGGGGGCTGGTTTCTTGCCCTCCAAGTCCATTGGGGCGTTGGCAAAGGTGGGAGGAAAGAAATCCCATCCTTTCCCTTCCCCACCGATTGTTATCCCCCCTTTTTAGGGATCTTGATCTTATCCCTTCAGGATATGATCTTATTCCTTCTAAGGGAGGATCTTGGTGCGCCTTGACCAGGGGTGTGGTGCCTTGCCCCCACTACCCACGTTCATATGGGTCCCCCCATGCAGGTAGGCCCCACTCCAGAACCTTCCTGGTACAATACCGAAAAATCCCGAACATTTTCCGGTGGCCAAAATAGGACTTCCCATATATAAATCTTTACCTCCAGACCATTCCCGAACTCCTCGTGACGTATGGGATCTCATCCGAGACTCCGAACATCTTTCGGTAACCACATACAATTTCCCATAACAACTCTAGCGTCACGGAACCTTAAGTGTGTAGACCCTACGGGTTCAGGAACCATGCAGACATGACCGAGACACCTCTCCGGCCAATAACCAATAGCGGGATCTGGATACCCATATTGGCTCCCACATGTTCCACGATGATCTCATCGGATGAACCACGATGTCGGGGATTCAATCAATCCCGTATACAATTCCCTTTGTCCATCGGTATGTTACTTGCCCGAGATTCGATCGTCGGTATCCCTATACCTTGTTCAATCTCGTTACCGGCAAGTCTCTTTACTCGTTCCGTAACGCATGATCCCGTGGCTAACTCCTTAGTCACATTGAGCTCATTATGATGATGCATTACCGAGTGGGCCCAGAGATACCTCTCCGTCATACGGAGTGACAAATCCCAGTCTCGATTCGTGCAAACCCAACAGACACTTTCGGAGATACCTGTAGTGCACCTTTATGGTCACCCAGTTACGTTGTGACGTTTGCTACACCCAAAGCATTCCTACGGTATCCGGGAGTTGCACAATCTCATGGTCTAAGGAAATGATACTTGACATTAGAAAAGCTTTAGCAAACGAACTACACGATCTTGTGCTTTGCTTAGGATTGGGTCTTGTCCATCACATCATTCTCCTAATGATGTGATCCCATTATCAACGACATCCAATGCCCATGGTCAGGAAATCACAACCATCTATTGATCAATGAGCTAGTCAACTAGAGGCTCACTAGGGACATGCTATGGTCTATGTATTCACACATGTATTACGGTTTCCGGTTAATACAATTATAGCATGAACAATAGACAATTATCATGAACAAGAAAAATATAATAATAACCATTTTATTATTGCCTCTAGGGCATATTTCCAAAAGTCTCCCACTTGCACTAGAGTCAATAATCTAGTTACATTGTGATGAATCGAACACCCATAGAGTTCTGGTGACGATCATGTTTTGCTCGTGGAAGAGGTTTAGTCAACGGATCTGCGACATTCAGATCCATATGTACTTTACAAATATCTATGTCGCCATCTTGAATATATTCACGAATGGAGTTGAAGCGGCGCTTGATGTGCTTGGTCTTCCTGTGAAACCTGGGCTCCTTGGCAATGGCAATAGCTCCAGTGTTGTCACAGAAGAGAGTCATCGGGCCCGACGCATTGGGAGTCACTCCTAGGTCGGTGATAAACTACTTCATCCTGACTCCTTCCTCAGCTGCTTCCAAAGCAGCTATGTACTCCGCTTCACATGTAGATCCCGCCACGACGCTTTGCTTGCAACTGCACTAGCTGACTGCCCAACCATTCAAAATATACACGTATCCGGTTTGTGACTTGGAGTCATCCAGATCTGTGTCGAAGCTAGCATCGACATAACCCTTTACGACGAGCTCTTCGTCACCTCCATAAACAAGAAACATATCCTTGGTCCTTTTCAGGTACTTCAGGATATTCTTGACCGCTCTCCAGTGTTCCACTCCGGGATCACTTTGGTACCTCCCTACCAAACTTATGGCAAGGTTCACATCAGGTCTGGTACACAGCATGGCATACATAATAGAGCCTATGGCCGAGGCATAGGGGATGACACTCATCTTTTCTCTTTCTTCTGCCGAGGTCGGGCGTTGAGCTGCGCTCAATCTCACACCTTGCAATACAGGCAAGAACCCCTTCTTGGACTGATCCATATTGAACTTCTTCAATATATTGTCAAGGTATGTGCTTTGTGAAAGACCATTGAGGCGTCTCGATCTATCTCTATAGATCTTGATGCCTAATATGTAAGCAGCTTCTCCAAGGTCCTTCATTGAAAAACACTTATTCAAGTAGGCCTTTATGCTTTCCAAAAGTTCTATATCATTTCCCATCAACAGTATGTCATCCACATATAATATGAGAAATGCTACAGAGCTCCCACTCACTTTCTTGTAAATACAGGCTTCTCCATAAGTCTGTATAAACCCAAACGCGTTGATCATTTCATCAAAGCGAATATTCCAACTCCGAGATGCTTGCACCAGCCCATATATGGAGCGCTGGAGCTTGCATACTTTGTCCGCATTTTTAGGATCGACAAAACCTTCCGGCTGCATCATATACAATTCTTCCTTAAGGAAACCATTAAGGAATGCCGTTTTGACGTCCATTTGCCAGATCTCATAATCATAGAATGCGGCAATTGCTAGCATGATTCGAACGGACTTCAGCTTCGCTACGGGTGAGAAGGTCTCATCGTAGTCAACCCCTTGAACTTGTCGATAACCCTTAGCGACAAGCCAAGCCTTATAGACGGTTACATTACCATCCATGTTAGTCTTCTTCTTAAAGATCCACTTATTCTCTATGGCTTGCCGATCATCGGGCAAGTCCGTCAAAATCCATACTTTGTTTTCATACATGGATCCTATCTCGGATTTCATGGCTTCAAGCCATTTGTTGGAATCCGGGCCCGCCATCGCTTCTTCATAGTTCGAAGGTTCACCGTTGTCTAACAACATGATTTCCAGGACAGGGTTGCCGTACCACTCTGGTGCGGAACGTGTCCTCTTGGACCTACGAAGTTCAGTAGCAACTTGACCCGAAGTTTCATGATCATCATCATTAACTTCCTCTCTAGTTGGTGCAGGCACCACAAAAACATCTTCCTGAGCTGCGCTACTCTCCGGTTCAAGAGGGGGTACCTCGTCAAGTTCTACTTTGCTCCCACTTACTTCTTTCGAGAGAAACTCTTTCTCCAGAAAGGATCCATTCTTGGCAACAAAGATCTTGCCTTCGGATCTGAGGTAGAAGGTATACCCAATAGTTTCCTTAGGGTATCCTATGAAGACGCATTTTTCCGATTTGGGTTCGAGCTTTTCAGGTTGAAGTTTCTTGACATAAGCATCGCATCCCCAAACTTTCAGAAACGATAGCTTAGGTTGCTTCCCAAACCATAATTCATACGGTGTTGTCTCAACGGATTTAGACGGTGCCCTATTTAAAGTGAATGCGGCACTCTCTAAAGCATAACCCCAAAATGATAGCGGTAGATCGGTAAGAGACATCATAGATCGCACCATATCTAATAGAGTGCGATTACGATGTTCGGACACACCATTACGCTGAGGTGTTCCAGGCAGCGTGAGTTGTGAAACAATTCCACATTTCCTTAAGTGCGTGCCAAACTCGTGACTCAAGTATTCTCCTCCACGATCTGATCGTAAGAACTTTATTTTCCTGTCACGTTGATTCTCTACCTCGCTCTGAAGTTCCTTGAACTTTTCAAAGGTCTCAGACTTGTGTTTCATTAAGTAGACATACCCATATCTACTTAAGTCATCAGTGAGGGTGAGAACATAACGATAGCTACCGTGAGCCTCAACGCTCATTGGACTGCATACATTAGTATGTATTATTTCCAACAAGTTGGTTGCTCGCTCCATTGTTCCGGAGAACGGAGTCTTGGTCATTTTGCCCATGAGGCATGGTTCGCACGTGTCAAATGATTCATAATCAAGAGACTCCAAAAGTCCATCTGCATGGAGTTTCTTCATGCGTTTGACACCAATGTGACCAAGGCGGCAGTGCCACAAGTATGTGGGACTATCATTATCAACCTTACATCTTTTGGCATTCACACTATGAATATGTGTAACATCATGTTCGAGATTCAATAAAAAATAAACCATTGACCAGCGGGGCATGACCATAAAACATATCTCTCATATAAATAGAACAACCATTATTCTCGGATTTAAATGAGTAGCCATCTCGCATTAAACGAGATCCAAATACAATGTTCATGCTCAAAGCTGGCACTAAATAACAATTATTGAGGTTTAAAACTAATCCCGAAGGTAAATGTAGAGGTAGCGTGCCGACGGCGAGCACATCGACCTTGGAACCATTCCCGACGCGCATCATCACCTCGTCCCTCGCCAGTCTCTGCTTATTCCGCAGCTCCTGTTTTGAGTTACAAATGTGAGCAACCGCACCGGTATCAAATACCCAGGAGCTACTACGAGTGCTGGTAAGGTACACATCAATAACATGTATATCATATATACCTTTGGCGTTGCCGGCCTTCTTATCCGCTAAGTACTTGGGGCAGTTCCGCTTCCAGTGACCATTTCCCTTGCAATAAAAGCACTCAGTCTCAGGCTTGGGTCCATTCTTTGGCTTCTTCCCGGCAACTGACTTACCGGGCGCGACAACTCCCTTGCCGTCCTTCTTGAAGTTCTTCTTACCCTTGCCTTTCTTGAAACTAGTGGGCTTATTCACCATTTTCAGCTCTTGAAACATCTCATATGCTCTGTGCTTCTCAAAACACTTTTGGAGCCCCGGTTCTAAGCTGTAAAGCATGCCGCACTGAACCAGGGAGTAATCATCACTACACGACTGCCAGGCGTTCATAACATCTTGAGTTGCTGGGAAAATGGGTGCGTCACCTAGCGGTGCTTCAAGACATATGCTTTCTTGGCAGCTATGAGGATGATCCTCAAGTTACGGACCCAGTCCGTATAGTTGCTACCATCGTCTTTCAGCTTGGTTTTCTCTAGGAATGCATTGAAGTTGAGGGCAACATTAGCGTGGGCCATTGGATCTACAAGATAGATTGTAAAGACAATTTTAGACTAAGTTCATGATAATTAAGTTCATCTGATCAAATTATTTAATGAACTCCCACTCAGATAGACATCCCTCTAGTCATCTAAGTGATACGTGATCCGAATCGACTAGGTCGTGTCCGATCATCACGTGAGACGGACTAGTCATCAACGATGAACATCTCCATGTTGATCACATCTACTATACGACTCATGTTCGACCTTTCGGTCTCTCGTGTTCCGAGGCCATGTCTGTACATGCTAGGCTCGTCAAGTCAACCTAAGTGTTTCGCATGTGTAAATCTGGCTTACACCCGTTGTATGCGAATGTTAGAATCTGTCACACCCGATCATCATGTGGTGCTTCGAAACAACGAACCTTCGCAAGGTGCACACTTAGGGGAAACACATTTCTTAAAAAAATTAGTGAGGGATCATCTTATTTATGCTACCGTCGTTCTAAGAAAATAAGATGTAAACATGATAAACATCACATGCAAATCATAAAGTGACATGATATGGCCAATATCATCTTGCGCTTTTGATCTCCATCTTCGAGGCGCGGCATGATCACCATCGTCACCGGCATGACACCATGATCTCCATCATCGTGTCTTCATGAAGTTGTCTCGCCAACTATTACTTCTACTACTATGGCTAACGGTTAGCAATAAAGTAAGGTAATTACATGGTGTTTTCATTGACACGCAGGTCATACAATAAATTAAGACAACTCCTATGGCTCCTGCCGGTTGTCATACTCATCGACATGCAAGTCGTGATTCCTATTAGAAGAACATGATCAATCTCATACATCACATATATAATTCATCACATCCTTTTGGCCATATCACATCACATAGCATACCCTGCAAAAACAAGTTAGACGTCCTCTAATTATTGTTGCATGTTTTACGTGGCTGCTATGGGTTTCTAGCAAGAACGTTTCTTACCTACGCAAAAGCCACAACGGTGATATGCCAATTGCTATTTACCCTTCATAAGGACCCTCTTCATCGAATCCGATCCGACTAAAGTGGGAGAGACAGACACCCGCTAGCCACCTTATGCAACAAGTGCATGTCAGTCGGTGGAACCTGTCTCACGTAAGCGTACGTGTAAGGTCTGTCTGGGCCGCTTCATCCCACAATGCCGCCGAATCAAGATAGGACTAGTAATGGTAAGCAAATTGAACAAATCATCGCCCACAACTAATTGTGTTCTACTCGTGCATAGAATCTACGCATAGACCTAGCTCATGATGCCACTGTTGGGGAACGTAGTAATAATTCAAAAATTTCCTACGTGTCACCAAGATCAATCTAGGAGACCTAGCTCATGGATGACGCCTCCGCGTTCAACACACGTACAGCACGGGGATGTCTCCTCCTTCTTGATCCAGCAAGGGGAGAGGAGAAGTTGAGGGAGAGCTCCGGCAGCACGACGGCGTGGTGGCGGTGGAGCTCGTGGTTCTCCGGCAGAGCTTCGCAAAGCACTGCGGAGGAGGAGGAGTAGGAGGGGGGAGGGCTGCGCCAGGGGCAAGGGGTGCAGCTCCCATGCACATCCCCACTATATATAGGGGTGGAGGGGGCTGGTTTCTTGCCCTCCAAGTCCATTGGGGCGTTGGCAAAGGTGGGAGGAAAGAAATCCCATCCTTTCCCTTCCCCACCGATTGTTATCCCCCCTTTTTAGGGATCTTGATCTTATCCCTTCGGGATATGATCTTATTCCTTCTAAGGGAGGATCTTCGTGCGCCTTGATCAGGGGTGTGGGGCCTTGCCCCCACTACCCACGTTCATGTGGGTCCCCCCATGCAGGTAGGCCCCACTCCAGAACCTTCCCGGTACAATACCAAAAAATCCCGAACATTTTCCGGTGGCCAAAATAGGACTTCACATATATAAATCTTTACCTCCGGACCATTCCGGAACTCCTCGTGACGTCCGGGATCTCATCCGAGACTCCGAACAACTTTCGGTAACCACATAAAATTTCCCATAACAACTCTAGCGTCACGGAACCTTAAGTGTGTAGACCCTACGGGTTCGGGAACCATGCAAACATGACCGAGACACCTCTCCGGCCAATAACCAATAGCGGGATCTAGATACCCATATTGGCTCCCACATGTTCCACGATGATCTCATCGGACGAACCATGATGTCGGGGATTCAATCAATCCCGTATACAATTCCCTTTGTCCATCGGTATGTTACTTGCCCGAGATTCGATTGTCGGTATCCCTATACCTTGTTCAATCTCGTTACCGGCAAGTCTCTTTACTCGTTCCGTAACGCATGATCCCGTGGCTAACTCCTTAGTCACATTGAGCTCATTATGATGATGCATTACCGAGTGGGCCCAGAGATACCTCTCCGTCATACGGAGTGACAAATTCCAGTCTCGATTCGTGCCAACCCAACAGACACTTTCGGAGATACCTGTAGTGCACCTTTATGTTCACCCAGTTACGTTGTGACGTTTGATACACCCAAAGCATTCCTACGGTATCCGGGAGTTGCACAATCTCATGGTCTAAGGAAATGATACTTGACATTAGAAAAGCTCTAGCAAACGAACTACACGATCTTGTGCTATGCTTAGGATTGGGTCTTGTCCATCACATCATTCTCCTAATGATGTGATCCCATTATCAACGACATCCAATGTCCATGGTCGGGAAACCACAACCATCTATTGATCAACGAGCTAGTCAACTAGAGGCTCACTAGGGATATGCTGTGGTCTATGTATTCACATATGTATTACGGTTTCCGGTTAATACAATTATAGCATGAACAATAGACAATTATCATGAACAAGGAAATATAATAATAACCATTTTATTATTGCCTATAGGGCATATTTCCAACAAAAAGATGGGGTTTTCATCATATTGCATGAGTTTATCCCTCTACATCATATCATCTTACTTAAGGTGTTACTCCGTTCTTATGAACTTAATACTCTAGATGCATGCTGGATAGCGGTCGATGTGTGGAGTAATAGTAGTAGATGCAGAATCGTTTCGGTCTACTTGACACGGACGTGATGCCTATATTCATAATCATTGCCTTGGATATCATCATAACTTTGCGCTTTTCTATCAATTGCTCGGCAGTAATTTGTTCACCCACCGTATTATTTGCCTTCTAGAGAGAAGCCTCTAGTGAAACCTATGGCCCCCGGGTCTATTTTTCATTATATATTTTTAGATCTATAAACCAAAAAAACCCAAAAATACCTTACTGCAATTTATTTACTTTTAGTTTGTTTTACATTTTAGTAAGCTTTTATTTCTATCTCTATCAGATCTCACCTTTGCAACTGATCGTGAAGGGATTGACAACCCTTTTATCGCGTTGGGTGCAAGTGTTTGATTGTTTATGCAGGTGCATAGATTGGAGACTTGCGTGTATCTCCTACTGGATTGATACCTTGGGTCTTAACTGAGGAAAATACTTATCTCTACTTTGCTGCATCACCCTTTCCTCTTCAAGAGAAAAATCAATGCAAGCTCAAGAAGTACAACGAGCTCCGCTTAATTGATGTAAATGTAATGAAATCTGTCATGTTTAGATGAAATCTGTCTTGTTTAATGAAACCCATCATGTTTATATGAAATCCGGCCGTGTTTATATGAAATCCGGTCGTGTTTGATCGAATTCCATTCGACTAGTTTAATTTATTGTGAAAATGTATGCGTCTAGCGTTGGATGTCGGCCTCCCGCATTTATGTCCGTGGACTGGTCTCCCTGTCCACGAACGGATGCGGAAAGAAATTTACGGGTTACCGTTCGAGATGTCCTTAGATGTAGAAGTACCACATGGTCGTAGGGGAGTTTACTCCTTCGCGCTCGCTCGTTGGAACGAGCAATCCCACGTGCGAAGCGTTTCATCTCAGGCAGCCGCCCACTTTTGTCGGTAGATGCGCACGATTTACTCTCCTTCCTTTTTTTCTCCTTGCTACCTCACGTAATCGCATCCCCCCTGATTTTCCTAATCTCTCAGATTTAATAGCTTCCTCACGGAATCATAACACCACCCCCCGCCCCCGGCCTGATTTCTCATGTAATCATAACATCCCTCTGATCTGTAAACCTGCCTAACCGCGATGTCTGAAACCGAGCGTTGCAGCGCTCGCGCGCACAATAGCCTCCCCATGGATTGAGCAGACAAAATCAATATTGCTGCAGTTAATTTATCTAAGCTTTGTTTCTTAGTATCATTTGTATATTATTGCATCCGTTTCTTTTACTTTGCATATTAGTTTTGTGATACATGAAACTATGAAGACGTGCTAAGAACTAAGTTTGTAGAAAAAGTATCCGTATTCACGTTATCAAATCAATATATCCATCCTGGAATATTTTTTCTTATTGTATTTGTTTGTACTTGACATTTTTAATATAAATTTGGTTCAACTTTATAATGTGTAACTTAAGACAAAACTAATATGCGAAATAAAAAGAAACTAAATGAGTACATACTGGCAGGTCATTGGGCATTCTCAAGAAACTGAACCTATTGGCAGGACTTGAGAAAATTATCTGATCAAAATACCAGAAGTCTTCACTCGCCTAGCTAGCAATGTGCCGTCAACAACATGCATGCACTTTTATGTCTGCACTTTTATATTCTCCCCTTGGTCAAGCAATGTATAATTTACTTGGGCGTCCACTACTGCATACAGCCCTCGAGACGATTATCCAAGGGAGTAAATTTGTTTTTCCTTTTCCTCTAAACCGGCACCTAGCCGATCCTTATTGTTGAGTATATTGATTCATTAGGAAACATAATATACTAGGATTTGTCCTACTTTGTCTTGTACTTTAAGTTGGTCATTGTACTCCTATATATGCATACGAGGCTCAAGCAACAAATCAACTATTCCACCCATATCCCTCTCTCCCTTTTAATATGGTATCCGAGCCAAGAGGTCTTGAGTTCAAGACCTTGCCAACGCAGTATTAAATAAAACGATTCTGCGGCCTATACAACGATCCCACGTCTAAGGACTAAAATAGCCTAGACGTGAGGGAGAGTGTTGAAATATATTGCCCGCCTCCATCCATCAGTTCGGACTTATGGGTGAACTGGTTAGGTGCATAAACTTACAATCAAGAGGTTTAGGGTTCAAAACCCAGTAAACGCAATAAATAATTGCGGCCTGCCCCGCTTCCCTAGAGAGTCTTTTTCCCCGATCGCTTGATCTGGATTTTTCTCTCTCTCATCGGTCATCTTGATCGGCGGTTCTTTTTGGTTTTCCGATCTAAGATCGGCTTGCATCGTCCGTCGCCGTTTGTCATCTACGACGCCCGCTACTTCGTCATCATCATCATCAGCTCCGACGGGATTGGCTGTCACATGGTACCTCAGACAAATACTGCGGGCGCTGGTACGGCGATGGCTCGCGCAGTCTTGCGCTGGCTCGTCGGGCTGGCCGCTTCGCCTGCGGCCCCTCGCGCATCCCATGCGGGCGTGATTAGCTAGCTGCCTGCCAATGCAGCCAGACCGCGTGGTCGTGTTCCATGCATACGCACTAGATCGGGATCGCGCCTTGGCGCGAGGGTGCCGGTTCCACCATTTTGGTTAAGCAAGTAATGCTCAAGTTAGTAATAATAATCATTTAGCATATGTATTCAAGCAAGAAAACAAAATAAAAGAAAGAAAAAACATTAACTTGTAATAGAAGCAAGACATCGAGAGATAACCACTCAGACATTAAGTTCAGGTTTAAGAGCGGAAGCATGAGAGGAAGTACTAATATTAAACAAAGTTTGCAACATATCCATGTATGTGTATATATATATATATATAAGCAAGGCAGCTACCCATTACAGGCTAAATTTATACCAAAAGCAAATTCATTATAAAGGAAACATCTCAAAAAGCAATAAATAGTAAACACTTACTAATAGTTACAAAACATTACATTAGTGAACGTTTCCACGCCGAACGGCAATGCATCAAATATTTGATCCTATGAGTCCAATCAAAGTAAATATTGCCCGGTATGAATGAGATGTATCAAGTTTGGCATAAATAAATAGAAAAAAAGCGACACAGTTGAATGGATCAGGATTACAACAAGTTGTTCATATAGAAAGCAATACATCCCACAAGTCGTTTACAAAGAAAGGGACTGAAAACCAAGTAGGAAATTACAGGGCAGCTGGACAAAGCAAGTCATACAAAAGACTACAAAAGGCAAGTGACAAAATCAGATAGCGGCCTTGAAAGTACACAACATGAATCAATGATGTAGCTCATCATGGCAAGGGATACTGCTGGAATCATGGCTATGGTTATCGCTTGTCCAGAGAAGGGGCTGCAGGGAGCAGAGGGATTAAACTTGGTAGTGAGAAGAAAGAAAGAATCACAGTCAGTAAGCTCAGCTTGAGGCACGAAAATATTTGCCACAGGGCCCACAAGCATGGTCATAATTGCCAAGAAAAAACAGATTGTCAGCTAAGATAACACATGCACACACGCAATAGTTGTAACAACAAAGAAAATACAAGGCAAAAAAAAGGGTGTCATCAAGAATGCCTAATTGTTCAAGTATATATTATGGGTTGAGCTCAACCAAACTTGTTTTTGATAACTTTTTAAAGAATGTGCAACTGCTTCGACATGTAATGTGAAACACATTCTCACATCCAAAGCCTGAAATTTGGTCAAAAGTACACAAGTGGGTAAATATAACAGAACAAATATTTGTGACAATTGATATGAGACATGATTGAGAATACCTAATCAGTAAAGCACCACTACCCAACCATAAACATAAAGGAAGTAATATGAGCCGAAATCTCTGATGGCATAAACAAATTAGAGCATGTTTGACATATCATTTTGAAGCTACAAATATGAAATAAACTACAGCCAAGAAAGAAAACATTAAGTAGCTAGAGAGTATACACTACTTTCTAATAGGAAAGAAGGTAATTTAACTAGCAAGGTACTGCCACTGACTCCAACATGAAAGAACGAAGAAAACTTTTGTAATCAACATCTGCCATGCTCACGTTTCTTTTGTAGTCAGTAGAGTAGTTGCAACCATGCGCACATCACTAAGCAAAAAAAGAGAAGGTCACGACTTACTTAATGTTTGATGGCGGCAAGAGCCACGATGGCAATGGCGGCGGTGGTGGCGTCCGGTCGCCAACAACCATACATATATCAAGTGCCATGATATGTGAAGCAAGACATAGGAATACAAGAGAGAAACAAAACAGAGGCACACATGATGCATACTTTACCATACAAACTTAAGGTAGCAAGAAAGGCCCCGATAACTTGCTGGGAGCGAGTCTTTATAGTATAACAAAGTGCAGCTTACTCTTAACCAGATTAAATCAAGGACCAACAGCAAACAATAAAAGATCAAGAACAACTCATATGCAATAAAGGTATGAGAGAGAAGAAATCTTTACATAAGACGACTATAAACACTGGAGCATAAATAAGCAACACCTTTAAATAAAAATAAAAAGGGTCCAGGGTTCATTGCATAGTGGGCTCAGACCTGACTTTCCTCGATCATATAACCTACCCCCATCTCTTATCACCAGATCAATCTGTTTATACAGTGGAGCTGCCCTGGTTATCACTCAACAAGAATGACCATCCAAGGACAGAGCAACAAGTATCACATGATCAAAAAGGATTCTAGAGACAAGAGGGAGGATTCAACTGCTAGAGACAAGAGGGAGGATTCAACTTGATACCCACAGGTGCCTCGATTGCTCAAAGGCACACTTATTTCAGCCACGGCTAGTCATCATCGCCCAGCACGAAAGCCACTGGAGCATAAATAAGCAACACCTTTAAATACAAATAAAAATGGTTCATGGTTCATTGCATAGTGGGCTCAGATCTGACTTTCCTCGATCATATAACCTACCCTCGTCGTCTCTTATCACCAGATCAATCTGTTTATACAGTGGAGCTGCCCTGGTTATCACTCAACAAGAATGACCATCCAAGGATAGAACAACAAGTATCACAGGATCAAAAAGGATTCTAGAGACAAGAGGGAGGATCCAACTTGATACCCACAGGTGCTGGATTGCTCAAAGGCACACTTATTTCAGCCATTATTAGTCATCATCGCCCTAGCATGAACGCCACTGATCAATCTAGCAAATCCAGGAGCATAGCTATAGGACCAAGGCATCCACATGTAAACCACATAAGACGACTATAAACATTGGAACATAAATAAGCAACACCTTTATATACAAATAAAAAGGGTTCGGGGTTCATTGCATAGTGGGCTCAGATTCGCCATTCCTTGATCATGTAACCTACCCCCGTCATCTCTTATCATAGATCAATCTGTTTATATAGTGGAGCTGCCCTGGTTATCAATCAACAAGAATGACCATCCTAGGACAGAACAATAAGTATCACAAGATCAAAACGGATTCTAGAGACAAGAGGGAGGATCCAACTTGATACCCACAAGTGCCTGGATTGCTCAAAGGCACACTTATTTCAGCCACGGTTAATGATCATCGCCCTAGCACAAACGCCACTGATCAATTTAGCAAATCCAGGAGCATAGCTATTGGACCAGGGCATCCACATGTAAACCAAAGCATCACATGAGCTCCTATGATAGCAACTAAACATGAACAACAGCCTGCAAACCCTAAAATAGCATGGATCCACAACTACAGAGCTCAAGTAGGAACCGATGCATGAGTAGGGCATAGAGCATCAACCAGACGAGCACCACATCAATATAGCCACGACCATGTCCCATACAGTAGCCGAAGCAGAGGAGCAGGAGGAAGATGGAGCTCACCAAGGGAGGTTGTAGCTGAAGAGAGAGGCGGCTAGGTCATCTCCACGGGAGCGGCCGCCTTTTATACGCATAAGCGTGAAATGACGAAAATGCCCTCGGCGGGGGAGGCTATTCACGCGCGGTGGCACGACCGGGGTGCACACTATTCATTGCAACGGTCTCAGTTTTGATCCGACGACCGACATCGTCCGGGAGCGAGATCCAATGGCCCAAATCTCATCAAGAAAATGATCCGACGGCCACCAGTGCCTGAGCTCTGAGAGCACTCGGTGGGTGCTTCGTCTCTTGTTTTAGGATAGTGGGCTCAGATTCGCCTTTCCTCGATCGTATAACCTACCCCGATCATCTCTTATCACCAGATCAATCTGTTTATACAGTGGAGCTTCCCTGGTTATCACTCAACAAGAATGACCATCAAAGGACAGAACAACAAGTATCACAGGATCAAAAAGGATTCTAGAGATAAGAGGGAGGATCCAGCTTGATACCCACAGGTGCCTCGATTGCTCAAAGGCACACTTATTTCAGTCAAGGTTAATCATCATCGCCCTAGCACGAACACTACTGATCAATTTAGCAAATCCAGGAGCATAGCTATAGGACCAGGCCATCCACATGTAAACCAAATCATCGCAGGAACTCCTATGATAGAAACCAAACATGAACAGCAGCCTGCAAACCCTATAATAGCATGCATCCACAACTACAGAGCTCAAGTAGGAACCGATGCATGACTAGGGCTTAGAGCATCAACCAGACGAGCACCACATCAATATAGCCACAGTCATGTCCAATACAGTAGCCGAAGCAGATGAGCAGGAGGAAGATGGAGCTCACCAAGGGAGGTTGTAGCCGAGGCAGTACTCAGTGGGCACCGGGGTTGCGCCTGAACGCCGTCCAACCAGCGAGGAACCGCGTCAGAGTTGCGCCTTGCACCGCCCCGCCGACGAGCACGAACGGATCAAACAACCAAGTGACTCTGTGCACGGAATACATGTCAAACAATATAAACAATCAGATATGCTATCACAACAGGCCAATAAACATCTAGTATAACAGAAAAATGTAATCGAAGCGGGGCTAGGCAATACAGAAAGCAATGCATATTTGATAGACCAGTTCATCTATCACTAGAACTGTAGAGTATTTAGATGACTGCTAATAATAGTATGTCACTGCAGATATATTTGTAAGTTGAATGGAACGTGTTTTGTTAAAAACCCAATTAATGGCCTGACTTTGATAAATAAAACAAGAAGGGCATTAATTGCCAGCAACAATAAACTAGAATGACATGAACATAAGGATAGCTAAAATCAGAGTTAATTCGGACATATGTAAAGAAACACTGAAATACTGAAATTAGTTGTAATTTAAGTATTTGACATTAAATAAACTGGTCCTTTGTAAAGTAGCACTATGTCCCAAACAGACTAATTGGCAAATTGTAACACCCCCTTGTAATGGCCACAGTGATCAGCTGTTAATAATGCCATGTCATCATCATTTGCAGTGCCAAATCATTTGGGTTAATAATCCAATTCAAATTCAAAATCTGAAAATCAAATTAAATTCCAAAGTGCAACTTGAAGTTGATCAAACTCTGCTGGAGAAATGTTATTTAATTGGCAAATAATCCAGTGGTCATGGCAAAATCATAATCATTATTTTTGGAGTTAGCTAAGTGAGTGAAACAACCTGAAACAGCACTCAAAACAGACTATTTACATCTATTAAATTAATATCAAACTCACATGGAATCCAAATTTGTCCAAACCACTTTTTGGTGAGAGATAATAATGCATTGCAATATTTGGGCCAACTCCCACATTTTTCAAAAGTGCACAAGTGCCCTAAACATTTTGAAACAGAAAAGGAAATAAAAGAAAAGGTAGAAGAGAAATAAGGAAAAAGAAGAAAGCCACTGTTGGCTGGGCCTAATTGCACAGTGTGCAGGCCCAGTCCAACAGCAGCCCACGCCGTCTCCCTCCTCCCCGTGTCGCCTTCGCCGTGGCCGCGCCCGCGCGCGCCAGTCGGCCGGCGACACCGTGGCGCCACCGACGATACAGGAGCCCGGGAGGATAAGGGCGAGCCCCGTCCAGCTCCCCTGGCCCCTCCTATCCACTCGCCGCTCCTCCCTCACCCCTCCCCTGCTCGCGCTCGCCTCTGCTCTCTCTGGTCCGAACACCACCGCCGCCGTTCTCGTTCGTCCCCGCGGCCACCGAGCCCTGCCTGCCGCTCTGCCATGTCCTGCGCCATCGCCATGGACCGCCACGGCCTCGGGCGCCGTTGATTGGGGCCGAGGAGCTCCACGTTGCGCGGATCGAGCCGCGCCCCTCTTCTGCATCTCCGGCGCGGTTCCGGTGACCTCGACCTCCTGCAGCTCCTAAACCCCCACGGGCCAACGTGTGCCGCTGCGGTGAGCTCCCCCTCCGACCTCCCCCTCTCTTCTCCGCGCCTATTCATCGCCGTAGTGGCCGCACCCGAGGAGCCCGAACCCGCTGCCGCCGACGAGCTCGCTGCCGTGGCCAACGCCGCCGTCATGCGCAACTGAGCCCAGCTTCGAGCTCCTGGAGCTCGTGCGAGTCCAGCAAAGCCTCTAGCACCTCTCCCCGTGCCGCATAGCGTCGAACCCGACGAAGCCCGAACTCCGGCGTCCGCCGCGATGCTCGCCGCCGTCGCTACACGCCGTCTCCGGCGACGCCACCGCCACGGTTGGACGCGGCGTTGAACGCCCGTTCGAAAGAACCTACCCACGGCTCGAACCAAGCTCTGTAGCGCAAATCCGAGCGGCTCCGGCGACGCACCGCCGCCATTTTGGTCGCCGGCGCAACTCCGGCGCCGGCCGCCGACGTGGCTGCCACGTGGGACACCCCTGGGTCACTGCCAGTGGGTCCCACGGGCCCAGTTGACCGCGTTGACCCGAGTCAACGCGGGCACTGTTCACCCCTGTAGCTGACACGTGGGTCCCGTTCGATAATTAGACTAATTAAAGATTTAATTAATTAGAAACTAATTAGATTAACCTAATGTCTCACTGACATGTGGGGTCCACCCCCTAATTAACCCTGGTAATTAAATTAATCCACTGATTAGCCTAAACAGAGGCTGACATGTGGGTCCCACTGGACCCACATGTCATATTTGACTGGTCAACCGTCCTGTTGACTTGCTGACGTCAGCAGCGCGTCATGCTGACGTCATAATTCATTTCTGTTAAATAAAATAATTCCAAAAATTCAAATAATCTTTAAAAATTAATAACTTTTAAACCGTAGCTCGGATCGAAAAAGTTAAAACATGAAAGTTGCTCAGAACGACGAGACGAGTCTGATCGTGCCGTCTGTTTCTCCATCGGAACCTCCTACGTAGAAGAACTCGTAACTCCGGACCCGAATCCGACAGATGAATAGTGCACACACGTCGGATATTAAATCCCAGAATAATTCTAAAAATAACTAAAATGACTTAGATGCATATTTAGGCAACCCTACACTGCATCATAGCATCACACGCACCGTGTTGCATTTGTTTGCATTATGTTTACCTGTTTCTTCCCCCTCTTCTCTCTCGGTAGCCCCCGACGCAGACGTAGCTCCAGACGCAGACGCAGCTCCGGAGTACGACTACGTTCCCGGCGACACCCCTGAAGACCTTGCCCTTGCCCCAGAGCAAACAGGCAAGCACCCCCATTTTGAGCATTCCGATATCACCTACTCTCTCCCCTCTTATGCTTGCACTAGATGTTACTGCTGCTATTACTATCCTACTCTGTTGCATAGCCTGTTTACTTGTAACCTACTTTTGATACATGCCTGTTATCCTAAACTGTTTAGCATAGGATGGGTAGAGTCACGACAGAGACCCCCACTTGATCCCGACTGCCCTGCTGGACATCAGAAGACCCGATCATCGGGATTGAAGACTAGACCATGGCACCGCACATCACTTCCCCTTAGTTGCCGACACTGCTGGGTTATCATCGAGTGCCGAGGGTGATACCTCGTCAGCACTTCTGATGTTAACCTTGTAGGGTAGTTACTCGGTCGTGGTAAGCGAGGGTGATTCCTCCTACACCACCCCCGATAACGACATCATCGCGCAACCTCTCAAGTGTGGACCTCGAGGGTGATTCCTCCTTCGTTCACCTTGATGATAACATCGAGCGGGAATTCCATCGAGGGTGATTCCTCAGGGTTCCCTTCGGTGTCAGACACACAGTTACCTTGGATATTATGACTTGCACTAAACTATGATACTAAAGACGGGTCGGCCCTGAGGGGTACCCGCGCGAGCTTATTGCGAAGTGATGTGGAGTCGGGTTGACCTGGATGGTGCCCGCGAGATAACTACGAGGCGTGGCCGGGCATTCTTAGCCCTTGCCACAAGTCCTCGAGACGGGGCGACGGGGTCACATCGATCGTGAGTCTCTGCTCGTTTCCGCGCGCTCCTAATCCACTACGGTTTGGATATTTGATCCGAGGGGCCTCTGGCCCTATAGCACTAACCATCACGTGGGCATAGTATGGGCGTTCTGCGTCGTACACATCAGCCGAAGCTTGTTTGACGTCAGTAAGGAGCGGCGCACGCCGAGTTGGACTGGTAACGCAACCGCGCTTGTATAAGGGGTTGCTAGGTCTGCTCTCGGTGGCCCCGTAACGTGCAGGAGTTCCCGGGGCGATGGCCCAAGACCCCTGGGGGCATAGGTTTAGTCCGGCGTGCTGACCTCTCTTATAAGCCTAGGTCGGGTTGCGGCGTGTTGCTTAGCCGAGGCCGGGCATGACCCAGAAAAGTGTGTCCGGCCAGAGTTAAGTGAGCGTGGTGGGTAAGTTGGTGCACCCCTGCAGGGAAGAAACTTCTATCGATAGCCTGTCCTACGGTAACGGACACTCGGAGTTGTATCCCGATCGGTACAACTAGAACATGTGGTGAGAACTGGATAGTACGGCTCTGGGATTGCTTTCTCGCAGGGAGTCGAGAAAGGATCTGAGATCGAGGTTGATGATATTACTACTACTACTTTACATTATGTTCATCTGCTCTCTCCTGATGCTGCAAGACTGTCGAAGATTGTTGAAGATGCTAGTCTTCGATAGGACTAGGCTTTCCCCCTCTACTCTGGCATTTCTGCAGCCCAGTCCACATATACAGCCATTCCTTTGACAATGATGCATATGTAGTGTAGATCCTTGCTTGCTGAGTACTTCGGATGAGTACTCACGTTTGCTTTATTTTCTTTTTTCCCCCATTTTCCATTTGATGCCACCAGACGACGGAGCCCCTGAGCCAGAAGCCCCAGCCGACGACCAGTACTACTATCCGCCTGGTGAGTACTACTACTACGAGGAGCCGTTCGACGACCAGGAGTAGGATCGGAGGGTCCAGGGCAGGAGGCCTACGCCTTTCGATCGTAGTTTTTATTTTTACCCCGCCTCTGTGAAGGCTTATCTCTCTGTAATATATCTGTACTCAGATATCTAATGCTTCCGCTGACGCTTGTATGCCATCGAGCTTGTATTCGAGCCCTCGAGGCCCTGGCTTGTAATATTAAGCTTGTATGACTTTATTTTATGTTTTAGAGTTGTGTTGTGATATCTTCAAGTGAGTCCTTAGGCTTGATCGTGCGCATTTGCGTGTATGATTAGTGCACGATTAAGCCGGGGTCGTCACACAAATAGAATCAGCAGCCATCTCACCTGGAAAGACCACCACATCAGAACCTCCTAAACTAAAAGCAAAGTAATCTATCAGTCATTCTTATTGTGTTCCCATTCCCTGTACGACATTCCCTTTTTTTTGTATCTTTTGTCAAGATATGTATCTTCTGACACCTTGGTAATCTACAAACGAAAAATCCCCTTTTGCCAGACTAAAAGAAGGCTATTCTGAAACTACATCACCAGAATCCATTTAGTCTCACCGTAAACACGAGGGTTCCATTTACACGAAGTGTCACCGTATACATCACGATCTGCACCCAGAAGCTATTTTAAGATCACAGTGACACTGTCAAAATTCACAAAGTGCCAATGGTGGTTAAGTTATGTATAAATTAATATAAAGGTCTAAACATATTTATCCTAAGATCATAGTGCAGCTCATACAAAAGTGTCTTACAGTCAGAAAGGAATTGGCAAATAACAAAATGCCAATGTCAATTAATGTGCCAATGTAGTTCATACAACAAGATGCTACAATGAGCAAAATACATATCCGCTGACCCAAAATTTTGTTAACTGCTACAAAGTTCATTTAAGTGCTAAGGAGGGAAACATGATTGACAGATGGCTTGATGAACTGTAGGAAGTGCGTGTAAATCTTTCATACAAGAACAATTATGCAGTTTCAATAAAAGAGACGTCGAGAGGCAAAGGAACAGTAAGAACCTCTTTGCATTGGTTGTTGCATCAGTCAGTGTCAACCCATCTTTCTCGTCGGTTGAACCCAACGTCTCACTAGCCTGCAGGAGCAAATATAAGCACGAATTAGTATTTTGAAGCATGCAACAATATGGCAAAATAAAGTATGTGTTGAAATATTGGAAAGTTAAACCAACAGTATGTGTTGAAGAATTAAGGAAAGTAATGCTAGAAAGTTAACTTTGCACATCAGTCTTCCTACGAAAGTTAACTTTACAAAGCAATGAACAATATGGGCCAGTATATTCAAAGTATTCAAAGGTGAAAGAAATAGATAATAAATAAATCACAAAATTGGCATAACTATTTGCCAACTAAAATATAAATATCTAGGTATGCTTAAATATCAGACCCTGTTGCCGCAATCAGCTTATGATCAATGGTGTTTTTTAAAGCAAAAAACACAGGGAAATGCTATAACAGAATTACTGCTACAGAAAAAATATTGGCCAATTAACAGAAATCAAAGGATAACAGAATCAGGGTACTTAGACTTTCTATAACATGTATCTGAGGCTAACCATGCTGACTAGCGAGGGCATCCTAAAGATTTTAGTAACATCACGAAGCATGGAACAGCCACATGGTGCCAATGATTGTCAGGTGAGTGGCAATTCCACAGGTAACACCTACGATAGTAAAAACGTAGATGTACAAACCCTAGCTGACCAGATCGAAAAAAGCAGAGGAGAATTGATTAATGGTTCAGGACATACCTTGTTGACCGATGCAGAGTGGCCAACAAAGCTGCAATAAATCAATATGCACGGATCAGATCAGCAAGATGGAACGACGACAAAAGCAGAAGAAAATTGAAGGAATGTGGCTCATCTTGAGGTCCTCGTCGTCTCTGCATCCCGTGCTCGAAGGAGGCATTCAGTGTTCCTCGGTGGCAAAGTCTTAGGGTGGTGTGACTTCCTGGAGAATGCACATCATAACAGAGTAATAGCATCGAGACCATCTCAGCATAGCTGGTACCAACGATTGTCATATCACAATATTTTCGTCATAAGCTCCTGGCCCATGCCCCCATGTTATAGTTCAAGAAAAAGTAACTCAGTAAACTAAAACATAAACTAAAATGGAAACTGAAATGGACATCAAAGGCATAGTTCAGCAATCAGCACCCCAACACAATAATCATGACATGCACCTGTTTGTAAAATAAGAAAAACTCTTAGTTATCTGCATTATTATAGTTCCTTTATTCAAGATTTCAATAAAGAAATTTTCTGATAAATAATATTAGAGGGCAGGAAACAACTACAGTTATAGTCCTTGAGAAGCTTTAGTTTTTAACAACAAACATTAGCACTGTGCGGTGAGCAAAAGATTTAAATGCCATGCCAATGTTGTAATTGGCACATCCACCTAATTGATTAGAGACCTAAACAGAATAGAAGCATCAATTTGCCATATGCTAAGCGCCACACTTTGTTACCGAAAAGTGTGCGTAAATAATTAGGGTAACTTGAGATCAAGCACTATACCAAAATCATAAGCTTGTGAATACTACAAATGTCTCACTATTGAAGCCAGCGAGATAAAACATGGCAGAGTGCTAAAAAAGGAAATGACAAAACATAGCCATTGTTACCGAATTAGCACTCCCTCTTCTGATACATAATCAGGAGCAAGGTCAAGGATTGATGCCCAAATCCCTCTCTCGAAAAAATAATTATCTGCGCTAGCTCCATGAATAAATGAGCACTCTTCCATGCCGTCTGAACCTGTCACACACCAACAATATGAAAGATAAAACATTTAGCTGTAGGAAAATGGATTATCACATGGGTGAAATTAATTACTAACAACTACAAACATGTTATATTTATTATTATGTTCAACACAACAATCTCTGCCTCGACCACCTCTCGGAAAGCAAAATTTGGAGCAAGAGTTATCATTGAAAAACAATTGGGAGCATTGTAGCATATCTGTCCACATATGCTAATTACAATGTTGGTCATTTCACACTCTTGGACGGCGAAAAAGGAGCAGTTTTGGTTTATCTACACCAAGAACAGTAGCAAAGGAGCTCCAGGACAAACCTTTTAAACAACATTACACCTACATGGACTATGGTTTTATGAAGAAAGCTCGTGTGTTACAGGTACAAAAAAGGGGTAACAAGATTTGAAGAACCTGTTAAAGAAAGAAATGTAGACAGAGTATTTTGTTTCTGGGTTCCATTTCCACTTGTGCTCTCACAAATGCTAGCATAATTTTATCCTCATCTCAAAGTCAGTCATTCACTTTTATCTCACCAACCAGCCAACTTATGCTTGGTATATCTTCTTACCAAATATGCCATGCCTAGCCTCTAGAAGGTCAACTGTGCAAGTTACTTATGGTCCTGATCAAAATTTATCAACTATCCAGGCAGCATATCAACTTTGCAGTAGTATCAACATAAATGGAAAAGACACCCAACAAAACGTATATGGAGAATATACAGCCGTACAGTTATGGAACATCTTTGATCGCATTTCTACTGGAGCGATTGATTTCACTTGCCTGAGATCTCTCACAGAGAGTTGCTCACCTGAACAGTAAAACCCAGACATGGCCACGGCATGTGGATTCTCCCACAGAGATTTGCTCACCTGAACAGTAAAACCAAGCCAAACCAAACAAACAAACGTTAAAACAGATTGCATGCACAAATATCCACCCAGATGCAAGATGAGATCAATATCACTTTACCTCAGGGGCACTGGAGCCGAATCCCATCCTTGCGGCACAGGTAGGGCGTCTTCTAGGGTCCAATAACAACACGAATGTAAGTGAGCATCAGGTATCCTGATGAGACGCAATGAAGATCGATGGGGTCGAGGACTCACGAGGCGCGACCAGACGGAGGGGGCGGAGACGAGCGCGTTGAGGGAGACGCAAGCGAGGACGGCGAGCAGGACCCGGTAGGACGCCGGGGCCGAGGGCGGCCGGGGGTCATCGAGCGCGAGGAGGGTGCGGACGGGGGCGGGGAGGGGTACCTCTGGTGGAGCGGAGGGAGCGGGCGCAGCGCGCCGTCCTTGCCGCTGTCGACCCGTAGGGAGGAGAGGAAGGAAGAGGACGCGGAGGCGGAGGCGGCCTCCGCATCACGCTTCCAATAGGAGACTACGGCGGTGTGGGGCTGGCCCTGGACGGTAGCGGGGCAGGGAGGCGCGGGCGGGAGGAAGAGGAAAGGGGGCGACGGCGGCGGCGCGAGTGCGGGATGGGTGCCTGGGCGAGCGACAGCGGCGGCCGGCGGCGGGCAGGGAGGCGGGCGCGGTTTAGGGTTAGGGTTTGGAGGGAGAGAGAGGCGGGCGGGAGGAAGAGGAGAGGCAGCGCGCGAGTTCGGGAGGAGGTCGCTGCAACAGGAGTGGGCCCCTTTTATACCTCGGGACGCGAAATGACAAAAATGCCCTCGGCAAGGGCAGGCTATTCACGCGTTGTGGCACGACCAGGGCGCACACTGTTCATTGCAACGGTCTCAGTTTTGATCCGACGACCGAGATCGTCCAGGAGCGAGATCCAACGGCCCAGATAGCATCAAGAAAACGATCCGACGGCCATCAGTGCCTGAGCTCTAAGAGCGCTCGCTGGGTGCTTCGTCTCTTGTTTCAGGATGTTGGCCGGCCGTGCAAGTTCCCTCGTTTGCTGGCTGCTCGTTGCATCTCAGCGGATTGTTCTTCACGTGCTTGACCACAAGTGATTGCTATGTCCGGTTGCTGCTGTAACATCCCGTCGTCTGACGCACTTGTTCAGTCTGATTAACTGGACGTATTGCGTCGAATTCCATGAAGGTCGTCATCGATTATTCGTGCGTCTCCACCGATCGAGCGATGAGCTACAGCTGCGTTGTCCCTTCGGACCGCAACATTGCCGCCTCATGGTTTACGCCGGCTGCATCGACCTGCGTGCTGTCGCTGTGTCGCCTCTTCAGGCCGTAGTACCGCGGCCCGCGATTCACCATCGCCCCAAGGCCGTCAGCTTCAGGCCGTTTTCGTGGCTGCACCGACTCTCGCGCTGCCACTGCGTCGCCCCATCGGGCCGTAGCGAGCGTGGCACGCGGTCCTTGCCGCCGCCCCGTCGTGCTCCCCTCGGCTGCACCGACCCGCGCGCTACCGCTGCGTCGCCTCTTTGGGCCGTAGTGCCGCGGCCCGCGGTCCACCGCCGCCCCGAGGCCGTCCGCTCCAGGCCGCCCCCGCAGCTGCATCAACCCTCGCGCTACCGCTGCGTCGCCGATCGGGCCGTAGTGAGCGTGGCACGCAGCCCATGCCGCCGCCCTCAGGTCTTCCCCGCTGTCGTCCTGACCTGCGCGCGGCCGCTGCGTCGCCCCTTCAGGCCGTAGCGCCGTGGCACGCGGTCCACTTCGCCGTCCACGTGCGTCAACTCCTGTGTGGTATGCGCCGCGCCATCCTCCTAGGCGCTGGAACGCCACCGTCCGCGCCGGTCTTCGTCACACTGTCGGGTTCTTCCTCGCCTACTTCGAGCATCACCGCCGCCGCCGCTTCCTCAGGCCGTCGCCGCCGCTCTTGTTCCCGGTCCACGGCGACTACCTCGACACTGGCCACCCCAACTCGACATCGACCATGGCGTCCCTCGCATGGCTACCTCGAGCACGGCTACACCATCCTACGCTCTCGGTATACCTCGACATCGGCACAAAGGGCTACCGCCTTGCTTGACCAACCTCGTCGGTTTCCACTCTAGCCATAACTTCCGCGATGCATCGACCATTACGACTGTGGGGGGGTGTCCGTTGGCTTACCTTCGGATTCTTCTCCAGTCTCGCCGTCTGTATCGCTACCGTTGTGACTGCGGGGATGTTGAGTATATTGATTCATTCGGAAACATAAGATACTAGGATTTGTCCTGCCTTGTCTTGTGCTCCAAATTGGTCATTGTACTCCTATATATATGCCTACGAGGCTCAAGCAATAAATCAACTATTCCACCCATATCCCTCTCTCCCTTTTAACACTTATAACGGTTAGTGGAGTAAACAATTTACCCCGTCCCTATTCTTCTTCTTATATTTACTCCGGCTCGCGGCGGCCGATTAAAATTTTCCCACTCTCTCTTCGTCTCCCCCCGCCTCCTATTCTCCCCCTCGCCCTGCCGTCGCCGCGACAGCCGCCCCGATCCGCCACCCTCCCTCCTCCCGATGGCCGGACGCGGTGGCCGCCAGTCCCCTCCGTCGATCCGCAGCGCGGATCCGCGATGCCACGCGCGCGGGTTGTTGTCTGCGGCCGCTTCCTCGAGCCGTCGCTGCTTGGTCGATCCGAACGTAGCCGCGCCCCTCATGCGATTTGAGGACTTCCCGGACCGCCCTCCACCGCGGCCGCCGACGAGGACTTATGTAACACCCCCAGTGGTTAGCCACAGTAATCCCATTTTGATAATGCCAAGTCAGCATGATTATCAGTGCATGATCATCATTAACATCATATTGCATTTCAACTCCTAACCTCAAATTCAAATTTAAATGAAAGTGGAAAATAAAAGTTGTCCAACATAGAAACTAAATTGTTCATTAAATAGCAAATAAATCAGAGACAATTCTAAAATTGAAACCAACATCATTGGAGTTGGGTAAGTGACTCAAACATCCCCAAACAGTGACTAAAGACAATATTTAATTACCTTTTATTTGATTTAAAACAAATATGAAATGATGTTTTGCCCAAACTAGTTTTTGGTGTTAGGGTATAAAGCACTGGAGTTTTGTGACTAGTTCACATATTTTACAAAACTAATTGTGAGGCCACACGTTATTGCAGAAACAGAAAACAGAAAAGAATTAAAAAAGAAAGGAAAGCAACCCCCCCCCCCACTGGGCTCCGGCCCAATTGGGCAAACGCCCAACCGGCCAAGCCCACCCCCACTCCTTATCCCCTCACCCCCCGCAAACCCTAATCCCCGTCACCCCCCACTCCACCCCACTCCCTCGATCCCCTTCTCCCCCCCTCTCGTTCTGGATCAGGCGCGGCCCCGCCTCCCCGCGCCCCCGACGCGCCGACCGCGCCCCGACGCCGCTCGCCGTTGTCCCTCGCCTCCTCCTCTGCCTCACCGTCCGACGCCGCGCCGCTGCGCCCCGAGATCGTCTCCGTCGTCGCCTCGTCGTCGCCGACCACCTCGACCCACCCCGAGCCCGCTGCCCTCCCCGACCGGCCCCTGTGAGCCGCCGTACCTCCTCCCTTTCCTCTCTACTCCGGCGTCGGTCGCCGCGCGCGCGACGCACCCGCGCCCTTGCTCGCCGTGCCCCGTGACGCCCGCGACGCTCGCCCCGCTTGTCCTTCCCGAGCTGTTGCCGCTGCTCTTTTGCTGCTGCTGCTAGCGCCGCCCGTCTCGCGCGCCCCGCCGCCTCCCCGACCGACGCGCCCGCTCCCCTCGCCCTGTCCCTGGCCTCGCCGTCCCGCTGCGCCCGCCACGCCTCGCCCGTCCGCCCCGCTCGCCTTTCTGCCTGCTGCTGCCGCATGCCACGCCACGCCTCGCGCGCCCCTGGCCGCCGTGTTCGGCCAACGGCCGCGCGCCCCGCCTGGCCACGCCCTCCCCCTGGCCTCGCTTCGATCGCTCCACTGTGCCACTGACGAACGGGGCCCAGCCCCTATAAATAAATATTAAAAATAATTAATAAAAACAATTAATTAATTAATTAGTTAATTAATCCTGATTAGGTTAATCTAACTAAGTAGTTAGTGTTAATTAAACAGTAAATTAATTAGTTAACCACTAATTAACCTAACAGCCTATGACAGATGGGACCCACTGGTCCTGACGTCATGCTGACATCAGCAAGACACTGTTTCGGATAATGTTAATTTAAATAATTAAATAAATTCTAGAAATTAATAAAAACTTTAGAAAATCATATTAAATAATCCGTAACTCCGATGGAAAAACTTTGTACATGAAAATTGCTCAGAACGACGAGACGAATCCGAATACGCGGTCCGTTCGTCCGTCACGCGTCCCTAACTATCCGAACTTGCAACCGTTCCCCTCTTATCCTCTGTCCGATAATTCCAAAGACCCGGGAAATATCGTCAGATATTCTCCCGCTCCGTCTGATACTTGCAGTACTGCGTTAGACTACTCCTAGCACCGTGTATCGTATTTGTCATGCTCATGTTTGCTCTATATTTATACTGTTTCCTCCCCCTCTTCTCTCTCGATAGAGCCGGTACCGACGCAGCTCCGGAGTTCGACGACCCCTGAAGACCTTGCCCTTGCCGCCGAGCAACCAGGCAAGCCCCCCCCCCCCCCCCCTTTGATCATCCCGATATCGCCCATTATATTTCTCATGCTTGCATTAGAATTGCTGCTGCTGCTGCTTTACCTATTCTGATGCATAGCCTGTTTATTGTAACCTGCTGTTGATAATTACCTGCATATCCTAAACTGCTTAGTATAGGCTAGGTAGAGACCTATCAGTGACCCCACTTATCCCGACTGCCGCGCTAGATCGTCAGAAGACCCGATCAACGGGATTGAAGATCAGGTCCCGACACCGCACATCACCCCCCTTAGTTGTAACGACACTGCAGCGTTACTATCGAGTGCCGAGGGTGAAACCTCTTGTAGCACTTCTGATGTTAACTCTGTAGAGTAGCTATTCGGTAGTGGTCATCGAGGGTGATTCCTCCTTCACCACCTCCGGTAACGACGCTGTCGTACAACACCTCAAGTGTGAACCCAGCGAGGGTGATTCCTCTGAGTTCACCTTGACGGAGACATCGAGTAGGAATCCAACGAGGGTGATACCTCGGATTCCCCTGATGTTATGGACACACGGATACTTGGACTTTACACTGTTACTTGGATAGGCGGGTCGACCCTGAGGGGTACCCGCGTGCGCCTGAGAGGCGAATGTTGTGAAGACGGGTGCCAGTATGGTGCCCGAGTGGTGAATACGAGGCGCGGCCGGGCATTCTTAACCCTTGCAGCAAGTCCTCGAGACGGGGCGACGGGGTCACATCTTTCATGAGTCTCTGCTCGTTACCGCAAGCCCCTAGTCCTAACGATTTGGATATTTGATCCGAGCAGGCCTCTGGTCTGATAGCACTAACCATCACGTGGGCATAGTATGGGCGTTCTGCATCGTATGCATCAGCCGAAAGCTCTGTCAGACGTCTAGTTCAGCATGGCGGCACGGACGGACCGGCGCCTTCCTGTAGTGTTGGTGCCTGGCTTCACCGTGTGCGCAACGACCCGGAGGGCGAGGGGCGATGGCCAAGACCCCCTTGCGCTTAGGATGTAGACCGGCGGGGACCTCTCTGCTGAGC
The DNA here is from genome assembly GCA_011799875.1 of Thinopyrum elongatum. NCBI lineage: Eukaryota > Viridiplantae > Streptophyta > Magnoliopsida > Poales > Poaceae > Thinopyrum > Thinopyrum elongatum. The sequence continues at coordinate 585,922,779 of CM022300.1, forward strand.
TGTAGGTAGGGTTGCGATGTGTCGTTTGACCGAGGCCGGGCATGACCCAGGAAAGTGTGTCCGGCCGGAGTTAATCGAGCGTGTTGGGTAAGTTGGTGCACCCCTGCAGGGAAGAACACTTCTATCGATAGCCGGTCCTACGGTAAAGGACACTCGGAATTGTATCCTGATTGATACAATTTTAGAACTGAATACTTGGATACTATGGCTCTGGGATTGCTTCTCGCAGGGAGTCGAGAAGGGATCTCCGGACGAGGTTGATGACTGTATGGCTCTGGGATTGCTTTCTCGCAGGGAGTCGAGAAAGGATCTCTGGGTGAGGTTGAGACTTAATGATACTGCTACATCATATGGTACTGTTCTTCTCTCTTCTATTGCTGCAAGACCTCTGAAGATGCTAGTCTTCGATAGGACTAGGCCTTCTCTCTATTCTGGCATTTCTGCAGCCCAGTCCACATATACAGCCTCCCCTTGAAAATGTTGCATATGTAGTGTAGATCCTTGCTTGCTGAGTACTTCTGAGTACTCACGGTTGCTTTGTTTACCTTTTCTCCCCATATCAGTTTGTTGCGACCAGAGGACGGAGCCCCTGAGACAGATGCCCCGTCGATCGACTACTTCTACTACCCAGAGGATGGATACTACGACGAGTTGGATGACGACCAGGAGTAGGATTGGAGGGTCCCAGGCAGGAGGCCTACGCCTTTCGATCGTAGTGTTTTATTTTGCCCCGCCTTTCTAAAGGCCTTTCTGTTTCTGTTTCATATCTGTACTCAGATATCTGATGCTTCCGCTGACGCTTGTACGCAAGCTTATGTATTCGAGCCCTCGAGGCCCCTGGCTTGTAATATAAAGCTTGTATGACTTTATTTATGTTTTAGAGTTGTGTTGTGATATCTTCCCGTGAGTCCTTAGGCTTGATCGTGTGCATTTGCGTGTATGATTAGTGCACGATTGAGCCGGGGGCGTCACAACTTACATGGGCGTCCGGCAACGGTCGTGGGGGACGTGGGTGGCCGAAATCACCGACCGCGAGACCCACAAACGGAAGTGGGTCGGCTCCTTCCACACTGCCGAGCTCGCAGCCATGGAATGCGACCAGCGGCAGGTCCGGTTCCTCGGCCACGACACGAGGCTCAACTTTCCCTTCGGCACGGCTCCGGTCCACCTCGCCCCGCCGGAGCCGGGGGTGGTGACCGCTCGGATGGCGCGGGAGGACCGGGAGGCAAGGGAGTGCCTCGAGGCTGAGGCCGCCGACAATGGCTACATGGATGTGCTCCGTCGGCAGTACCGAAGCTAGTGGAGGCGGAGCGGGCGATCTTCGCCGTCAATGACAACGAAGTTATCATCATCTCCGACGACGAGGGCGGCAACGTGGGCGGCGAGGTGGGCGGCGACGACGAGATCGCTGTCGAGGAGTGGAGGAGCATCTTCCCCGACGAGGACGACTGCGGCACCGGCCCGGACCCAGCTCTCACCGAGGGTGGCCGCACCCGGAAGGATATGCTCGACTTCCGCTTCAGCCGAAATTAGTTTAAGTTTAGTTTTAATTTAAATTTATGTTGAATGTTCAGTTGCGAGAACTTTATGTGTTGAACTTCTGTTTAAATGCATCATCTTTCGGTTCAAATTTGATTGAATTTATGCAAATTTATTTTACTCCCCTAACTTTAGAGGATCAGCTAGGTACGGCGAAATTTTAGTGAAGTATATATACTCCACTAAGGTATATAATCCCCTAACTTTTAGGGGGTCGGTTAGAAATGCTCTAAACTCCCTACAATGACGTGCAAGGAACCCGCTGTTAATCTCCAGTTAGTAAAGTGTGCCTCTCCAATAACGGACGGTCGACCCATCAGTGGCTCTCCAATAACCTAAAAAAATTGTGGTCCTTGAAAGCTTGTGAGTAGAACCCCCGTGGGGCTATAGCACAAACGACCCCTCTAAATCCGACAATTAGTGGAAGTGGATACCACTTACGGATATCACTTTCAGCCCCTGTCAGTGGAACTTGAAAATGGACGAAAATTGTGTGCCACGTATGATCGTGTATAGGTAGGATTCTGGGCCACGCATGGATCTCGACGATGAACTTGAAGGCCTAAATGAAAGAAAGAGAAGTCGGCAAAACAAAAGGTATCCAGGACCCTGAGGTGGGAGCCCTACTCTCTGTTTTTTTTTTCAAAAAACTTCTAATCTATTCATCTTCAATCATAGCAGTACAACGAACACCAGAAATAATAAAAATTACATCCGGATTCATTAATCACCTACGAAGACAGTGGTATCCATCCCTCCGTCCAGAAATACTGTCGAAGGAACAGGTGTATTTAGACATATTTTAGTTCTAGATACATTAATTTTTATCATTTTTGTTGGGGTATCTAGACGTATTTTAGCTAGTAACTCGTCTCATTGGAATCTTGAGTTACTGACGTGGCCATGGTCGAGGAACTCGCGCCGCTGACGTGGTGCAGGTCGTACGAGAACCTCGCCCAGCCGCAGCATTGTACTATGTGTACTACTAGTTAGGAAGTGCGGCTTGCCGCACCCGGCCGGAAGCCCGGCCGGGCGCATCGTATCCAACCTGGTAATCAGAACGCAAAGGTACAAAGCATGAAGACTCATTACATTTCATAGATGCATTTCATATAATATGTAGCATAATGCACAAGAAGTTTCAAGGTTTAGAACAAAACCATAATAATAAGTTCGATGCGACCTTCTGAGAATTACTTCAAATATAAAAGACGCCTTGGCACTGACATTTAATTACATAAGATTAAAAAATCAGAGTTCATTAAATAATTTGAATCAACAAAACAATAGTTCCAAGAAAAAGATTGACATAGAACAGGGGTTTGGAATACTCTGAAGGATAAACATGTAAGCAACATATATATCTATTGTCCAGATCAACATTCGCTATTTTTTCTCATATATAAACATGTCTTGCTTTAGTAAATAGATTAAGTAGCCCGCTTAGATATTCATACATTCAACCTGTGATCTGCATGACAACACAAAACACAAACAAATAGAGGCAATGAGAACCTGAATCATGGGCAGGCTACTGAATGAGAACATTAATATATTTGCTTGTGTATTTTTGTGTTCTGTTTGCTTAGTCTGTGTAAAAAAATTGCCTGGATCTGCGTGACAACAAAAAAACACAAGCAAATAGAGGGAATGACCTCCCCAAAGGGACTCCGTGTGGCAAGCGGGTCTCTTAGTCACTCTTCTCTATGCGGTAATCAAAGAAAAAAAATACTATTCTTGGAACTAAACCTACTGAATGAACCAGGGAGCAAAATCAAATGTTTGTAGCTCATGAATTAACTTGCAACTCCACACTTGGTCTAACAAAATGATGATGTCTGCCTCATGGCTTTGGTTCCATGTCTCCACAGAGCTGGCAGAACTGAGAATCATAAATCATGAGAAATGAAATACACGAAAGATGTTGTGAACATAAACTGGTCAAAAGTCCAAGGATCAATGAACGGTGTCTACCAACCCAAACACACTAATTAGTTTGCGAGTACAACCTTCACTTGATATTATGTGGCAAAACAGGGAGTTATTAACTGGTTGATGGATATCAGTTTGAAGGAGGCAATGCAACTGTAATTGCCCATGATGATGCCATTATAAAATAAAACAACACTGCAAGGCCGGAAGACTTCACATAAGGGCATAGTCTACATTCAATACTTTAGGGAAGCTGCAGTACTGCGTCATCCCTATGTGGCGGCATATCTTGGAATTAAAAGTTTGCTCTGTTTCTCTATTCCCAGTGTGGCATAGTAATATATGGAGTGACACTATCACGGACACTCCTTTAATACTGATTAACACCCTGTAATAAAGGGAAGTTCTTATTCCCTCTAGATGGTACTGAAGTTTTTGTCGAAAATTTGGACAGTCTTGATACACTAACATAAACTCAATGTATGTAACCTTGAACGTTGTATCCTTGACACGAACACTTTTTAAGACAAATTTGATAACTTAATTTGTGCTTTCCGCCATGCTAATTAAATAATAGCACATGCTCCTTTAGTTAATACAAAGAAATATGAACCCTCAGGAAGATAAAAAATAAAATAACATATTCTATTCTGAAGCATTTGACTATCGATGACGTGCTTTTGAACAGAATATGAATTTTTGCCAACCTAGAGTGAAGTTAAATATAGGAACATAACCAGTTATGTTCTAGGCACTGTTATGTATCAAAGAAAAGAGGCGACAATAGCGCAGAACACACAAAATTTTAATGGAGAATGTACATATACATAATGCATTAGTTAGCAGGTTGTGAGGTGCCAGTGTCGCTCTTGGATCAACTTTTGCACCTTTAGTGATATGGAAGAGCAAATTTTGGAAGGCAGAGATGCAACCTGCAGAACCATGTTAACAAAGGATAAGGATACCCATGAGTGCAATGGACACAACAAAGATAGAGTGTACATCTACAATTTGTAATAAATGGTTTAGCACCTTGTCCATCTCAAGCAGATTTCCAATTTTATCTACCACTTTGCTTTCCACCTAGCTGGTTTGGCCTTCATTCTAAATTTCTTGGAACAGAGAATTAAGAACCACTTAGTCTTTCAGAATCTTCTATGGTTTTGCATAATTGCATCAGATTATTGAATACAATAGAAATAAAATACAAATGCCATACAGGCTGTAACACATAGATAGGCAAGAGGCATGTAAAGATGAAACCGAGGGTATAACTTAAGCAGGGAATAATAATACGATGAAACGACAACACATTGGTAGAAAAATTGAAGAAAAGGATTGGTATTTTGTTCACAATAACCATTCTATGATAACCGAGTTCAGAAATTGTCTTTGTTAAAAATCATTCAGTCATACTATTACAAAATGCATGAATTATCTCTAAAGGTGGTTAACGACAATCTTAGAAAAATGCACGAAAACAGAATAATAATCAAATAGTTGTTGCTTGCAATAATTACGCAAAGCTAAATAAACAATTCTCATAGATGAGCTAGTGGCACGCCATTCTTTTTCCTCTGCAGTAGAGATAAGCTTGATCTATGGTCAAAAAAATTGTGCCTTGATTAGTTTAATTATCTGGAGTATCTCTTAGCGTCTTAGTGGACCATATTAGCTAAAAAGGTGTACAATCAGAACCATGACCATGTAGTGCTTTTTCTAACCAATTAAACACAAGGAGTAAATCAGCAGCTAGCAGGTTATGCACTAACATAGAATATGCACATGGAAGAGACTTAGCTACAGGATAAATCATGAGACTGGGAGATATAGTTAGCTAGCTAGTATACCTAATTTTTTCGAGTAAACATAGATCTGCAGATCCTCTTCCTAATTTTTTCGTCTGCTGAATCAACCTAATGTTTTTTTGTTGTTTCTGAATTTTGAGCCGCTGCCTACAGAACAACCGCAAACCCTTGAGCTTATGACGACATCACCATATAATTAATCGAAAAAAACCAGTCAGCTCTGCATTACAGGTGTAGTAGCCCTGTTCAATCGATCGATCAGAGTGAGTTATGTACGCACTAATGAACATACAGCTGTGCACATAAAAATACTAATAAAGAAATAAGAGGCAGAGTTGGCCTTCGGGGCATACCTTTTCCGCTTGCTGGCTAGTTTTTCCTGAGAGTAACCTTATCTAAACCAAAATTCTAGATGCAAAATAGACAAATAATTTTCAACAAAAAATAGGAATCATCAATTTCAGATAGGAGCATGTTGCAGTATATCTAATAAGGGTTATAATGGGCCAATGGCAAGAAATTGCCCACACAACAGAATAGAGATAGAAATATTCATTAACTAATCAGTTTACATGCTAACTTTAACTTCCATTCCATCATGGACAACCGACAGTAAGGATCAAATAAATAGATAAACAAATTATCCTATGCAGGAAAGAAAAGATTGCATCTACATATCTTATTTAGTTTTTTGTTTCCTAACATATAAGTTTTTGCAAGCAATTATTTCAATCTAATCTAGGCTGAGATACAAAACTGAACTATGCTTATCCAAATTTTACATAGGAATAAATAAACATACAGAAGGATTATCCCTGGAAAATGCAGCACATGATCATGTGAACAAAATACATATCTGACCCATAAGTCAGCATTCCAAATCGATCTCCATCAGTGGTTGTGACCGTCGACGCCCTCTTGTCCGAACTCACTACGTCCTCATGTGTGTGACCATTTTGCAGGTAAATAAAGCCACACATACAAGATAAGAACAGGGAAATGTGGCACAAAACAGGCAAAAAATTATTCAGTACAACAGAATGGTCTAACCGAAGAGGGGCAGGCAACGCATAAAGAAGTGCTTGTTTGATAGACTAATTTATTTATCATAGGAAATGTGGAGCATTTAGATGATTGCTAACAATAGCATATCACTGGAGGTATATTTTTAAGCCAAATGAAATATGTTCCAAAAAAGCCAATTCAAGGCCTGACGTTGATAAAGCTGTAGGACGAATAAAGCATTAAAAGATATAGCTTTCTGTGACGACCCCGGCTTAATCGTGCACTAATCATACACGCAAATGCGCACGATCAAGCCTAAGGACTCACTTGAAGATATCACAACACAACTCTAAAACATAAAAATAAAGTCATACAAGCTTAATATTACAAGCCAGGGCCTCGAGGGCTCGAATACAAGCTCGATGGCATACAAGCGTCAGCGGAAGCATTAGATATCTGAGTACAGATATATTACAGAGAGAGAGATAAGCCTTCACAGAGGCGGGGTAAAAATAAAAACTACGATCGAAAGGCGTAGGCCTCCTGCCCTGGACCCTCCGATCCTACTCCTGGTCGTCGAACGGCTCTTCGTAGTAGTAGTACTCGCCAGGCGGATAGTAGTACTGGTCGTCGGCTGGGGCTTCTGGCTCAGGGGCTCCGTCGTCTGGTGGCATCAAACGGAAAATGGGGGAAAAAAAGAAAATAAAGCAAACGTGAGTACTCATCCGAAGTACTCAGCAAGCAAGGATCTACACTACATATGCATCATTGTCAAAGGAATGGCTGTATATGTGGACTGGGCTGCAGAAATGCCAGAGTAGAGGGGGAAAGCCTAGTCCTATCGAAGACTAGCATCTTCGACAATCTTCGACAGTCTTGCAGCATCAGGAGAGAGCAGATGAACATAAGGTAAAGTAGTAGTAGTAATATCATCAACCTCGACCTGAGATCCTTTCTCGACTCCCTGCGAGAAAGCAATCCCAGAGCCGTACTATCCAGTTCTCATCACATGTTCTAGTTGTACCGATCGGGATACAACTCCGAGTGTCCGTTACCGTAGGACAGGCTATCGATAGAAGTTTCTTCCCTGCAGGGGTGCACCAACTTACCCACCACGCTCACTTAACTCTGGCCGGACACACTTTTCTGGGTCATGCCCGGCCTCGGCTAAGCAACACGCCGCAACCCGACCTAGGCTTATAAGAGAGGTCAGCACGCCGGACTAAACCTATGCCCCCAGGGGTCTTGGGCCATCGCCCCGGGAACTCCTGCACGTTACGGGGCCACCGAGAGCAGACCTAGCAACCCCTTATACAAGCGCGGTTGCGTTACCAGTCCAACTCGGCGTGCGCCGCTCCTTACTGACGTCAAACAAGCTTCGGCTGATGGGTACGACGCAGAACGCCCATACTATGCCCACGTGATGGTTAGTGCTATCGGGCCAGAGGCCCCTCGGATCAAATATCCAAACCGTAGTGGATTAGGAGCGCGCGGAAACGAGCAGAGACTCACGATCGATGTGACCCCGTCGCCCCGTCTCGAGGACTTGTGGCAAGGGCTAAGAATGCCCGGCCACGCCTCGTAGTTATCTCGCGGGCACCATCCAGGTCAACCCGACTCCACATCACTTCGCAATAAGCTCGCGCGGGTACCCCTCAGGGCCGACCCGTCTTTAGTATCATGGTTTAGTGCAAGTCATAATATCCAAGGTAACTGTGTGTCTGACACCGAAGGGAACCCTGAGGAATCACCCTCGATGGAATTCCCGCTCGATGTTATCATCAAGGTGAACGAAGGAGGAATCACCCTCGAGGTCCACCTTGAGGAGTTGCGCGACGACGTCGTGATCGGGGGTGGTGTAGAAGGAATCTCCCTCGCTTACCACGACCGAGTAACTAACCTACAAGGTTAACATCAGAAGTGCTGACGAGGTATCACCCTCGGCACTCGATGATAACCCAGCAGTGTCGGCAACTAAGGGGAAGTGATGTGCGGTGCCATGGTCTAGTCTTCAATCCCGATGATCGGGTCTTCTGATGTCCAGCAGGGCAGTCGGGATCAAGTGGGGGTCTCTGTCGTGACTCTACCCATCCTATGCTAAACAGTTTAGGATAACAGGCATGTATCAAAAGTAGGTTACAAGTAAACAGGCTATGCAACAGAGTAGGATAGTAATAGCAGCAGTAACATCTAGTGCAAGCATAAGAGGGGAGAGAGTAGGCGATATCGGAATGCTCAAAATGGGGGTGCTTGCCTGTTTGCTCGGGGGCAAGGGCAAGGTCTTCAGTAGTATCGTCGGGGACGTAGTCGTACTCCTGTGCGGCGTCTGCCTCGGGAGCTACGTCAACGTCGGGGGCTACCGAGAGAGAAGAGGGGGAAGAAACAGGTAAACATAATGCAAACAAATGCAACACGGTGCGTGTGATGCTATGATGCAGTGCAGGGTTGCCTGAATATGCATCTAAGTCATTTTAGTTATTTTTAGAATTATTCTGGGATTTAATATCCGACGTGGGTGCACTATTCATCTGCCGGATTCGGGTCCGGAGTTTCGAGTTCTTCTACGTAGGAGGTTCCGATGGAGAAACAGACGGCACGATCAGACTCGTCTCGTCGTTCTGAGCAACTTTCATGTTTTAACTTTTTCGATCCGAGCTACGGTTTAAAAGTTATTAATTTTTAAAGATTATTTGAATTTCTGGAATTATTTTATTTAACAGAAAATGAATTATGACGTCAGCATGAGGTAATGCTGACATCAGCAAGTCAACAGGACGGTTGACCAGTCAAATATGACATGTGGGTCCAGTGGGACCCACATGTCAGCCTCTGTTTAGGCTAATCAGTGGATTAATTTAATTACCAGGGTTAATTAGGGGGTGGACCCCACATGTCAGTGAGACATTAGTTTAATTAACTTATTTAACATTTTCTTTTTCTTTTAAATCTTTTAACTAACGCGGGGCCCACATGTCAGCCTCACTGGGTTGCCCAGTCAGCAGTTGACTGGGTCAACACAGTCAACTGGGGTCCCACGGGCCCGCGGGCAGCGACCCAGAGGTGGGTCCTACGTGTGCCACGTCAGCGGGGCCGGCGGCTCACCGGCGGCGACGCCAGAACGCGGCGGTGGCCTCGGGCCTTGTCGGATTTTGCCTACGGGCCACCAAAAAGGGCAGGGCCGGTCGCATTCGAACGGCCACTCGACGGCGCGTCGAGTGGTGGCGGTGGCGTGGCCGGAGACGGCGTGTAGCGACGGCGGCGAGCATCGCGGCGGACGCCGGAGTTCGGGTGCGGTGGAGATCGGCGATGCAGACGCGCTAGCGAAGAACTAAACGGCCAGAAATCCTCTACGTGCGTGTGCGAGCTCGACGGGCGTGAGCCCGTGACCAAACGCTCACCGGACGGCTGCCGGCGACAAGCTCATGCGGAGGCGCGTTCGGGCGCCGGTGAAACTAGAGCCAGAGAGCTCAAACGACGGTGGGAAGAGAAGGAGAAGAAGGCGGCGCTCACCTAGCAGGCTCACGGTGGCCCTGTGAAAGCTTAGTAGTGCAGGAGGTCGCCGGAGTCGACGAAGATCGCTGGAGGCAGAGTTGAAGGGGAACGGCTCGATTCACCGCCTTCGCTGCTCCTCGGCTCAAACTGAGGACGCTAGGCGACGAAGAGGAGCGGGGCGGAGCTCGCTGACTTGTCCGCTTGACGAAGGGTGGCCGGTGGCCGCGGCAACGGCGAGGCACGGCGGCGCCCGTGTCGGGCGCCGATGGGGAGAGGAGGAGAAAACGAGGGGAGAAGGGAGGAGTGGTCGAGGAGGACCAGGGGGGATGGCTCGGGCATCGCCCTTATCCTCTCGCGGCGCCCGCGGCGTCGCGCTGTCGAACGGCGACCGGCGCGAGCGCGCGCAGCCAGGGACGGGGCGACACGGCGTCGGAGAGAGAGGGAGGAGGGAGAAACAGGCCGCGGTGGGCTGGGCTCCTGGCACTGTGCACTTAGGCCTGTGCACAGTGCCTCGTTTTTATTTTTTTCTGTTTTTGTTTCTTTTATTCTTTTCTGTTTCAAAATGTTTAGGGCACTTGTGCACTTTTGAAAAATGTGGGAGTTGGCCCAAATATTGCAATGCAATATTATCTCTCACCAAAAAGTGGTTTGGACAAATTTGGATTCCATTTGAGTTTGATATTAATTTAATAGATGTAAATAGTCTGTTTTGAGTGCTGTTTCAGGTTGTTTCACTCACTTAGCTAACTCCAAAAATAATGATTATGATTTTGCCATGACCACTGGATTATTTGCTAATTAAATAACATTTCTCCAGCAGAGTTTGATCAACTTCAATTTGCACTTTGGAATTTAATTTGATTTTCAGATTTTGAATTTGAATTGGATTATTAACCCAAATGATTTGGCACTGCAAATGATGATGACATGGCATTATTAACAGCTGATCACTGTGGCCATTACAAGGGGGTGTTACACTTTCCATCAAGAGTATGCTCATTGGGAACTACACAAATATCAGTAAATCAGGCTTTTTCAATTTCCTTATGTGATACCCAAGAAACTGCATATATTACTCAGAAATTCAGCAACAACAACCCAAAGACATTCTTCTCAACACTCCTGAATTTATCGTAATAGTGAAAAAAACTTGGCTTGAAATATCAATAACTGAGCTCTGATAAGAAAAATGAATCAAAGGCAGATTATCCAAAGGCCCTCACTGTTATGTAAAAACAATGACAGCTCAAATATGACCAAGAACCAAAGGAGCAGCTGCAGCAGTAATGGACGATGAATCAGAGACAGATTATCCAAGCCAAAGGAACAGGAAATATAGCATACTATGTAAAAAACAATGACAACTCACATAATAATAACAACAAAAGGCAGAAGAAAATTACCTGGGAAGGTTGCTCTGTCAATACGGTAAGAAAACCATTCCTATTTCCACAGGGCGAAGTGTCTATCACCAACCTGGGAGAAGTGATGAAAATATTACAAAATTTAAATACATTAATTAAGAACAGTCAAGATTGACTTTTTGTTTCTTGGTTGCACGGACAAAAACATTTATGCATCGGTGGATTTACAGCTTTGCGCTCAGCAGTACCTATAGTCTGATGCAGCTGATCCATTGAAGAACATAGAGTACAAGCCAATAGAAATCCTGATCTATAATCATTACTACCTAGCAAAGCTAATAAGCACGACATAGTGAAATCATAATGTAGATGAATACTGAAGAAATGCACAGAACATAACAGAAAATCTAACAGAGGCCGTAAGGAAGGAAGAGGAGGCGGCCGAGACAAGCTCGTGCCGGTCAGTGGCGACCTGATTTGGCTAGGAGACAGTAGCTGGGCGGCTCGGCGGATCAAATGCGGCTCACCTTGGGCCATCCTCTTTCAGAGGTGCACGAATGCGAGGACGATGGTCTAGCGCTCGGCACATTCACTCCTGCTGTTGAAAACATGAGAAGAAACTTTTAAACTGAAATAAGGAAAAATTGTTGTTTAAGTAAATTTACCATCTACGTACTGATTGAGTGCAACAACATTCAGTTAATGAGACATCAAAAGAACTTATTTTGATACTGAAATAAGGAAAACCAAACAACATCAAATATTCATATCTCGCCGATTCAGCTATCTAAAATATATTCATGCTATAAGATATGTTTGGAACTGCAAAGCTCTAAACAAAATGACAACAATTGAAGCAAACTCCATTGTATTAGCATCTAAAACTTGAAAGAGGACTGTGGAGTAATTTGAATGTACATGTAAGCTTACTGAAAAATATCACAGCTCTAGTACTGTACATACATGCTTAACTAACACCACACCTGAAAGTGCATCCTTGTATGCCTCTTCTGATCCTTTCTCTGAAAGTTGTTTACAACAGAGAACTAATTAGCTACTCGCCAAATCAAGTGCATTTCAATGCCTCTTCTGATCCTTTCTTTGAAACTGTTTAGAACAGCTTTAGTACATACCAAAATATGTATGAAATAAATCAGAGGAGGCTGGACTTCCAAATCCCTGATGCAATAACAACACACAGGTATAGGAAATCATAAACAAAATCATCTATGTTACTAAAGGGGAGCCGCGAAGGACAACCATCTACATTTAAGACTAGCTCATCAGTCAATTTAAGAATCAGTCTGCCTCCTATAAGTGCTGATGAGCTAGGGAAAGCACAATAACTAAAATGTGCACTCTTGTGTACAACTTAAAACCCGAAAAAGTGGGCATCTGTGTACTCAAGAGATAAAGCAGCCTCAAATAATCTACAGAGAAACTGTATATATTTTAGTTACTTTTTTGGTGAACTCCAGTCTAAAATGATTTACTGATAAAGTAGTCAAAAGAGCCAAAGATCTTTCCAGCATGAGTATAAATGCGACATCAGGAGCTTACTAAGAGAACAAACATGGCAACATGCTTAAGATTTAAAAATATTAAACTATAAGCACGAATTATGTGCAACTGGCAATCTTGTGAAGAGTATAACATCGGACTGGAAAAGAATCACTACATAGTATATCAAGACTTGCCGACAAGAAATAAATAAAGATGTGATTCGCAAAAAGTACTAACCTTCTTGCAATTAGGAAAGAAAACAAAGACAATGAGAAATCCAGGAACACACTAACAGTTGCACATCCATGATTGTATCTAATTCAGCTTTATCTTAACAGAAACATCCACATATACCTTGTCCTAGACCAAAAGAAATTCCAAAAAAAAAAATAGCATTATATGGAATAGTTCTCAGGCCTGCACAAACCAACAAATTGATTTTGAAATCCACTCCATCCATGACACATCTGTAAAACAGACTTACTGGACATAATTATCACCTAGTTCAGCGACCAATAACAATTCATGCAAGATTTTTATCTCGACGTAGCAATGTGGAATATGTTCAGTTAAACAACTCTAGAGGTTTATTTTTCTGCAGGGAAACAACTCACCTCTTAAAGAAGAAACCACGTCTTTCCATCCTCCTTGAAGTACCATAGCTGCAACCCCCGCTTTGGCCGTGCAAGAGCAGCAGCAGCAGCGCCGCCTCCTCCAAAAAAAAACAGGGGGAAGACAGATGAGAGTTCACTTGGAGCAGCAGATAGTCTATGCATCTGTTACGGACCTGCCAAAATATCACAGGAATCGCCGGAACCAGGCTTGCTCCTCTTCTCATCGCATCAGATCCAAGTTACCTGAGAAAAAGGAAATTACATTAGAGAAGATCTTCTCATCGCATCAACATCAGGGAACGGGTGATGGGACGGCGGCCATTGCGAACGTTGTTTAGACTGAAGTGTGCTCCGGTCGAAAGCGACAGAGGAGTGGTGATTGTGTCCATCACCTGCCGCTGCTGATGCAGATTCCACGACCGGTGGCGGGAACGACCCTGATGCTGATGCCACGTGTGACCTCTGGCCACGACTTCGGCGTTCTCGGCTTGGAGCTCTGGCAAGACGACGGGACGAGCAGTGGTCAGATTATGGGAGCACGCTTCATGGCATCGATGGAGGTACGTAGAGAGAGAGAGAGAGAGAGAGAGAGAGAGAGAGAGAGAGAGAGAGAGAGAGAGAACCTGGATGGAGGACCGGAATCTCGCGGTGGAGATAGCGTTGGAGGAGGAGGAGATGCGGCGGCGGCTAGTGGTGGATCTCCTTGTCCATCGTCGTTGGCTGCTCTCCACGACTCAAGCACAAGGGGGAGGGGCGGCAGCTATTCCATGGGGAGGAGGAGGGAGGCGCAGAGGAGAGGCGGTGGCTCGGGCCGGAGATGGGGAGCGGCGGCGCCAGAGAGATGCGAGGGAGAGGGAGAGAAGTGAGAGGGGAGAGTCCGAACCCTAGCCGGCTCACTGATTGGGGAGGGAGCAACGAATCCAAAGCGGCCACGTGGCATAGCCTATGCGAATTCCCGCTGCTACCCTCGGTGGGAGGTCAAAATTACAGGCGGTGGCACGATATTTCTTCACAGAAGAACTTCACCAGCCACACCCGCCCCCAGCAGTCGCTGACAAAAGAGGCCCATCCAGCCTGGGTCCCGCGTGTCATTGAGAGATAGGAAGGCAGTGCGGGTGAAAAATGAAAGGCACTATTTATTGATTGTCACATCACTGAAGATCCGACGGTCTGGATCGTTTCATCTGAAGATCTAATGGCCGGGATTCGTTTGGACACCTAATCGGACGGTCGAAAATGCAGACGCCCTGAGAAGGCTCCATTTTAGCTCACAATGTAACAATGGGATGAGCAGAGGGCGGCGCCGAGCGTCCTCATCGTCGCGTAGGCATGCGCCGTGTCAGAGGCCGCTCTGGGCTACCCGCACGTGCCCGGCCTGTCGAGCCAGGGGCAGGTGGAGGCAGGGACGCCGGTGGTCGACGCCGTGCACGCTGAGGGTGCCGTCTTCTTCTGCCAGATAAGGGCACACGGGTCGCATCTCGCCCACAGGTAGAACATTATCCTCGTACCTTTTTCACTTCGAAAAGATTACCCTTGTAAATATCGTGTTCGTTTTTTTTTTCATTTTTCGAGTGGATGGATGAAAGTGCTACGTCTCGATCATGTCACAGAGTTCCAGCCTAATGGGCAAGCTCCGGTGTCGAGCACGGACAAGCAAGTGACATCACAAGTCGCTCATGACGGCAGTGTCCTGGAGTTCGCGGCCCCTCCAAGGTTGGACACGGCGGAGATGCCCCACGTCGTCAACGACTTCCGGATCGCCGCCAGGAACACCGTCAGCGCCGGTAATTGACTATTAACCATGTCCTGGTCTTTGTTACTCCCTCCGTCCACAGTGTTAAAAATGCTTTTATATTATAGAACGAAGGGAGTAGTTTGCAATGGTAATGATCATCATCTGTGATCGAAGGGTTCGATGGGGTGGAGATCCACGCGCCAACAGGTACCTGATCGACCAGTCCATTAGGGACGGCGTGAACGACCGGCCGACGCGTACGGTGGCGGCCTGGAGAACCGCTGCCTCTTCGCCGCGGAGGTCTAACAAACTCGAGGTATTTCGAATTGTTTGTTCTTTTTGTTGAGTCTTGACTCACCTCATTCAATATTTTAGCTAGAACATGTCATGCACTGCATTTCGAGGTGGACGACTACACAAGTACACATACGGGTCATGTTCTATTTCAGTTGGCACTCGTCACCCTATCGAGGCATCTATGCATGGCAAGGTGATCATGTCATCCGGATATTGCATGTAGTTGCATCTTTTACTAGATCTAATGAGTCTGTCTTAGATGTCAAGGGTTTTATAAATTTTGTAAGTCGTATATTTTTTTCCAATCAGACTCACATGCCCCCATTCGACTATTTTTTTCCCTGAGTTTTTTAAGCACCGCATGCAAAACCCCGTAATTTTCCAACACGCAAAAAAGAATTGGATAGTAGCTAGTCCGAGAAGACCGGTTTGACGAGAGTCTAACTTCGGAGTATGACATATATAGAACACCTAGGGACAGCGCAACATGTTGCCGCTTATGACTGGCCACTATTTTTAGCCAATTATAACTATATGGATGTGAGACGATCTTGTGGTTCTCCATCGTGCCATGCAGACATGCTTACCCTTATATAAACTCGCCATAAGGATTTCGACGCATGATTATCTTCTTACCAGAGAAAAGTTTACACATAACTTGCAATCCATGAATTCATCCCGCAAGTTCTTCATGGTTGTTGCCGTTCTTGCCTTGCTCGTCGTGGCTACGGGTGAGAATTTACACTGGATTTACTCCTGTCTTTTCTTTTTGATACACTGCCCTTTTTGTTGTCGTATAACAAATTATTATTGCTAACTAAAACATGTCAGATATGAGCTTTCACTTTTGCTTTACCAGGCTAGAAAATCACATGAGCCCATCATATATGACAAAGAATATTCGCAAGACATGAATATCAATTGGTACGATATTTGTATAAGAAATAAAAGCATAAAAGGGGTTTCTTGAAATGTCTGATACAATATAAGTGGTAATCTAGTGAGACAAAAACTTATGCAGATACATCATCATGCGTGATTTGATGTATTTAACATACTTTTCCAATGTGTGGGTGTGTTTGTGTTGTTCAGATGTGGCGCTGGCGCAGGCGGTAGACTGCAGGACAGCGAGCACCCGGTTCAATGGCATATGCATCCTGGACAGCAGTTGCGCCAACATGTGCATCACCGAGGGGTTCCAGGCTGGCGGGGAGTGTGAAGGCCTCCACCGGCGCTGCATGTGCAAAACACCATGCTAGGCGAAGCATATGCATAGTCTGGACTGCTTCATCAGGAAGTTTTCCTGATTTAGATAAAAACAAGGAAAAAAGATATTTTTCCTAAAAGAAAAGAAAATGGAGTTGTAACACATACTGTGTTCTTTTAGTTTTTTCCCACATGTTCCTTTGGAAAATTGTGGCTTTGCAGTTTGATGCATTTTTGTTGATCGTGCAATCCAGTTTGATGTGTTTTTGTTATAAACTTGAAGTTGGCCATTTAGTCATTGTGTAAGATTATTTTCCAAGATTCATTCATTTGTGATCATGCAATGCAGTTTTTGCCGTAACCCTCTCAACATTTTTGCACATGCTATGTGGGTGAAATGATGATACCATGCCAACTTTCAACCTTTTCAAAGTTCATTTGTAGTGCTTTTCAATTTCAGGGTCATTTAGCTCAAAAAAATCAGTAAATGCATGAAAAATAGCAAATGATGTCAGAAAGGGTTGAAAATTGATGAGAAATTAATCACACATAAGTACCCTAACTATTACAAAGATTCCCTCCGGTTTGTCTGAAGTGGGACTTTCCAGATATATAAGTCCGGAAACTCACTAGAGAAGAAAGTGATGACAGTGAAGCCGGTCACATCCGAGAGTGGGATCTTTGGGTGTAAAATTTTTTCTTCGCGTGTGTCCCTTTGCGCCATAACCATGGACAATCTTCATCATTTAACTGGATGCTCGGGTCAATATTCACTATGAATGGAACAATTTCATGAAACTTTTCATAATCTTCTGACATGAGGATCACCAAGGTGGTGCCGGCGACAGGACGGTGCGGGCGATCGACGGTGGTTAGGACGGGGACGTGAAGGCACTAAGTAAACCACACCTACATATACAAACTAAGAGTTAATTTGAGCTCAAATTGCATATAAATCAAATAAACTACCACATATAATTACTCTCAAAGTAAAACCCACAAATCACTATAATTATAGAGCATTGCAAGAGCTAATCTAGCAACGAGAGATAAAAGGGCAAAGTTGCTAACCTTTGTGATCACTTGGATGGATGGGGGGCCTTCAAATCTTGACAAATTTTGGGCAAAATGAAGGATGAGCTCGAGCTTTGGGGAAGAACAGAGAGGAGAGGAAAGGGAAGAACAGAGAGCTCGATCGCTGGCTGGACGAAGGGTTTATATAGGAAAATATTTAGTCCCGGTTCATGACAGAAACCGGGACTAAAGGTGAGCTTCTAGTACCGGTTCGTGCCATGAACCGGGACTAAAAGGACTAGTGGGGCCCCAGCCTGCCACCACCTCTTTAGTCTCGGTTCGTGGCACGAACCGATACTAGAGGTTCAACACGAACCGGGACTAATGATGCCCGCCCGCCTAGCCATTGGAACCGGCACTAATGGTCACTTTAGTGCCGGTCCGTTTACAAACCGAGACTAATGTATCTCGTGTAAAGTAGTTTTTCTACTAGTGAAATGACCACTAAGAATCATCAGATCAAACTTCAAGACTCATGTAGGTGCTAAGAGGACGAGAAATCTGATCTGACATTTGTAACAACTATCAGTGGTTCATTGTGAAATCACCATCAGTTAGTCAATTGAGCCCTTGTAGACACCGTGATCATGTCTTGTTTTTTCTTAGCCTTGACTCGCCTCATGCCCTCATTGATACTTTAGCTAGACCATGTCGTGCACTTCATGTCGAGGTGGCCAAAGGCGTACATGTTCTACTCCAGTTGGTACTCGTCACCATGTTCAAGGCATCCATGCATGGTAGGGTGATCATATCATTCGGACAATAGATGTAGTCATCGCACCTTTTACAAGATCTATATATTGATCCACTTGTAACTTTCCAAGGGTTTTATGAATTCAGTAAGTATTATATTATCCCGATCGGGAATGCATTCTCGTTCAAGTACTTACTTTGTCTCACAAAGTAAAGACAAAAATATTACTGTAAAGTCGTTTTATAATCTGTTAATTCTGAATGATATACAATTTTCTTTCGAAGTCTTGTGGCAGGTTAAATTTCACCAATATTAAGGTTTTCTTGTGGCTTACTTTGTGTAACAGTATTCTCACAAAAGACAATATTTTGAAAAGAGGTTGGATTGGAAATAAAAATCGTGCCTTGTGGCAAAGAGGGGTCGGCTGATCACCTTTTTTTTTTTTGCATTGCTTGGTTGCTAAGTTCATGTGGAGACTAATACGGTACACTTTCAGTTTGAAATTACCTATTGCAAACATGAACACTTTGTTTACTTATTGGCTTGATCAATATGGTTAATAGAAACCAATGATGCTTATTATTGGCATTTCTGCTATGATATGGTCTATTTGAAATTGTAGAAATGAAATTTGTTTTGAATGCAGGAGGGTGCTTGATCCTTCAGTGATTCTTCATAGAGCATGTTCCTTAATCACCTCTTGGGCTATCTTACAGAGAAACCAGAAAAGGCAAAGGAAACAATGATTGAGCGGGGGGTAGGGGGGGGGGGGTCTCGCGCGGGTGCCTCGGGCGCGGGCCCTGGGGAGGACCTTTTTTCCATGGTTCTCCCCCGCGTGCCTGGGCTGGATATCCCTCTTGGTTTTATTTCGGCTGGAGGTCAGGGCGCATGGGTGCATCGTGTCGCGTACTGCGCATATCGGGGGGGCGGGGGGGGGGGGGGGGGGGGGCTGCTCGAGCTGGTAACAAGTGAGATCATCGACGCTACTAATAAAGAATGGTGCTTGAAGTTTTGCTGCTTACAAGTGGCTGTCAAGAAGGATGCATGAAGATCTTTATCTGCTATCTCTGTGCTGAGCAACCTCTACTTTTGGGGTCATGTTTATACTTTTGTTGTGTGTGTTTTGCTGGATTTTCTTCCTTTTAAACCTATGCAATATGGAGTCACTTTGTGGAATTCCTATACCTAGTATGGCTAGAGGTGGACTTCGTCTCAGGCTCTTGCTATAGGTTGTTGTGATGTTATGTTGCAGTAGCTTGGTGTTTTTGGTACGCTGATCCTTTTTATTTTATTTTATTTGTAGAACGAAGGCTCGAGAGAGAGCCCGACTTTGAATTAACAAAGCCATCAACCGGCCAGGAATTACATCGGACAACACCTTACAAGAGGAAAAAAAAAGACAGCAGATACATAGTGCTACTAGACAGCTTACAAACATCAACAACACCAAGCACTACAACAGAATGGAAAACAAAGCTTCGCTTGATGTTGATGATGCCCCCAGCCGCAGAATGAGCACCATAGGTGGAGCGGAAGCACAAAGAAGATGAGACCTGACAGAGGAAGGGAGCATGCCATCATCTGCACCAGGAGTGATGAGCTGCAACAACCAACCGAAAACCATCTCCGAAGGGAACCCCTGCCCCTCGTCCTGGCTCGAAGGACGCCGTACCGTCGGAAGATGGGGAAGCTCACCCTAGAGCCAGATTAGATGACAGCCATGAACTACCATGAGAGATACTGAGCCCCGCCCCCAGCTGAGTCGAGCTCGCCTTGGAAGAGCCTCTCCCACACACATAGAGTCACACACGAAGGGATGAAGCCGTCAGGATCGAAGGTGCTGAGGAAGGAAGCGAAGAACGATGAAACTGGCACATCAAGTGCAATGAGATCAAGGACAAGCCCGCAAAGAGCGGCACCGCGATCACCCCATCTTCAATGTGCAGCTGGAGATGAGGGATGGAACCCGATCTACTCCCAGCCCTGAACAAAGGGCGCCGACCCGTCGGCAAGCAGTCTAGCACAACAGAAACAGGGGACGACCAAACAAGCTACGGGATCGCCAATCACCCGCCGAAGCACAACACCAATGTGACAAATCGGACGACGCGACCATCGATCCCCCAATACCCAAACCAGAGCGCCTTCGCAACTCTCGAACCACCAGAGCGGCACCTCCAGGAAGGTGACGGTGAAGAACGCCGATGCCGCCCCATCCAAAAGGATGAGGTTTTCACCCGGGGCGAGAGGGGGACAGAACCTCGACGGAGCCTCCAGGGAGGGGCACGGCACCAATTGATGTCGTCACCATCGTGGCCGGGCCACACCAGGCAAAAATTTCTCCCGGACTGTCGCCACTCCCACACCCCAAACGCACCAGATCCGGCGACCAGAGACCGCCAAGGACCAGCCACGCCGGGGTGGAAGGAGCTATGAGAGGGGGGAGGGAAAGACCTGCAGATCTGGCGCCGTCCGCCGGGGGGAAGACCGCACGCGAAGACCAGCCACCAACGACCGCCGCCACCATGCCGTCCACGCGGCTGAGGGGGCGGAGCAGCACCCGCGACCACTGCTCGCCGGAGAGCTAGCGTCGCCACTCCTTTCGAGGCCGCCGCATCGGCGTCCGGGGCTCTCCGCACGTAAGCAGAGCAGCAGATCCTCACCGCCACCGTCCTCGTCGGCCGCACTGGCTTGCCCGGAGACCTTCTCTGGTGGCGGCGAGGGGGGAGGAGAACTAGCAGGAGGGTGGCGGCGCGCGCTAGGGTTTCAGCGCCGCCCGAGTCACCCCGAGCGGAGCGACGCGGGGGCTGTGGGGAAAAGTCCCCAGTTCTTCCACTGTCCCAACGCCTGGTACGCTGATCCTGGTTGATGTGCTTGTAACAATCTCTAATGGTTTCTTTTAATGGAAATCGGGGAGGGAGCCATTTTTACTAAAAACAACTTACTTTGTGTCTAGGTTATTTTGAGAAATACTATTTTTACACAAATGAGAACTAGATTACTAGTTCGATAACATAGATTGACTAGGGTCTAACTTTGGAGCAACATATATCAGCCTGTGGCTGGCCATAATATTTTAGCTGGTTATATATAACATCACAACATGAGACAATTTTGTGGTTCTCTGTGGTGCCATGCATGCATGTTTATCTCTTAAATTAAACTTGGCAAGAGGATTTTGGCGCATCATCGGCTTATAGACAAGAAGTGTACATATAACTTATATACCATTGCCATTGGTTCCCAGGGCAAATTCTTCATGACCCTCGCCGTCCTCACTTTGCTCGTCGTGACCAGGGGACTCTCCTCTTTTTTCCTTTTCTATATAGTGACATTTTTTTATATATTTAACATACTTGGCCAATGTGTGGTTGTGTTGGTTTGATCTAGAGATTGTGCCGGCAGGCGGCGGAGTGCAAGACGGTGAGCACCCCGTTCAACGGCATGTGAATCCTGGATAGCAGCTGCACCAACATGTGCATCACTGAGTTCACGTTGGGTGGCGAGTGTGAAGGCCTCTGCCGGCAATGCATGTGCAATATGCCATGCTAGGCCTTTGAATCCAAGCGAAGGCAAGTCGGCAACTTGTCAAGGGCATCTCTTGTTTCCCATGTTAAATAAAGCAAGCAGGGGCGGAGCCAGGATTTGAGCATAGGGGGGGCGAAGAATATAATAATATAGTTCATCGTATATGAATATATAGTTAAGTCTAACATATATCAACAATACAAAGTTATATTTCTAATTTTATTGTAGAATTGTGAATCGCGAGCAGACCAATAAAACAAGTTAATTATGTAGTCTTCATCTTCATTATTGGAAGATGATAAAATGTTATATCTTTCATTTTTATTAACCAACATGGTTTTATTGATATATTAAACAAGTTACGATAAGTGGAAGATAAAACAAATGTGACCAAGCGATCCTAATGATAAATAAATTGTATTTTTCATGAATCAATTAATATGTTTTCTCTAGTCAATAATTTATAAGCAGTATGATAAAATCCCTAACTACTAGTTTAGTTGTCTACCGTGATACCTTGAGATCTGAGATTGGGGACATTTTGCTAGGATCTTCCCATATCAGCCCAACTGAGATTGGGGACATTATTTCCAGCAGGTTGCTCTGTGACATCTATCACCTGGTTGGATTTGCACATTCAATCATAGAGTTAGGGTTTGTGGCCATTGGCTTCAAGAAATTACTATCGGTGGTTTCTTCCTCTCCATGACCGATGCAATACAAAGTAAAATATGTAACCTGCAATTAATCCATGATAAAATATATTAGTAACTACTAACAATTGATTAACCGATTTCATGATTTGTTTAATCATACTGACAATACCTCTGCCTCTATGAGTCCGATTCACGGCCGCCCGCCTTGACCATAGTCTGTAGACTCGTAGAATCGTACTGGATTGATGTGTGGCTAGCGGCAGCTTTGCTAATTACCAAGCGGCGACGGCGCGACGCCTGGCGGCCGGTGACAATGCTCAAGTGCTCAACGAAGCCCTAGCGCGTCATGGCACAGCGGCGGCACAAAAACCACAGAGCCCAGGAAGTCGCCTCGACGGCTCGATCGGCCTCAATGCGTGAGTATAGGTGCGTTGATTCTTGATTGATTAGTACGGTTTTTTTTCTTTGAGGGGGTGATTGATTAGTACGTGACGTCTAGGTCTAGATGATATGGATCCGCGTAGGTGCAGCCTAGGCCCTTTCTTGCCGTGTACAAATTCATTTTGGGCTTGACATTAACTTAGCCCATTCCTTGCTAATGGCCGGAGTAATTAAGCGTAATACTACTAGTAGTCCCCGCTTCAACTTGTTAGGGGGGCCCCCGCTCCCCCCCCCCCCCCCCCCCCAGTGCCTCCGCCTCTGAAAGCAAGGACACAAACACTAGTGCAGAATCAGGTTTTAGTGCCGGTTCGTAACGGTCTTTAGTGTCGGTTCAGCAACCGGCACCAAAGGGTGGGGACTAAAGCCCCCCCACCCTCTTAGTCCCGGTTCAACACAGCCCGGGACCAAAGGCCCATCACGTGGCATGAGCCGGCGCCGGGGGCTAGGGTACCTTTAGTCCCGGTTGGTAACACCAACCAGGACTAAAAGGATTAGGGGTTTATGAATTATGGTTTATTTTTCCTTTTAATTTTGTGTTTTTCATTTAATTTTTTTCATTTCAAACATATTTTACGCTACTACATACTGTACACGTTATATATATATATATATATATACATGCCTTCTATTCTACAATCGATGATAGAATAATATTCTGCAATAATCTCGTACTGCCCGAGATAAAGATCTCGTACTGCTTCTGCAAAACACTACCGTACTTCTTTTTCGTAAAGTCGGTACTGCTTTTTTGTACTTGTGTAGTAATTCACTCGCAGATTCTAAAACGCTAATCGGAATTACACAAATGATATACCATTGGAAAGCTACAGAAAATTCCCAACTTTTTCGTATTGTGACTTTTTTCAAATTTTTAAAATTTTTATTATGAATTTTCAAAAAACAGAAATCATCACAAGCTGATTGAAAAGTGTTTTGAACGAAATTTTTTACCCACTTCTCGGAATAGCGCAAATGATATATCGTTGGAAAGCTACTGAAATTTCCAAACGTTTTTATGTTTTAATGTTTTTCAAATTTTGCATAGTTTTTGAACAGTTTTGAAAATACTAAAAATCAGTTTTATTAAAAGATGATCATGGATCATTTTTGGATATCAAAATGATGCAACTGATATGGCGTTGGAAAGGTACTGAAATTTCCTATCTTTTTCGTGTATTGAGGTTTTTTAAATTTTACATAATTTTTGAGCAGTTTTGAAAATACCGAGAGTCATTCAAAATAGACGAACAGTAATTTGATATTAATTTTTTAACCACTTCTCGGAATAGCGCAAATGATATACCGTTGGAAAGCTATTGAAATTTACAAATGTTTTCATGTTTTAAGTTTTTTCAAATTATGCATAGTTTTGGAACAATTTTGAAAATACTGAAATTCAGATCTATTAAAAGATGATCATTGATGTTCATTGGACCTCGGAATGATGCAAATGATATGGCGTTGGAAAGGTACTGAAATTTAGCAACTTTTTCATGTTTTAACCTTTTTCCAATTCTTCACGGTTTTTGAACAATATTCGAAATACCGAGATTTTTTCTGTTCCGAGACAATAGAGTACTGTACTTCTGTAGAATATGAGTTTCGTACTGCCCGATAATAATAATAATAATTGTACTTCTCGAAATGAATAAATTGTATTTGCTCGTAATTTTTTTTAAAGAACTCAACTTTGCCTTGTACTTCCGGGCAATATGAGTTTCATACTGCTCGTCAATAAAAAAAGTTTTTATTGCTCATAATGAATAAATTGTACTGCTTGTATATTATTTCCACATAACTCAACTTCTCTCGACATGTGTCTTGTACTTCTACGAAATATGAATTTCGTACTGCCCGACAATAAACAAGTTTTTTGCATTGCACAAAATGAATAATTTTGTACTGCCTGGAATGAATCAACGGTACTGCCCACAGTGATTTAATGGTACTGTCCGCCAATTAAAAAATGTAGTGCTAAAAATTGAATAATTTTTGTACCGCTCAGAATGAATAAATTAATGATACTGCCCAGAGTAAATCAATGGTACTGCTCAAAGTGATTCAATGGTACTGCTCAAGATTAAACAATGGTACTGCCCGCTGAAAAAAAATACGGTGCAATGTTGGTACCGAAGGTACTGCCCAAAATGCTATAAATGGTACTGCCTAGAATGAATCAATGGTACTGCCCAAGTGATTCAATAGTACTGTCCAGATTGATTCAATGGTACTGCCTGGTAAATAAAAAGTTTTTTGTTTCGCTCAGAATGAATAAATTGTACTGCCTAGAATAAATTAACGGTACTGCCTGTAACAAAGTTTTTTATATATATGTTGTGTACTACTGATGATATTACTTTTGTTTTTCTTTCTGTATGGTTATTGTATTGCTATATGGTATTACGTTTATTTGCCCTGCTTTTATAAATTTTTGAAGTGTTGAATTGTCTGCCACACCAAAGACAACTAATGGTTAATCATAAAATTGATCACATTGATTGAACGATTCGTAGATCTTCTGATTTATGAGTTTGTATGTATAATCAGGCTAGATTCAGATTTCATATATAGGAGCACTAACATCAGACTTCGTTACATCATTTCGAAGAACACACAATGTACTACATCTCTAAAATCATATGTCATTCGTCAAAGTAACAATCAGACACATCAAAAAACTGGAATAAACAGTGCTTTTGCTCTCGGGATGATGTCCTCCTTGCTACCGGCGCCGTCCTGGTCTTCAGCCTAGCTGCTGCCGCCTTCCTTGCCACCGGCGCCTCAGTAGCAGGAACAGAAGCCCCCTTCAAGCACCTTAGCTACCAGGGCCACATCGAGTGCAGCCTCGTCAGGCTCTGCAGCAACGCTCCTCCGGTGATGATGAGTCGGGAGGAGGAGGAGGTGCCCGTCAGCAGTCGAGGCCCATGGAATGCTCCGCCTCGGGCGCACAAGTGAGGAGCGCCGGCGGGTCGACGCGCTTGCCGGGGAACACGCGCGGCCGCGGGAGGGAGAGCGGGCGGGCAGGGCGCCGATGCGGGGGAAGAAGCCGGACGAAGGCCGCCGGCGTAGTAGGAGGTGAGCCGGGCGGGCAGTGTGAGGGAGTCGGGAGGGCGGTGTCCCGCACCGGCAGTCGAGAGGGGAGGTGAGCTGGCGGCGCCCCGCACCGGCAGCCGGGAGAGAAGGCGGGCGGGCGGCGCACCGCACCGGCCGCTGGGAGGGGAGGCGGGCGGGCGACGCGGGGGAGTGAGACGGTGGCCGGACAGTGGTCAGCCGGGGCAGGAAGGGGAGGCGGTGGCCGGAGCACGGGGGAGGGAGGCGGTGGTCGGAGGGTGGCCAGATTGGATCCAAATCAGGATCGGGAGAGGAGACCGCGGGCGTGGGGTGGATGTGGCCCTTCGGGAAAAAAAATAGGTAAGAGTGGGTTCCTTATATAGAGGCGAGCCTATTGTAGAATAATATTCTACAATCAATTGTAGAATAGACCCACCCTATATATATATATATATATATAATTTCTCGTAGAACCGATCATATATATATCATCAAATTTCTCGTACGACCATTCACATACACACACATATATATATACAATTTGGTATATGCAATTTCTCCTACAATTTGCAGATCATTACATGTAGGCATTAGATGTAATGGTATTCTTCTTTGGGATCTATAACCTGGTCGAGCAAAAATTCCGCTATTTTCTCTTCAATTGCTCGTACGCGATCCGTTGGTAGGAGCTTATCCCGCATCTCCATCATCTTTAAAGAAGGGGATCAATATGAATGTATTAGTTGTGTACATATATATTAGATCATGATAAAAAGAAATGTGAATTGTGTTCTGGCAAACGTACCCAAAGTTGTCTTGCAGATGTGTTCCTTTCGGACGCCATCATGCGAATGTTCTCGCAAACGTAGTATGCACATAAATTATTCCCCGGCGTCTGCCTCATGCACTTTACGAGAATAGAATTCAATCAGATAATAATTAATCAAGCATGATAATGGTATTGATCAAAGTAGAATTAAAGAGATGCGCAGACGTAGCTAGTAGTACTTAATTACCTTGGGTCGCACCCATTTCAGCTGTTGTTTCCATTCGCCTTCAACCTCTTTGATGAACTTTTGCCAAGCCCTGCCCGCCGGCAAAGAAAATGAATAAAAGAGTTATTAATTAGTTGATATCAGGAAATGAACTAAAGAGGCCGACATAGTGTGATAATGATTGAAATTACCTGTCGACCATCCCCCTCACGATTGAGTATTCATTGATATCTTTATATAGTGAGTCCAGTACTTGAACTTTTCACTCGTCAACTTCAATGATTTACAAGATCCAGTGGAAACTGCATGCACACACGTTTGTATAATTAAGCGGGCATGTGCATAACTCATCAACTACACTTATTAACATCTAGTAAGAAAAAAAAGAATTTATAGTACAAGATATAGTAACACTCACTCGAAGTTGTAAGGAAGTAGTATTTCTGGTTGGGTATGTAGTCGCTTCAAAAACTGTAGCAAGCTTCTCTCTGTGTCTTTTCTTGACCATTCTTGTGACCATGTCTCTTGATTAATGGTATTTGAGTCAATGAACCCAATGCCATAGCGTCCACCTCTTTTCATTTCATACATCTTCATTCTGCATAATACCACAGAAAAGAATATTGTGAGGATAATTACAGGTAATGAACAAGCACAGCTAGCTAGAGACTTAAATTACAGAAAGAAATCACTTACAGACAATAGCAACTAATGATAGATTTGTCGAGTGTGTCTTGATTGAATAACTGAAACATTTCTTTAAATTCAACCCACAAATCTTTTGCATGGAAGAAATGCTCTTCCTTGACTTTCACCATGAGGGACTCTCGCCCGTTCTTTACTTCTCTCAGGTACCACTCATGCAATGTGTGCATTCTCGTTGATAGAAGCGGGATCTCCTCGGGCTTGACCAGAGGTTGGCCCTTGACAAATTTCCATCTTAATTCCTCCTCTTTAAACCCGGGGAGTTCCTCGATGCCTAGGAGTTGTTCAACAGTGACACTGGCCTCTTTAGCCTGCCTTATATGATCGTCGGTTATTACCAGCTGATCGGCGGTACTCGCATGTGGTTGTACAATGAGCGGGGCGATCGATTGCACTGCATGTTCTCCCAGCCGGGGAATAGTTTTCCCGCTTTTTTTACCAGCTGCTTGGCTCGAGCTCGAGCTCGACTCCTTCTCTTTTTGTGCATGATATAACTTCTTGATAGAGCGCACATAGTCTGAGTCCTTTTGCTTCACAACCGGTTGAGCATTATCAATAAAGTGTTGTACCACTTTCTCAGGTACTTTATCCTTTGGCGGCGGCGGCGGGGGAGGGGGGTGGGGTTGTTGCAAAATGGGCCTTCACTTGGGCATCCACTATGGCCGTGTTTTCCTCCTCAGTATAGTCGTAAGGCAACTTCGGAAGAGGCTTGAGGCTTGGACCATATCTGAATTTCTTGCTTCCTGTTGTACCGCTAGCCACCGTAGCTGCGGCGCCTCTCTTCCGTTGTTGTTTAGGCGGCGGAGCCTGCTGAGGCGGCGGAGACGGCTAACGCGGTGCCGGACTTGGAGGAGGAGGAGTCGGCTGACGCGGTGCCAAACTTGGAGGAGTAGGAGTCGACTGATGCGGTGCCAGACTTGGAGGAGCAGGAGTCGACTGACGCGGCAGACTTGTTGGAGTCGGTGGCCTTGGAAAGACGATGCAATCATTTTTCCATAGAATGATATGATGTATGGCCTCTCCCAGTGTGCGCTCCTCGTCACTTCCAAGAATGTCAAGCTCTAGCTCGTAATATCCTGTCATCACTTCATCAACCCCGACACGAGCATAGCCAGCTGGAATCAGATTGCAATGGAAGGTTGCTTCAGGGGGGTTTGTTAAAGCATAGACGTCCGCCACCTTCATGGAAATGTTCTTCACTTTCATGTGTAGCTCACAAGTAGTCCTATCTTTGATATCATCCACAGGGTATCTAGCCAGCAGTGCATCATCGGCATGGGTGGAACCCACGCTGCTTCTCGGTATAGATGGGACGGTGCTATCCAATGCTGGATCTGCTCTTGCTGCCGCCTGATAGCGCATTCCAACTCCGCATGCTTTGATTCTACCAGTTGAAGGCGGTCTGCTTCCTCCTTCCTCTTCTCCTCCTCCAGCTTCCTCTGCTCCTCCTCCTGCTGCCTCTTTCTCGCACGACTTCTGTAAGTGGCGTTCCAATCCACAAACCCCTCAAACCACGGAACAACGCCTTTGCCTCGTGTTCCTCTCGGGTGTTCAGGATTCTTCAGGGCGCGCGTAAGCTCGTCGTTCTCTCTGTTGGGCATGAACACCCCCGTTCGAGCCTCTTCTATTGCAACAAGTAAACCGTCGGAGGCTTCTTTAAGACTTGACCGCTCCAAAACCAGCCCTGTCTTTGGGTCCAACTCCCCCCCATGCGCATAAAACCAAGTCCTGCACCTGGGGGGCCAGCTCAATGTAACTGGAGTGACCCCTGCAGCAATCATCTCTTGCTCAGCGAGACCCCACTTAGGCCGGGCCACCTGGTAGCCACCTGGCCCCAGATTATGGTGCCACTTCTTTTTCGCAGCATTAATCTTGTTTATTCTGGATCATTCCTGAGGTATTTCCGATTCCTTGAACATCACGAAAGTGTCCCAGTGATTTCTTGCCTTCTCCAGTATTCCCTTGAATTCTGGAGTCTGCTTTCCTGCTTTCACATACCCGGCCCATATATTTTTCTTGTGGTTGTTGAATACTATCGCCATCTTCTTAAGAGCATTCTTCTTGACTTTCTCCAGAACTGCATCTGTCAAATGATCTGGTAGGGTGAAATGTGACATGAGCGATTCCCAAATCAGATCTTTTGCTCTTTGGTCGACAAAAGTAACTTCTGGATCTTCCTTTGCTGGCTTTTTCCATTCTTGAACAGAGATCGGGATTTGGTCCCTGACAATAACTCCGCATTGACGAATGAACTTGTTCGCATTCTTCTTAGGTTCAAGCGGTTCGCCATTAGGTGTGATGGCATCGATGTTGTACTTTACGCCAGCCTGCAACTTTTTGGCCGGGCCTCGAACTGCCCTGCCACTTGTAGAAGATTTGCTCGATCCGGAGGGCTAAAAGAAGAAAGATCGATTCGTTAATATATATACAAATCAATTAAAACATGTGATCACCATGCAGATGCCTTATATAAATATACCTCGCCGGTCTTTGTTATTTGAAGAACATTTTCTTCGTCATCATTGTTGTGGACTTCATCTATTCGTTCATCTTCATCAAATATCATACCCTCACCGGTATTGTTCAGATATTGCGAGCCGTCATCTTCTTCATTCTCATCTGGGCTTAGGGAGCGTATGATGTCGAACATAGTCTCTTCTCCTTCTCTGCCGGTATTGTCCATAGCTTTTATTTAACTAATCCAGAAGAAAGATAAAACAATTTAGTATTCAAATTAGAATGCATGCAATCAATAAGGAAAAACTGAATCATAGTAGATAATATGCATCTCGAATAATCCAGATAATATGCATCATCGAATATAATCTCGACTACATCGTCTCGAATATTATCGAATAATATAATCTCAAATACATCGTCTCGAATATTATCGAATAATTTAATCTCGAATACATCGTCCCGAATATTATCTCGAATACATTACTAGCTAATACAGATCGAATATTATCGAATAATCTAATTCACTCGCGGTTCCTGAGGCGCGGGCGGTGGACACCCAAAGAGAAGGAACCATCACAGGATCATAGCTCTGGTGAGATCCTTGAAAAACCTGCCAGGTATTGGAGAACCTAACGTCCAACGCAACCATGTAGCGACGGACGTGCTCATCCTCTTCTATGACACGGCGACGTATCACCTCCGCGGGGGCCGGCTGCCTCCGCACCGAAAGTGGCCCACGCGACCGCCACCAAAGAAGCTCTGGGTCGACGACGGGAGCCCGGTTCCTCACTAAGTTGCGTGCCCCGGAAGGTAGCACCTCCAGGTGCCAGCCCGGCGGAGCCCAGTCCCCGACATGGCGCCTCTGAAGCAGGACGTCGTCGCGAATGAGTCGACGACGAGGATGCGGGCCGGGCATCGTAGACGTCGAGAACAAATTCTATGCAAATTTAACTTTTTTAAATGCTTGATTGTGATTTTTGTAATTCTTTTTCACTTGATTTTGCAAATACATGACAAACTTTTGCAAATACAACATTAAGATATATATTAACATTAAAATATTATTAATACATGGTCAACTTTTTTCTATGCAACTTTTTTCTATAAGTATAAAAAACTAAAAAACAGAAAATCTATGCAAATTCCACCGTTCATCTACAATACATATATATATACATACATTGTATAAAAAAACCTGGTGAAAAAAAACTAAAACATACATACATATAGTGAAAAAATAATAATCATCTAAAACATCTAAAACACATACATATATACATACATTGTATACTAATTAATAATCTAAGACATCTAAAACACATACATATATACTAATCTAAAACACATACGCATATATAGTAATCTAAAACAAAAATCGCCGGAGGGGACGGCGCGAGCTCACAGCGGACGGACGGCGGCCTCGAGGTGCGGTAGGGGCGCGGACGGACGGCGATGTCGAGGGGTAGGGGCGCGGGCGGGCGGCGACGGCGATGGCGAGGTGCAGGGGCGCGGCGGCCACGATGTCGAGGTGCAACAGGGGCGCGGACGGACGGCGGCGTCGAGGTGCGGTAGGGGCGCGGACAGACGGACGGCGACGTCGAGGGGGAGGGGCGCGGACGGACGGCGATGTCGAGGGACAGGGGCGCGGACGGACGGCGACGGCGACGGCGAGGTGCAGGGGCGCGGCGGCCACGAACGTCGAGGTGCGGTAGGGGCGCGGACAGACGGACGGCGACGTCGAGGGGGAGGCGCGCGGACGGACGGCGATGGCGAGCTCCGGCAGCCTGGCGGCGTTGGTGGTGTTCGGCGGCAGGGCACTACAAGTAATATGTCAACTTGTGACCTTCTATCAGTGACCTGGAAGAATTGGTCATAAATCAACGACCATTTGAGACCAATTGGTCAAAAGTTGTTCGGGGGGCTCCAAACCCTAAACCATAACGACCATTTTGGTCAGAAAGGTCGTAATTTCCTTACACGAAATGGTCGTAAAGCAAACAGCACTGGTCCGCTGCCTTAGTTCTAGCTGATAACGACCAATATAGATGGTCATAGCATTGTAAATTGTGGTGCATTGCTATGACTAGGCGCCATCTCATCAGTAATAGATGGTCATAGTTTTGCCTATGTAAATAGATGGTCATAGTTTTGCATAGGTGGTGCATTATAAATAGATGGTCATAGTTTTCCCTATGTGTCATGTATATGTGTCAATTTTTTCCCTAGGTTGTGAATCAGCCTATATTTCTGTCATTCCCAAAATTCTCAAAAAAATTGGGCATTCTTTACTATCCAAATCATTGCCTCATGACAATATTCATCTCCATTTGCCTGGTAAATCTTCTTCGGCAAATTTCCGAAGTTTCTGTTCAGCTAGAACCATTGTGAAGGAAGTACTAGCTAGGCATATCCTAATGAGCTCAATTTTTGCCACAACTTCTATATTCCCAAATCATAGCTCTCCACAAGATTTGAGCCCTATCTAACAATCTATGTCAGCTCATGATCCAATCTTTGTTTCTGGTAATATTTTTAGTTTGTGAAGCAACTATATTTTTTGTTAATTTATAATTGCTGAAAATTTACCACGAGATGACCCTGCCCATAGAACCTCCCTTCACTAAATTTTAGCTTATTTATTCTAGCCAATTTCCCTCAGCATTTTCCCAATTTTCTGTTCAGTGAAGAGCACTGTGAAGGATGTACCATTTTTATTTATCCAAATGATATGAAATTTTTAAAGTGCCTTCATATGCCCAAATTATCATCCTCCTCCAAATTTCAGATCAATCCATTCATTCATTTGAGTCCAGCTTCAACATTCATATTTCTGTCAAGTGTGATACTTTGCAAAGCAAGTGACACCTAGGCTCCTCCATTTGAGCTGCAAAATTTCCAAGACAGTGTCTTTAGTAGATTATCATCCTCGGCCAAAACTCAGGCCCATTGGACATGTGCATTTTCCCCACCACAGATCAAACACTTGGCTGCTAATTCATGTTTGAGCTCAGTTCAATCTCCTCGTGAGATTCTTCTATTGCCTTCTTCTTCCTGACACCTACCGGGGGAGTGCCCAACCCACTAGACATGCCTAGGCCGCCCAGAACATGTGGCAACACCACGGTCACGCGGTGACCACGCGGCGGGCATGCGAGTTTACGCGCTATGGAGTTGGGGCCCTCGGCCACCGTCCAAACCTCGATATATCGCCACCAAACCATGTATTTATGATTAAATAGATACTTATGTACCTAGGAACACTACTAAAAAAAAGACTGTTAGTGGCGCACCAGTTTTTGCTATTAATGGCGCACTATAGGTGCGCCACTATTAACACGCCACTAGTAACAAATAGTAATGGCGCACCTCTGGTGCGCCATTAGTATCCCAGATAATAGTGGCGCACCATGTAGTGCGCCATTACTATGTCCAACACTGCGCCATTACTATGCCTCCTAGGGGCCATATTTACCTTCACGTATGCCCCCAAGTGCGCCATTACTATGCCCCATAATGCGCCACTGGTATTTAGCCTTGGTGCGCCACTAGTGCTCAATGCGGTGCGCCACTACTATGAATATTATGAATTATTATTTTTTGCTTTTCTGGTATTTGCACAGGTTACAAAATACGTTACAGCACAGAATATAAACATCACACAATAGAATTCATCATATTAGTCTCCAAATTCGAAATAGCGAACAAAGTTCAAACATTAGCCAAGTTTAGGTCTCGAGACATTAGCAAAGTTCATCATATTAGCCGAGTTTGTCGTCACATTACAAAGTCGATATTGATCATCTAAACTACCATGACATAGAAGAGAGCTGCGGTCACGATGAGCATCATCGCGATGAAACTGGTCTTCATCCGGTTCCTCCTCCGCTCCCTCCTCTCTCCCGCTAGATAGCGCGCGTATCTAGCTTCCGCCTCTGCCCTAGTGGTGTACCCTTTGTAACTGTTACCGCTGAAACGGTGAACCTGTCTCCGACACTCCTCCCAGTCGTCGTAGACTCCGGGAACCTTACCCTTGTACACGACATACGACGGCATCTCTATGCACTAGACAAACAAAACGTTAGTAGCAATTCACAGATAATATATAAGCAATATATAAGTATGCAGCAAAAGGATCGGAAGAGAAAAGCAACACATTAATAGCACGATTCATGGTCCTACTAATAAATAGCATCGATTACATATAAGTTGAACGACTGTCCAAACTAAAGAGACATACAAGTTCATTAAAGTTTAATTACAACATGAGCTAATCGATATTTCATAACTACATAGCATCAATGCTTTCGACTCGACTCAGGGACCGGAGCGTGGATGAAGCCGCCGTCTTCCGTGATGGTCATAAATGTGCGGTCGTTGTCAGCCTGCATTTGTAGCGTTGTTTCTATTTCACTGTTGGACGGTTGATATTTGAGGTAGAACTGCCCTGAGGTACGAAGGACATCTTGATAGATGATTTCCGCAAACTCCGACTGGATGCGAAAGAATTCTTGTCTGATGTCCGCGTCCTGGATTGCCGACAAGCGTGCGGCCCAATCTTTGAGATTAGTTGGTAGCATAAGGTGATTATGGTCCCGTACGATCGCCCGCATGTGATGGAGGGCGTAGTAGGCATCCTTCTGACTCCCAGGCGGCTGCTTGACGCAGGGGAACGTCGTTACGTGGGTGAACACGTGCTTGCCGTACCTACAAATTGGCCTCCTGAAGGTGCCTCCAGATTTGGCGTAGCCAGGGAGAGCATCATCAAGAACTTTCTTGATATTTGTGTAGTCTTTCTTCGACGACTGACGGTCCGAGTCGAAATACATGGCCATGGAATATTTCGGGCTTAAGAGGATGAGTGTGCAATGTGTGTCACTGCACAAAACACAGACTGTTAGAAAAAAAAAAGAATGATCGACATCTAAGAAATCATATGTTACGGGGCGGTGAGGGGATGACTTACTCGGAAAAGTAAGGCACGAGGAAGTTATCCTTATCTGGGTTCGCCAGAATGACGCCTTCGAGGTATGAACTCGCGACTTGCCGGTCCCCAGCGCTGCCCAAGATCTTGGCACGCATGTAGAAGGGGTCGACTATCACGATGTCCGGGGTCTTGTCTCTAATGATCCGCATCTCCATACTGAGCGAAAATAGCCGAATGAAGGTGTAGTGCAGCGGATGAAGGTTAAACATAGCGAAGATGTCATCAAACCGCAGGACGATCATACGCCCGATGGTGCTATCGACAAAGCCCTTGCCCTCTGGCACCTTGGCCACGAAAACCGGGTATGCCACATCATTCTCGGAGAGACGCCGCTTCTCCATAGAAAGAACACTGTCATGCAGACTCCGCATAGCATCGGTTGCAGCATTGAGCAAATTAGTCGGTAGCATCGGCCTACCCACCACATGCACCCTCCTCGAGATATCCTTAGGTGAAGGTGGCCCGTCCTGAGCACGGATCGTACTCGGTGCCGGCTGGCTCGCACCCTTGTTATTTTTTCTTTTCCGTCCCTTCTGCTTCTTCTGCTGTAATGGGATCGAGTTCTGCTCAGAGACCACCTTCTTGAGTGTGTTGGGGTTGATAATATTTCGCACCTTAGCTATTTGAGGCTCGGTGAAGGCGGCAGCTGGAGGCGTCTCCTGAGAACTGAACGCCAGATGACGCCTGTTGCAATTGGGTTTCTCCGCGGTACCAGCTAGATCGCGATCGTCTTTTGCAGGGTTGGATTCTTGAGAAGGAGGCCCCAAGAATTCATCACCGTACCCATGTTCGTTGAAGTACTTATCAACGTTGGAAAATGTACCGTCGTCGTCGTCCGGATCCTGTGCCATATTCATGTCCGGATCAACTGACGGCGGTAGCGTTGCGGCGGTCTTGCCATGGCTTGGGGTCGGCACGACTGGCGGTGTTGTCTGTGGGGTGGTGTCCCCCACCCCCAAACGAATCTGGCTCTTCGGCCAAAGCAGGGGCCAGCTTAAGCAGGCGCTGAGGGTCATCACATCATCTTCATCGGCCCCAGGGGGTCGAAACGGAGGTAACAAGTCATCGCAGCCCCGCAGCACCCGAACCAGTTGAACCCTATACACGGTGGGTGGCATCGGATTACCATGGAACACGCGGTTGCCCGGTTGAACGATTCTGGCCTTGGCGACATCAATCAACTTGCCGTCCACGAAGTGCAGGAGAGTGCATGGAACGTCGGCGGCGCCCTGCGAAAACATGTAGGGCGTCAGGGATGCCCAGTCAAAGGCAAGGAGATGAAGTCATCGGCCGAGGCTTAGTTACCGTGATGGCGTCGAGCTCGGCTAATGTCGAGGCACCGCCAACGGCGGGCGTGCAAGTGACGGAGGGGCCGCTTGCTGCCGAGGTGCCGGCCGGCGTATTCTTCCCACACCCGGGTGCATTAAGCTCCAATGCCGGCGCCGACGCCGGAGACACCAATGCCGCCTCCGCCGGAGACACCAATGGCGTCGGCGCGTTGTGCGAGTTGCTGCCCGTGAAGCTGGGAATCGGGGGCGGCCCCTGTTGGCCGCCCGCAATCCACGCCTGCAGCCCCTCAAGCAAGGTAGGCATAATGGCGGTGATCGTCGCTCCCAGTTGGTCTCGCACTTGCTCTTGGACTATCTCCGGAATCCGCGCCACTTGTGCCTTGAGTTCTTCAACCTCGCGCTCCTGGCTTTCCGAGCTGGTCTTTCTCTCCTTTCACCCAGCCTTATAGTATTCCGACCATTTTGTGGACAAGCCTTTGCCGGCCACACGACCAGCTCACGACGGCTTACTGAACTTATCCTTGTGTTTCATTACGTTCAACGCCCTATTTAAAGTGTTGTCCCAAGGGACAGACGGGGAGCTCTGAGACCCCGCGCTACTGCTTTCAGTTTCCTGCGGAAGGAACGTGAACCATTTAGAAATTTGGCTTCATTAATTAGAATGCAACCATATGGAGCTAATTACGCGGGGGTGTATTCCTTACCAGAACAAGCTCAAGCGCCTTGGTCTTCGGATCCGTGGTAAGCTCCTTTGTTACCGGGTCCACCTTGTACCGGGCCCTGACATAGTTCCTGGTCTGCTTGTCACGGTATTTATCGAAGAGGGGCGGTAGGCCTTGCTCGGCACGCTCCGCGTCCTCCTTGTCCCATATAGGTTCCGCCACTCTGTAACCGCCGGGACCGAGTGTGTGGTGTCCTAAGTTCAAGTCCCGCATATCTTTCCCCCACTGACTTGATTCCGCGGATGCGTTGCTCTCGCACTTGATCTTGAACTCCTGGTAGTCAGCTTCGCTGATCGACGGATTTGTCTCCTTGATCTTCTCATAACTATCACCACTTAGAATCCTTCTCTTCACCGCGGCTCTCCAAGTAGCCAGGGCCATGCTCATCTTCATGAGGGCGGCACTGTTCACTTTATTCCCTGAGAGGCGTGTGTTTGCGAAGTCACCGGGGAACTTGTATCATTCGTGCAGCTTCGTGAAGAGGAGGTTGCGCAAATTCCCTCAGTCACGATGCCTTAGGTTCTCGGTGTTGATCGAGACGGTGCTACGGAGAATGCACCCGAGTTGTCCCGCGTACCCACTGACTAATTCTTTGGGCGCCGTTGGATGCCCACTGGAGGACACTTCAGTAAATTCCTCCTTGACGGTGCCGAGCACGTTCGGGCGCCGGTCCTTCCGTTGCCTCTTCGGTTGGCTGCCATCTATGCGTGCGCTGCCATCATCAGTGGTGGCATCCCCGGCGGCACCATCAGTGGTGTCATCCCCGACGCCACTAGGGGTTGTGTAGTCGGGATCGGTGTCTTCCGCGGCGTCCTCATAGCGGTGAGGTTCTTCCTCCATCTCCTGGGACAGCTCCCAGAATTGCTTCCCCGAACCGCCGGCCTCATCGTTGTCGGCCATGTTCGCTCTAAATAGGAAAAAAGGCTACTAGAGTTATTGGATGAGATCAGGGTAGTATCTATTCTTCTATCCTATATATTTTCACATTACAGGTTATAAACACCCCTTTACCCAAAAGATTGTTCCAAGTGCACTATTGCTATCCTACTAAGTGCACTATTGCAGGTTATATATTTTCTATCCTACTAAGTGCACTATTGCTCTTGCTGCAGGCATATTTTTGTTGCTTATGAATTTGCAGTATAGCAATGCACCATGCATATAGATATCCTGTAATTTACTACACAAGTTCTCATTTTTTTAAGCATAAGAGTAGTTGATTCTTTTAGGTTAGCTTGAAACTGAGGTAGCAGAGCTGCAGTAGTGTGAAAGTTCTGAACTATTGCTCCAGGAAAGAAACTGAAACTTGAAAGTTGTTGTAGAAAAATTAC
Source organism: Thinopyrum elongatum (assembly GCA_011799875.1). Classification (NCBI taxonomy): domain Eukaryota; kingdom Viridiplantae; phylum Streptophyta; class Magnoliopsida; order Poales; family Poaceae; genus Thinopyrum; species Thinopyrum elongatum. Next base: position 585,961,204 of record CM022300.1, read on the forward strand.
AGTTAATACAGGAGGAACTATAACTCTGCCATGAGTCACTTGTGTGGAGCAAGGATACGGTTCTATGTGACTTAAAAGCATATCATTTTGTCTAGCATCTAATGCAAACATTTATTTGGATTTTGGAGTAAAACAGAAGCACAAAAACAGCAGTAACAGATGCATCCAACTTTCTATTTCCAGCAAATTTTCTACTGTGGCGGTCCAATAGAATCACTTTCACATGCATTATTTATGCATAGTTCCAACTATGCAAATGCAGCATTAGAGCCTCCCTAGAAGAATCCTTATAACCCACCCATCCTTCGAATTTGCAACTACAAGGAGCGGGCACCTTCTAGGTCAAATGCCGCTGTATTTTTGCATCATTCAAATGCCGCTGTATTTCCGTTTCGGTTGAGAATCGGGCACCTTCTAGGTCAAGAAAATTGGGCATGACCTTTGCTAATTTTCTTGACCTAGGAGTGCCCCATTCTCAACCGAAACGGAAATTAATCAACATTTCAGGAGAAAGGGGTCATTTCACATCAGAAGCTGCCAGCATTGGAATCAGAAGCTGCCAGCATTGGAACATCAGAAGAGAGCAGAAGATAGATGAGATGGGGGTCAGAGAAGAGAGCAGGGAAGGGAAGGAAACGAGATGAGGAAGGGAAGGGATGGGAAGTGGAGGGCAAACCTTGAGGAGCTCACCGTGACCTGCAGGTGAGCAAAGCGGGCTCGGGGGAGAGCTGTCGACGGAGTCCGACGGGCCGAGGAGGAAGCCGGTGGCGGGGAAGGCGTCGCGGGGGCGTCCGGCGTCCTGCGGCTTGTCCGCGGAGACGTAGTCGAGGGAGGTGGAGTGCTTGGGCACGTCGGTGAGGCACGAGGTCGGCGGTTGCCACGGTGGTGCGAGGTGGCCGGCGACGGGCGCGTTGCGCGCGGGTTGCCGACGCGGATCTGGTGGAGAGGAGAAGGCGGAGAGGGCGAGGGGAAGCGCGAGGGGGAAAGTGGGGAGGGGGGCCCGAGGAGGCAGGGCGGCGGCGCAGGTAGGGGCGGCGGCGCAGGTAGGGGCGGCGGCGCAGTGGGTCGGGGCGGCGGCGCAGGTCAGGGGCGCAGGTCGGGGGCAGCCGGGGAGAGAGGTGTGAGATTGGGGAGGATTTGGGATCTTTTAGTGGGGGGAGGGTTAGCAATGGCGCACCTTTTAGAGATGCGCCATAAACACCGTGATAGCAATGGCGCACCTTCTCCTGGTGCGCCATTACTAACTTTTTTTTTTGGATTTTTAGTTGCATGTAATAATTTTTTAGAAAATTACCATAAATTTTAAAATGTTACGATATAAGTAGTTATTACTAATTTTCAAATACTTGCGTTGCAAAACATTTGTGAATTGGTAAAACATTTAAAACAATTAAAATACCAGAAGAAAACACAAAGAAGCCCAAGGTGCCTGTAAATGATGATTTGCAACAAAACAAGAGGGAGAAGAACAAAAATTTCAAATCCAAGAAGAAGGTGTGGTCGATACTTCAACTTGGTGATGGGGAAGTTACAAAAGGAAGGTAAGTACAGACAACATTAATCCCCACTATTTTGAACAAAAGAGGTTACTGGATAGAGGACTAGAACAGAAGAAATGCCATTTCCATACTTCAACTTAGTTGCATGTAATAATTGAGCTTGCCACTGACACACACACGCGGCCGACACATCGTGATTCGATCTTAGCTATCTTTTCACAATCTTCTTGCCCTTCTTTTTCGCAAATGGAGTTCTTCTCTTGAACGGACGTCCTTTAGGTAGGGTGGTCCTGCTTCTTCTTGTGGTGTATGGTACTTCATCGTCGTCGTCATCTTCCATCTTCGGATCGCCGTACTTGTCGAAGTCTTGCTCATTGGCGACTCCATCCATTCCGATGATGTTCCTTTTGCCTCTCCTCACGACAACACGACTGGGCTTTGACAGGTCGGTAATGAAGAAGCATTGGTCCACTTGGGAAGCCAGTACCCATGGCTCATTTTTCGCGGTGATGTTTGCGCCCGCGGTCTTGGATTTGGCTTCGGGTATAACCATGATGGTGAAATACCGGTCTTCTTTTAGGACGCTCTTGGCCCATCTGACACGGAACATCGGGACCTTCTCTCCAGCGTAGCTCAGCTCCTAGATCTCCTCGATCCTTCCGTAGTATCTGTCCTTGTCGTTACCGGTGTAGGATTCCATCGTTACCCCGGAGTTCTGATAATCGCTCTTCATGTCCTTTTCCTCGGTGTAGAATGTGTAGCCGTTGATATCGTACGCCTCATAGGTCATCAGGTTGTGCTCGGCGCCCTGTGACAAGGCGAATATGAGTTTTTCTTCCGCGGAAGAATCCTCATGTAAAGGGTACGACAGAAGCTTGTCCTTGAACCAACGCGTGAAACATGAGTTGTGCTCTTTGATTATATCTCCGTCCGTCCTCTGTTGGCCTCGGTCATTGTACGTCTTCTCAATAATGGTTTTGTGTTCTACCACCGAAGGATCGACCACGTCTATGTGTTGTAGCGCGACTAGGTTTGCTCTTTCAAAGTCGGCGAGTCGACCCTTGAAGTCGACATGCATTTCGCGGCGACCCTCGCGGTGACCCCATCCAGCGAGCCTGCCGAGGTGCCTGTTGACGAGCAGACCAACGGGGTTCTCGATGCCTAGATAATTCGTGCAGTAGGAGATGCACTCTTCGGTCAGAAAGCCCTTGGCTATGCTTCCATCTGGACGTGCCCTGTTGCGAACGTATCCTTTGATGACACCATTCATCCTTTCGAACGGCATCATGCTGTGCAGGAACATCGGCCCGAGTTGGATGATATCCTCCACGATATGGACTAGCAGATGCACCATAACGTCGAAGAATGCGGGCGGGAAGTACATCTCAAGCTCGCATAGTATCACCACGATCTCTTCCTGTAGCCTTCTGAGTTGCCTCACGCCAACCGACTTCCGAGAGATGATGTCGAAAAAGTTGCATAGGCCAAATAGCGTTTCACGGACGTGCGCATCCATGATCCCACGGATTGCAACTAGAAGTATCTGCGTCATCAGCACATGACAGTCGTGAGACTTCATCCCGCTGAACTTCTGCTTCGCTGAGTCTAGGTATCTGCTTATCTTCCCCGCGTAACCGTAAGGAAGTTTTACTCCTACGAGGCAGGTGAAAAACTGCTCGATCTCCTCCTGACTTAGAGTGAAGCACGCGGGAGGGCAGTCATATTCGATCTTCTTGGCCTTTTTGCCTTTGCGATGACTTTCCGTGTCCTTCGCCTCATCATCATCATCATCATCATCATTAGTGCATTTTGCGTGAAGCTCCTCCCTGATGCCCATTGATTGCAAGTCTGCCCTTGCTTTCGGCCCATCTTTGGTCCTCTCTGGCATGTTGAGCAGGGTACCAAGCAGACTCTCGCACACGTTCTTCGTGATATGCATGACATCAAGGCTGTGAGGCACACGGAGGATCTTCCAGTACGGCAAGTCCCAGAAAATAGACCTCGTTTTCCATACCTTCAGCAGCGGCTCTGGCGCCTTTCGCTTCTTTCCCAGCGGTGGGCACTCTTTCCAATTTTTCAATAGCTCGTCTATTTCCTCGTCGCTCCTCGTACGCGGGCGTCTTCGGGGTTCGGTTTCACCATCGAACAGATCCTTGCGTTTTCTCCATGCGTCATCATCGCGAAGCCACCTTCGATGTCCCATGAACACGGTTTTCGAAGAACCGGGATCTCTATCTAGCTGGCGATACGTTGTGTCATCCATGCACCTGACGCATGCACAAAATCCGTGGACCACCTGCCCCGCGACATATCCGTAACCGAGATAGTCGTGCACCGTCGTGAGCAGTGCGGCTCTCATAGGGAAATATTCTTTCGCTGCGGCGTCCCACGTATTGGTTGGCGTTTTCCACAGCATGTCTAGCTCCTCTTTCAGCAGCCCCAGATACAGATTGATGTCGTTCCCTGGTTGTTTCGGCCCTTCAATTAGCATACTCATGTGAATGTACTTCCTCTTCATGCACAACGAGGGGGGAAGGTTGTACATCCACACAAACACAGGCCAGGTGCTATGTGTGCTTCTCTGGCTGCCAAACGGATTGACTCCATCGGTGCTCGCACCTAGCACGATGTTCCTTGGATCGTCCCCAAATTCTGGGTGTTCGAAGTTCAACGCTTGCCACTGGCTCGCATCCTTAGGGTGACTCAGCATCTTGTCTTTTTTATTTATCTCCGGATCATTTCCGTCATCTTCTCGCTTCTTCTCCTCCCTATCAGCGTGCCAACGCAGGAGCTTTGCTAGCTTAGGGTCCGTGGAATACCGCTGCAGACGAGGAGTGATCGGAAAGTACCACACCACTTTTCGAGGAGCTTTCTTCCTCTTCTTGTATCGAGTGACGCCGCACACCGGACATATGGTAGACTCCGCGTGCTCGTCCCGATAAATGATGCAATCGTTCATGCACACATGGTATTTCACGTGCGGTAAATCCAGAGGACACACGATTTTCTTCGCCTCCTCGAAACTGGTCGGGCACTTGTTCCCCTTGGGAAGACGTTCGTGCCAGAATGACATGTTCTCGTCGAAGCATGCGTCGGTCATTTTGTGTTTTACCTTCATCTCCAGAGCCATGAGCGTTACTTTCAGGCGGGTATCCTCGGGCCTGCATCCTTCATACAATGGAGTAACCGCGTCTATCTCCAGTTGATCCAGCTTGGCTTTCTCTCGTGCGGCAGCTCTTGCGTTACCCGTCTGCTTGAGAAGCAGCTCTTGAATATGAGGGTCCTGCACCCAGCCCATCGATGGTCCATCGTCGTCTGCTCCGGCATCTTCATCTTCATGATCATGCCCTTCGTCTAGATCTTCCTCATCATCATGTCCGGCATCTTCTACATGATGACTGTGTCCTGCATCTACTTCGTAATCATGTCCTGGAGATTCTTCGTCTTCTCGTCCGCCCTCGCCGCTATTGTCTTGCTGCCCTTCCTTATTTCTTGCCCGGCCCCCATGGACGACTTCATAATCATCTTCATCACCTTGCCACCGATAGCCATCCATCAAACCACGCACGAGCAGGTGGTCCCGCACCTGTCTGGAATCCGGGTCCATAAGGCTGCTCAGCTTGCATCTTCGACACGGACATCTTATCTCCGTCTCGTTCTGTTGAAGCATCTCGGCCTACGCAGAGCTCAAAAACCTATTCACGATGCCTTCGGTCATCGTGCGGACCATGGTCGCCTGCGGGGTAGAGCAAAACGATATTTTAGAACCAAAAAAAAAAATTGGCATGACTTTGCCTAAAAATAGGACCAAAAAGAATGCATAGTGCCAAATTCTTGCCGAAACGGAAATGAATCAACATTCCGGCAAAATATTGGCAACTATCGCATTTCAAATACCGGTACCTCCAAACACAAACATATGCAACACCACAAACATACGTAGATCTAGGCCATAAAAAGTGTGCACGTTGTTGGAGGGAGAAAAAAGTAGATCTAGAACATAAAGAAAGCTTTCCCCTTACTTACCTATCAAAAAAAGGAAATTTAACCACTTAATTTGGGTGAATCTATGGTGCAAATGAGGTGAGGAGGAGGAGGCAGCCGAGACCAAGCTTGGTAGAGGTGGAGAGAATGAAGTGGGGAAAGTGAGTGTGGTAGGTGGCTGTCCAAAATATCTAGCTGCTCTCAGGTTACCAATGGCGCACCTCCTAAGAATGCGCCATTGGTAACCAGGGTTACTAATGGCACACCTGGTGTATGGTGCGCCATTACTAGTTTTGAAAAAAAAATAAAAAAAAAATTGTTAGTAGTGGCGCACCGTGGGTGTGGTGCGCCATTACTAGTTAAAACTAGTAATGGCGCACTATCCCCAGGTGCGCCATTACTAGTTTTGAAAAAAAAATAAAAAAAAATTGTTAGTAGTGGCGCACAGAGGGTGTGGTGCGCCATTACTAGTTAAAACTAGTAATGACACACTTTCCCCTGGTGCGCCATTACTAGTTTTGAAAAAATAAATAAATAAAATTTTGTTAGTAGTGGCGCACCGTGGGTGTGGTGCGCCATTAGTGATATGGCCACTAATGGCGTACCTATATCTGGTGCGCCACTGCCATATAGCAGTAGCGCACCACATACGTGGTGCGCCATTAATGTCCATATTAGCTATAGCCTTTTTTCTAGTAGTGGAATGATTTTTGGAAAAAATAAAGAGCAAACTATAAGGCAGGTGCAGTTCAAATTTGACCCGCTTCGTGCTGAATCGGCAGAAATTTGTCTTTTTCACGAGAGGTGGATCAAAACTTTTGACACCAACCATTTGGTCAATTGTGCATTAAATATTTCCTAGTATTTTAGAAAATTGATTTGGTATAATTTTGCAACAAATATATGGTAGATCCTTCACAAAAAAACTCATTTTGGGCACTCGAAAAATGGAAAATGAAATTTCCGTCCAAAGAAAATGAAAACTTCCTTAGGCAACATTGTTTGACATTCCAAGATGCACTCTTGTGCACAATATTAGATCATTTGAACAAACTATGCCATGAATGTGGCCATAAGATTTAGCATTTTGGTTGAAAGCTATCAATCTTCACACATGATAGCTCATTTCTGAGAACAATTTTTTAAAATAATTACCGTATTACAAGTTTATTATTTTTCCTGGTAACTTGGTCACATATAATGACACAATGCGAATATTTTTCAATTTTTTGAATTTTTTATGCCCGTTTCAAAATGCGGTCAAAACGGTTGGAATGACCGTTCCTAGCTAGTTGTTGAATCTTGGAATTTTTTTGGTGTTTTTCTGATTAAATAGATACTTATGTACCTAGAAATTATTTTTGGAAAAAATAAAGAGCAAACTATGAGGCAGTTGCAGTTCAAATTTGACCCGCTTCCTCCTGAATCGGCGAAAATTTGTCTTTTTCATGAGAGGTGGATCAAAGCTTTTGACACCCAACCATTTGGTCAATTGTGCATTAAATGTGTCCTAGTATTTTATAAAATTGATTTTGTACAATTTTGCAACAAATATATGGTAGGTCCTTCACAAAAAAACTCATTTTCAGCACTCAAAAAATGGAAAATGAAATTTCCGTCCAAAGAAAATGAAAACTTCCTTAGGCAACATTGTTTGCCATTCCAAGATGCACCCTTGTGCACAATATTAGATCATTTGAACAAATTATGCCATGAATGTGGCCATAAGATTGAGCATTTGGTTTGAAAGCCATGAATCTTCACACATTATAGCTCATTTCTGAGAACACTTTTTAAAAATAATTGTTGTATTACAAGTTTATTATTTTTCCTGGTAACTTTGTCACATATAATGACACAATGCGAAGGTTTTCCAATTTTTTTTTTAATTTTTTATGCCCGTTTCAAAATGCGGTCAAAACAACGGGAATGACCGTTCCTAGATAATGGTTGAATCTTGGAATTTTTTTGGTGTTTATCTGATTAAATAGATACTTAAACTAGTAAAAAAAGGCCCATTTGTCCCGGTTCATAAGGCCCATTTATCCCGGTTCGGGAACCGGGACTAAAGCCGAACACCTTTAGTCCCGGTTCTTATACGAACCAGGACAGATGGGGCTCCACGTGGCCGCTGCGGCGAGCCCAGAGAGGAGGGCCTTTAGTCCCGGTTGGTAACACCAACCGAGACCAAAGATCATCCACGTGTCAGCAGCTCAGGAGCTGGGTTTTTTTTTTTGAAAGGGGGGGGGGGGTGGGGGTTTTGGGGGTTTTGTAGGGTTAATTTAGGGGTTTCATATATTGTGTTAGCTAGCTAATAGCTAGAGAGAAGTGTCCTCTCTTATCTCCGTGCTTGGTCGATGCTATGTACTATACGTATAGAGAGGACTCGACATGCTAGCTAGTAAGCAAATGTAGGAAACCATTAAGTACACAAGATCGTCATGAACATATACAGAGAGAAGTGATCGACCTCCTCCTTCTCCGAGAGATTGGTCGAACAACAAGTTTTCGTATATCTATCCGACGCTACTAGCTACATATATACAATATAAGATCTCTTACAATCCCTAACATTTGATGTCAAGTTCCACATGGTATTCTCCGGCTGGATTGATGATGTGGTCAAGAAAGAATCCCGCCAATTCCTCTTGAATTGCTTTTATGCGATCTTGTGGTAGGAGTTCATCCCGCATCTGCCAAATCTAATTTGAAGAAGGGGGTCAATACATATATATGAATGAAACTCAACACAAATGATGGTAATAAAATAAAATTGTGAATATTATTGCTTACGCACTTCATATTGTTTTTCAGAGTAGCCCCGCTTAGAGGTCGTCGCGTTGTAGATGTACTCGCAAACATAGTATCCACAAAAATTATTCCCGCCTTCCTGCCACAACCACTTTACGAGAAATAAAGGTCAATCAAACTGATAATCAAGCATTATAAATGGTATTGATGAAACTAGATAGAATCAATGGGAGATGCGCGGAACTAGCTAGTAGTACTTACTTTCGGGTGTGTAAATTGCAGCTCCCCCGGCAGTCCCGGAGCTTCTGTGGTGAACACTTTCCAAACCCTGCGAGACAAAGAAAATAATTACTTGATATCAGGAAATGACCAAAGTTGCCGATATGGTGCGATAATGATCGATTGAACTTACTTCTGTAGCATTTCAGTCATGGCCGCATACTCCTTGGGATCTTTTCGTCTTGAGTCTAAGACGGTTACTAGTCCCTGCTCAAGCTTAATCTCTAGGAGAATAAAGTGGAAGCTGTGCACGCATGCATAACTCATCAATTACATTACTATAACCTCGAGTAATAAGGGAAACCGAATATGCAGAAGACAGTAACACTCACTTGAAGTTGTAAGGAAAGAGTATTTTATCTTTGTTTTGATTTTTAAGCAACGATTGTAGCAAGTTGGCCTCGGTTTCTTTCGCATTATATGTAACCGTCCATTCATCTATGAGATTTGTGTTAATGAACCCAATATCATAGATTTGTGCATTTCTGCATTCGACGATCTTCAATCTGCATAATATAGTGAGGATAATTATATATACATGCAATGAAAGAGCTGAGCTATATATAGAGACTTAATTACAGAAGTATAGTACTTATAGACAGTAGCAAGTGATGATTATTTTATTGAGGTCCTTTTGATTGAAAAACTGGAAGAACTCCTCAAATGGAACAGACAACAGAGCAATTCCAACGAGGTCGTGCTCCTCTTTAACTCTCAGCGTCAAAATATCCTTCCCAGACTTGCATGTGTCCATGTACCACTTATGGAATCTTCGCATCATCATTGTTAGAGGAGGATCACCAGGTCTGACAAGAGGCTTCCCGTACTGGTATTTGTGTTCGTCCACCTCCATTGTATCAAAATGTGCATCGTCGGGCAGGTAATCACCAGGATTGGTACCGGGCACCATCCCCGGCAGATTTGCGACGATATCGCTAGACACCTTGAGGGGGGGCACGATTGGTTTGCCTGTTCGCTGAGCTCGGGAATTTTGTTCCCACTTCTTCGTTCTTGTAACCTTTTGTCACTTCAAGTAGTTCACGACCGGCACGCTCCTTCCACTGCCTTTTTAAGAGCACGGACATGGTTGTCATCCGGCGGAGGCGATGGTGGTCGCTTCAGGTTCTTCAAAGTGCGCTTCAATTTCACTTTTTCTTCGCTTGTGTCCTTTGCTTATTGCGCCGTAACCATGGATATTCTTCATCACTTAACAGGGTGCTTGGGTCAGCCTTGACTTTGAAGGGAGGAATTTCATGAAACTTTTCATAATCTTCAGACATGTCTGTCTTACCCTCCACTCCCACGATGTCTCTTTTCCCTGAAAGAACTATGTGGCGCTTTGGCTCATCGTATGATGTATTCGCTTCCTTATCTTTTCTTTTTCTCGGTTTGGTAGACATGTCCTTCACATAGAAAACCTGCGCCACATCATTGGCTAGGACGAATGGTTCGTCTGTCTACCCAAGATTGTTCAGATCCACTGTTGTCATTCTGTAATGTGGCTCTACCTGTACCCCGCCTCCTGACAGATTGACCCATTTACACTTAAACAAAGGGACCTTAAAATCATGTCCGTAGTCAAGTTCCCATACGTCCACTATGTAACCATAATATGTGTCCTTTCCCCTCTTGGTTGCTGCATCAAAGCGGACATCGCTGTTTTGGTTGGTGCTCTTTTGATCTTGGGCGATCATGTAAAATGTATTCCCATTTATCTCGTATCCTTTGTAAGTCAATACAGTCGAAGATGGTCCCCTGGACAACGAGTACAGCTCATCAGAAACAGTGTTATCACCTCTGAGACGTGTTTCCAACCAACTGCCGAAAGTCCTGAAGTGTTCACATGTAATCCAGTCGTCACACTGCTCCGGGTGTTTGGAGCGCAGAATGTTCTTGTGTTCATCGACATACGGGGTCACCAAGGTAGAGTTCTATAGAACTGTGTAGTGTGCTTGAGACCAAGAATGCCCGTCCCTGCACATTATTGAGTCCCCTCCTAGCGTGCCTTTTCCAGTCAGTCTCCCCTCATACCACGATTGAGGGAGACCAATCTTCTTAAGGTCAGGAATGAAGTCAACACAAAACCCAATGACACCCTTTGTTTGATGGCCCATGGAGATGCTTCCTTCTGGCCTAGCGCGGTTACGGACATATTTCTTTAGGACTCCCATGAACCTCTCAAAGGGGAACATATTGTGTAGAAATACGGGGCCCAGAACGACAATCTCGTCGACTAGATGAACTAGGACGTGCGTCATGATATTGAAGAAGGATGGTGGGAACACCAGCTCGAAACTAACAAGACATTGTGCCACATCACTCCTTAGCCTTGGTATGATTTCTAGATCGATCACCTTTTGAGAGATTGCATTGAGGAATGCACATAGCTTCACAATGGCTAATCGAATGTTTTTCGGTAGAAGCCCCCTCAATGCAACCGGAAGCAGTTGCGTCATAATCACGTGGCAGTCATGAGACTCTAGGTTCTGGAACTTTTTCTCTGCCATATTTATTATTCCCTTTATATTCGATGAGAAGCCAGACGGGACCTTCATACTGAGCAGGCATTCAAAGAAGATTTCCTTCTCTTCTTTGGTAAGAGCGTAGCTGGCAGGACCTTCATACTGCTTTGGAGGCATGCCGTCTTTTTCGTGCCAACGTTGCAGGTCCTCCCGTGCCTCCGGTGTATCTTTTGTCTTTCCATACATGCCCAAGAAGCCTAGCAGGTTCACGCAAAGGTTCTTTGTCACGTGCATCACGTCGATTGAAGAGCGGACCTCTAGGTCTTTCCAGTAGGGTAGGTCCCAAAATATAGATTTCTTCTTCCACATGGGAGCGCGTCCCTCAGCGTCATTTGGAACAGATAGTCCGCCGGGACCCTTTCCAAAGATTACGTGTAAATCATTGACCATAGCAAGTACGTGATCACCGGTACGCATGGCGGGCTTCTTCCGGTGATCTACCTCGCCTTAGAAATGCTTGCCTTTCTTTCGACATTGATGGTTGGTCAGAAGAAATCGACGATGCCCCAGGTACACATTCTTCCTGCATTTGTCCAGGTATATACTTTCGGTGTCAGCTAAACAGTGCGTGCATGCGTGGTATCCCTTGTTTGTCTGTCCTGAAAGGTTACTGAGAGCAGGCCAATCATTGATGGTTACAAACAGCAACGCATGCAGGTCAAATTCCTCTTGTCTGTGCTCATCCCACACACGTACACCGTTTCCATTCCACAGCTATAAAAGTTCTTCAACTAATGGCCTTAGGTACACATCAATGTCGTTGCCGGGTTGCTTAGGGCCTTGGATGAGTACTGGCATCATAATGAACTTCCACTTCATGCACAGCCAAGGAGGAAGGTTATAGATACATAGAGTCATGGGCCAGGTGCTGTGATTGCTGCTCTGCTCCCCGAAAGTATTAATGCCATCTGCGCTTAAACCAAACCATAGGTTCCTTGGGTCACCTGCAAACTCAGCCCGGTACTTTCTCTCGAGTTTTCTCCACTGCGACCCATCAGCGGGTGCTCTCAACTTCCCGTCTTTCTTACGGTCCTCTCTGTGCCATCGCATCAACTTGGCATGCTCTTTGTTTCTGAACAGACGTTTCAACCGTGGTATTACAGGAGCATACCACATCACCTTGGCAGGAACCCTCTTCCTGGGGGGCTCGCCGTCAACATCACCAGGGTCATCTCGTCTGATCTTATACCGCAATGCACCGCATACCGGGCATGCGTTCAAATCCTCGTACGCACCGCGGTACAGGATGCAATCATTAGGGCATGCATGTATCTTCTGCACCTCCAATCCTAGAGGGCATACGACCTTCTTTGCTGCGTACGTACTGTCGGGCAATTCGTTATCTTTTGGAAGCTTCTTCTTCAATATTTTCAGTAGCTTCTCAAATCCTTTGTCAGGCACAGCATTCTCTGCCTTCCACTGCAGCAATTCCAGTACAGTACCAAGCTTTGTGTTGCCATCTTCGCAATTGGGGTACAACCCTTTTTGGTGATCCTCTAACATGCGATCGAATTTCAGCTTCTCCTTTTCACTTTCGCACTGTCTCCTTGCATCAACAATGACCCGGCGGAGATCATCATCGGGCACATCGTCTGGTTCCTCTTGATCTTCAGCTTCCCCCGTTGCAGCATCACCGTATTCAGGGGGCACATAGTTGTCATCGTCCTCTTCTTCTTCGTTGTCTTCCATCATAACCCCTATTTCTCCGTGCCTGGTCCAAACATTATAGTGTGGCATGAAACCCTTCTCAAGTAGGTGGGTGTGAAGGATTTTCCGGTCAGAGTAAGACTTCGTATTCCCACATATAGGGCATGGACAACACATAAAACCATTCTGCTTGTTTACCTCAGCCACTTCAAGAAAATTATGCAAGCCCTTAATGTACTCGGAGGTGCGTCTGTCACCGTACATCCATTGCCGGTTCATCTGCGTGCATTATATATAATTAAGTGTGTAAAAAACCATTACAAAACATCATGAATAGATAAGTGACCAAATTAATAGAAGTTCATCATCACATTAAAACCAAAGTACATACATAGTTCTCATTGAACAACATATAGCTCTCCAGAGCATCTAATTAAACCATACATTGAAACTATGTAAAACATTTCAATGCAACAACAAATGTGATCATAATCGCAACCAAGGTAACAATTGATCCAATGGCATAATGATACCAAGCCTCGGTATGAATGACATATTTTCTATACTTTCTAATCTTGAAGCGCATTGCATCCATCTTGATCTTGTGATCATCGACGACATCCGCAACATGCAACTCCAATGTCATCTTCTCCTCCTCAATTTTTTTCAGTCTTTCCTTCAAGTAATTGTTTTCTTCTTCAACTAAATTTAACCTCTCGACAATAGGGTCGGTTGGAATTTCCGGTTCACATACCTCCTAGATAAAAAAATCTATGTCACATTGGTCGGCATAATTGTCATAAACAATAAATGAACCAAATAGTTATAAAATATAATATATACCACATCCGAATCATAGATAGGACGAGGGCCGACGGGGACGGATACCAAAACCATCGCACTATATAATAACAAACAATAATAAAAGTAAGAAAATTAGACAAGTATCTATCTAAATCATACAAGTAAGAATTTTTTTCTTTTAGAAAGAAGATAAGAACAAGAGGCTCACCACGGTTATGCCGGCGACGAGATCGGCGCGGGCGATCGACGGCGGTGAAGACGGGGACGGGACGTGACGGACCGCTAAACATAGACAAATCTTGAGGAAAATGGAGCTTGAAGGTCGAGTTTGGAGAGGAGAAAGCTTAAGTAGTGTTGCTCGGGCATTTCATCGAACACCTCATGTGCATAGGAGGTGAGCTAGAGCACCACAAACCCCTCCCCTCGCCGGCCAGAAAAAAAACAGAGCAGTGGAGTGCTCTGCTCGCGGGCGAGGAGTATATATATAGGCACAACATTGGTCCCGGTTCGTGGTTGGAACCTGCACTAAATGCCACCCTTTGGTCCCGGTTCCAGCCACGAACCGGGACCAATGGATGCAGGCCAGGAGCGAGGCCCATTGGTCCCAGTTCGTGTCTGGAACCGGGACCAAAGGGTCCAGACGAACCGGGACCAATGCCCCACGAGCCCCGGCCGGCCCCCTGGGCGCACGAACCGGGACGTATGCCCCCATGTGTCCCGGTTCCTGACTGAACCGGGACTAATGGGTTGGGTTGGCCTGGACCAAAGCCCTGTTTTCTACTAGTGTTATGTACCTAGAAATGATTTTTGGAAAAAAATAAAGAGCAAACTATGAGGCAGCTGCAGTTCAAATTTGACCTGCTTCCTGCTGAATCGGCGGAAATTTGTCTTTTTCATGAGAGGTGGATCAAAACTTTTGACACCCAATCATTTGGTCAATTGTGCATTAAATATGTCCTAGTATTTTAGAAAATTAATTTGGTCCAATTTTGCAACAAATATATGGTAGGTCCTTCACAAAAAAAACTCATTTTGGGCACTCGAAAAATGGAAAATGAATTCTTCGGCCAAAGAAAATGAAAACTTTCTTAGGCAACATTGTTTGCCATTCCAATATTCACCCTTGTGCACAATATTAGATCATTTAAACAAACTATGCCATGAATGTGGCCATAAGATTGAGCATTTGGGTTAAAAGCCATGAATCTTCACACATGATAGCTCATTTCTCAGAACATTTTTTTAAAATAATTGTTGTATTACAAGTTTATTATTTTTCCTGGTAACTTGGTCACATATAATGACACAATGCGAAGGTTTTCCAATTTTTTGATTTTTTTTTAATTTTTTATGCCCGTTTCAAAATGCGGTCAAAACGAGGGAATGACCGTTCCTAGCTAGTGGTTGAATCTTGGAATTTTTTTGTTGCTTCTCTGATTAAATAGATACTTATGTACCTAGAAATGATTTTTGGAAAAAATAAAGAGCAAACTATGAGGCAGCTGCAGTTCAAATTTGACCCGCTTCCTACTGAATCGGCGGAAATCTATCTTTTTCACGAGAGGTGGATCTAAAGCTTTTGACACCCAACCATTTGGTCAATTGCACATTAAATATGGCCTAATATTTTAGAAAATTGAGTTGGTCCAATTTTGCAACAAATATTTTGTAGGTTATTCACAAAAAAAACTCATTTTGGGCACTCAAAAAATGGAAAATGATTGTCCAAGACGAGCAAGGAGTGATAGCGTGCCATGCCTCGGCTTTACCGGCACACGGGTGCGGCCCTCCCGCACCGTTGCTCGTGAGTAACCACGTGCACCCATCGCCATCACGCAAAACCGCCACGCCCATCATTACCCCAGCCTATATCCTTCACGTCCTCCTTCGTGGCCGCGACTCACCCCAACACGGAATTTTCGGTTTGATTTCACCCGTGCCAAGCCTCGAGATTTTCTGCCCGCTCTTGCCCGTGAAAAGAGAGGCAAAGAGAAAACCGATTGAATCAAAAAGAAGAGGAAAAAATTGAGAGAGAAAGGAGTGTTGGACGAGGGGGTAGTTTTGGACCGTTGGATGCCAGAGGAGTGGATGGCCAAGATTTGATCTTGGGGATGGATCCGTGGACTCGCATGCCATTGGCTGGCTGCCTTTCCATCTCCTATACCAAAGAAAAAAAATCTAGCTCTCTCACATGAAAAGGAACCCCAAACCCTAGCTACCATCTGCCCTCACCTTGGCATTTTTCCTTCTACACCCCCGCCTCCCTTTCTTTCTTTCGTTCAACCCGTCCCGCACGATCTCCTCTCTCCCCAACGCACGTCCTTCCCTTTCATCCCCCGATTCAGATCCTGCCCGCCGCCGCTCCCTTCTCCCCAGCCTTGGCGCCTCCTCCCTTCTTCTGTCCACTCCGCCCCCTCCTGTTGAACCTCGCCGGCGACCTTCCCCTCTCACGCGCCCGCCCTCCCTCCATCGTCAGACCTATCCATCCATAAGCACCCCACCTGCTTTTGACTCAATCCCCGCGTCCCTCCCGCCGCCGTTGCCAGCCCTTCATCTGATCCCCTCCTTCCCTCTCCGCCTCCTCGCTGCTGCAAGTGATTCCATCCGGGGCGGGATACATGGCGGCGGCTGCGACGCTCATGGTGATGGAAGAGGTGGCCCTGCCGCTCCGCACGATGGGGGACCTGGCGGCGGCCGCCGGGGTCTCGCGGGAGGAGGTCGTCGTCATCATGCAGTGTGCCTCGCTCGGTAGCGCCTCCTCCTATCCCCTTGGATTTAGCAGCACCGGCGGTGGACCTGCCCCCTCTCACAGTTTACTCAATCTCTCTATCTTTCTGTAGGCACCGCCGGATTCGAGGGTGGAACCCGAGACTCCACTGGAGCATGGATCAGACGTGCAGGAGGTGGAGCTCCGCATGGATCACGACATGCTCGTCGTGGGGGCCTGGACCATCAAGCTCGCGGGCGAGATGGACGGCCTCGGCAGTGGAGGCGCGCGTGAGATCCTGGGGTTGACCAATCCACGGGGCGCCAGATCTTGCCTCGGGGTCGCCTGATCTAGCTATAGTGTCACCGGATCTCCTCCCCCTCTCTCTATCTCTGTGTGTTTTTCTGTCAGTAGCTAGTAGCATAAGTTGGAGCTGGCTGTACCAGGAACTTAATCTGCATTTATTCAACTAGATCAAGTACAAGTACATTAGTTCGTAATCTGCTATTAATACAATGTCCAAGTCATAAATTTCCTGAAGTAGTGCATGTATATATTTAGGTGCTAGTTAATTAGAAAATGGATGTGATTAGAAAATGTGTTCATCAGGTCTTGTTTCATCAAAAAAATTGTGATTCATATTCTTCAGCTAAATGCCTGATAAGTAAATTTGCAGAATAAGCACATTTGAGCTAAATGCCTGGTAACTAAATTTAGGATACATATTCTAGGCATAGTCCAGTTGTTCTCTTTCATTTGTATGAAGTTTAAGTCCTAGTTTTTGCTTGTAAATATCTTGCTATTTATCTGATATGACCTGGTTATTTTTTGAACGACATGGTCAAGGTTATTAGCAATTATCTGTGCTGCCAATTCGAACATGCACATGATTTTTAGGATATCGCAACCTCTTGCAAACAATTTGGTTCATGAGTTGCAATTATATACCACCATAGAATCCTAAACCATGTGGTGGACTTAAGTATCTTAGTGAATTCATTTGATGTGTGTGTATTTCTGTTCATTTTAAGCTTCTGTTGCTGTGAGAATGTACCTCACTGGCCATCTGTCTATTTATTGTGGACTTCTTGTATGAGTGGGGATTGTGGTAGTTCTGTCACAACATTCTGTTAGCTAAAATGAAATCAGACAATGAGCTTTGTTTGTTCTTGTACTCTTTGTATGTTCCTTTCGTTCTTTTTTAATTTGATGACAATGAACCAATATAACCAGTCAATAGTAGCTAGTGTGCATTGCCAACTACAACTGTTCTACTTTGTATGGAATCATCTATAGATATTATTTCTTTAAGTGTTGCTGGCTATATTAAGTGTGTTGTTTCGCTTTTGGTCTTCTCTATCTATGCTTATAAGTCAGGTTGTTTTTGTGGCAGCCTTTACATTTACTTATCTTCTTGATGTTTGATCTAGAGAAATGAATGTTGTATCTTGCAACAATTAGTAAATTGCTGAGTTCTACTTGCTCCCTTTTTCCCTTGTTGTAGCCTGTAACAAATACTTGCAATGTCTTCATACAATACATAGTTGGGTTTTCTCTACAACTTATGTGAATATACTATGCTTGTTGTTTATCTTCTGGTGCACTACTATGTAGTTCTTATTGGGAGTTTTTGTTTTCTTGATTCATTTATACTATACGATTCAGGTCTTATACTTTGCCAGTATGTAGCTCATAATTACTTGTCGCTGTGCAAATTGTGTAGAGGCTAGATCCTGGAAATGCACCATTGTTCTTTATTGGCCATGCTATTGAAATTACAGTATGAATATGTCACCACAAATGGATGAGTTATTTATGCTTATCACTTTCTTCTGTGTCATTCACTTGCAGTGCCAACTGTACTGATATGCAAGGTCAAGCATGGAGGTTTCAAGGACATGTACCCAGAGGACCATCTGGCACCTTTTCTTAAGGTTTGCACTAGTCTAATTGCCCTCTGTATTACACAACTTAATCATCAACATGAACTGTTTGTGGAAATGCTTGTGTCATTGCCCAATTGTCTTATAAGTGCATTGCTGTGGCATGAGGTGTGCTGTATGTTATCAATTGGCATCTAAATTAGTTCATCTTCCCACTTCCCTACCTGCTATAATGTGCTTGCAAGCTTAAATTTTGTGCTTCTATTACTACCTGCTATAATGTGCTTGCGAGCTTAAATTTTGTGCCTCTTATGCTAATGGGCCGATCTTTTGCTGTAAAATAATGATGTTAGATGTCTGTTGGTTGCTATATATGGGTAAGACGAATTGAATCCTGCTGTGTACTTGTCAATTCTAGCTTATATTGGTGTTTTGCGATCCTGAAAAATTATTGGTGCATTTTTTTTGTTTCTCAAATACAAAATAGCTTGCTCCTTTCAGCTGTGGCATCCCTACTGTTAGCTTTGTATGTACTGCTACCTAATGGGTGCTTTCTTTGTAGTATTTCAGCTTGGCATGCATATGTTTATTCACTTCGAACTCTACATGACATCAAATAATTATTTTCAGTGTTTTTCTCAACTTGTTTTCACGGTCACTTGATATTTACTTGTACTTGAAGGTGTGGGTTAATGATGGTGGTTTTGTTCTACTTGTATGTGTTGGTACCCATCATCGAGCGAACGGATGCAACAGCGGCAAGAAGATCATGGCCGTGCGCATCATCAAGCAAACCATAGAGATCATCTACCTCCTCACCAATGCTAACTCAATCCAGATCATCATCGACGCTATCATCCACATGTATCTCTCTTGGTTCCCTTTATTCTCTCATGCCTTTGTGATGTTAGTATGCGTGCGTTGACTAGTATTGTTAGATCTTGTCAGTTGAATGGATGGTCGTGGTAGTAGAATGGTATTTTGTTTTAGGCGCAATGTATTGCAGTCAAGTTTTTTGCACGGCCTGCACTTGAGCCATGCGTATTCATATTGTGTCTCTGTTTCCTTGTATGAATGAGTTATCTCATTTTAACTAGCTGGAGAACAAAAAGCATGGTACTAGCTCAATTTGTGTTATCATTCTAAATAAATTTCCTTTTCTTGAATGGTCTGTTCATAATATATTTGCCTCAGTTTTTTTGATTCTTCTTTGCTTGTTCATGTAACAGGGCGACCGAGGAAGGAATGTTGCTGTTTTGTTTGTTCTCAGCCCTGACTATGGTCGTCCAGCGAGTCCCGCATGTTGTTCATGATAGGAGCATGTAAAGCTTGCGAAGTACTGTATTACACTTGTAGAGCTCGTTACACTTGTAGAGCTTGTAAAGTACTGTATTACACATGGTCATATGTATTGGCACGGATAGAGCTCGTTACTCTGATTGCCAATTTAAATACGTGATCTGGTTCCTTTTATTTAAAGTATTATGTGTGTTTTTTGTCTACCAATTTAAATACTGGTTGAAATATGAAGAATATGAGCCTGATGGATGGGACCCACTTACTAGAACATGACAAATGGGACCCACTTATCAGAACCAGACAACCTGGACCCATCTGACTAGTGGACCCCTTTCATAAAAAAAGAAAAACTCAAACTGTTGAGGCTAAAAGGCCATGGCCCAGAAAATAAAAAGGCTGAATTGTAGGGCTCGGCCCGTGTAGCTGACCAAAATCGGCAGGAAAAAAAGATATAGAAATGGGCTGAATTAATGGGCTCGGCCCATATAGACACCGAATTGGACCAGGCTGATTTTTATCAACGACCAATTCAATTAGTCATAATTTCGCCACGTCAGCTTGCCACGTTGGATCCGACGTGGCCTGGGCAGACAACCAGCAACCAAAACAAAAGGTCGTAGGACCAACGACCTTTTGTTTTGGTCGTTGCCTTCTACGACCTTATCACAAAGAAGGTCGTTAAGTTTCATTAAAGACGGTCAGCTTTTGACCAATTGTTTTTGGTCATAAAAAGGTCGCAAATGAAAAACAATGACCACCAGTAGTGATGGTCGCAAGTTGACATATTTCTTGTAGTGGGGGAGGAAACTGGCGTGTTAATCTGAAAATTTTCAAGTGCTTTATATATATGCAGAGACCTTTAGTCCCGGTTGGAGCCACCAACCGGGACTAAAGGGTGAATTTTCACCAGGCCAACCGGCGGGAAGCCAGGCCTTTAGTCCCGGTTGGTGGCTCCAACCGCGACTAAAGGGGGGTCTTTAGTCACGGTTGGAGCCACCAACCGCGACTAAAGGTGGTGTGCTTGCAAGTGAGGTGCGCGTCGATGTTTAGTCCCACCTCGCTAAGCGAAGGGGGCTCGGAGCGGTTTATAAGCCTCGCCGGTGCATCCATATTGAACTCCTTTCTAAGCAGGCCTTTGTGGGCCTACCGTACCTGTGCTACCCTGTGGGGTCTATTGGGCCGCGCGGGCCTGCATCCTGGCCCAACTAGAGGTTGGGTTTCTAATCGTATGCAGGCCGTGGCGGCCCAGTAGGCGGGCATTTTATTTATTTATTTTCCAGTTTTTTTGTTTTCTGCTTTATTTATTTTCTTTTATTTCTGAACTGTTTTTTTGCTTTATTTAGAGTTTCTTTGTGAATCTTTTTGCTTTAGGTCACAAAAATTATTAACTTTCTGTTAGTGCCAGTAGTTTTCAAATTTGGATAGTTCAAATTTGAATTATTTGAAATTTGTGTGAATCACTAGTTTGTGAATAACTTTAATTAAAAAGTAGATTTTTCAGTGATTCCTTTTTCCGCTGTTTAATCTTAGTGTGTTTTATCATTATATTCAATTTGGTAATTCTTAGGTAATTTAAAAAAATGAAATGCCTTTGTAACAGATGAGTTTTCGTCCAAAACCCTGATACTTCGAAAGAGATTATCCATTTTGTACACGAAGTGCATCCAGTTTTTGCCGTAACCCTCTCAACTTTTTAGCACATGCTATGTGGGTGAAATGATGATACCATCCCAACTTTCAACCTTTTCAGAGTTCATTTGTAGTGCTTTTCAATTTCAGGATCATTTAGCTCAAAAAAAATCAGTAAATGCATGAAAAATAGCAAATGAAGTCAGAAAGGGTTGAAAATTGATGACGTGGCTATGAATGGCGCATACTGAATGCAAAAAAAGTCTGGAGTTGAAATAAGTTTTAAAAAATGAAATGCCTTTGTAACAGATGAGTTTTAGCCCAAAACCCTGATACTTAGAAAGAGATTGTCCATTTTATACACGAAGTGCATCCAATTTTTTGTGCCGTCGAAACACTCTCAACTTTTTAGCACATGCATGTGGGTGAAATGATGATACCATGCCAACTTTCAACCTTTTCAGAGTTCATTTGTAGTGCTTTTCAATTTAGGGTCATTTAGCTCAAAAAATCAGTAAAATCATGAAAAATAGCAAATGAAGTCAGAAAGGGTTGAAAATTAATGATGTGACTTTGAATGGTGCATGTTGAATGCACAAAAAGTCAGGAGTTGAAACAAGTTAAAAAAATGAAATGCCTTTGTAACATATGAGTTTTCGTCCGAAACCCTGATACTTCGAAAGAGATTGTCCATTTTGTACACGAAGTGCATCCAGTTTTTGCCGTAACCCAATCAACTTTTTAGCACATGCTATGTGGGTGAAATGATGATACCATGCCAACTTTCAACCTTTTCAGAGTTCATTTGTAGTGCTTTTCAATTTCAGGGTCATTTAGCTAAAAAAATCAGTAAATGCATGAAAAATAGCAAATGAAGTCAGAAAGGGTTGAAAATTGATGACGTGGCTTTGAATGGTGCATACTAAACGCACAGAAAGTCAGTTGAAATAAGTTTTAAAAAATGAAATGCCTTTGTAACAGATGAGTTTTCGTCCGAAACCCTGATACTTCGAAAGAGATTGTCCATTTTGTAGACAAAGTGCATCCAGTTTTTTCCGTAACCCTCTCAACTTTTTAGCACATGCTATGTGGGTGAAATGATGATACCATGCCAACTTTCAACCTTTTCAGAGTTCATTTGTAGTGCTTTTCAATTTCAGGGTCATTTAGCTCAAAAAAATCAGTAAATGCATAAAAATAGCAAATGAAGTCAGAAAGGGTTGAAAATTGAGGACGTGGCTTTGAATGGTGCATACTGAACGCACAAAAACTCTGGAGTTGAAATAAGTTTAAAAAAATGAAATGCCTTTGTAACAGATGAGTTTTCGTCCGAAACCCTGATACTTCGAAAGAGATTGTCCATTTTATATAGCAAATGAAGTCCTATATAATGCATGAAATAATTTGTTCGTACATAATATTTCTTCGCGTTTCAAATGCCAAAACACATAAGTACCCTAACTATTACAAAGATTCCCTCCGGTTTGTCCGCAATGGGACTTTCCAGATAAATAAGTCTGGAAACTCACTAGAGAAGAAAGTGATGATAGTGAAGCCGGTCACATCCCAGAGTGGGATCTTTGGGTATAAAACTTTTTCTTCGCGTGTGTCCCTTTGCGTCGTAACCATGGACATCTTCATCATTTAACTGGATGCTCGGGTCAATATTCACTGTGAATGGAGCAATTTCATGAAACTTTTCATAATCTTCTGACATGTCTGTCTTGTCCTCCACTCCCATGATGTTTCTTTTCCCTGAAAGAACTATGTGGCGCTTTGGCTCATCGTATGATGTATTCACTTCCTTATCTTTTCTTTTTCTCGGCTTGGTAGACATGTCCTTCACATAGAAAACCTGCGCCACATCATTGGCTAGTCCGAATGGTTTGTCTGCGTACGCAAGATTGTTGAGATCCACTGTTGTCATTCCGTACTGCGGGTCTTCCTTTACCCCGCCTCCTATCAGATTGACCCATTTGCACCGAAACAAAGGGACCTTCAAACCACGTCCATAGTCAAGTTCCCATATCTCCTCTATGTAACCATAATATGTGTCCTTTGGCCTATTGGTGTTTACTGCATCAAAGCGGACACCACTATTTTGGTTGGTGCTCTTTTTATCTTGGGCGACCGTGTAAAATGTGTTCCCATTTATCTCGTACCCTTTAAAAGTCAATATATTCAAAGATGGTAACTGGGATAGCAAGTACAGCTCATCTTCAACAGCGTCATCATGCATGAGATGTGTCTGCAACCAACCGGCGAAAGTCCCCATTTGTTCATGTGTAATCCAGTCGTCAGACTACTCCGGGTGTTTGGAGCATAGAATATTCTTGTGTTCCTCGATATACGGAGCCACCAAGGAGGAATTTTGTAGAACTCTGTAGTGTGCTTGCACCCAAGAATGCCCGTCCATACATATTATTGCTTTCGGTCCTAGCGTGCCTTTTCCACCCAGTCTGCCCTCATGCCACGATTCACGAACACCAATCGGCTTAAGGTCAAGAATAAAGTCAACACAAAACTCAATGACCTTCTCATTTTCATGGCCCTTGGAGATGCTTCCTTCTGGCCTAGCACGGTTATGAACATATTTCTTCAAGACTCCCATGAACCTCTCAAAGGGGAACATATTGTGTAGAAATACATGACCCAGAATGGCAATCTCTTCGACTAGGTGAACTAGGATGTGCGTCATGATATTGAACAAGGATGGTGGGAACACCAACTCAAAACTGACAAGACATTGCACCAAATCATTCTCTAACCTTGGTATGATTTCTGGATCGATTACCTTCTGAGAGATTGCATTGAGGAATGCACATAGCTTCACAATGGCTAATTGAACGTTTTCCGGTAGAAGCCCCCTCAATGCAATCGAAAGCAGTTGCGTCATAATCACGTGGCAGTCATGAGACTTTAGATTTTGGAACTTTTTCCCTGCCATATTTATTATTCCCTTGATATTCGACGAGAAGCCAGACGGGACCTTCATACTGAGCAGGCATTCAAAGAAGATTTCCTTCTCTTCTTTGGTAAGAGCGTAGCTGGCATGACCCTGATGTATGCCGTCTTTTCCGTGCATACATTGCTGGTCCTCCCGTGCCTCTGGTGTATCTTTTGTCTTCCCATACATGCCCAAGAAGCCTAGCAGGTTCACGCAAAGATTCTTCGTCATGTGCATCACGTCGATTGCAGAGCGGACCTCTAGGTCTTTCCAATAGGGTAGGTCCCAAAATAAAGATTTCTTCTTCCACATGGGTGTGCGTCCGTCAGCGTCATTCGGAACAGATTGTCCGCCAGGACCCTTTCCAAAGATTACTTTTAAATCCTTGACCATATCAAGTATATCATCACCAGTACGGTGGCGAGGCTTCTTCCGGTGATCTGCCTCACCTTTGAAATGCTTGCCTTTCTTTCGATAGGGATGCCTGCTCGTAAGAAATCGACGATGTCCCAGGTACACATTCTTCTTGCATTTATCAAAATATATACTGTCGGTATCATCTAAACAGTGCGTGCTTGCGTGGTATCCCTTGTTTGTCTGTCCTGAAAGGTTACTGAGAGCAGGCCAATCATAGATGGTTACAAACAGCAACGCATGTAGGTCAAATTCCTCCTGTTTGTGCTCATCCCACGCACCTACACCTTTTTCATTCCACAGCTGTAAGAGTTCTTCAACTAATGGCCTTAGGTACACATCAATGTCATTGCCGGGTTGCTTAGGGCCTT
Organism: Thinopyrum elongatum; assembly: GCA_011799875.1. Taxonomy (NCBI): domain Eukaryota; kingdom Viridiplantae; phylum Streptophyta; class Magnoliopsida; order Poales; family Poaceae; genus Thinopyrum; species Thinopyrum elongatum. The sequence continues at coordinate 585,985,940 of CM022300.1, forward strand.
GGATGAGCACTGGCATCATAATGAACTTCCGCTTCATGCACAACCAAGGAGGAAGGTTATAGATACATAGAGTCACAGGCCACGTGCTATGATTGCTGCTCTGCTCCCCAAAAAGAATTAATGCCATCTACACTTAAACCAAACCATACGTTCCTTGTGTCATCTGCAAAGTCCTTCTACTTTCTCTCGATTTTTCTCCACTGCGACCCGTTGGCGGGTACTCTCAACTTCCCGTCTTTCTTACGGTCTTCTTTGTGTCATCGCATCAACTTGGCACGCTCTTTATTTTGGAACAAACGTTTCAACCGTGGTATTATAGGAGCATACCACATCACCTTGGCAGGAATCTTCTTCCTGGGGCACTCGCCCTCAACATCACCAGGGTCATCGCGGCTGATCTTATAGCGCAATGCACCGCATACCGGGCATGCATTCAAATCCTCGTACTCACCGCGGTAGAGGATGCAGTCATTAGGGTATGCATGTATCTTCTGCACCTCTAATCCTAGAGGGCAGACAGCCTTCTTTGCTTCGTACGTTCTGTCGGGCAATTCGTTGTCCTTTAGAAGCATCTTCTTTAACTTTATCAGCAACTTTTCAAATCCCTTGTCAGATACACCATTCTCTGCCTTCCATTGCAGCAATTCCAGTGTGGTGCCCAGTTTTTTCTTGTCATCTTCGCAATTTGGGTAAAACAATTTCTTGTGATCCTCTAACATGCGCTGCAACTTCAGCTTCTCCTTTTCATTTGCGCATGTTCTCTTTGCATCGGTAATGGCCCGACCAAGATCATCAGCGGGCTCATCTGATGCCTCTTCTTCAGCTTCTTCCCGCATTGCCGGCTCAGCTTCTTCCCCCATTGTTGTACCATTGTATTCAGGGAACCCATGGCCAGGATAGTTGTCGTCATCCTCTTCTTCTTCATTCTCTTCCATTAGGAATCCTCTTTCTCCGTGCTTGGTCCAACAGTTATAGCCGGACATGAAACCGGACTCAAACAGGTGGACGTGAATGGTTCTTGAGTTAGAGTAATTGTGATCATTCTTACAGACAGCACATGGACAACACATAAAACCATCCGCCCACTTGTTTGCCTCAGCCGCAAGCAGAAAAGTCCCCACGCCATTAATGAACTGGGGAGAGTATCAGTCATCGTACATCCATTGCCGGCTCATCTTCATTACACAACACCGAAAAGACCAAATTAATACAAGTTCATACACACTTATTCTCATAAAACAACATACACACTCTCTAGCTAAAGCATTTAAATGCAACAACAAATGCGATCAAGATCGCAACTAAGGTAACAATTGATCCAACAGCATAATGATACCAAGCCTCACTATCAATGGCATATTTTGTAATCTTTCTAATCTTCAAGCGCATTGCATCCATCTTGATCTTGTGATCATCGACGACATCGGCAACATACAACTCTAGTTTCATCTTCTCTTCTTCAATTCTTTTCAATTTTTCTTTCAAATACTCGTTTTCTTTTTCAACTAAATTTAACTTCTCGACAAGAGGGTCGGTTGCAATTTCCGGTTCACATACCTCCTAGATAAAAATATCTATGTCAACTTGATGGGCATAATTTGTCATAAACATGAAATGCAACAAATAGTTATAAAAGAGAATATACCACATCCGAATCATAAACCCGACAATGGCCGACGGGGACGGATATCAAAACCATGCCACTATGTATAACAAACAACGTACGGGTAAGAAAATTATAAAGTAACTATCTAAATCACACAAACATGATTTTTTTTTATATAAAAATGATAAGAACAAGAGGCTCACCAAGGTGGTGCCGGCGACGGGACGGTGCGAGCGATCGACGGTGGTTAGGACGGGGACGAGAAGGCACTAAGTAAACCACACCTACATATGCAAACTAAGAAGTTAATTTGAGCTCAAATTGCATATAAATCAAATAAACTACCACATATAAGTACTCCCAAACTAAAACCAACAAATCACTATACTTATAGAGCATTGCAAGAGCTAATCTAGCAATGAGAGATGAAAGGACAAAGTTGCTAACCTTTGTGAACACTTGGATGGATGGGGGCCTTAAAATCTTGACAAATTTTGGCAAAAAAGAAGGATGAACTCGAGCAAAGGGGAAGAACAGAGGAGAGGAATGAAAGGGGGAAACAGAGAGAATGGGCTCGGGCTCAACGAGGGGTTTATATAGAGGCACATTTAGTCCCGGTTGGTTATACAAACCGGGACTAAAGGTACACCTCTAGAACCGGTTCGTGACACGAACTAGGACTAAATGTGCTCGTGGGGCCCCAGCCTGACAACAGCCTGCCATCACCCCTTTAGTCCCGGTTCGTGTCATGAACCGGTACTAGAGGTTCAACACGAACCGGGACTAATGATGCCCGCCCCCCCTAGCTGTTGGAACCGGCACTAATGGTCACATTAGTACCGGTCCGCTTCCAAACCGGGACTAATGGGGCTCACGTAAAGTCATTTTTCTACTAGTGAAAGTATTCATTTTTTCCTATTTTCTAACAGGCCATATATAATACTCCCTCCATCCCACAAAATCTTATATTACGTGACAGAGGGCGAACTTCTCAAAGTATTATATATTTGCCTATTTTTCACATATTCGTTTTCGTACTTTCGTATTTCTTTTTACTGGAGATTTCCATTTTGATGTGTTGTAAACTTGAAGTTGGCCGTCTGGTCTATCTTTGTGTAAGATCATTTCTTGTCGGAGATATATTTGTGAATGTGTAATCTAGTAATACAATTGCACTATTCCTATCCGTGATTTGTGCTAACATTAGGAATGTGGAGCTTCACTTCCAATATCACTAGTAGAAAATAGGGCTTTGGTCCAGGCCAGATAAGAGCATTAATCCCGGTTCTGTTATGAACCGGGACCAATGGGTGCATCAGTCCCAGTTCGTGAAGCCAGGGCGCCGGCCGGGCCACGGCAGGCACCAGTCCGGGTTCGTCTGGCCCCTTTGGTCCCGGTTCTAGACACGAACTGGGACTAAAGGGCCTCGCTCCAGGCGCAGCCCCTTTAGTCCCGGTTGGACCGGGACTAAAGGTCGGTCTTCTGTCCCGGTTCTAGCCACTAACTGGGACTAAAGAGATGCCTATATATATGCTTGCCCATGCCCGCTCACTCCTCTATTTTTTGGCCGGCCGGCGTGTGGGAGGTGTGCTGCTCTCTGTTCTCACCTCCTATGCACATGAGGTGTTCGATGAAATGCCCGAGCCACACTTAAGCTTTCTCCTCTCCAAGCTCGACCTCGAAGCTACATTTTCCCCAAGATTTATCTAGGTTTGGCAGTGCACCAACTACACAAGTGTTCTAAATGGTTAGCAACTTGATCCTTTCATCTCTCACTGCTAGTTTAGCTCATTTCAAATGCTCTAGAAGTAGAGTGGTTTGTGGGTTTTAGTGGAGGAGTGTATGTGGGAGTTATTTTGATTTAGATGCACAATTTGAGCTGAAATTAACTTCTTAGAGTCTGCACATGTGTAGGGTGCCGTCCCGTCCCCGTCCTCACCGCCGTCGATCGCTCGCGCCAATCTCGTCGCCGGCACCACCGTGGTGAGCCTCTTGTTCTTATCTTCTTTTTAAAAGAAAAAAATTCTTACTTGTATGATTTAGATAGATACTTGTATAATTTTCTTACTTTTATTATTGCTTGTTATTATATAGTGCCATGGTTTTGGTATCCGCCCTCATCGGCCCTAGTCCTGTCTATGATTCGGATGTGGTATATTATCTTTTATTACTATTTGTTTCATTTAGTGTTTATGACAATTATGCCGACCAACGTGACATAGATGTTTTTATCTAGGAGGTATGTGAACCGGAAATTCCAACCGACCCTCTTGTCGAGAGGTTAAATTTAGTTGAAAAAGAAAACAATTACTTGAAGAAAAAATTGAAAAGAATTGAGAAGGAGAAGATGGAATTGGAGTTGCATGTTGCCGATGTCGTCGATGATCACAAGATCCAGATGGATGCAATGCGCTTGAAGATTAGAAAGATTAGAAAATATGCCATTGATAATGAGGCTTGGTATCATTATGCTGTTGGATCAATTGTTACCTTAGTTGCGATTATGATCGCATTTGTTGTTGCATTTAAATGTTTTACATAGTTGTATGTTAGTTTCAATGTATGTTTTAATTAGATGCTCTAGAGAGCTATATGTTGTTCTATGAGAACTATGTATGAATTTTATGCATTTATTTTTTCAGTAATAACATTTGATCACTATAGTACTTTGGTTTTAATGTGATGATGAACTTGTATTAATTTGGTCACTTCTCTATTAATGATGTTCTGTAATGGTTTTTGATACACTTAATTATATAATGCACGCTGATGAACCGGCAATGGATGTACGGTGACCGACGCACCTCCGAGTACATTGATGGCATGCATAATTTTCTCGAAGTGGCTGAGGCAAACAAGCAGAATGGTTTTATGCATTGTCCATGTACTGTCTGTGGGAATACGAAGGATTACTCTGACTCGAAAACCCTTCACTTGCAACTGCTTGAGAAGGGTTTCATGCCACACTATAATGTTTGGACCAAGCACGGAGAAATAGGGGTTATGATGGAAGACAACGAAGAAGAAGAGGATGATGACAACTATCCCCCTGAATATGGTGATACTGCAACGGGGGAAGCTGAAGATTAAGAGGAACCAGACGATGTGCCCGATGATGATCTTCGCCGGGTCATTGTTGATGCACAGAGAGAATGCCAAAGTGAAAGGGAGAAGTTGAAGTTCGATTGCATGTTAGAGGATCACAAAAAAGGGTTGTACCCAAATTGCAAAGATGACAACACAAAGCTCAGTACCACACTGGAATTGCTGCAATGGAAGGCAGACAATGGTGTATCTGACAACGGATTTGGGAAGCTACTGAAAATAATGAAGAAGAAGCTTCCAAAGGATAATGAATTTCCCGACAGTGCGTACGAAGCAAAGAAGGTTCTATGCCCTCTAGGATTGGAGGTGCAAAAGATACATGCATGCCCTAATGACTGCATCCTCTACCGCGGTGAGTACAAGGATTTGAACGCATGCCCGGTATGCGGTGCATTGTGGTATAAGACCAGACGAGATGACCCTGGTGATGTTGAGGGCGAGCGCCCCAGGAAGAGGGTTCCTGACAAGGTGATGTGGTATGCTCCTATAATACCACGGTTGAAACATCTGTTCAGAAACAAAGAGCATGCCAAGTTGATGCGATGGCACAAAGAAGGCCGTAAGAAAGATGGGAAGTTGAGATCACCCGCTGACGGGTCGCAGTGGAGAAATATCGAGAGAAGGTGGGGGGACTTTGAAGGTGAAGAAAGGAACGTATGGTTTGGTTTAAGTGCAGATGGCATTAATCCATTTGGGGAGCAGAGCAGCAATCATAGCACTTGGCCCGTGACTCTATGTATCTATAACCTTCCTCCTTGGTTGTGCATGAAGCAGAAGTTCATTATGATGCCAGTGCTCATCCAAGGCCCTAAGCAACCCGGCAACGACATTGATGTGTACCTAAGGCCATTAGTTGAAGAACTTTTACAGCTGTGGAATGGAAAAGGTGTACGTGTGTGGGATGAGCACAAACAGCAGGAATTTGACCTACATGTGTTGCTGTTTGTAACCATCAATGATTGGCCTGCTCTTAGTAACCTTTCAGGACAGAGAAACAAGGGATACCACACATGCACGCACTGTTTAGATGATACCAAAAGTATATATTTGGACAAATGCAGGAAGAATGTGTACCTGAGACATCATTGATTTCTTCCGACCAACCATCTCTTAAGAAAGAAAGGCAAGCATTTCAAAGGTGAGGCAAATCACCGAAAGAAGCCCGCCCTCCGTACTGGTGATGCCATACTTGATATGGTCAAGGATTTACATGTAATCTATGGAAAGGGTCCTGGCGGACAATCTGTTCCGAATGACGCTGAGGGATGCGCACCCATGTGGAAGAAGAAATCTATATTTTGGGACCTACCCTATTGGAAAGACCTAGAGGCCCGCTCTACAATCGACATGATGCACGTGATGAAGAATCTTTGCGTGAACCTGCTAGGCTTCTTGGGCATGTATGGGAAGACAAAAGATACACCGGAGGCATGGGCGGACCAGCAACGTGTGCACGAAAAAGACGGCATGCATCCAAAGCAGTGATACGTCCATTTTGTATCATGCTTTTCTATTGATATTTATTGCATTATAGGCTGTTATTACACATTATGGTACAATACTTATGCCTTTTCCCTCTTATTTTACAAGGTTTACACAAAGAGGGAGAATGCTGGCAGCTGGAATTCTGGATCGGAAAGGAGCAAATCTAAGAGACCTATTCTGCACAACTCCAAAAGTCCTGAAAATTTACGGAGAGTTATTTTGGACTATATAAAAAATATTGGGCAAAGAAAATACCAGTGGGGACCGACCAGGAGGCCACAAGCCTGGGGGGCGCGCCCTACCACCTAGGCGCGCCCCTGTGGCTTGTGGGCCCCCTCGAAGGCCTCCGGTGCCCATATTCTGCTATATGGAGGGTTTTGACTTGGAAAAAATCAGAAGAGAGCTTTCGGGACGAAGCGCCGCCGTCTCGAGGTGGAACCTGGGTAGAAGCAATCTAGGGCTCCGGCGGAGCTATTCTGCCGGGGAAACTTCCCTCCGAGAGGGGGAAATTGAAGCCATCGTCATCACCAACGATCCTCTCATTGAGAGGGGGTCAATCTCCGTCAACATCTTCACCAGCACCATCTCCTCTCAAACCCTAGTTCATCTCTTGTATCCGATTTTTGTCTCAAAACCTCAGATTGGTACCTGTGGGTTGCTAGTAGTGTTGATTACTCCTTGTAGTTGATGCTAGTTGGTTTATTTGGTGGAAGATCATATGTTCAGATCCTTAATGCTATTTAATACCCCTCTAATTATGAACATGAATATGCTTTGTGAGTAGTTACGTTTGTTCCTGAGGACATGGGAGAAGTCTTGTTATAAGTAATCATGTGAATTTGGTATTCGTTCGATATTTTGATGAGATGTATGTTGTCTCTCCTCTAGTGGTGTTATGTGGACGTCGACTACATGACACTTCACCATGATTTGGGCCTAGGGGAAGGCATTGGGAAGTAATAAGTAGATGATGGGTTGCTAGAGTGACAGAAGCTTAAACCCTAGTTTATGCGTTGCTTCGTAAGGGGCTGATTTGGATCCACATGTTTCATGCTATGTTTATATTTATCTTAATTCTTATTTCGTAGTTGCGGAAGCTTGCGGGAGGGGTTAATCATAAGTGGGAGGCTTGTCCAAGTAAGGACAGCACCCAAGCACCGGTCCACCCACATATCAAATTATCAAAGTAACGAGCGCGAATCATATGAGCATGATGAAAATTAACTTGACAATAATTCCCATGTGTCCTTGGGAGCGCTTTGCTTTATATAAGAGTTCGTTCAGGCTTGTACTTTGCTACAAAAAGGATTGGGCCACCTTGCTGCAGCTTAGTTACTTTTGTTACTTGTTACCCATTACGAATTATCTTATCACACAACTATCTGTTACCGATAATTTCAGTGCTTACAGAGATTACCTTGCTGAAAACCGCTTGTCATTTCCTTCTGCTCCTCGTTGGGTTCGACACTCTTACTTGTCTAATGGACTATGATAGATCCCCTATACTTGTGGGTCATCAAGCAGTATCAAGGTCCTGCCAGCTACGCTCTTACCAAAGAAGAGAAGGAAATATTCTTTGAATGCCTGCTCAGTATGAAGGTCCCGTCTGGCTTCTCGTCCAATATAAAGGGAATAATAAATATCCCAGAGAAAAAGTTCCAGAACCTAAAGTCTCATGACTGCCACGTGATTATGACGCAACTGCTTCCGGTTGCATTGAGGGGGCTTCTACCAAACAACGTTCGATTAGCCATTATGAAGCTATGTGCATTCCTCAATGCAATCTCTCAGAAGGTAATCGATCTAGAAATCCTACCAAGGTTAAAGAATGATTTGGTGCAATGTCTTGTCAGTTTTGAGTTGGTGTTCCCACCATCCTTCTTCAATATCATGACGCACGTCCTAGTTCATCTAGTCGACGAGATTGCCATTCTGGGTCCTGTATTTCTACACAATATGTTCCCCTTTGAGAGGTTCATGGGAGTCTTAAAGAAATAAGTTCGTAACCATGCTAGGCCAGAAGGAAGCATCTCCATGGGCCATCAAACAGAGGAGGTCATTGGGTTTTGTGTTGACTTTAGTCCTGACCTTAAGCCGATTGGTCTCCCTCAATCGTGGTATGAGGAGAGACTGACTGGAAAAGGCACGCTAGGAGCGCACTCAATAATATGTAGGGATGGGCATTCTTGGGCTCAAACACACTACACAGTTCTACAGAATTCTACCTTGGTGACCCCGTATGTCAATGAACACAAGAATATTCTACGCTCCAAACACCTGGAGCAGTCTAACGATTGGATTACATGTGAACACATCAGGACTTTCGGCAGTTGGTTGCAAACACATCTCATGGGTAACAACATTGTTGGAGATGAGTTGTACTCGTTGGCCAGGACACCGTCTTCGACTGTATTGACTTACCAAGGGTACGATATAAATGGGAATACATTTTACACGATCGCCCAAGATCAAAAGAGCACCAACCAAAAAGTGGTGTCCGCTTTGATGCAGCAACCAAGGGGGGAAAGGACACATATTATGGTTACATGGTGGACATATGGGAACTTGACTATGGACATGATTTTAAGGTCCCTTTGTTTTGATGCAAATGGGTCAATCTGTCAGGAGACGGGGTACTGGTAGACCCGCAGTACAGAATGACAACAGTGGATCTCAACAATCTTGGGTACACAGACGAACCATTTGTCCTAGCGAATGATGTGGCGCAGGTTTTCTATGTGAAGGACATGTCTACCAAACCGAGGAAAAGAAAAGATAAGGAAGCGAATACATCATACGATGAGCCAAAGTGCCACATAGTTCTTTCAGGGAAAAGAGACATCATGGGAGTGGAGGGCAAGACAGACATGTCTGAAGATTATGAAAAGTTTCATGAAATTCCTCCCTTCAAAGTGAAGGCTGACCCAAGTATCCTGTTAAACGATGAAGATTATCCATGGTTACGGCGCAATAAGCAAGGGACACACGCGAAGAAAAAGTGAAGACTTTCTCTCCACAACTATTCTGATGATGGCTTTTATCTTGAATATAACTGCAGTTACATGTCAAGAAATGAAATGCCTTTTCTAACAGATGAGTTTTCGTCCGAAACCCTGATACTTCGAAAGAGATTGTCCATTTTGTACACGAAGTGCATCCAGTTTTTGTCGTAACCCTCTCAACTTTTTAGCACACGCTATGTGGGTGAAATGATGATACCATGCCAACTTTCAACCTTTTTAGAGTTCATTTGTAGTGCTTTTCAATTTCAGGGTCATTTAGCTAAAAAATTAGTAAATGCATGAAAAATAGCAAATGAAGTCAGAAAGGGTTGAAAATTGATGATGTGGCTTTGAATGCTGCATGTTGAACGCACAAAAAGTCTGGAGTTGAAATAAGTTAAAAAATGAAATGCCTTTGTAACAGATGAGTTTTCGTCCGAAACCGTGATACTTCGAAAGAGATTGTCCATTTTGTACACGAAGTGCATCCAATTTTTGTCGTAACCCTCTCAACTTTTTAGCACATGCTATGCGGGTGAAATGATGATACCATGCCAACTTTCAACCTTTTCAGAGTTCATTTGTAGTGCTTTTCAATTTCAGGGTCATTTAGCTCAAAGAATGAACTAATAGCAAAAAGAATGAACTAAAAAGCTTTTATAAAACTCTAATAGCAAAAAGAATGAACTAAGAAGCTTTTATAGAACTCTAATAGCAAAAAGAATGAACTAAAAAGAATCAATTAAATATAATATTCTTCAATAGCAAAAAGAATGAACTAAAAAGAATAAAAATAATATTAACTAAAATTATCAAAGTATTGATTTGTTAAAAACTTTAATAGTAAAAAGAATTTTCATAAAATATTTTTTGTTATAAACTTTAATAGAAAACTAAAAAGCTTTTTATAAAACTCTAATAGCAAAAGGAATCAACTAAAAAGAATCAATAAAAAATAAAACTTATGCAACTGAAATTATATCAAAATTTTTAACTAAAATTATATAACTAAAAATAACATATACAAAAAATAACATTAAAATTTTAAAAACATAACATATGCAAAAAAAGGCCCACCTACTAGCCACCACGGACTGCATACGACTAGAAACCCTAGAAATGGGTCAGGATGCAGGCCCGCAGTGCAAGCAGGCCCAACAGGGCGTCGGATAGGCATGTACTACCTGCATTAGAGAGGAGCTCGAGAGGGTTGCGGCAGCAGCACTTATAAACCACTCCGAGCCCCTCTCAACTAGCGAGGTGGGACTAAACTTTTGGATGCGGCAGCACAGCCCTTTAGTCCCGGTTGGTGGGTCGCACCGGGACTAAAGGCCCCCTTTCGTCCCGGTTCGAGCCACCAACCGGGACTAAAGGTCTCTGCTTCCTGCCCTCCCGGTTGGAGCCACCAACCGGGACTAAAGGGTTGTGTATATAAGCGCGCACTTAGAATTTTTCCCCAAATCTCTCCCATTCTCCCCCGACGCCGACGCCCTACGCCCCGACGCCGCCAGGCTGCTCCGCCCACTCCTCGTCGCCGTCGCCGTCCCTACCCCGACGCCGGCCGCTGCTCCCTGCCCCGACGCCGTCCCCCGCTCCCCTCGCCGCGCCCTGCCTCCTCGTCGCCATCGCCGCGCCCCTGCCTCCTCGTCGCCGTCGCCGTGCCACTGCCTCCTCGTCGCCGTCGCCGCGCCCCTCTGCCCCGACGTCACCGTCGCCGCGCCCTGCCTCCTCGTCGCCGCCCCCAGTGAGCTCAGTGAGCTCGCCGCCCCCATATATAGATGTATTTTTTTCATACAAATTTGTTGTTAGATGATGATGATGATAGATGATAGATGTATGTATGTATGTATTTATATGTATGTTTTTTTTGCGGGCATGTATATGTATGATGATGATGATATATGATAGATGTATTAATTATGTTTATGTTTATGTATGTATATGTAGATGCTTAGTGTATATATAATGTAGATGTATATGTATGTATGTATGGATGGATGGATGGATGTATATAGAAAATATTGATATGATGATTTTTTTTGTTCATAGAATTTTTTATGTTCATAGAATTAATATCAAGTGGCACTTTTCAAACAAAGTTTTGAGCAAGCTAATGGACTCTAGCAGAGATGCAATTGATACTATCTTGTAGATCACGGGAGAGTGATCAATATTGATATAAGGCACTAACTCATAGGATGTACAGAACAATAGTTGTAGCCTTTGGAAAACAGCTAAGTGATGTTTAAAGCTAAGGAATTCTCAGACTTAGCAGAATTCCAGGAATTTTCAGGATATTGGTAAAACTTTAAAAATTCGTAGAAAATTAACCGTAACTCCGATGAAAATAATTTATATATGAAAATCGATCAGAAAAATATGACGAATCTGAATATGCCGTCCGTTCGTCTGTCACAAGCAGCTAGCATAGCGAACCTGGAACCGTCCCCCTTCGGTTCATCTGTCCAAAAATGCAGACTTCGGGAAAACATTTCCGGATGTTATCCCCCTTCACCTATATCGTGTAGTGCCGCGTTAAAACACCCCTAACTCTCTCAGGAATTCAACATATCCCCGATAACTTAGACATGAGGGGGGGGTCTGCAAATCCTTGACGACCATGAGAGAGGCGGTCTGCAAAGTATCATCTCTCGAAAGATAGGATGACTCATCAGACATGAGGGGGGAGGAGCCCTCGACGATCGTCTAAAACTGACTGTTATAAAACTTGTGAACTTTGCATGATATTTGCCACTAATCCATTGCTCATATATATGCATATGATTCCTTGTTGTGATTAAGTCTATGTTTGCCACTAATCCATCTCTCATGGTTGTATATTGCCATGTTGTAATGTTTGTAGAAACTATGGACAGAGACTTAGAAAAACAAGAGTTGTTGGGGGATATAATCCGCGACGGAGGTGATATCATCTTGTCGTTTCTCAACGACACCGATGGTGAGGAAAGAGAGGATGACGGCTCCGGTGTTCCAATGGAGGAGGACGGAGATCATGACGGTTCCGGTGATCCAATGGAGGAGGAAGGAGATCATGACGGCTTCGCTGATCCAACGGAGAATGGAGCCTTAACTGTTGCAAAGTCCGGCGAGGTATATGTATATATTAATTAAGCCTCTGCTGACTAGATGCATTAATTGTTTTGTATGTACATATATTGACGCTTCTTTCTTCTTTTAGCCCTCCGGATCGAGCCAAACTTCGGTAAGGAGACGAGGCCCGAAGAAAAGGTTGGGCCAGGATGAAAGGTTCATAATCGAAGAAATCGCTCGAGATGGCCAACCTATTGCTCCCAAGTGGACCAAGGACACATTTGTACATCAGTGCGGAGTTGTTGTTAGGGACAACGTCCCGATCAGCATCCAAGAATGGAATAAGAAGAAGGACCCTGAAGTTTCATATGTCCAAGATAGACAGAAAGATGATCTTTGGAACTCGCTGATGACCAATTTCAGCCTACCGTCGGAGGAGGATCCGAATAAGCCAGTTATTCTCCCAAAGGTCAAGGCGTTTGCTCTTAAGAAGATGGCAGAACTATTCAAGAACTGGAATAAAGATTTGAAGAAAAAGTTTCTCGACAAAGACAAGACTCCAGAATTCATCGGTCAATATGAGAAGATAAGAGATCACTGGCCCGCATTTGTGGCCTACAAGAAAACGGAGAAGGCTAAGCAAAGGTCACTGATAGACAAGCAAAATGCTGCAAAGAAGCAGTATCACCATGTTACGAGGTCAGGTGGCTACAGCAAAGCCCAGCCTACGTGGGACAAAGCTGAGCAAGACCTACTTGCTAAAGGGGTCCAACCAGTGACATTGCACTGGCCAGATCGGTCAAGGACTTGGTTCTTCGGGGTTGGGGGAACTTTGGACCCAGAATCAGGGAAGTGTGTTTGGACGAAAGCTCAACTTGCAATACCCGTCAAGAAGCTTGAGGAAGCAATCAAGGCAGCACAGGAAGGGAGGTTCCATCCCGACAGAGAGAAGGACAAGCTGACAGAGGCCCTCGGGAATCCTGAACACCCTGGACGAACACGAGGCACATCAGGCTCCGTTCTATGGGTGCATGGGTTTCTCGACAGTGGTGGTTATAGAAGCCGAAAGAGAAAGAAGAAAGAGGAAGCAAGCAAAATGCAGAAGATCAATGCAAGATTAGCGAAACTAGAGGAACTTGAGAGCCAGCGAGCTACCGGCCAACCATCTCAGCGGCACGAAGATCCTTCATTCGACACTGCCCCCGAAGCTACCCCACCATCTCAGCGGAGAAGCAGCATGGCTTCCACGGAGCTCGTTCACCTGATATCATGGCTCCTCACTACCTCGTGGATAGTATCATGGAGAATGAACATTGTGTGCTAATGGTGAAATGCCATAACCAGACCTTGAAAGTGGCGGTCGGCTCTGTCTTACCTCCTCGAGCTGAGGGAACTTTCCATTGCCGACCGATTCCACATGGCTTTGCTATTGTCGGGGTGGATGAAATAATGGAGGGATTTGAGGGACTGGAGCTTGAGTACCCTACAGGTGAAGCGGAGATTCTTCTGAAAAATGCCTTAAGGACTACCTATCTATGGAGAAAGGAGAACATCAAGCTTCCAAACTGGACGCCGTCTCAGCAGACTCAGCCGAATGAGGCCCCTCAGCAGACTCCTCACAGTCCAGCTCAGCCGTCTTAGCTGCATGAGTCGTCTCCGGCGCGTGAGCTGTCTCCGCCGCCTCAGCCGTCTCCGGCGGAGGAAGCCCCTCACCAGAGTCCTCTTCCGCCTCAGCTGTCTCCGGCGCGTCAGTGGACTCCGCCTCCTCCGCCTCCGGCGCATCAGTGGACTCCTCCTCCTCCTCAGCCTCCTCCGGCATGTCAGCGGACTCCGCCGCCTCAGCAACGACAGAAGAGAGCCGCCGCCGCTCCGGCGGCTAGCAGTACAAAAGGCGGGAAGAAATTCAAAGCTGGTCCAAGCCTCAGGGCTCCTCCAAAGTTACCATATGAGAGGACTGACGAGGAAAACAAGGACATCATGGATGCCGAAGTGCAGGCCCATTTTGAACGGAAACGTCCACCTCCGAAGGAAATAATAGATCCGGTGAAAGCGAAGCGCACTCTGGATGCCCTTAAGCGACCACCACCGCTGATGTCTACTACGCAACCTTCTTCTTGTAGACTCGTGTTGGGCCTCCAAGCGTAGAGTTTTGTAGGACAGTAGCAACTTTCCCTCAAGTGGATGACCTAAGGTTTATCAATCCGTGGGAGGCGTAGGATGAAGATGGTCTCTCTCAAACAACCCTGCAACCAAATAACAAAGAGTCTCTTGTGGCCCCAACACACCCAATACAATGCTAAATTGTATAGGTGCACTAGTTCGGCGAAGAGATGGTGATACAAGTGTAATATGGATGGTAGATATAGGTTTTTGTAATCTGAAAATATAAAAATAGCAAGGTAACTAGTAACAAAAGTGAGCAAGAAAGGTATTGCAATGCTTGGAAACAAGGCCTAGGGTTCATACTTTCACTAGTGCAAATTCTCTCGACAATGATAACATAATTGGATCATATAACAATCCCTCAACATGCAACAAAGAATCACTCCAAATTTTCTATCGGAGAACGTAGGACGAAAACATGCATCAACCCCTATGCATAGATTACCCCAATGTCACCTCGGGAATCCGCGAGTTGAGTGCCAAAACATACATCAAGTGAATCAATAGAATATCCCATTGTCACCACAGATATCCCATCGCAAGACATACATCAAGTGTTCTCAAATCCAATACTCAATCCAACATAACGAAACCTCAAAGAGCAAGACTCAATTCATCACAACAAGATAGAGGGGGGAGAAACACCATATAATCCAACTATAGTAACAAAGCTCGCGATACATCAAGATCGTGCCAAATCAAGAACACGAGAGAGAGAGAGAGAGAGATCAAACACATAGCTACTAGTACATACCCTCAGCCCCGAGGGTTAACTACTCCCTCCTCGTCATGGAGATAGGGATGGCACACGCAGGGTTTGGGTACGGGTGGAGCCACCCCATACCCTTACCCGTCCCATTTAAGCTTACCCACCACCCGTACCCATACCCGCCAGTGGGTACAACTTTGTCCCATACCCGTCACCCGACAGGGTAAATGGGTACCCGCGGGTAAAAACACCCATGTTTGATAACATCAATTTGAGTAACATATAATCATAATTTATAAAGGACAACACATAATAACATGAATACTTACTTATAAACAACAACACATCATAAACATCAACACGTTCTATAAACATCAACATTTTCTTGTACACACCAAAACATCAACACATAGTCATAAAATAGTAGCACATAGTCATACATTTAAAGTTCACAAACTCAAGACAAAGGGTAGAGATAATTTGTCCGTACTTGTTAGATTTTATCAGGGTACATGGGTATGCGGGTATGGGTTATATGATCCCATACCCATACCCGCTCTACCCGATGGGTTTGAGGTTTCCCCATTTATATACCCATGGGTAAATTTTTGTCCCATACCCTTGCCCTAATAGGGTTTTTACCCGCAGGGTACATGGGTAATGGGTACCCATTGCCATCCCTACATGGAGACCGCCGGGATGATGAAGATGGCCACCGGTGATGGTTTCCCCCTCCGGCAGGGTGCCGGAACGGGCTCTTGATTGGTTTTTCGTGGCTACAGAGGATTACGGCGGCGGAACTTCCGATCTAGGGTTCTTTTTGGAGGTTTCTATATTTATAAAAAAAATTGGCGTCGGAAACAAGTCAAGGAGGTGCCCGAGGGGCCCACAAGCCCTCAAGGCGCGCCCGGGGGGGTAGGGAGCGCCCCCTGGCTTTTGGCCTCCTCGGGACTCTTCTGGTCCAGCTCCAGTGCTTCGGGGGTCTCTTTTGGTCCATAAAAAAACACCGTAAATTTTCAGCCCATTCCAAGAACTTTTATTTTTGCACAAAAAACGACACCACGGTAGTTCTGCTGAAAACAGCGTCAGTCCGGCTTAGTTCTAATAAAATCATACCAAAACCATATAAAATTGTTGAAACATGGCATGAATACTTCATAAATTATAGATATGTTGGAGACGTATCAGCATCCCCAAGCTTAATTCCTGCTCGTCCTCGAGTAGGTAAATGATAAAAGAAAGAATTTATGAAGTGTGAATGCTAACTAACATATTTATCATGTGATCTTGTTTATTGTGGCATGAATGTTCAGACCATAAGATTCAAAACAAAAGTTTAATATTGACATAAAAACAATAATACTTCAAGCATACTAATAAAGCAATCATGTCTTCTCAAAATATCATGGCCAAAGAAAGTTATCCCTACAAAATCATATAGTCTGGCTATGCTCTATCTTCATCACACAAAATATTTCATCATGCACAACCCCGATGACAAGCCAAGCAATTGTTTCATACTTTTAATGTTCTCAAGATTTTTCAACTTTCACGCAATACATGAGTGTGAGCCATGGATATAGCACTATAGGTGGAGTAGAGTATGGTGGAGGTTGTGAGGAGAAGACAAAAAGGAGAAAGTCTCACATCAACTAGGCAAATTAATGGTCTATGGAGATGCCCATCAATTGATATCGATGCAAGTGAGTAGGGATTGCCATGCAACGGATGCACTAGAGCTATAAGTGTATGAACGCTCAAAATGAAAACTAAGTGGGTGTGCATCCAACTTGCTTGCTCACGAAGACCTAGGGCAATTTGAGGAAGCCCATCATTGGAATATACAAGCCAAGTTCTATAATGAAAATTTCCCACTAGTATATGAAAGTGACAAAATAGGAGACTCTCTATCATGAAGAACATGGTGCTACTTTGAAGCACAAGTGTGGAAAAGGATAGTAACATTGTCCCTTATCTCTTTTCTCTCATTTTTTACTTTTTTTATTTTTTTTTCTTTCCTCTTTTTTTATTTTGGGCTCTTTGGCCTCTCTTTTTTTGTTGGGCTCTTTGGCCTCTTTTTTTTATTTTTAAGTCCGGAGTCTCATCTCTACTTCTAGGAGAATCATAGCCTCCATCATCCTTTCCTCACATGGGACAATGCTCTAATAATGATGATCATCACACTTTTATTTACTTACAACTCAAGAATTACAACTCGATACTAGAACAAAATATGACTCTATATGAATGCCTCTGGCAGTGTACCAGGATGTGCAATGATCAAGAGTGACATGTATAAAAAATATGAATGGTGGCCAAGCCACAAATACTATGCCAACTACATGATCATGCAAAGCAATATGACAATGATGGTATGTGTCATAATAAACGGAACGGTGGAAATTGCATGGCAATATATCTCGGAATGGTTATGGAAATTCCATAATAGGTAGGTGTGGTGGCTGTTTTGAGGAAGGGTATATGGTGGGTTTAATGCATCGGTGAAAGTTGCGCGGTACTAGAGAGGCTAGCAATGGTGGAAGGGTGAGAGTGCGTATAATCCATGGGCTCAACATTAGTCATAAAGAACTCACATACTTATTGCAAAAGTTTATTAGCCATCGAAGCAAAGTACTAATACGCATGCTCCTAGGGGATAGATTGGTAGGAAAAGACCATCGCTCGTCCCCGACCGCCACTCATAAGGAAGACAATCAAAAAATAAATCATGCTCCGACTTCATCACATAACGGTTCACCATACGTGCATGCTTCGGGAATCACAAACTTTAACACAAGTATTTCTACAAATCCACAATTACTCACTAGCATGACTCTAATATCACCTCTTTATATCTCAAAACAAATGAAAGGAATCAAACTTCTCATATATTCAATGCTCTTCATGAAAGTTTTTATTATATCCCTCTTGAATACCCATCATATTATGACTAAATTCATCACCTAAGCAAATTGCCATACTGTTTAAAGACTCTCAAAAAAATATAAGTGAAGCATGAGAGTTCATCAATTTTTTTCAAAATAAAAGCACCGCCGTGCTCTAAAAAGATATAAGTGAAGCACTAGAGCAACTACCTAGCTCAAAAGATATAAATGAAGCACATAGGGTATTCTAATAAATTCATGATTAATGTGTGTCCCTCTCAAAAGGTGTGTCCAGCAAGGATGATTGTGGCAAACTAAAAAGCAAAGACTCATATCATACAAGATGCTCCAAGCAAAACACATATCATGTGGTGAATAAAAATATAGCCTCAAGTAAATTTACCGATGGATTGAAGACGAAAGAGGGGATGCCATCCGGGGCATCCCCAAGCTTACATGCTTGGTTGTCCTTGAATATTACCTTGGGGTGCCTTGGGCATCCCCAAGCTTAGGCTCTTGCCACTCCTTATTCCATAGTCCATCAAATCTTTACCCAAAACTTGAAAACTTCACAACACAAAACTCAACAGAAAACTCATAAGATCCTTTAGTATAATAAAATAAATCACCACTTTCGGTACTGTTGTGAACTCATTCTATATTTATATTGGTGTAATATCTACTGTATTCCAACTTCTCCATGGTTCATACCCTCCGATACTACTCATAGATTCATCAAAATAAGCAAACAACACAATGAAAACAGAATCTGTCAAAAACAGAACAGTCTGTGAAGATCTGAATTGAAATCATACTTCTGTAACTCCAAAAATTCTGAAATATTAGGATAACGTATAAAATTTGTATATCAATCTATGTAAAAATTCAGAGTTTTTCCACTTTCCAGTGAATTTTAACAATTCTGTTACTGGACACAAAAGTTTCTGTTTTTGCATAGAATCAAATCAACTATCAACCACACTATCCCAAAGGCTTTACTTGGCACTTTATTCAAACAAAAGCTATAAAACATGATTCTACATTATCTTAATCATGTTAACACACAAAAACAGTAGGGGTAAATATTGGGTTGTCTCCCAACAAGCGCTTTTCTTTAATGCCTTTTTAGCTAGGCATGATGATTTCAATCATGCTCACATAAAAGATAAGAACTGAAACATAATGTGAGCATCATGAAGTATATGACTAGAACATTTAAGCCTAACCCACTTCCTATGCATAGGGATTTTTTGAGCAAACAAATTATGGGAACAAGAATCAACTAGCATAGGGAGGCAAAACAAGCAAAAATTCAAAAATTTCAACACATAGAGAGGAAACTTGATATTATTGAGATACGTAGAAGCATATATCCCTCTCTCATGATAATTTTTAGTAGCATCATGAATGAATTCAATAATATAACTATCACATAAAGCATTCTTTTCATGATCCGCAAGCATAGAAATTTTATTACTCTCCACATAAGCAAATTTATTCTCATGAATAGTAGTGGGAGCAAACTCAACAAAATAACTATCATTTCAGGCATAATCAGATTGAAAATTAAAATCATGATGACAAGTTTCATGGTTATCATTATTCTTTATAGCATACATGTCATCACAATAATCATCATAGATAGCAACTTTGTTCTCATAATCAATTGGAACCTCTTCCAAAATAGTGGATTCATCACTAAATAAAGTCATGATCTCTCCAAATCCACTTTTATCAATATTATGAAAAGATTCAACACCCTCCAAAATAGTGGGATCATTAACCAGAGTTGACACTCTTCCAAACCCACTTTCATCAATATAATCATCATAAATAGGAGGCATGTTATCATCATAATAAATTTTCTCATCAAAACTTGGGGGACTAAAAATATCATCTTCATCAAACATAGCATCCCCAAGCTTGTAGCTTTGCATATCATTAGCATCATGGATATTCAAAGAATTCACACCAACAACATTGCAATCATGCTCATCATTCAAAGATTTAGTACCAAACATTTTATTGAATTCTTCTTCTAACAATTGAGCACAATTTTCCTTTCCATCATTTTCACGAAAGACATTATAAACATGAAGCATATGAGGCAACCTCAATTCCATTTTTTTGTAGTTTTATTTTATAGACTAAACTAGTGATAAAACAAGAAACTAAAAGATTCAATTGCAAGATCTAAAGATATACCTTCAAGCACTCACCTCCCCGGCAACGGCGCAAGAAAAGAGCTTGATGTCTACTACGCAACCTTCTTCTTGTAGACTCGTGTTGGGCCTCCAAGCGCAGAGTTTTGTAGGACAGTAGCAAATTTCCCTCAAGTGGATGACCTAAGGTTTATCAATCCGTGGGAGGCATAGGATGAAGATGGTCTCTCTCAAACAACCCTGCAACCAAATAACAAAGAGTCTCTTGTGTCCCCAACACACCCAATACAATGCTAAATTGTATAGGTGCACTAGTTCGGCGAAGAGATGGTGATACAAGTGTAATATGGATGGTAGATATAGGTTTTTGTAATATGAAAATATAAGAACAGCAAGGTAACTAGTAACAAAAGTGAGCAAAAATGGTATTGCAATGCTTGGAAACAAGGCCTAGGGTTCATATTTTCACTAGTGCAAATTCTCTCAACAGTGATAACATAATTGGATCATATAACAATCCCTCAACATGCAACAAAGAATCACTCCAAAGTTTCTATCGGAGAACGTAGGACGAAAACATGCATCAACCCCTATGCATAGATTACCCCAATGTCACCTCGGGAATCCGCGAGTTGAGTGCCAAAGCATACATCAAGTGAATCAATAGAACATCCCATTGTCACCACAGATATCCCATCGCAAGACATACATCAAGTGTTCTCAAATCCAATACTCAATCCAACATAACGAAACCTCAAAGAGCAAGACTCAATGCATCACAACAAGATAGAGAGGGGAGAAACACCATATAATCCAACTATAGTAACAAAGCTCACGATACATCAAGACCGTGCCAAATCAAGAACACGAGAGAGAGAGAGAGAGAGAGAGAGAGAGATCAAACACATAGCTACTGGCACATACCCTCAGCCCCAAGGGTGAACTACTCCCTCCTCATCATGGAGACCGCCAGGATGATGAAGATGGCCATCAGTGATGGTTTCCCCCTCCGGCAGGGTGCCGGAACGGGCTCCTGATTGGTTTTTCGTGGCTACAGAGGGTTACGGCGGCAGAACTTCCGATCTAGGGTTCTTTTTGGAGGTTTCTATATTTATAAGAATTTTAGGCATCGGAAACAAGTCAAGGAGGTGCCCGAGGGCCCCACAAGCCCTCAAGGCGTGCCCCCTTGCTTGTGGCCTCCTCGGGACTATTCTGGTCCAGCTCCAGTGCTTCGGGGGTCTCTTTTGGTCCATAAAAAATCACCATAAATTTTCAGCCCATTCCGAGAACTTTTATTTCTGCACAAAAAACGACACCACGATAGTTCTGCTGAAAACAGCGTCAATCCGGGTTAGTTCTAATAAAATCATACCAAAACCATACAAAATTGTTGTAAACATGGCATGAATACTTCATAAATTATAGATATGTTGGAGACATATCAACCACCTCCATCGCAATCCAACTATGACCGCTGTATTGAAAAGACATATGATGAAGCGCGGCGGTCGGGAAGTACTACCAGTGCTGCAAGACGAAGTGGGAAAACCATTCCCCAGCTCGGCGAACAGGAGAAGCAATCGTGCCCCCCCCCCCCCCCCCCCCGCTCAAGGTGTCTAGCGATATCGCTAATCATCCGGGGCTAGCGCCCGGTACCACTCTTGGTGATTACGTGGGCGATGATGTACAGTTTGAAATGGCTGAGGTAGTAGCGCCCTTTACATACGAGCACGGGAAGCCTCTCGTCAAACCTGATCAGCTCCCGCATCTACCAACGATGATGCGAAGATTGCATGACTGGTACTTGGAAACCTGCAGCAAGGATGGGACCGACAGTATTTTGCTGGGAATTAAAGATGAGCACGACTTCATTGGAGTCGACCTGATGCCTGTTGAATTTGTGGAATTATTTCAGTTATTCAATCAAGACGCCATCGACAAACAACTCATGACTTGCTATTGTCTGTAAGTATTACTTCTGTAATTAAGTCTCTAGCTCAGCTCGTTCATTGCATGTATATATAATTATCCTCACTATATTATGCAGATTGAAGATCGTCGAATGCAAAAGAGGACAAATCTATGACATTGGGTTAATTAGCCCAAATACCATAAATGAATGGATGGTACAAAACAAAGTTGAAGATAATGAGGAAAACTTGCTAAAAGCGTTCCTTCGACATCAAAACAAAAGGGAAATACTCTTTCCTTACAACTTCCAGTGAGTGTTACTGTCTTGTGCATATTCGGTTTCGCTTACTCGAGGTTATGTACTATAATTGATGAGTTATGCGTGCGCAGGTTCCACTTTATTCTGCTATCCATTAAGCTTGACGGGGGAGTAGTAACTGTCTTAGACTCGAGACGTAAAGATCCTAAAGATTATGCGGACATGAGTGCAATGCTCCAGAAGTAAGTTCAATCATTATCGCACCATATCGGCAACTTTCGTTCATTTCCAGATATCAAGTAATCATTTTCTTTGCCGGGCAGGGTTTGGAAAAAGTTCACCATAATGGTTCCGGGTCTGAAGAAGGAGCTGCGATTTACACACCCCAAAGTAAGTAGTACTAGCTAGTTCCGCGCCTCTCATTGATTCTAGTTTCATCAATATCATTATCATGCTTGATTATCAGTTTGATTGAACTCTATTCTCGTAAAGTGCTTGTGGCAGACAGGCGGGAATAATTTATGTGGATACTACGTTTGCGAGTTCATGCGCCGCTCGACCTCTGAGCGGGGCTCCTCTGACCAACAATTTGAAGTACGTAAATAATATTCATAATTTTATTTTATTACCATCAATTGTGTTGAGTTTCATTCATATATATGTATTGACCCCCTTCTTTCAATTAGATGCGGCAGATGCGGGGAAGAACTCCTACCACATGATCGCATAAGAGCAATTCAAGAGGAATTGGCGGGATTCTTTCTTGACCACGTCATACATGAAAAGGGAGAATACCATACGGAAATTCAAATGGATTTTCGGTAGATGATGTCAGGGATCGTAAGAGATGTTATATTGTATATATGTAGTAGCTTCGGATAGATATACGAAAACTTGTTGTTCGACCAAGCACGGAGAAAGAGAGGTCACTTCTCTCTATATATGTTCATGACGATCTTGTGTAATTAATGGTTCCTTCATTTGCTTACTAGCTAGCGTCGAGTTCTCTCTATATGTAGTAGCTAGCGTCGACCAAGCATGGAGAAAGAGAGGTCACTTCTCTATATATGTAGTAGCTAGCTAACACAATATGAAACCCCTAAACCCTCCAAAACCCCTAACCCCCCCCCCCCCTTTCAAAAAAAAACCTAGCGCCTGGGAGCTGCTGACGCGTGGCTGCCTTTTACTCCCGGTCGGTGTTACCAACCGGGACTAAAGGTCCTCTTGCCTGGGCGCCCCACAGCGGCCACGTGGAGTTCCTTTAGTCCCGGTTCGTAAGCCAACCGGGACTAAAAGTGAGGGGCTTTAGTCCCAATTGTTTTGTCCCGGTCCAGGTTGCAGAACCGGGACTAAAGGCCCTCTAGAACCAGGACAAGTGCCCTGTTTTCTACTAGTGTATGGAAAGACATCAATCTAGTTGATAATTTCAAGCTAGAACAGTTAACCTAGGCTAGGTAATGCTACTCTCCGGAAACAATATCCAATTCTATACAATATTGTGCGTCACAAGGCTGATACTATTGCCAAGGTTTTGGAATCATTTCCACCAAATATGACGTTCAGAAGGGATTTAATTGGACCTAGACTCCAATCGTGGAACATACTACTCCAACGGTTAGCCACGGTACAGTTGTCACAAGGGTCTGATGTCTTTCGTTGGAACCTACATGGGAATGGGCAATTCTCAGTGGAGTCCATGTATAGAGTTTTGAACCAGTCTGACGTGTCAGTTGATAATAATAAGAAGATCTGGAAGATGAAGATACCTCTTAAGAATAAAATCTTTGCATGGTACCTTCGTGAGGAGTCATTCTTACTAAAGATAACCTTGTTAAGAGGAACTGGCATGGAAGTACGCAATGTGTATTTTGTCCGCATGATGAGACAATAAATTTTTTGTTCTTTCAATGTAAATTGGCTCGTTCTATGTGGTCAGTCATCCAAATAGCTTCTGCCTTGTATCTTCTTTGTAGTGTTGCTAATATATTTGGCAACTGGTTACATGGGACTGATCACAGGCTTAGAATTCTTCTCAGGGTGGGAGCGCTTGTCGTGATTTGATCACTTTGACTATGTAGAAATGATAAGGTTTTTTAACGATAAAAGTATTTCTCTTATGCAGGTTATTTACGGATGTACCGGGACGCTTCGTTTATGGTCCTCTCTGCAACGAATGAAGAATCGAGACCTGTTTACGGAGGTGTGTACACGATTGGAGGCTACGGCAAGGGATACTTTACCCAACATGGGTGGCAGCATGATCTTAGGATTGGGCCACCAACGGTTTAGGCGTTATACAGATATACATTTTTCTTTGTATTTCGCCTTCTTCATTTATTTTGGCTTGTCATGAGGACATTGTTGACTATGTGCATCATAGTTATGCAGAGACCGGATGTAATACTTAAAACTTTTAAGTAATAAAACGCCCATTTTCGAAAAAGAACTGTTAACATATGATCTAGTACATTTCTTTAGACAACCCTATGATCTACGTGTATTTCTCTCGGCCCTCTCTATTTTATGGTACAAAATGAACTCGATCAAGCTATATTATATATGGGACCGGCCCATTAGCACAGGTTGGCAGCATTTCTCCCCTTTCATTTGTGTTATTTTTTGTGTCTCAAAAAAATAGTGTTATTTTTTAATTTCAATTAATTTAAAATTAAATAATTCTTTAGGTAACTTCACAATGTATTTTAAAAATGTCCATCACATTTAAATTGCTTACATATTAAAAAAATATTCGTGCATTTTGGTAAAATGTTCATGAAATCTAAAAAGAAGTGTTCATCAAATTTGAAAAGGTGTTCACACTTTTTTTAAATGTTCATACACTTTTATAAAACTTCATACAATTAAGTATTCGTGTATTTACCATAAATGTTCACGTATTTGCAAAATAAATCATGAAATTTAAAATGGTTTCGTGAAACTTAAAAAATGTTCACGTGTTTTTTGAAAAGAAAGTGGAATTTGTCAAAAAAGGTTTATACATATTGGTTAGTTACAGATAAAACTGGGAAAATAAAAGAGTAAAGGGAAAATATTTGAAATTAACCTAAAAGGAAAAAGGTAAATTATACCCAAAAATATAAAAGCTAAATAAGGAAAACATAAAAAAAGGAAAAGAACAAAAAAACTAAAATCCGAAAAAGTGTACGAAAACCGTTTGCCAAAAAAACTATGATCATGTATTTCTCTGGTCTCTCTCTGTTTACAGTACAAAATGAAGTCGATCAAAAAATAAACACACCCTTGTACAAAATTGAAATGAAATAAAACTCCCATTACCTTATATATAGGGCCGGCTCATTGGCACAAGTTGGCTGGATTTTTTTTCTTTTATTTTTTGCCTTTTTATTTGTGTCATATTTTTTTTTTGAAAAATAACTAATGTTTAGGTAATTTTAACAAATATCTGTGGTGTTTAAATTGTTTCACATATTATAAAAAATATGTTTGTGCACTTTAAAAAATGCTCATGAAATTTAAAATAAGTGTTCACGAAATTTGAACAACCATGATTTGTGGGAATGTAGAGCTTCACCTTCAATATGGAAACACATCAAACCAGTCGGTAATCTCAAGCTAGCACTGACGCTCACGACCTACTGCTTCAAATATTTCTCTAGCTATTTACAGTACAAACCGAACCCGATCAAGCGCACAGCTACTCTCTTTTTTTGACGAGAAAACCCGGAAATTCACTTTGGCTCATCACGTAAGATACATACTGGGAGCAACCCAGCCTCTTCATAGTTTAGCGCTTCCTGGCCGTTGGATCTGGTCCTTGATGCGTTCTCGGCCGTTCGATCGTGAGCTGGAGAGATACGGGCCGTCGGATCGAGTCGAGCTACTGTGGATCGAAACAGTGTCCCTCGAGCGGTAAATATCTTCTGCCACCGCGTGTTATTCCTGTGCCCCGCCGAGGGCGTTTTCGGTATTTCGTCTTGTTGGAAAAGGGTCCACTAGCACTAGGGCGTGAGATGTGAGAGCGAGGATGCGAGCGCTGGAACTCTCCTCCCCCTCCTGCCCGCTCCTCTCTTCCCCGCCCGCTCCTCTCTTCCCACGAAACCCTAGCCGCCCCGCTCGCGCCGCGGTCCCCATCCGCTTCTTCTGCTCGCGCCGGGGTTGCCATCGAGGGCCTGCCGCTCGCGCCGCCGCTTCCCCGTCCTGCTCGTGCATCACGCCTCGGGAGGAGAGGAAGCCCACGCTGCTGTTCCCGACGGAGCGCGCCGTCGCGCGGGAGGAGGCCAAGCGGAGCGCGCTGTCGTTGGATCTTCCTCGGTGGCGAGCCAGTGCCGAGGAAGGTCACGCGGGGAAGCGGCTCATCCTCGGCGGCGAGCCAGTGCCGGATCTGGTGCCTAACGACGGCATCTCATGCGTGACCAAGTCGCCGCCGGGGGCGCTACGCCGGTCGGTCGGAGGCCGAGTTCGCCTCGGCCACTAAGTTGCTGTCGGGGAGCACAAAGTGCCTCCTTTGAGCACCGTTGCAGAGACGAGGAAGACCTCAAGGTGAGCCCCGTCAATTTTTGCTTGCTTGCTGTTCACTTTTTTTTTGTAAACTGACGTACGGCACTTACACGATACAGTTCCTTTGAGATCAACTGATTGATAGTTCATAGTTCTAACGTACCTGGGCCAGGCTCGAGGTTAATGCATGTCTTCTGATGGCGTCCCTCTTACAAAAAGCATACAGTTATCTAGCCCAGTCTACAAATCCATAGTTGATGTGCCTCTTGTGTCCTGTAACTTCTGAAACAGCAGAAACATATTAATTTTGAATAAAAGCCTCTAAGGAATACAAGTTAGGAATAAGAGATTGTTGCATCAAAGAGCAGTAGCACCTCCTTGTCATTGTCAATACCTGTTGATATTGTGTAGTGTATCACGATCAACTACACTGCAAACATTTGCAAATATTACTCTTGGGTTAATCACTGTATATTTTACTCCAATTAGTCATACATCTTCCATTTTTTTGTTTACACATGTTTGACAATTATCAATCTCCATGATATCAAGATCTGCACCTCTTCCTGATTTAGATTCAGTTTAGCTATTTACCATGGTTCAACATATTCATCTTATGGATCAAAAAATTCTATTTTGTGGTGAGAGGTAGAGGTTCAAGATGAAGGATGAGATTTCTGTTTGACGTCGGGATATGGCAGGACAATCCATTGCATAGTTATTTGCTTACAACAATTTTTCTTTTGGAAGAACAATGTGCTCATTGATGCTGTTTAGTCTGTACTATTTTTTTCTGCATGGTGTTGTGAAGGAGTAGTATATTGAATCGTAATTAGCACCACCGGATAATTCTCATGAGTCCTTACCAGTTAACATGTCTATGTTATACTCATCCTGCTGCTTGTTTATATATGTGACGATTTAACTCGATCTTTTTGCCTCTGTATTCTTATCATACTTTCCATTTCACATTTTTAATTGTTTACTGTTTCCAAAGTTTCTGGAGAATGGCAGCTACTAATTACTAAGTGACTGTATATGATGTGCTCTTTAGTGTATGTCATCAGAACAACTAAATTTTCAGTCGTGAACTATTTTCTTTATTATTATTTTCTACTTGCTCTAAACAATGCATTGACGTCCAGTTTCTTTCCCAGTTCTATCCATTCATCGCTGATACTTGGATTATTTTGTGCGATGTATACTCTGTAAAAGGTTGGTATTTGCAGCACCATATGGTGGATCATAGCAGGTAAAGGCTGTGTAGTTTACACTCTACATTAGTTATCTAGCTATTTACAGCTCACTCTGATCTAATTAGGTAAATCTTGAACATAAGCCATCTACTGTTGATGTCCTGTTGGACAAGGCATGATCTAATCAGATAAATCTTGAACATAAGCCTCCTACTGTTGATGTCCTATTGGACAAGGCAGATATCTCCTCCTTTCATCTTATATTTATTTGCAAATGCCCCCCACCCCTTGGTAATGGACGTCAGTTCGCTCAACTGCTGAACCTTTAACCTGACATCAAAGTCAAACGTCTTCGCTTCGCCCTCTAGCTGAAGGCAGATGGGTCTTCTTCTTTCTTTTGCGTGCGGGAAACTACACACCTTAGTATATTCCTTGCACAAGACCTACTCATAAATTCACAGATCCAGATCAATGGATGATTCAAAGGAAATAGTCCATATACTTCTAACAGGTAGTGCAATTTTTTAGATGAGCAATCAGCACCGCGCCGCAATGCAATGCAAAAGTCGGTCTTGAAATTTCATTGCAAAATCCACCACAAATAATCTTTCTCTATAAATTATCTATCCAGGTCAGGCACATCTTATAACTAGGTCACTTCCACTGGATCTTTCTGTTAACAAGCAGCTAGACCCAAGGTACTAATGCCCAATCGCTCGATCATTTTGATATTTAGTCTCTCAAGAGTTCTTTTCATAGTTTATTATTCTTCAAGTTCCACTTTCATTTTACTCAGTCGTGTCCAAATGCTTTTTCTATAAATCATTCTAAAACAAGGTGTGTTGCTGCTATGCTCTGATGTATACTTACGTGGTTCTTGCTTCTTATTTGTCCAGCATGTGTGTATGATGATGTTGGGTTGTTGACATGGCGCGTGGTCCGGTTGCGGCTCATGCTCAAGCCACGGTTGAGCCTGGCGTTGGGTTGGTAGGTGGTCGTGGCCGTGGCCATGGCCGTGGGTGGTCTGTTGGTCATCGTGGACGAGCCACTGGCCGTGGAGGTTCTAATATAGGGCGTGCCCCTGTTTCTGATCATGTCGCTGCTTGTCGGGTTCCTGCCGCTTGAGATGAGCCTCTTGACAGGCGTAGGGGTGTGAGTCGGCGGGTGCCTGCTTCTGGAGCTGAGCCCATCGCCAGGCGTGGGCGTGGCGCTCGGCAGATGCCTGCTGCTGGGCGTGGCGCCATACCTCGGTCAAGTGGTAGGGGTGTTCGTGGCCGTGTCCCTGGTCGTGGTGCTGATTCTGGGCATGCAGCCGCTGCTATACATGTGTCTACCCCTGGTCGTTCTGCTGGTCTTGGGTACGCCGCCGCTCCTAGGCGTGTGTTGGTCCCTGGGATTGCTAGACGTTACGTGCCACGCCAGCCTGTTGGGGGTCCTCCTCGAAGCCGTACAAGTACGTGTGTATCCATTGTTCTTTTGTATTTTGTCTCCTAGGGTATTCTGTTGGGGTTGATGATAATTATTTCTTACTGTGTTGTTTGCGACGTGGTTAGGTGATGGTTGGTTTTCTTTTCTGAGCTTGACCGTGGCTGCGGTAAATCGCAGAAAACGGAAAATGTGCGTTGAGTTTCGGCGCGCTAGATACGAAGTTGGGTGAAAGTTCTTAGTTTGTTGTTGGTTGTTGTTGTTGATTGTGTGATGTCTTACTTGGTTCTGCATGTCCTGTTAAGAACATGTCGTTGATGGGCCTTTGCCGAAGGATTGGCATGGTTTATTGGTTTATGTCAGTGCGGAGGTGATCAGGGTACACCGCAACAGACGGAAAAAACGGAAAGTGTCAATTAAATTGCGGCGTCCTCGATGCGAAGGTGCATGAGATTTCTTGGTTTGTTGTTAGTTGTTGTTGTTTGCCGTATGGTCTCTTAGTTGGTTTTACGTGCATTTTCAGAGATTGTTGTTCAAGGGCCTTTGCCAAAGGATTGGCAAGGTTTCTGAGTCAAGTTTGCCGAGTCCCTTAAAGGTACTTATTAACCAGGCCTTTGTTGTTTTGGTTATGTGATTATTGTCTTCCTTTTACCCTTAGTTTGTGGCTGATAGTTTTCTATTTTGGTGCCCATTTAGCTTGCTATGCAGATAGGTCGTACTACGGCCCTCCGGATTTCTTGTGCCAATACTGTGGTGCCTGCTTTTGGTTTGCTGAGTGTTCAAAGTCCAGGTCATCCTGGACACAGCATAAGATGGTTTATAATAGCCGTTGTAAAGGCGCTCAGGTATATATCCCTCCCTTTAAGGATCCCCCGGCCTATCTCCGGGAGCTCCTTCGATTCGATGATACTTCTCGTGATAAAAAATTCATCCGGACTATACGTGAGTACAACTGTATGTTCGCTTTCACTTCGATGGGTGCTACCATTGAACGCTCGTTTGGTGGCGGACGTGGACCTAAGATTTTTAAGATAAGTGGTCAAGTGTCTCATCGTATTGGTTCGTTGGTGCCTAGCGGTGATGATACCCCTAAGTTTGCTGAGTTGCATATACATGACCCAGCTAATGAGATTAGACATAGGATGAATGCCTTAAATCCAGAGG